>CAWUFW010006108.1:604618-1209236 GCA_963921515.1 Calotriton arnoldi | reverse complement strand
TGATAATCTTGCACACTTTCGCAGGGGCATATGGGAGGGACCCTCCGGTCTTGTCCAGGCAGCGGAAGCGGCTCTTCAGGAGACCAAAGGTCCGCTCAATCACTCTCCTGGTCCGACCATGTGCCTCATTGTAGCGCATCTGGGCAGGTGTCACAGGGTTCCTGAGGGGTGTCAGCAACCACGGCATGTTGGGGTATCCCGAGTCACCTACGGACAGACAAGTGCACATCAGCTGACTTGGAAAAGTGGGCGGAATACTACAGATCAGATCACACACAATGGCACAAAGTCAGTACACACCGACAAGCCAGGCACGCTGGTTCTGCATCTGTGCCATCAACCTGGGGATGCGACTACTCCTCATCACAAAGGCATCGTGTGCTGAACCAGGGGAAACAGGCACACACGTGTGTGATGGTCATGTCTGCAAGACACACCACCAGTGCATTGACCGAGTGGTAGTGCTTGCGGTTCCTGTAGGCCTGCTCCTGGGCCTGTGGTGGTACCAAAGCCACATGTGTCCCATCAATGGAGCCAATGACATGCGGCATCCTCCCCAGGGCATAAAAGTCACTCTTCACGTCAGTGAGTCGTCGCAGTCTAGGGAAATAGATGTACCGGTTCAGGAAGAGCAACATTGCCGCCAAGAAATCGCGGAGCACACGGCTGAACATGGTCTGTGACATCCCACCAGCAGACGCCACAGTATGTTGGAAGGTACCGGTGGCAAAGAAGTGTAGGGCTGCCATCACCTTCACCTTGGGGGTCAGCGCTGTAGGATACGGCCGGCCAGGCTGCAAATGTGGGGACAACTGCACTGCCAAATCCTCAATCAGCTGCCTGGTGAAGCGGTACCGTCGGATGCTGTCCCGTTCCACCATCGTTGCCAGGTCTGGGAATGGCCGATGGACAGCAGGAGCCCTGCAGTGCAGAGGAGAAGTAAGCAAGATCGTCAGTCACCCCACATATGCGGCATTGAACACACTCAAGATCCCAACATACATCATCATGAGGCACAACTACATGAAGTGTGCAGTACCGGAACGACATTTATGGTACATACATGGCCAACATCTGTCAACACGGTCCTACAGGTGGCATCAATTTGTCCCAGGTTGGCCCATTGGATATCATGATGCTGTGTCACAGTCACCCCCCCAGTGACATGTGAGGACAGATGTGCCCCAGGCACCACAGCTCAACGACAGGCACATTCCCAGGGACCCTGTAATGCCACATGGACACTGGCATCACCTGGAGTATCATGTGTACACCACAACAAAACAAACATGACCCCCACAGGTAGTGGCCACACTTGCCATGGCAGGAGAGCCATGGACGTCTGTGACACACACGCACAACATCAGAGTCCATGCACACACAACGTGGATGTGGAGACTGTCTCCCATTGTGCACATGAAATCAGAGACATTGTAAACACTACATGCACAAAGACTGTGGAGGGCCATCACTATTGTGCCACTGGGACACCCTGGCTCAAACATACCGTCCCACATGGGACTCACGGGGTATGTGACATGACATACACAAACACCACTGTGAAATGTGACCATGGCACATGCACAGATATGAACAGTTGCACATCACAGTGGTCACGTACACGTAACACCCAGGATCCTGTCCCCATTAACACGTGCACAGCCTGGGGGTGGCTGCCCACAGGTGACACCCACAGGACAACATGTACACCAACATACACACAATAGGAAATGCAGCCTTACATGCCTTATGATAAGGTTTGGACAGGCTGTCGTGATGTAGGTGTGCCCCTCACTCCCTGGGAGCTATCTGTGGCTGGCATATGTCCATCTGAGACAGGCATGCTGACATATGCCAGTCACATGTACAGTGATGCGTTGTACTGCAATGGACCGATCGGTGCCTCCGGCCGGCCCATTGCATTCAATGTGTGCGGGTACGCGTTGTACCCCTGTGCGCGTTGAACAGCAATGGACCGATCGGTGCCTCCGGCCGGCCCATTGCATTCAATGTGTGCGGGTACGCGTTGTACCCCTGTGCGCGTTGAACTGCAATGGACCGATCGGTGCCTCCGGCCGGCCCATTGCATTCAATGTGTGCGGGTACGCGTTGTACCCCTGTGCGCGTTGAACAGCAATGGACCGATCGGTGCCTCCGGCCGGCCCATTGCATTCAATGTGTGCGGGTACGCGTTGTACCCCTGTGCGCGTTGAACAGCAATGGACCGATCGGTGCCTCCGGCCGGCCCATTGCATTCAATGTGTCGCGGGTACGCGTTGTACCCCTGTGCGCGTTGAACAGCAATGGACCGATCGGTGCCTCCGGCCGGCCCATTGCATTCAATGTGTGCGGGTACGCGTTGTACCCCTGTGCGCGTTGAACAGCAATGGACCGATCGGTGCCTCCGGCCGGCCCATTGCATTCAATGTGTGCGGGCACGCGTTGTACCCCTGTGCGCGTTGAACAGCAATGGACCGATCGGTGCCTCCGGCCGGCCCATTGCATTCAATGTGTGCGGGTACGCGTTGTACCCCTGTGCGCGTTGAACAGCAATGGACCGATCGGTGCGCACCCATTGACAATGGGCTTGCCTGGCAACGGACGCGTTTTTGAATATTCGAACGAGTCGGTTGCTGGAAATTCAGTTGGTCACCCACAACAATGTTGCAAAATAATGTATGTCATGAAGTTGAAGATTTGAAGGATGCTGTGGGCGTGTTTTGGTGCTGCTATTCCATGGATTGGCCAGATTCAGAAGATGCAAACGACTTGGACCTATCACTTTGGACACAAGGGACAGTATCTGCCTCTCCAGCACATATATATTGCTGCATGTTCCCCTGAGAGCCCACTTGCCTGCACTACATGCTCCAGGACGACATCTGCCACTGCACTGCTGCTGTCTCTGCCCCTCTGGACCCTGCAATGGCACGTACTGTGGAGAGAGCCCCAGCCTTCAGCCTTGAAGAGAACCAGGCCCTGCTGGACAGCCTACTTCCACAGTACAGCAAGCTGTATGGGACACCAGGGGAGCAGGTGAGTGTTCTGTGCACTGCCTTTCTGAATGTGCATTTTGTCTGACTAGCAAGGCTGAGAGTCAGCACACCACTGGCTAGCAGGCTCACTGAGTAGTTGTCACCCCCATAGTGTGTAGTGACTTGCACTGGACAGGTATGGTGCAGTGACAGTGCTTCTGAACAGGGTTTTACTCCCCATGCTATGATACCATGTAGTGACTTCTGGAAAACTGTCCATGGGCAGCCGTGCACTGCCTGGGTACACCATGTGCCCCTGTGATTGCGACATGTATATGCAACTGTGTCATGCACGGATATGTTGCATGTGTAGTAATGTCCTTATCACTTTGTCATCCTGACAGGCTTCTGCCCATCGGAAGCATGAGATCTGGAAGGACATCGTCCGGGCTGTCCGGTCCGTGGGGGTCTACCAGCGCCGGATCCGCAACTGCCAAAAGAGGTGGCAGGACCTTCGGGGCTGGACCCGGAGGATTGCACGGGTCCAGCTGAAGCTGTCGCCTCCTCGCAGGAGGGGCGGAACACGGACCCTGACCCCCACATGCTCAGGATCCTGGCGGTGGTCTTTCCAGACCTGGATGGGCAGCTGAAGGCCAGAGAGCAGCAAGGAGGGGGTGAGTCAAAGACTGCACTGTGTACTCTGTCTAACATGTTATGTGCCCTCCTCGGGCCAGGTTGAACTGCCACAGTACAGCAGTCATGTTGTCCAGGAGCCATGTCCCTCTATTGTGCACTGCCCACTCCTCATCTGATACCCAGGTGTGGCCCTTACATGCAGGGAATTCTGTCACTTAGGACTGTGTCCTTGCAGTTTGCTTGACTCAAGGTGGGAGACAGCATCTGTTTCCCTGACTCTGTGGTGGGCATCATGGGTGGGTCCATTGCTTACACAATGCCTGTATTCTGACATGTAGGGTAGTGTCACAGGTCTCCCATATGTCCAATAGGTATGACCTGGACAGATGAGGGTTAAGAGGATGTGTTGTGGGGGATGTACATGTGCACTTGTGCAGCTCCAGGACTTGCATTCCCCATGACCTACTATTGTGACACAGTGCAGAGTGTTGTTGTCTGGCTGCAAAGTCATACATCACTGAGACAGTGATGTATGACTTTGCAGTCATGCCTCCGCCATGGCATGTGTCTACTGATTGGTGATCCTGCAGGGGAGTGACATGTGCTACATGCACACCATAGTGGCGCTGGCTATCAGGACATGGGTGCATCATGGTGTCTGTCGCTGGTATGCATCACATGCATTTCCTATTTGACTCTGGGCATCCCTTACATCCGTAAACCTGTACTGACTCAGTGGCAAGAGCTGTGATGTGTCCACACCGTGTCCTCTGCACTGTCCAACTACTGTGTACTTGGTGCATGTGTCAACACTGGGGTGTTGCAATCCAACAGACACCAGACAGATGGGTGCAAGGCCATGTGGGATGTGAGTGCCATGCTTGGCATCAGACTGACAATTGACTTCTCCTGTTCAATTAGTGCACTTTTAGCAATGTACAACTAATGATGCCAGGGCTTGCTCTGGGATGTGCTGTGCTCACAGTGGTGTGTGCGTTATGTGCAGGTGACTGATGTCTGTCTGTTTCCCCATTGTTTGCAGATACATCCACGGCCACGGAAGGGGACAGCTCCACGGACCAGGAGGAGCCGGAGAGCCAGACTGGGTCAGCAGCCGAGGAGTGGTCGGAGGGACCCAGTGGCACGGAGGGCGAGGGGAGCCACACCGAGGAGTCCTCAGCAGCATCCACCTCAGCTGAGGACCAGAGCAACTCGGAGGATGACTCCCTTGTGGAGGCGGGTGTCAGCAGCCACCACACCCCAGCTAGTGTTGCTGTCCCCGCCACCACCAGCACCACCACCGCCCTCCCATCGGCTCCCATTCCCCAGGTCCGTGGAGGCTCCCATGTCCGGGAGCGTGTCTCCTTTGGGCCAGGCACCGCACCCCCTGCCCCTGTGTCCCCTGCTGCCCTGAGTGAGGAGTCTGTGTACCTCCTTCGCCAGCTCCATGTAGGGCAGACAGCCATGCTGAGTGTCCTCCATGCGCACACCGCGCTGTTGACTCAGCTGGTGTCGTTCATGGAGGGCATCTCATCGGGCATGTCTGACCTACAGAGGGGCAATAGGTCCATGGACTCCTCCCTGACGGCAGCAGTGTCCCTCCTCAAACGGTCCCTCACCCCTCCTGCCTCTGCTCCATCCACACTCCCCAGCACCTTACCCATCCCAGGCACACACACACTGGCACACACCAGCACACACACATCCAGCACACTGACACACACGCCAATGACAAAACGCACACGCAAGCACATTCAGGGGACTGAAGCCAGACTCACAGGGGATGGGGCCCTGGAACACACACACGCATCCACATGCACTGCACAGTCCTCAGTTCCCTCTCCCTCCAAAGCACCCTCCCTTGCCTCACCTGCAACCCCAAAGTCACAGCAGCTCTTCCTCTGTGACCTCGGCCTCTTCCCCACCGATGAAGCTGCTCCAGCATCCCGGGGGAAGAGGAAGCCCACCCACACGGAGCAGAGTGCCCCTCGCCCCCGGACACCCTCCCCCAGGCGCAGACGGACTGAGGCCCCCACCCGCAAGTCCCCCGGAGTGCTAAGAGCAAGACCCCGCCACCGCCCTGCAGCTCAGGCACAAGGTCTCCGTCCTCCATCCCTCAGGCCCCCACTGCACAGGTGCCCCCACCACACCCTGCCCCAGGTTCCCCCACCCACAGATATACCATCCCCAAGATGCTCCGGCCTTCTCCCCTGCCACTTGCTCTCCCAGCACCACACCCCCGCTGCGCTTGTCTGTGCCACTGATGTGGTGAGGGTGTCCTCCCCTCTGTCCAACCCACCTTGCCTGTTCCCCATTCTCCTCCCCTGGAGGTAGGCACTGCAGTGGAGTCCACTACCGCCCTGTCTGACTTGGGCACTGCAGTGGCGGACCTGTCCACCCCATCTGCAGGGTCCACTGCAGTTGTGCCGGCACCCACGACATCTGTGTCATGCCCCCAGTTGTGCCGGCACACACCATGTCAGACACCTCCACTGCAGTTGTCAGTGGCTCTCCAGCACCCACCACCCCTTCCCTGACTCCCCTGGTGAGCCCTGATCCTGTCCCTGCGGTGCCTGGCCTGCCCCCGGTTGCCCCTCCTAGTGGATTGTCCCTGGTATTGTGCAGGCATGCGTAGGGTGACATCTGCCAGTGTCACCCTGTTTGAACTTTGACAATGGACTGGCCATTGGCCTTTGCTCTTTTTCAGGACTTCGTTTGGCCTCAACACATATGCTGAATAAAGCAACTTTCTTTTCTCTAGTGCTCATGCTTCAGATGTACATGTTGTTGGTGCAGCTAACCATGCCCTTGCTGCAGTGATGGTGATATCTGGTCTCATGATTATGAAGTGTTACTGTGCAGGAACCCATGTGGTCCAGGGGGAATGTGTCCTATCATGTGGTGTATCCATGTCATCAATAGCAGCATCTGAGGGTGTCATGTGTTCAGTATTTGGCAATGGGTTTCCTACTTACATTGGCAATTTCACATCTGTGGCTTCCACCCCTGCACATCTGTTGTGCCTGCCATCGTTGCTTTTGTCTACTTCCCTGACCGTGTTGCCATCTCCAGTGGACATGCAGGTTTGGGCATCAATGGGGAGGGACTCATCCGTGTAGTCAGTGCAACATTGCTATACAAGTGTGTTGGATCTGTGCTGATGATTCCGTTGGCACATCCATGACCAGGCTGATGTGATGGGAGCCCTCATTTGGTGCTAATTGTTGATTGTGTGACCAAGTGCTCAGCTGACATGATGGGGCCCTACTGAGGCAACATATGGCACAGCTTTCCTCACACAGGAGTGGAGTCCCCTCATGGCAGTGTGTACACGTGTGACATTGCCTGCGCCCAAGGTGTGTGTTGTATGTGCATGTCTGTGTGTTCACTTCCATTCATCTGCGCATGCTGTGATCCCTAGTGTTGTACCTGTTTGTGATGCTTGCTGACTTGAGCTATGTTCCCCCAAAGTCTTCTCCCTGTGTTCTCTGTGATGTGGGTGCATGGCACATTACTGGTCATCAGGGTGTCACCCATAGGTGTGTTTGCTGTCAGGGCAGAGTTTGTGTGCTGACGCAGATGGGTCACAGTCAGGTTTCCCTTTGGCACTTGTTGTTTGCCCCTGTCATGTGATTTCCAGTTTGTGTTATCTTTCAGTGATTGTGACACGTTGTGTGTGTGACTGCTGGCACTCCTTAGGGTCCGGGCTGCAATGTTGGTTGTTGTCTATGTGTGTTCTTTGTGGGTGACCTTGGCTTCTTCATTGGTGTGTGACTGTGGCTGGGATCCCATTGGTCGGTGTGGTATTGCCGTCATGTCCATGTACAGCGTAGTGTGCAGTGTGTCAGACATTCAGGAGTCTTGTTGAGTGTCCATGTGTGATGTGTTTCTACACCTTGGTTCCCACCCACCACCCTGGAATAGTAATGGGTGCATGTGCAATGTCACCAGTGCATGTGTACTTCACTGCTGCACATTGTTGGAGGTCGAGGGGTGTGGTCTTGAGTGTGTGCAGATGAGAGTTGTTGCCCGGCTAGTCCCCTGCCTCCATGTTGGCCTTGGCTTACTGGCCATGCTGATTGATTTGTGCTTGTGTAGGTGTGATGGTAGTTAGTTGCTCAGGACACCTGACTGTGGTTCACAGTGTGAACGACATTTAGCTTTGTCATCACAGTGGTATTTTTCTTCAGCCCAGGGTCACCACATTGTGGGGGCCCTGGGGGTGGTGCTGTGGTGTGTCTGTGACTTGCTGTGTCAGTTGTTGTTCCTACGTGCCTGTGTGACATGTGTGTTTTGTGCTCCCTCTCACCTGTCAATGCCTGCTTGCCCACATAGGGGATTTGGATCCATGAGTTACCTTAGTGTGGCAGTGTATGCACATCTGTATGATTGGTATTCAGCTCTCCTCATGTGTTGTGTTGTTGCCTGGGGACACTGGCACCCCCACCCCTCACCTGCTGTGTATGATGACAGTGTTGGTCTGCCTGTTAGTGTTTGTGCATCTGCACCACTGCATTGGCATATCTTGGGTGTGCCATTGGCTGTATGTTGTTTGGTGTGTTTCCCCTGCTGTCCCTGGGACTCCTAGGTCATCGGTCAGCACAGTGATCATGGTTTGTGTGTCCCATTGCTGCCATGGTATGGTATCTGTTCACCTCACATCTGCTGTCTCCACAGGGTATCTGCATTTGTGTGCCCATTGGTGCAAATATGTGGTTCTGCATTCTGATGGTCACTTCTGTCATTGTGTCATTGATGACTGTTGACGGTCTCAGCCACCATGGGTGTTGTTTGTCTGCACATGGCCAAAGGAATGTTTCATTTGCACTGCAGTATTTGGCTCCCCCAATTTATGTTGCAATGGGACACATACACTACTTTGCCACAGATGAGTTTTTGGTTCTGTGACCAGGAATGATCCATGCAGTTTGGCAGTTGCAGCTCTTTCTTTGTCAACAATTACCTTTTGGTCACTGTGATGATGAGGGTGTAGACCCCATTGCCACAATGGTCAAACTGTGCTTCAGCTATGGACCCCACACTTACCTTTTGGTCACTGTGATGATGGGGGTTTAGACCCCATTGCCACAATGGTCAAAATGTGCTTCAGCTATGGACCCCACACTTACCTTTTGGTCACTGTGATGATGGGGGTTTAGGCCCCATTGCCACAATGGTCAAAATGTGCTTCAGCTATGGACCCCACACTTGCCTTTTGGTCACTGTGATGATGGGGGTTTAGGCCCCATTGCCACAATGGTCATGGGCTGCTTGCATTGTGGGTGCCACACACATATATGTGTGGCACATGTGCTAGGGGTCACATTGTATGTTCAATGTCATGTTCGGTGTTGTAGGCATTTGACACAGCCTGCTCACACGCTTGTCATGGTGGTGGGGGGATGTCTTAATCTTGCATTCCCTAGGTTGTGGTGTGCTTGTTGTGTCATGCATTGTCCATCCTATGAGTGGGGGTGGTAGTAGTGGTAGGCATCCAGCCCCCCTGGCTAAGGGTGGTAGTAGTGGTGGGCATCCTGCCCCCTGGCTAAGGGTGGTAGTAGTGGTGGGCATCCTGCCCCCCTGGGTGAGGGTGGTAGTAGTGGTAGGCATCCTGCCCCCTGGTTGAGGGTGGTAGTAGTGGTAGGCATCCTGCCCCCCTGGGTGAGGGTGGTAGTAGTGGTAGGCATCCTGCCCCCTGGGTGGGGGTGGTAGTAGTGGTAGACATCCAGCCCCCCTGGCTAAGGGTGGTGGTAGGCATCCAGCCCCCTGGCTAAGGGTGGTAGTAGTGGTGGGCATCCTGCCCCCCTGGCTAAGGGTGGTAGTAGTGGTAGGCATCCTGCCCCCCTGGTTGAGGGTGGTAGTAGTGGTAGGCATCCAGCCCCCTGGCTAAGGGTGGTAGTAGTGGTGGGCATCCTGCCCCCCTGGTTGAGGGTGGTAGTAGTGGTAGGCATCCAGCCCCCTGGCTAAGGGTGGTAGTAGTGGTGGGCATCCAGCCCCCCTGGCTAAGGGTGGTGGTAGGCATCCAGCCCCCTGGCTAAGGGTGGTAGTAGTGGTGGGCATCCTGCCCCCCTGGGTGAGGGTGGTAGTAGTGGTAGGCATCCTGCCCCCCTGGTTGAGGGTGGTAGTAGTGGTAGGCATCCAGCCCCCTGGCTAAGGGTGGTAGTAGTGGTGGGCATCCTGCCCCCTGGCTAAGGGTGGTAGTAGTGGTAGGCATCCTGCCCCCTGGGTGGGGGTGGTAGTAGTGGTAGGCATCCAGCCCCCTGGCTAAGGGTGGTGGTAGGCATCCAGCCCCCCTGGCTAAGGGTGGTAGTAGTGGTGGGCATCCTGCCCCCCTGGGTGAGGGTGGTAGTAGTGGTAGGCATCCTGCCCCCTGGCTAAGGGTGGTAGTAGAGGTGGGCATCCAGCCCCCCTGGCTAAGGGTGGTGGTAGGCATCCAGCCCCCTGGCTAAGGGTGGTAGTAGTGGTGGGCATCCTGCCCCCTGAGTGAGGGTGGTAGTAGTGGTAGGCATCCTGCCCCCCTGGTTGAGGGTGGTAGTAGTGGTAGGCATCCTGCCCCCCTGGTTGAGGGTGGTAGTAGTGGTGGGCATCCTGCCCCCTGGCTAAGGGTGGTAGTAGTGGTAGGCATCCTGCCCCCTGGGTGGGGTGGTAGTAGTGGTAGGCATCCAGCCCCCTGGCTAAGGGTGGTGGTAGGCATCCAGCCCCCTGGCTAAGGGTGGTAGTAGTGGTGGGCATCCTGCCCCCTGGGTGAGGGTGGTAGTAGTGGTAGGCATCCTGCCCCCTGGCTAAGGGTGGTAGTAGAGGTGGGCATCCAGCCCCCCTGGCTAAGGGTGGTGGTAGGCATCCAGCCCCCTGGCTAAGGGTGGTAGTAGTGGTGGGCATCCTGCCCCCCTGGGTGAGGGTGGTAGTAGTGGTAGGCATCCTGCCCCCCTGGTTGAGGGTGGTAGTAGTGGTAGGCATCCTGCCCCCCTGGTTGAGGGTGGTAGTAGTGGTAGGCATCCTGCCCCCCTGGGTGAGGGTGGTAGTAGTGGTAGGCATCCTGCCCCCTGGGTGGGGGTGGTAGTAGTGGTAGGCATCCAGCCCCCTGGCTAAGGGTGGTGGTAGGCATCCAGCCCCCCTGGCTAAGGGTGGTAGTAGTGGTGGGCATCCTGCCCCCTGGCTAAGGGTGGTAGTAGTGGTAGGCATCCTGCCCCCCTGGTTGAGGGTGGTAGTAGTGGTAGGCATCCAGCCCCCTGGCTAAGGGTGGTAGTAGTGGTGGGCATCCTGCCCCCTGGTTGAGGGTGGTAGTAGTGGTAGGCATCCAGCCCCCTGGCTAAGGGTGGTAGTAGTGGTGGGCATCCAGCCCCCCTGGCTAAGGGTGGTGGTAGGCATCCAGCCCCCCTGGCTAAGGGTGGTAGTAGTGGTGGGCATCCTGCCCCCCTGGGTGAGGGTGGTAGTAGTGGTAGGCATCCAGCCCCCCTGGCTAAGGGTGGTAGTAGTGGTGGGCATCCTGCCCCCTGGCTAAGGGTGGTAGTAGTGGTAGGCATCCTGCCCCCTGGGTGGGGGTGGTAGTAGTGGTAGGCATCCAGCCCCCTGGCTAAGGGTGGTGGTAGGCATCCAGCCCCCCTGGCTAAGGGTGGTAGTAGTGGTGGGCATCCTGCCCCCCTGGGTGAGGGTGGTAGTAGTGGTAGGCATCCTGCCCCCTGGCTAAGGGTGGTAGTAGAGGTGGGCATCCAGCCCCCCTGGCTAAGGGTGGTGGTAGGCATCCAGCCCCCTGGCTAAGGGTGGTAGTAGTGGTGGGCATCCTGCCCCCCTGGGTGAGGGTGGTAGTAGTGGTAGGCATCCTGCCCCCCTGGTTGAGGGTGGTAGTAGTGGTAGGCATCCTGCCCCCTGGTTGAGGGTGGTAGTAGTGGTAGGCATCCTGCCCCCCTGGCTAAGGGTGGTAGTAGTGGTAGGCATCCAGCCCCCCTGGGTAAGGGTGGTAGTGGTGGTGGGCATCTGGCACCCCCTGGCTAAGGGTGGTAGTAGTGGTTGGCATCCGGCCCCCCTGGGTAGGGGTGGTGGTGGTGGTGGTGCGCATCCAGGCCCCTGTGTGCATATGTGGCATTGGTGATGGGCATCCCGCCCCTATGGTGCTGCTGTTGCTGGTGTAAGTATATTCAGATTCCCAGTGTATGTGTGTGATGTGTCGTTGACGTGTTGTATGTGTTTTGTGGTTGGTGTCTGACTTACCTTCTGCGCCGTACGCGTCCGTGCCTGTTCCGGTAGTAGATGTAGAATATTGGTATGATCGGGACGAAGGGATTCATGGTTGGTTCGTGTCGTTCGTCCTTCTCGTTGCTTCGCGTCGTCCTCGTCGCTTGGCTTCGTCCTCGTCGCTTCGCGTCGTCCTCGTCGGTGCTGTGTTCGTCTCGTAGCCGTGGATCGTGTTGTGGCGCGATTCGGAGCTTATGTGCGCCTCTCCCGGATGCTTTGACGTGCCGTGCGTAGCGACGGGTTCGGCGCGTACGGAAAGCGCATCGTACTTGTTCGGCCGGACGGGGCTGCATTTTCCCTTCCGTGCGACTCGATTCGGCGTTTCCGGATTCGCCTCGGTCGGAGAACAGGACCTGGTTTGGGTGAGTACGGCTCGGCCGGGATTTTTGCTGTTGTGCGCATCGTACTTGCTCGTTCGGTGTACTGTACGGATCGGTCGGGAAACTGGCTTTCGCATGGCTTTTTCCCGACCGAATAGTATTGGGTGCGCCTCCGACCGAGATCGGAATCGGCCCCATAATCAGAGCCGTTTATGTTAAAAAAACGAGTACATTTTCTAATGGTTAAACAGTTTCCAAAGCATTTCGAACATTTATAAATCTCTTTTAATAATTACAACATGATATCTAGGGGATATGATGAACGCAGGCGGACGGGGTAGAGTGGTTAAAGGGTTTGGAGCATAGACTCTGGGGTCGATTCCGATGTCGGCCGGAAGCACACCTAACAGTATTCGTCCGGAAAAATACCAGCCGAACGCGTGTTTTCCGACCGACTCGAACACTCTACCGAACGAACAAGTACGATGCGCATAACAGCCCAGATTCCGAGCAAGCCGTACTTACCCATTCCAGCTCCTGTTCCCTGCCCGAGCCGGATCCGTAAACGCCGAATCGAGTCGCACGGAACCAAATACACAGCACCTTCCGGCTTCCAAGGTGCCTCCCACACAAGTGAGGCACCATTTTTATCAGGAGACCTGGGGGAACGCTGGGTGGTAGGAAATTTGTGTGAGGCCAGTGATGCCACACTTTCCCACACAAAAATGTGTGAAAAAAGTGATTTTTTCAGCTAAAATTGAGGTTTGCAAGGGATTCTGGGTAAGGAAACGTTGGGGGATCCACGCAAGCCATACCTCCCTGGAAGCCCACGGGTGTCTACTTTTCAGAAATGTGTGGGTTTGGTAGGTTTACCTAGGTGCCCGCCGAGCACGGGGCCAAAAACCCAGGTGACCCCCCTTGCAAAACCAGGTGGTTTTGAGATAGGCAATTTTGAGGTCGCCTCACTACGTTGTGGGCCCTTGCCTGTCGCAGGCACTAGGCCGACCCACACAAGTGAGGTACCATTTTTCTCGTAAGACTTTGGGGAACGCGGGGTGGGTGGAAATTTGTGGATCCACGCAGATTCCAGAACTTTCCACCACAAAAATGTGGGGAAAATGTGGTTTTTTGGACAATTGTTTATGTTTGCAAGGGATTCTGGGTAACAGTACCTGGTGGGAGGCAGTCAAGTCACCCCATCCTGGATTCCCCTGGGTGTCTAGTTTTCAAAAATGTATAGGTTTGCTAGGTTTCCCTAGGTGCCGGCAGAGGTAGGGTTCAAAAACTACAGCTAGGCACTTTGCCAAAAAAGGGTCATTTTTCACTGCGAAATTGAGGTGTAACCACGTTGCGTTTTGCGCCGTTTCCTGTCGTAGGCACTAGGCCGACCCACACAAGTGAGGTACCATTTTTCTCGTAAGACTTTGGGGGACGCGGGGTGGGTGGAAATTTGTGGATCCACGCAGATTCCAGAACTTTCCACCACAGAAATGTGGGGAAAATTTGTTTTTTTTGACAATTTTTTATGTTTGCAAGGGATTCTGGGTAACAGAACCTGGTGGGAGGCAGTCAAGTCACCCCATCCTGGATTCCCCTGGGTGTCTAGTTTTCAAAAATGTATAGGTTTGCTAGGTTTCCCTAGGTGCCGGCAGAGGTAGGGTTCAAAAACTACAGCTAGGCACTTTGCCAAAAAGGGTCATTTTTCACTGCGAAATTGAGGTGTGACCGCGTTGCGTTTTGCGCCGTTTCCTGTCGCAGGCACTAGGCCGACCCACACAAGTGAGGTACCATTTTTCTCGTAAGACTTTGGGGAACGCGGGGTGGGTGGAAATTTGTGGATCCACGCAGATTCCAGAACTTTCCACCACAGAAATGTGGGGAAAATGTGGTTTTTTTGACAATTTTTTATGTTTGCAAGGGATTCTGGGTAACAGACCCTGGTGGGAGGCAGTCAAGTCACCCCATCCTGGATTCCCCTGGGTGTCTAGTTTTCAAAAATGTATAGGTTTGCTAGGTTTCCCTAGGTGCCGGCAGAGGTAGGGTTCAAAAACTACAGCTAGGCACTTTGCCAAAAAAGGGTCATTTTTCACTGCGAAATTGAGGTGTGACTACGTTGCGTTTTGCGCCGTTTCCTGTCGCAGGCACTAGGCCGACCCACACAAGTGAGGTACCATTTTTCTCGTAAGACTTTGGGGGACGCGGGGTGGGTGGAAATTTGTGGATCCACGCAGATTCCAGAACTTTCCACCACAGAAATGTGGGGAAAATGTGTTTTTTTGACAATTTTTTATGTTTGCAAGGGATTCTGGGTAACAGAACCTGGTGGGAGGCAGTCAAGTCACCCCATCCTGGATTCCCCTGGGTGTCTAGTTTTCAAAAATGTATAGGTTTGCTAGGTTTCCCTAGGTGCCGGCAGAGGTAGGGTTCAAAAACTACAGCTAGGCACTTTGCCAAAAAAGGGTCATTTTTCACTGCGAAATTGAGGTGTGACCGCGTTGCGTTTTGCGCCGTTTCCTGTCGCAGGCACTAGGCCGACCCACACAAGTGAGGTACCATTTTTCTCGTAAGACTTTGGGGAACGCGGGTGGGTGGAAATTTGTGGATCCACGCAGATTCCAGAACTTTCCACCACAGAAATGTGGGGAAAATGTGGTTTTTTTGACAATTTTTTATGTTTGCAAGGGATTCTGGGTAACAGAACCTGGTGGGAGGCAGTCAAGTCACCCCATCCTGGATTCCCCTGGGTGTCTAGTTTTCAAAAATGTATAGGTTTGCTAGGTTTCCCTAGGTGCCGGCAGAGCTAGGGTTCAAAAACTACAGCTAGGCACTTTGCCAAAAAAGGGTCATTTTTCACTGCGAAATAGAGGTGTGACGGCGTTGCGTTTTGCGCCGTTTCTTGTCGCAGGCACTAGGCCGACCCACACAAGTGAGGTACCATTTTTCTCGTAAGACTTTGGGGAACGCGGGGTGGGTGGAAATTTGTGGATCCACGCAGATTCCAGAACTTTCCACCACAGAAATGTGGGGAAAATGTGTTTTTTTGACAATTTTTTATGTTTGCAAGGGATTCTGGGTAACAGAACCTGGTGGGAGGCAGTCAAGTCACCCCATCCTGGATTCCCCTGGGTGTCTAGTTTTCAAAAATGTATAGGTTTGCTAGGTTTCCCTAGGTGGCGGCAGAGCTAGGGTTCAAAACTACAGCTAGGCACTTTGCCAAAAAGGGTCATTTTTCACTGCGAAATTGAGGTGTGGCCACGTTGCGTTTTGCGCCGTTTCCTGTCGCAGGCACTAGGCCGACCCACACAAGTGAGGTACCATTTTTCTCGTAAGACTTTGGGGAACGCGGGGTGGGTGGAAATTTGTGGATCCACGCAGATTCCAGAACTTTACACCACAGAAATGTGGGGAAAATGTGGTTTTTTTGACAATTTTTTATGTTTGCAAGGGATTCTGGGTAACAGAACCTGGTGGGAGGCAGTCAAGTCACCCCATGCTGGATTCCCTGGGTGTCTAGTTTTCAAAAATGTATAGGTTTGCTAGGTTTCCCTAGGTGCCGGCAGAGGTAGGGTTCAAAAACTACAGCTAGGCACTTTGCCAAAAAGGGTCATTTTTCACTGCGAAATTGAGGTGTGACCACGTTGCGTTTTGCGCCGTTTCCTGTCGCAGGCACTAGGCCGACCCACACAAGTGAGGTACCATTTTTCTCGTAAGACTTTGGGGAACGCGGGGTGGGTGGAAATTTGTGGATCCACGCAGATTCCAGAACTTTCCACCACAGAAATGTGGGGAAAATGTGGTTTTTTTGACAATTTTTTATGTTTGCAAGGGATTCTGGGTAACAGAACCTGGTGGGAGGCAGTCAAGTCACCCCATCCTGGATTCCCCTGGGTGTCTAGTTTTCAAAAATGTATAGGTTTGCTAGGTTTCCCTAGGTGCCGGCAGAGCTAGGGTTCAAAAACTACAGCTAGGCACTTTGCCAAAAAAGGGTCATTTTTCACTGCGAAATAGAGGTGTGACGGCGTTGCGTTTTGCGCCGTTTCTTGTCGCAGGCACTAGGCCGACCCACACAAGTGAGGTACCATTTTTCTCGTAAGACTTTGGGGAACGCGGGGTGGGTGGAAATTTGTGGATCCACGCAGATTCCAGAACTTTCCACCACAGAAATGTGGGGAAAATGTGTTTTTTTGACAATTTTTTATGTTTGCAAGGGATTCTGGGTAACAGAACCTGGTGGGAGGCAGTCAAGTCACCCCATCCTGGATTCCCCTGGGTGTCTAGTTTTCAAAAATGTATAGGTTTGCTAGGTTTCCCTAGGTGGCGGCAGAGCTAGGGTTCAAAAACTACAGCTAGGCACTTTGCCAAAAAAGGGTCATTTTTCACTGCGAAATTGAGGTGTGGCCACGTTGCGTTTTGCGCCGTTTCCTGTCGCAGGCACTAGGCCGACCCACACAAGTGAGGTACCATTTTTCTCGTAAGACTTTGGGGAACGCGGGGTGGGTGGAAATTTGTGGATCCACGCAGATTCCAGAACTTTACACCACAGAAATGTGGGGAAAATGTGGTTTTTTTGACAATTTTTTATGTTTGCAAGGGATTCTGGGTAACAGAACCTGGTGGGAGGCAGTCAAGTCACCCCATGCTGGATTCCCCTGGGTGTCTAGTTTTCAAAAATGTATAGGTTTGCTAGGTTTCCCTAGGTGCCGGCAGAGGTAGGGTTCAAAAACTACAGCTAGGCACTTTGCCAAAAAAGGGTCATTTTTCACTGCGAAATTGAGGTGTGACCACGTTGCGTTTTGCGCCGTTTCCTGTCGCAGGCACTAGGCCGACCCACACAAGTGAGGTACCATTTTTCTCGTAAGACTTTGGGGAACGCGGGGTGGGTGGAAATTTGTGGATCCACGCAGATTCAAGAACTTTACACCACAGAAATGTGCGGAAAATGTGTTTTTTTTGATAATTGTTTATGTTTGCAAGGGATTCTGGGTAACAGAACCTGGTGGGAGGCAGTCAAGTCACCCCATCCTGGATTCCCCTGGGTGTCTAGTTTTCAAAAATGTATAGGTTTGCTAGGTTTCCCAAGGTGCCGGCAGAGGTAGGGTTCAAAAACTACAGCTAGGCACTTTGCCAAAAAAGGGTCATTTTTCACTGCGAAATTGAGGTGTGACCGCGTTGCGTTTTGCGCCGTTTCCTGTCGCAGGCACTAGGCCGACCCACACAAGTGAGTTACCATTTTTCTCGTAAGACTTTGGGGAACGCGGGGTGGGTGGAAATTTGTGGATCCACGCAGATTCCAGAACTTTCCACCACAGAAATGTGGGGAAAATGTGGTTTTTTTGACAATTTGTTATGTTTGCAAGGGATTCTGGGTAACAGAACCTGGTGGGAGGCAGTCAAGTCACCCCATCCTGGATTCCCTGGGTGTCTAGTTTTCAAAAATGTATAGGTTTGCTAGGTTTCCCTACGTGCCGGCAGAGGTAGGGTTCAAAAACTACACCTAGGCACTTTGCAAAAAAAGGGTAATTTTTCATTGTGAAAATGTGGTACGTCCACGTTGCATTTTGAGCCATTTCCTGTTGTGGGCACAAGGGCTACCCACACAAGTGAGGTACCATTTTTATCGGGAGACTTAGGGTAACACAGAATTGTAGAGCAACTGTTATTACCTATTGACTTTCGATGCATTTCTGCCTTCCAAATGAAAGACAATGTGTAAAAAATAAGTCATTTTGAAAAATGACCTATAATTCTTATGCTAGTATGGGTACTCCCAATTTCGGAAATGTGCAAATATCTACTGTTTCTAAAATCTACATTTTGTTCCCATTTCAGAAATACATAGGTGTCTTTCATAACAATTTTTCCATGTATACATTTTCCCAAAATAATTGCTATATACCCGGTACTTAAAAAAAAATCATTGCAAGATGTTGCTCAATTATTGGCTCTGGGTTCGTCGGGTTCTTGGTGAACCTACAAGTCCTATATATCCCCACAACCAGAAAGGTCCAGCGGATATAACGGTATATTGCCTTCAAATAGCTGTCATAATTAGAAGAAGTTACAGGTGAAAACGTTGACACAAATGGCTGTTTTTTTCAACTAATTTTCAATTTGTCCTTTATTTAACTGTTAGTTTCTATAAGGAAAACTTTAAGGATCTACACAAATGACCCCTTGCTGAATTCAGAATTTTGTCTACTTTTCGTAAATGTATGGCTTTCCAGGATCCATTATTGGTTTCATACCCATTTCTACCATTAACTGGAAGGAGGTTGAAAGCACAAAAAATAGCAAAAATAGGCTATGTCCCAGAAAAATGCCAAAACTGTGTAAAGAAAGTTGGTTTTCTGACAAAAGTCTGCTTGTCCCTGAAAGCTGGGAAGATGGTGATTTCATCCCCACAACCCCTTTTTTGATGCCATTTGCAGGGAAAAATCAAGACGCTTTCATCTGTAGCCCTTTTTTTGCCTTTTTCCAAAAAAAAACAAAATGTAGCTGTATTTTGACTAATTTCTGGGTCCCCTCCAGGGAAATCCACAAACCCTGGGTACCTTTACAATCCCCATGATGTTAGAAAAAAAGGACGCAAATTTGGCATGGATACCTTATGTGGTCAAAAAGTTACAGGGGCCTAAGCGCGCACTACCCCAAATAGCCAAAAAAAGGCTTAGCACAGGAGGGGAAAAGGCCTAGCAGCGAAGGGGTTAAGTAACGAAAATGCGACATGCCTAAAAAGTATAACCAATTAAGTCAGGCAAGGAAAAGGTAAAACCTTTCATATTTAAAAAAATTAAGTAATACAAACACAACACTAAAGTATGCTTTAATGAATAAAAACGAACATGTGAGCAATGACGGTAGTTTGCTGCTGTGCTGGGGAGCTCAGAAAAACATGCCAAAGGTTTATTTTTGCAAATACGTAGGCGCAGATGCGAAGGGGAGATCATACCGATGGGGAGATTAAAAGGAAGGTATAATCTAACTAGATGCTCTCCCCCGTCTGTTTGGTCTCCCCCTACAGCATGTGAGCAATGACGGTATTTTTTGGCTTTCATGGGGAGCTCAGAAAGACATGCCAAAGGTTTATTTTTGCAAATGCGCCTTCGCGGTCAAATACGCATGCGCAGATGCGAAGGGGAGCTCATTCCGATGGGGAGATTAAAACGACGGAACACCGGCATACATCCCAACTCCTTCCTGGACATCGTCATTAGTTCCACTAAAAAAATCTGGGATATTCCACATGCACAGAATGAGGCCTAATGTTTTTGTCAGTACACTTAGCTGACCTAGACATGCTCCACACGTCAGCTGTGTGAAAAGTGACATCATTCTCCTTAGTCGATACAATAGTGAAATGACCCAATTATGGGGTTAGTCCCTTACTCTCCCAACACAGCACCTTCACCCAAACCAGATCTCCATCATTCCACTTTGTAAATTTAACCAAATGTTTCTCATTGCACCTAACTTTGTATTTCAGCTGGTACCTTCCATACCTACCCTTCTTGTTAGCATTGCTGACAGACACTTTCTCCGTATGAGGTAGCCAGACAGGGTTCAACTTAGAATTAGCTGTTCTACCCTTCAACAATTCAAATGGTGACGTTTATGTCGCACAATTCGCAGAAGTATGATGTGCCCACCCTGTCTCTCCAAGGACATCTTTCAGTGGAACCCTGAATTCCACCAATCTTTGCACACATGATTTAACAACCTTATTCATGCGCTCCGCAAGGCTTGTGGTGCAAACAAAGCTACTTACCCAGATCTCTCAGGAAGCTTTGCATCTTTTGAGACATGAACTGCACACCATTGTCAGTCACCACAAATGTAGGTACACCTTTGCTAGCAAAATCATCCTTGAAGAAATCCAAAACTGTCTTAGTACAAGCCACACTGACACATCTCGTTGACACCCACTTGGAGGCATAATCTACTAACAATAACACGAAAAGTACTGTCAAAGGTAGAAACTCAAATTGAGCCAAGCTATCTAGTCCCAATTTCATCCAAGGTTTCTCAGGAACCTCCACTGGTGACATAGGTGCTTTGACATGTAACACATGATTTATCATTGGCAGCAAACATGAAATCACCCTTAACCACCTCTACCAACTGGTGACCCATGGCGGGCCACCAATACTCTCTCTTACACTAGCTTTTGTGAGATTCCTTCCAAGATGCCCTTCAAGTGCTAAATTGACAATCCTGGACCTAACACCACATAGTGGAATAGCTCTCTCCATCCTCATAAGTCCCATATCACAAATACTTACCTCATTCCTTACTCCTTACAGCAAAATGGTTTAATTTTGGGTTCTAGGACCTTGTACTCTGGCCAACCTCAAACCACATACTCCTTGATAAGGGGAAAAACATGTCTTCTCCTTCACTCTCTCCCCATTACCCTTTGGTAATGGCCGATTCCTTGACCCATTTCACTTGTTGCGGTCCGATAGCCGTATCTCATACCTTGTGGTTGTGTGTGGTTTCCCTTTCCGTGCTGTGATTGTGTGCCTTTTCCTTCTTTTTGTTTGTCTGGTGGGAGCGGGCGGGTTTTTCTTTTCACTTATTCCTTCCTTGTGGGAGGCACTGGCATTTTGTTTTTTGCAGCGCAGCCGTGTTGAGTAGAGGAGGCGGGTAAGGCGTATTTAGAGCCACCTTCCGGTTCCTCCTCGCTTGTGTTCATTTCCGGTTCCTGGCCCCGGAAGGATTCTGGCCGTAGGCGTCTCGGCGTGCGGCTGAAGATTGGAACACTCGCTACCTGGAACGTTTCTTTATTGTTCTAAGGAGGAATTGTTTGTTCCGGCTGGAGCAAACGAACGGCACACTTCGTTTCTTGGGCCTTGAGGACTTCTTGTCGTGGTCAGGTTAGCGAGGACTTCACCCTCGTTATTTTTGGATCTTGTTTTCCTTTGTTTCCCCCCCCCCCTCCTTTCCAGTGCACTGGTTATCCTTAAATTTGTACATGAACTTCTCACCCTTTTTGTACTTAAATGAGGTAGAGGATTAAGAGCTGTTTTTTTTTACGCCATTGCGTTTTTTCCCGCTGCTTGAGGAGTTTAGTATCCTCTCATTTTAGAATTCTCTTGGATGTTTGGGACCTTGTTATATTTCTGCCTTCAGTTTTTGAGTTATGGAATGAACTGAATTCAATTACCCACGGAGGCATCTCCCAGCATCAAGGGGTGAGCAAGGGATTTTTTTTGTTGTTTAACTAGTTTATGTTGCTATGTTTTCTTATGTTTTCTATATGGTTCTCATTGACTAAATGTCTGTGTCCTTTTCCTACAATATGTCCCTGTGGATGTTTGATGGTGTGCCTGCAGACCTATTGAGAACCTGAGAGAAGCAAACAGTCACCCACCTCCTTCCCTGATTTTTATACCTACCTACCTTCCCCCGGTGCGTTAACCGCTCGTGTTGTGTTTATTTGGCACGGAGGGTTGAGGCACTGGGTAGGGGTGAATGGGACTATCTTCGTTCCCGCAGTACCTGTGATGCAGGTGAGTGGGGCTGGAACAGAAACCCAAGCCCACGATATTTAATACTGCCCGAGCGAAGATGGACCAGGGTGATGCCGCTCCCTTAACGGGTGGTCTTGGGGTGGGTCCTTCGTTGCAGGACTTGGCATTGGCCCCCTCCTCTGTTCAAAATGAAGTGAGGGATCTGCGGCAGGAAAATCTGGCCTTGCATGCAGAACTGAATGTTTATAAGGCAAGGGAGATGGGGGGGCTTCCAAGGCACATACACCTTTGGTACAGCCGGCCACCTTTCATTTCGATCGGACATCTAGCGTATTAGGGAGTACCCCTGTTTCCTTTACTGTGAATACACCAGTACCAGTGCCTTTGGCGGTTCCTGAAAGATTTTCTGGGGATAGTGACAAATATGGTATATTCATGAACCAGTGTCACCTACACTTCATGTGTAGGCCAGCAGCATTTCCAGATGATGCCGCTAAGGTGGCTTTTGTGGTGTCATATCTAGCTGGAACAGCAGCTATGTGGTCAGTTCCTTTAGTGGACAATGATGACCCTATTTTTGTCTAACTTCCTGGCTTTTAAAGAGCAGATGCAGAGTTTGTTCGCTTAAACACACCTTCATGCAGGCGAGCGATGCAGAGCTGCTCAAATTTAGGCAGGGGAAGCAGGAGTTATTGGTGAATTTTAGAAGGTGGTTCTGACACTCTGGGCCGCCCGGATTTTTCGCTTTTTGAGCACCTATTTGTTGAGCTTTTACTGGGGGAGAGCCTCATAAGTTGGGATTCACCCCCAGTGAAGTCATGGTGAAAGAGACTGCATGTGGATTTTACTGATGTCCCCCTAGCTTGACTAGGCCGCTGCGCAGCAGCTGAAGTAAGGGGCACGGGGCTGGTTACGTGCAGACACATGTGTACATGCGTGTGCACACGTGTAGGGGCTGCACAGGGGAGATTCCTGGCGTGCGCAGCCAAGGAGCAGGTGCAGATAGATTGGTGTGGCAGGACTTATGCAGA
Source organism: Calotriton arnoldi (assembly GCA_963921515.1). NCBI lineage: Eukaryota > Metazoa > Chordata > Amphibia > Caudata > Salamandridae > Calotriton > Calotriton arnoldi. The sequence continues at coordinate 1,186,572 of CAWUFW010006108.1, read as the reverse complement.
ATTGGGTGGTGACATGGATTAGGCTTTATACACTGGGAAGAAACATGCCAGGGAAAGTCAGTGTGTTTTACTGTGTTTTTCACTTCATTATTCCCCTATGGGGAAGTGGAGCCCATGGGCTAGTGTCACTTTCCTAAGGCCTACAAATTCCAGACACACACTAAAGTCCACTGTAACGGGTGTGAGAAGAAGTATTCTGCAGAGTCTAAAGTCATATTTGTACTGCTTTTGGGTCATCCAGAAAGGTTATATTCCTCTGAGTCAGCCATAACCAGGGCCTGGCTGGGGGCTGACCCCAGCAACCTGGATTAATGACCTTTCTTCCCAGAGCGAAGACCTTCCCTCCAAGGAGAGAAGATGGGTGGAGCTACAGGCTGATCCATCAGCAGCTGTCACTGGGTGCCAGGCAGCAAGCTGCACCAGGGGGAAGGCAGCATTGGGGGGAAGGGGCTCTCAGAGACCATGTGGCAGGAGACCCTGGCGACGCCATCTTGAACCAACCCAGAGGCCTGGGCAGGAAGGAGGGAGCAGGGGCAGAGAAGTGATGTGTTGCTGTGTGATAGGGCAAACAGAGACTTCCTGCCAGCCCCCTCCCCAATTCTTTTAAAAGTGTTTGCACAGGAAGAGAAGCTCTCTCTGGGGTGTGGTCTGCTGAGGCAGAAGGTGCTGGAGCCTGGCGCAATGGGCAGGTGGAAGGAGGAACCCCCTGACTGTCCCAGGTTCCTGAACAGCACCAGGAGAAGAGACCAGGACCAGTGCGCAAAAGCAGTAGGGAGAAGAGAGGCCCAGGAGGAGAGCCAGGCGAAAGGCTGGCGCAGGGAGCCAGTGAAGACAGCTCCCTGCTGAATCCTCCCTCCGTGTGACCAGGAGGGCGAAGGAAAGTGCTCCCAGTAGCTGGTGTGCGCCACCAGGAGCAAGAAGAGGCCAAGATCACCAAAATCGGCTGCCTGGGGGCCGAGATATGCCCCCCAGAAGGTAGGCAACCTTTGACCTCTGGAAGGACTGATGACGAAGCGCGTGGGGCTCCGCCGCCGGTCCATGATGTGCCCCCGGGGTGGGTCAGGTCCCGGGGCTGCCCCCAAGAGAAGTAAAGTCGGGGTGCGCCGTCGCGCACCCCGTGAAGGTACCCGAGCGGGGTGCCAGGAGCCCACCCTGGCCCCCGCCGAACATGAAGCCGGGGAGCGCTGTCGCGCTCCCCGTGAAGATGTGCCGGGGGAGGGGCCCGGGATCTCAACTCCGGGTCCCGTGTGAGGAAGGAGGCGAGGGAGCGCCGTCGCGCCCCTCGCGGAAGATGAAAGTCGGGGGAGCGCCGTCGCGCCCCCGCAAAAATGTGCCCAAGGGGCCCGGGACCCCATCCCCGGGCCCCGAAGAAGAAGAGGAGAATGCGGGGAGCGCCATTGTGCCCCCCAAGAGGAGGTCTCCAGGGCCCGGGACCCCATCCCCGGGCCCCGAAGCAAAGCAGGGGAGCGCCGTCGCGCTCCCCGTGAAGAGGTGGTCGCGCGGGGTGCCAGGAGCCCACCCTGGCCCCCGCAGAAGAGGCAAGTCGGGGAGCGCCGGCGCGCTCCCCGTGAAGCTGGCCCAGGGGCCCGGGACCCCATCTCCAGGCCCCGAAGAGAGAGAGGAGACCGGGGGAGTGCCGCCGCACTCCCCCGTGGTGGGAGGAAGGCGGGGGAGTGCCATCGCACTCCCCCGAGGACCGGACGGACCCGTCGGAACCCTCGCTCCCGCAGCAGCTCGCGAGGGTGCTGGCCGGGTGGGGAGCCGGAGGGGGCAGCCGGGGCTGGGCTCCCCGGGCTGCCCTCCAAAGTGGAGGTCCTGCGGGGGTCCCGGGTGGGACCGGGACCCCGTACACGAGAGGAGGGGCCCGGGTGGGACCGGGCCCCCAAAAAGCAGCATGAGCGGCCGGGGGTGGGCTCCCCGAGCCGTATCACTTACCTGGGAGTCCGGGTGGGACATGGAGCCGGGGAGCGCCGTCGCGCTCCCCGTGAAGATGTGCCGGAGAGGGGCCCAGGATCTCAACTCCGGGCCCCGTGTAAGGAAGGAGGCGGGGAGCGCCGTCGCGCCCCCGCGAAGATGAAAGTTGGGGGAGCGCCGTCGCGCCCCCGCAAAAATGTGCCCAAGGGGCCCGGGACCCCATCCCCGGGCCCCAAAGAAGAAGAGGAGAAGGCGGGGAGCGCCATTGTGCCCCCCACGAGGAGGTCTCCAGGGGCCCGGGACCCCATCCCCGGGCCCCGAAGCAAAGCCGGGGAGCGCCGTCGTGCTCCCCGTGAAGAGGTGGTCACGCGGGGTGCCAGGAGCCCACCCTGGCCCATGCAGAAGAGACAAGTCGGGGAGCGCTAGTGCGCTCCCCGTGAAGCTGGCCTGGGGGCCCGGGACCCCATCTCCAGGCCCCGAAGAGAGAGAGGAGACCGGGGGAGTGCCGCCACACTCCCCCGTGGCGGGAGGAAGGCGGGGGAGTGCCGTCGCACTCCCCCGAGGACCGGACGGACCCGTCGGAACCCTCGCTCCCGCAGCAGCACGCGAGGGTGCTGGCCGGGCGGGGAGCCAGAGGGGGCAGCCGGGGCTGGGCTCCCCGGGCTGCCCTCCAAAGTGGAGGTCCTGCGGGGGTCCCGGGTGGGACCGGGACCCCGTACACGAGAGGAGGGGCCCGGGTGGGACCGGCCCCCCAAAAAGCGGCATGAGCGGCCGGGGGTGGGCTCCCCGAGCCATATCACTTACCTGGGAGTCCGGGTGGGACATGGAGCCGGGGAGCGCCGTCGCGCTCCCCGTGAAGATGTGCCGGAGGAGGGGCCCAGGATCTCATCTCCGGGCCCCGTGTAAGGAAGGAGGCGGGGAGCGCCGTCGCGCCCCGCGCGAAGATGAAAGTCGGGGGAGCGCCGTCGCGCCCCCGCAAAAATGTGCCCAAGGGGCCCGGGACCCCATCCCCGGGCCCCAAAGAAGAAGAGGAGAAGGCGGGGAGCGCCATTGTGCCCCCCACGAGGAGGTCTCCAGGGGCCCGGGACCCCATCCCCGGGCCCCGAGCTAAGCCGGGAGCGCCGTCGCGCTCCCCGTGAAGAGGTGGTCACGCGGGGTGCCAGGAGCCCACCCTGGCCCATGCAGAAGAGACAAGTCGGGGAGCGCTGGCGCGCTCCCCGTGAAGCTGGCCTAGGGGCCCGGGACCCCATCTCCAGGCCCCGAAGAGAGAGAGGAGACCGGAGGAGTGCCGCCGCACTCCCCCGTGGCGGGAGGAAGGCGGGGGAGTGCCGTCGCACTCCCCCGAGGACCGGACGGACCCGTCGTAACCCTCGTTCCCGCGGCAGCACGCGAGGGTGCTGGTCGGGCAGGGAGCCGGAGGGGGCAGCCGGGGGTGGGCTCCCTGGGCTGCCCTCCAACGTGGAGGTCCTGCGGGGGTCCTGGGTGGGACCGGGACCCCGTACACGAGAGGAGGGTCCCGGGTGGGACTGGGCCCCCAAAAAGCGGCATGAGCGGCCGGGGGTGGGCTCCCCGAGCCGTATCACTTACCTGGGAGTCCGGGTGGGACCGGACCCTCCAACGGAAGGCAAAAGCGGCCGGAGGCCCACATCATGGCTCTCCCCGACGCAGCGGGAGAGCCACTGCTATAATATGCATGGAGCCGGAGAAGCGCCCCATAATGTCCTGCAGGCCCGGACCGGCCTGCAGGGGAAAGTTGCCTTTTTCATTGGGCCCCCAGGAGGACGGGGCCCCCGCAAGATGAGTGCCACGGTGCATGGGGAGCTGCAGGAGCAACGCAGTCTCCCCCAGCATGAAGAAGACAAGTCCCGCCCAAAGTCTCTGGGGACTTACAAAAGAATAACCCCTCAAAGGCTCAGCAAGGCGCCATTAGCATCCCCATGGCTGGAACTTTAATTCTACAGCTGGGGGTGCCCTAGGGACTGCCTCAAAGTGTGAAGGGCTGGGTTGGGGATGTCTGGAGAAGAGCATCCCCTGGAGGCGAAGAAGTGCAATTGCATGAGAAGTGCATGCATTATAATGATCAACTAAGGTGATGAGTACTGTCATTCTAAAGTGCTGCTTAAACATGTATTCTTGCTGCTGCGCTTAAGTGAAGAACAACCCAGACTGTTAGCCCTGAAGATGTAAGGGTGCATACTGTATGGTCAATATGAGATGCTCAGTCCGGGTTATGTGTCACTGGGGCAGGTGAACCTATTTTTAATGCTTGTTGAGATGATGGGGTGGGGGTGCCCCTGGAATGGTGCCAGTTGGCTAGGCCCTCGCTCCAGGTTGTGTCAACCCACTGCATTAGGGGGCAAGATGACGTGCAGGCATGGGAGTGGTGGTACTAGACCCCAATCCCCTGCGGAGGGGTGGAGATGTTATGCAATGTCACAAAGTAATTCCAATAGCTTATGTATATTTGTAAATTGGTGCATAGTATTGAGTAGTGTGTGTGTTTAATAAATGTACTCTTACTTTTATAAAGCAAAGTACAGACTGGACAATCAATTATTGAGTGTTATTGCTGCGCACCTGTAATGGCGATTACTAGCCCGCACCACCTCCCTTGAGTAAGCCTCAGACTGCTCTGCAACGCTACCCTCTGAGAGTCAGGCGCTACAATTGGGTGTTTGGTTCCCAGTGAAGCACAAATGTAGTCATGTTATTTGTGCAGGCCTCACAAATACTGCCTCGTTTTCCAACATTGGTGTCTAGCGGCGGGAAACATAGTATCCCATTCTGGTGCGCATTTTTAGCATTTGATAAGTACAGTTTTGCCACACATTACCTATGCAGTAATGAGCAAATGGAAGAGCGCAAGGCTCTGAGAAGGGTTCAAAGTTTTGGTTATGTGAACTATAAGTATGAGAAAGGAAAGCCCCGCGCATATATATGTCATGTGAAGATATTATGGTTTAAATGTAACCTGTATTGATATGACTGAGTTATGTTTATTATCATGTGCTAGCGGGATGGTGCTTTCCAGGAAATGATTGCATACAAATGTTCTAAGCCATATTGTACACCTTTGAACCCTAACACTACATACACTACACCTGCATGAGGAGGGTGTCTCCTCAAGAGATAGGGACAGCAACTGATACCTACATCACAGATGGGGGTGTAGGGGTGGATAGACCTTTGGGGGGACAGGAGAGGTAGGGGTCCTGGGAGATTCCAGTGCTTTTTAAGGGTAGGGAGGGTTTCCACAGGAGGAGCCCCAGATATCCTTCCCCCGCTGAAAGTTTCTTGCCATTGGCGTAGGCCAAAACCACTGGAAGGGTGGGGCAGGAGGTTTCTTTACCCCGGGTAGTAACACCCCAAGGGTTCCCATGGTGGGGGACCCCAAGAAACCTTTCCCACGGTGGGAGGAGGATGTGGTAGAGTTGTGTGTCCAGCAGGCCCCCCAGGTTAACTGGCCTGGGGGTGAGTAACCCAGGGGTGGCCCATGGTAGTGGGTGGCCCCAAAGGAGGGTAGTTCTTGAGTGAGGGTGTGTAATGGTAGCCCCTAGGTACCCTAGGTGGGCTAGGTAACTGACCCAGTGGAGATCTGAGGGGGGGTGATGTACTCCCTAGATTCCAGGTGAAGGGTTAGTGGTAGACCCTGAGGCGTCAGGGTCGGGTAAGTGGTTACCCAAGGAAGCAAGAGGATGTCATTCTGGAGCTGGTGTTGTGAACCTGAAGTGGTGGCTGGGGCGATGCCTAGCCGGTGACCAGTCAGGTAGGTCCTGTGGGGCTTGGACCCCAGGACCAGGAGCATGGGGGTGTTCCCCTAGCTCGATGCAGGAGGTGGACGTCTGCAAGGTAGTACCACCCTGAACACAGGTGGGGCCCATCTTAAGTGAGGGGACTCTGTGTTTCCCAACAGGGGGGTGCAGGCCTAGCTGGGATCTTTAGGGTCCCTGGCTGAGTGTGGTAGTACTACCCTGAAGGCAGGTGGGGCCTATCTTAAGTGAAGGGACCCTGCTCTTCAGAAGGGGTGGTGCAGGCCATCCAGGGATCATGTGGGTCCCTGGACGGTCTCCCAAGGTGCTGCAGGGAGACAGGGAAGAGCCATGAGAGGTGGGCCTGGGTGTAGCTAACTCGGGGCTCACAGGCTCTCTAAGGGTAGGAGAGCGCGCCTCTCGGAGGGAAGGGTGCATAGGCCCTGTTCTCGCAGCGGAGAACAATGAAGGGGTCTAGGTTCCCGGAGCTACTGACGGTGTGAATGAGCTGTAGGATGTCTGACGAGGCACCCTCAGTGTTCCTCCATGGCACTGCCAGTGTGGTAGTGAGGCCGGTCTGAAGTCCTATTCTGGGAGCCAGGCCAGTGGCCAAAGGAGCTTTTCTGTGTGGGAAAAGCATGAGTGGCTGTGCTTTCTTCAGGGAAGACAGTCATCCCGAAAGGGTGGTGGCAGCAGAATGACCCCAGTGGCAGGCTGAGGGTGAGGGTCCAAAGAGGTTGCATCCTTGGGGTGCAAGGACCAAACAGAGAGAGGGTACTGGTTGGAACAAACTCCAGAAGGGAGACCAGCTAGTGACCCCGGGGATGGGATGTAGACCTATCCCAGAAGACCGCATCAGTGCTGAGGCACTGTACACTTGTCCAGAGAAGTGGTAGGCATAGTGTTGCATGCCCAAGGGCAAAGGTGGGCCTAGTGAGGCTGAGTCCATGTAGACCATGAGTGACCTAGAGGTATCTAACCTAGAGCCAGGAGGGTTCTTAGGGTAGTCTGGGATCCCTGTCATGGGTGGAGATTTCATGGATGGGAGGAGTAGGTGGTCTCAGCGGATAACTGGTGAGTAAGTGGGGTCTGGTCAGAACCCCTTATAACTAGTTATCGCTGACTACGGGAAGAATACCCATGTAGAGTGGCTATTTCTTCTCTGTAGGAATCAGCTGGGCGCTGCGTGTGTTAGAAGGTGGTTCTGACACTCTGGGCCGCCCGGATATTTTGCTTTTTGAGCACCTATTTGTTGAGCTTTTACTGGGGGAGAGCCTCATAAGTTGGGACTCACCCCCAGTGAACTCATGGTGAAAGAGACTGTAAGTGGATTTTACTGGTGTCACCCTAGCTTGACTAGGCCGCTGCGCAGCAGCTGGAGTAAGGGGCACGGGGTTGGTTACGTGCAGACACATGTGTATATGTGTGTGCACACGTGTAGGGGCTGCGCAGGGGAGATTCCTGGCGTGCGCAGCCAAGGAGCAGGTGCAGATAGATTGGTGTGGCAGGACTTATGCAGAATTGGGTGGTGACATGGAATAGGCTTTATACACTGGGAAGAAACATGCCAGGGAAAGTCAGTGTGTTTTACTGTGTTTTTCACTTCATTATTCCCCTATGGGGAAGTGGAGCCCATGGGCTAGTGTCACTTTCCTAAGGCCCACAAATTCCAGACACGCACTAAAGTCCACTGTAACGGGTGTGAGAAGAAGTAATCTGCAGAGTCCAAAGTCATATTTGTACTGCTTATGGGTTATCCAGAAAGGTTATATTTCTCTGAGTCAGCCATAACCAGGGCCTGGCTGGGTGCTGATCCAAGCAGCCTGGATTAATGACCTTTCTTCCCAAAGTGAAGACCTTCCCTCCAAGGAGAGAAGATGGGTGGAGCTACAGGCTGATCCATCAGCAGCTGTCACTGGGTGCCAGGCACCAAGCTGCACAAGGGGGAAGGCAGCACTGGGGGGAAGGGGCTCTCAGAGACCATGTGGCAGGAGACCCTGGACGACGCCATCTTGAACCAACCCAGAGGCCTGGGCAGGAAGGAGGGAGCAGGGGCAGAGAAGTGATGTGTCGCTGTGTGATAGGGCAAACAGAGACTTCCTGCCAGCCCCCTCCCCAATTCTTTTAAAAGTGTTTGCACAGGAAGAGAAGCTCTCTCTGGGGTGTGGTCTGCTGAGGCAGAAGGTGCTGGAGCCTGGCGCAATGGGCAGTTGGAAGAAGGAACCCCCTGACTGTCCCAGGTTCCTGAACAGCACCAGGAGAAGAGACCAGGACCAGTGCGCAGAAGCAGGGGCCTCTGCGCAGGGAGAAGAGAGGCCCAGGAGGAGAGCCAGGCGAAAGGCTGGCGCAGGGAGCCAGTGAAGACAGCTCCCTGCTGAATCCTCCCTCCGTGTGACCAGGAGGGCAAAGGAAAGTGCGCCCAGTGGCTGGTGTGCGCCACCAGGAGCAAGAAGAGGCCAAGATCACCAAAATTGGCCGCCTGGGGGCCGAGATACGCCCCCTAGAAGTAGGCGACCTTTGACCTCTGGAAGGACCGACGACGAAGCGCGTGGGGCACCGCCGCCGGTCCCTGATGTGCCCCCCGGGTGGGTCAGGTCCAGGGGGCTGCCCCCAAGAGAAGTAAAGTTGGGGTGCGCCGTCGTGCACCCCGTGAAGGTACCCCCACGGGGTGCCAGGAGCCCACCCTGGCCCCCGCCGAACATGAAGCCGGGGAACGCCATTGCGCTCCTTGTGAAGATGTGCCAGGGGAGGGGCCCGGGATCCCAACTCCAGGCCCCGTGTAAGGAAGGAGGCGGGGGAGCGCCGTCGCGCCCCCGCGAAGATGAAAGTCGGGGGAGCGCCGTCGCGCCCCCCGCAAAAATGTGCCCAAGGGGCCCGAGACCACATCCCCAGGCCCCGAAGAAGAAGAGGAGAAGGCGGGGAGCGCCATCGCGCCCCCCACGAGGAGGTCTCCAGGGGCCCAGGACCCCATCCCCGGCCCGAAGCAAAGCCGGGGAGCACCGTCGCGCTCCCTGTGAAGAGGTGGTCGCGCGGGGTGCCAGGAGCCCACCCTGGCCCCGCAGAAGAGGCAAGTCGGGGAGCGCTGGCGCGCTTCCTGTGAAGCTGGCCCAGGGGCCCAGGACCCCATCTCCAGGCCCTGAAGAGAGAGAGGAGACCGGGGGAGTGCCGCCGCACTCCCTCGTGGCGGGAGGAAGGCGGGGGAGTGCCGTCGCACTCCCCCGAGGACCGGACTGACCAGACGGACCCGTCGGAACCCTCTCTCCCGCTGCAGCACGCGATGGTGCTGGCCGGATGGGGAGCCGGTGGGGACAGCCGGGGGTGGGCTCCCCTGGCTGCCCTCCAACGTGGAGGTCCTGCGGGGGTCCCGGGTGGGACCGGGACCCCGTACACGAGGGGAGGGGCCCAGGTGGGACCGGGCCTCCAAAAAGCGGCATGAGCGGCCGGGGGATGGGCTCCCCGAGCCGTGTCACTTACCTGGGAGTCTGGGTGGGACCGGACCCTCCAACGGAAGGCAAAAGCGGCCAGAGGCCCACATCGCGGCTCTCCCCGACGCAGCAGGAGAGCCACTGCTATAATATGCATGGAGCCGGAGAAGCGCCCCATAATGCCCTGCAGGCCCGGACCGGCCTGCAGGGGAAAGTTGCCTTTTTCATGGCTGGTGGGGGCCCCCAGGAGGATGGGGCCCCTGCAAGATGAGTGCCAAGGTGCAGGGGGAGCTGCAGGAGCAACGCAGTCTCCCCAGCATGAAGAAGACAAGTCCCACCCTAAGTCTCTGGGGACTTACAAAAGAATAACCCCTCAAGGGCTCAGCAAGGCGCCATTAGCATCCCCATGGCTGGAACTTTAGTTCTACAGCTGGGGGTGCCCTAGGGACTGCCTCAAAGTGTGAAGAGCTGAGTTGGGGATGTCTGGAGAAGAGCATCCCCTGGAGGCGAAGAAGTGCAATTGCACGAGAAGTGCATTACTAATGTTATTTCTATGGAGGTGCAGTTGCCAACGTTATGTCTTTTAAAGCGACTGTAAGTCACATGTGTAATGTGAAGTACCTGAGTAAGGTGATGTCATAAGCAAAGTAGGGTTATGTTGCCAGACATTCCTGCTAGGGTGTCTGGCTGTATATACGTAATCCTGTGATTTCATCTGTGATGCCTTTTAGGGGCTTTAATTGCAATGCATTATAATGATCAACTAAGGTGATGAGTACTGTCATTCTAAAGTGCTGCTTAACCCCTTGACCGCGATCGGAATTCCGCTCGTATGCTGGACATTCCGATCGCGGGTGTGGTCGTGACGAGCTCAGCTCATCATGCGCACAGCGCGACTGCGCAGCATGACGAGCTGAGCTCGTCACGAGCACGGAAGGGGTTAAACATGTATTCTTGCTGCTGCGCTTAAGTGAAGAACAACCCAGACTGTTAGCCCTGAAGATGTAAGGGTGCATACTGTATGGTCAATATGAGATGCTCAGTCCGGGTTATGTGTCACTGGGGCAGGTGAACCTATTTTTAATGCTTGTTGAGATGATGGGGTGATGGTGCCAGTTGGCTAGGCCCTCGCTCCAGGTTGTGCCAACCCACTGCATTAGGGGGCAAGATGACGTGCAGGCATGGGAGTGGTGGTACTAGACCCCACCCCCCTGCGGGAGGGGTGTAGATGTTATGCAATGTCACAAAGTAATTCCAACAGCTTATGTATATTTGTAAATTGGTGCATAGTATTGAGTAGTGTATGTGTTTAATAAATGTACTCTTACTTTTATAAAGCAAAGTACAGACTGGACAATCAATTATTGAGTGTTATTGCTGCGCACCTGTAATGGCGATTACTAGCCCACACCACCTCCCTTGAGTAAGCCTCAGACTGCTCTGCAACGCTATCCTCTGAGAGTCAGGCGCAACAATTGGGTGTTTGGTTCCCAGTGAAGGACAAATGTAGTCATGTTATTTGTGCAGGCCTCACAAATACTGCCTCGTTTTCCAACAGTGTATATCAGTACTTTCAACTGTTTGGTATCTGAGACTCATTGGCCTGTTGAAAAAAGGACATCTCTTTTTTATCAAGGTCTCTGTGATGAGCTAAAGGATGTTTTATCACAGGTTGTGAATCCCCCAGAGAATTGTACAGAGTTCATTGATCTAGTGGTCATATTGGATCACAGATTAGCTGAAAGAAGGGGTGAGAGGAATTGGTTGCCGTACCCCGGTTACATGTTGGCCGAAGTGATTATAAGGGAGATGCAGGGGAAAAAAGTGTACCCGAGCCCATGCAGATCGGAAGTTTGCATGGTCCCCTTTCTAAGGAGGAAAAAGAAAGGCGTTGTAGGCTTAATCTCTGCCTTTACTGTGGTAAGAGTGGGCATTTCGCACGTGAGTGTCCTGTTAGGCCTTCCACAGTGCCTCCTAGGACATTTGTGGCTTGTGTAGGGCAGGGGGAGGTAGTGGTGGATCAGGATGACATATGTGATATCAGTCCCTATGATGTAGCTGGGTCAGTCTCCCGTGTACCATGCCATTTTACCATCTCAGTTACTTTGGTGATATCCAATAATAGGAGGACTACCTTTACGGTGTTGCTGGATTCCGGTGCAACCGGCAATTTTATGGATATCCAACTGTCAAAGAGATATGACATTCCATGTGTATCAAAGGCACATCCTGAACCGGTGAGGGCACTTAACGGCACCGAACTGTCATCAGGGCTGATTAAGAAACAGACAGAGCCCCTAGTTATGATTTGTGACAATGGCCATTCGGAGTCGGTGTGTTTTGATCTCATTGATGCCCCGACTTTTGGCATTATCTTAGGGGTGCCTTGGTTGCAGACACACAATCCTAGGATTGATTGGGCTAGACGTACCATGACTATGGATTCGGTGTATTGTTTACGACATTGTTATCAGGAGGCGACGGATTGGGTGTCTCCTTTGGTTTGTGCTGCGGATTGTTCTTTTTAGAATCCTGGTGTCCCGGTGCAGTATATGAGGTTTTCTGACGAGTTTGATGAGGTCAAGTCATGTGTTTTGCCACCACACCGTGACTTTGATTGTCACATTGATCTGGTTCCTGGGGTGGTTTAGCCCTGTAGCCGGATCTATGCTTTGTCTGAGCCCGAAACACAGCATATGCGGGCATATTTGGATGAGATGTTGTCTGTGGGGTTCGTCAGGCAGTCCTCTTCCCCTGTGTCGTCTCCATTTTTTTTTGTGCCAGAGAAGGGGGGGACCTGCGCGCATGTATCGATTATAGGGCATTGAATAAGGTGACGATTAAGAACAAATATCCTCTTCCCTTGATCTCTGTGCTATTGGATCAATTGCGACATGCTACTGTTTTTACTAAATTGGACCTACGAGGGGCTTACCACCGCATTCGTGTCCGTGAAGGGGACGAATGAAAGACTGCTTTTAGAACAAAATTCGGTCTGTATGAATATTGCGTTATGCCCTTTGGGCTGTGTAATGCCCCCGCAGCGTTCCAATTTTTTATCAACGAGGTTTTAAGGGACCTTTTGGATGTTTGCGTCATCGTGTATATCGATGATATACTGGTGTTTTCCAGGAATGATGTGGAACATGACGTACTTGTGACCCAGGTCTTGCAGAGATTGCATGATAATCACCTGTTTGTAAAACTGGATAAATGCACCTTTCAGTCACCTCGAGTGGAATTTCTTGGTTTTATTATTGCCGCTGATGGCATACAAATGGATCCCAAAAATACAGAGGCTATTACCTCCTGGCCTAGTCCAACTAGTGTTAGAGATGTTCAGGTACTGTTGGGGTTGCTAATTTTTATCAGCCTTTCATCTCTCATTTTTCAGATGTAGTGACGCCTATTACCTCTTTGCTGCGGAAGGGGGTAGTATTCCAATGGACTCCAGCTGCTCAGTTGGCCTTTCAGTCCTTGGTTGGGAAATTCACCTCCGCTCCTATTTTGCGGCACCCGGATCCTGCTCTTCCGTTTTATGTGGAAGCGGATGCCTCTCAATATGCGGTGGGTGGGGTTTTGTCCCAGCGGGATATCGAGTCTGGCCATATGCACCCTATTGCCTTCTTTTCAAAAAAACTGTTGTCCGCCGAACAGAATTATACGGTGGCAGAGAGGGAATTGCTGGCCATTAAGCTGTCATTCTAAGAATGGAGACATCATTTGTGGGGTGCAAGGCATCCGGTTACGATCTATACGGATCATAAGAATCTTGAGTTTTTTCGCTCTGCTCGGGCCTTGACACCACGGCAGATGAGATGGGTGTCGTTCTTTAATTAATTCGATTTTACTATCACCTATAGACCTGCTGCCCAACAGGTAAAATCGGATGCCTTGTCTCGCATACATGTTTCTCCATTGTATAGAGATATCCCTTCTGATGAGGGGTGTATGATACCAGTAGAAAGGATTATAGGTTGTGCCTCTTTTGATGAATTTAAGGATGAGATTAAGGCATTGTTGTCTTCTGTTGATGTGACATCTTGGTTGACAGACGCCTCCTTGCAGTTGCAAAATGGATTGTTGTATCATGGTACGCAGTTGTTTGTGCCCCCCGAATTGAGAACAAAGGTATTGGATTGGTGTCATTCTTCATCTTGATGGGTCATCCTGGAATCACCAAGACACGGGAAGTATGTCTACGCTGGTTTTGGTGGGCTACATTGTGTCATGATGTGTAGGTGTTTGTGTCCTCCTGTCTGGTGTGTGCCATTAATAAAGCATCGCACACCCTACCTGTGGGTCTTTTACATCCGTTACCCGTTCCTCCTGCCCCTTTGGCATACGATTAGTATGGATTTCGTTACGGATTTGCCGTTGGATGTGGGATGTATGGCTATTTTAGTCGTGGTGGATTTGTTTACTAAAACAGCTCATTTTATACCCTTGTCTAAGGTGCCCACTGCTCAGGAGTTGGCTGGGGTGTTTATCACGCATGTTTTACGTTTGCACGGTATTCCTACGGCCATTGTCACAGACAGGGGACGCAGTTGGTGTCTCATTTTTGGAGGGAGTTCTGTTCCTCACTGAAAATGGACCTCCGGCTGTCCTCTGCGTACCATCCTCAGAGTGACGGACAGACAGAGCATACCAATCAGACGATGGAACAGTATCTTCGCTGTCTTCTTACCTCCCTTACTGGCAGTTGGGTGAAGGCCTTGCCCATTGCCGAGTTTGCCTATAACAACAGCCTTCATTCGGCTTTGGATGTTTCGCCTTTTTTTTGTTCCATGGGGTTTCATCCTAGGGCTATTCCCGTAAAGCCTTCTGGTAGGGTTCCGGCTGTGGACTCTTTGAGCCGTGAATTGTCTGCTATTTGGAGCACGGCTCATGAACATTTGGTGGCTGCCAAGGTTGGGATGAAAACCAGGGCTGATAGGCACAGTCTCCAGGCCCCTTCTTATGCTTCAGGGGATATGGTGTGGCTGTCCACTAAGAATTTGTGATTGGGTGGCCCCAGGAAGTTGCAGCCCTGTTTTGTGGGGCCCTTTCGGGTCCGCAGGGTGGTTAATCCTGTTGCTATGGAACTTGCCTTGCCTGCTGATGATGGCATACACCCTGTGTTTCATACCTCCCTTCTTAAGCCTTATACCTTTACCTCTTTGGCTTTGCCCCCACCTCCTCCTTTGTTGATTGATGGATGTGAGGAGTTTGTGGTGCATGCTATCCTTGACTCCAGAAGGCGGCGGGGTCGGGTGTTTTATTTGGTGGATTGGGAGGGTTATCCCCCGGAGGATCGCACCTGGGAACCTGCTAGTCATATACACGCACCCCGTCTAGTTCGTTTGTTCCAAGTTCGTCATCCCCTTAAGCCCCGTCCAGTGGGAGGTCTTTTAAGGGGGGGTACTATTGCGGTCCGATAGTCGTATCTCATACCTTGTGGTTGTGTGTGGTTTCCCTTTCCGTGCTGTGATCATGTGCCTTTTCCTTCTTTTTGTTTGTCTGGTGGGAGCAGGCGGGTTTTTCTTTTCACGTATTCCTTCCTTGTGGGAGGCACTGGCATTTTGTTTTTTGCGGCGCAGCCGTGTTGAGTAGAGGAGGTGGGTAGGGTGTATTTAGAGCCACCTTCCCGGTTCCTCCAGGCTTGGGTTCATTTTCGGTTCCTGGCCCTGGAAGGATTCTGGTCTTAGGCGTCTTGGCGTGCGGCTGAAGATTGGAACACTCGCTACCTGGAACGTTTCTTTATTGTTCTTTGTTCTAAGGAGGAATTGTTTGTTCCGGCTGAAGCAAACAAACGGCACACTTCGTTTCTTGGACCTTGAGGACTTCTTGTCGTGGTCAGGTTAGCGAGGACTTCACCCTTGTTATTTTTGGATCTTGTTTTCCTTTTTTTTTTTTTTCCTCCTTTCCAGTGCACTGGTTATCCTTAGATTTGTACATGAACTTCTCACCCTTTTTGTACTTAAATAAGGTAGAGGATTAAGAGCTGTTTTTTTTTACGCCATTGCGTTTTTTCCCGCTGCTTGAGGAGTTTAGTATCCTCTCATTTTAGAATTCTCTTGGATGTTTGGGACCTTGTTATATTTCTGCCTTCCGTTTTCGTGTTATGGAATGAACTGAATTCAATTACCCACGGAGGCATCTCCCAGCATGAAGGGGTGAGCAAGGGATTTTTTTTGTTGTTTAACTAGTTTATGTTTCTACGTTTTCTTATGTTTTCTATATGGTTCTCATTGACTAAATGTCTGTGTCCTTTTCCTACAGTATGTCCCTGTGGATGTTTGATGGTGTGCCTGCAGACCTAGTGAGAACCTGAGAGAAGCAAACAGTCATCCACCTCCTTCCCTGATTTTTATACCTTCCTACCTTCCCCCCGGTGCATTAACCGCTCGTGTTGTGTTTATTTGGCACGGAGGGTTGAGGCACTGGGTAGGGGTGAATGGGACTATCTTCATTCCCGCAGTACCTGTGATGCAGGTGAGTGGGGCTGGAACATCACTGACTGATCCTCACCTATATCAAGATTCCCTTCATTATCAACAGGTAATCTAGAAATACAATCAGCTGTCTTGTTCACAAGTCCAGGTAGATACTACACCTGCACCTGAAAGTTACACTCGTCCAACTCTTAACTCTACCTCTTCATCCTCGTAATTAACCTCTCACCATTTTTGCAGGAGAAAATCTGCACTTAAGGGTGATGATCCATGAAAACAAGGAAAGGAATGCCACACAAGTAAAGCTTGAAATGATATACAGCCCAAACTATTACAAAACCTCTCTCAATACACGAGTAATGTCCTGTTTAAGTGCACAAGAAGCAAATGCAACAACCCCTCTTCACCATTTACTACTTACGTCAAAACATTACCCAAACCCTTCAAGCTGGCATCCGTTGTCAATATAGTGTCCCTCATCACACTGAAGTGTCACAGAGTAGGCATTTGCTAATCTCCGTCTTGATTGCTTGAAAACCAGCTTCCCAATCATTTGACCAAACAAACGATGAGGTCTTTTTCAAAAGCATTCTTATCGGCTCTTCAACACTAGCAAGTTCTTTAATGAACCTAGAATATATTTCTGCTAATCTCAGAAAAGACCTCACTTGCTCTTCATCGTGGCGTGGGGGCTTTCATTATACTGTGTGTCAAATCCCACTTAGGTTGAATCCCTTCACCTGATAGCACATGGCCCAAATATGTCACTGATGATATCCCAAACCTACATTTCACTTTTTTCAGTGTTAGACTGCTCTCTGACAATCTCCTGAATACCCTTCTTAAAGTATCATCATGCTCTGTGGTGTTTTTTTCCATCGATAAGGATATCATCCTGAAAAAAAAAAAACATTGGTAACATCATTTAAATCCAACTTCATCACCCTCTGGAAGCTAGCAGCTGCAGAAGCCAAGCTGGAAGGCATCCAGACAAACCTGTATGCTCCCAGAGGTGTCACAATGGATGTCAAATGTCTTGAATTCTTATGCAGCATCACTTTATGATATGCCGAAGAGCAGTACAACACACTGAACATATTGGCACCATTTAGCACTGTGAGAGTTTCTGATATGTTTGGTTGTGGCTAACGATCTACCCAAATCCATTTGTTAAAATCATGAAGATCCACACACATCCTGATGGCTTTGCCACCATCCTTGGGGGCCAAACAACTGGTGCCAACCACTCTGAGGATTCAATTTCCTCAATCACATTCAATTTAAGCAATCGGTCCATTTCAGCTTTTAATGATTCAAGCATTAAATTTGAAACTTTTCGTACCTTGTATCCACAGAATATAGCACCGTTCTTGAGCACGATTCGATGTTCAAAATTTTTAAGCAACCCCAGTTCATTCTTAAGCAGTTCAGGAAACTCAATATAAAAGGTCTCGCCTTCTCCATTGTTGTCTAGGAGCATAACCTGATCGCGAGCATTGGGATTTAGAACTATGCCCAGGTATCTTTGGTGTCTCCATCCCAATAAATTGTAAACCCTTTTGGCAACCTAGATTTCCCAATAGTTTCTCTGTCTGGAAATACATTTTCATAACAACATACCCCAGAACATCAATTTTGGTACATTCATAGCTCACTGGATTATATCTGTGGTAGTAATTCCAATTGTTCACTAGGAAAATTATTCTCCCATATTTTATCACCAATCATAGTATAAGTAGATCCTGAATCTGCCAAGACTAAAAAGCTTCTTCCACCAAATTCAACATCACATTGAGGCTTAACCAAATTTCCAGCATCAATTTCACATTTAGAACAATCGTTTTCACACCCTCGGAGACACTTTAAACTGCATGCACTTTTCCAGAAGATTTGGATACACAAGCATAATGCCCTTTAAGACCACATTTCAGACAATTTGAATTTCTCGCATAACAAGTAAGACTATTGAAAAGATGCCCTAAACTCCCACATCTCTAACTCTTGGTTTTGTGGTCAAGGAAATCTGTAGTCACCTTGCTGTTGGTCGATACTCTTTGCACATTCAATTTAGTATCAGCCTGTGCAGCATCATCTGTAATTACATGAATACTGTTGTGTGCAGTAACGCTATCTGTTAATGCATGATAATTTCTGATCTCCTTCACCCATCCAGTAGTATTTTCCATCATTTCCACAATGGCTATTGCTTCCTTTAGTGAGGGTCTACAAGACAGAATCTTCTCCTGTACAAAACCACTGTTAGTGCATCTCAACAACTGGTATCTTATTAATTATTCTGTTAGTTTTCCAAACTTACAAGTGAGTGCAAGAGTTTAAACAGAAGCTATGTAGTTGCCAACTCTCTCTATTGGTTCCTGAATTTGAGTGAAAACTGTATGGCATTCCAATGCAACATTTATATGTGGTACAAGATATTTTTCCAACATTTTCAGTGACATTTCATACATATCAGGAGATTCAGCTTTTCCAATGCCAATAGGTATCTCATTTATGCTCTCATAAATGTTATGGCTCTCAATACTTCAAATAAGCAGTAAAATAGCTTGCTTCCTGGCCGCAGAATCTTTTCTCCCCAATGGAAACGAAGTCAAAATGTTTCTTCCAACGCTTCTACGGAAGGAAAGGATCACCTTTTTGTAAGAGAAAAGCTGGGGGTTGAGACATGTTGCTCATCAACATGGTGGAAGGTAATCAAATAGTTTCAATCAAAGTTACAAATCATAGTGAATGCACAAAGCAATGTTGGCAGGTCTTCACTAAATTCACTGTTAAAATAAGGTTAAGGGGAAATCAGCAGGTTACCTGACAATGCCCACAGATTCCACAAAGTTCTCTGTTGAATTCCTCAGTGTAATTGCTGCGCCGATATTTGGACGATGAGCATTGCAACACATCCCAATTTTAAATGGCTGCCACGTGGTCACATGATGACATCATGCGTCAATGTATGTGACGGCTGGGTCAGAACATAGAACACACACATGCAACTAAAACTCATCATGCCAACAGAAGCTGAGCTTGAGGAGACACTGTATGTCACACCCGAGAGCAACCGTGAGGGTGTTTGTGAGTTTACAGTACGTGAAATTCCAAATGGTTCTGTTTCTGCCAAAGAAGACAATCTTAAATGCCTTGTTTAATACAAGTGATCAGAGTTTCCCTCCTCAATAAAGTTTCCAATAAATTCCTGAACTCCAATGATGGCCTTTAGCACACATAGATCTTGTAGACAGAAATCCAGGGTAATTGGTGGCCTTCCACTTGTCACTAATCAAGCTTTGCTGTTTGTCACCAGTGTTATAAGTACTCAGCACACCTGATGAGAGTTGTTTTCCACAAAGTTTATTCATATAAAGATAACACCACATACAGCGTCCGGCCTCTCCCTGATCCAGCTCTCAGCTTTCACCGCAGAACCTTCCCACCCTTCATAGAGCCTTTCACATTCTTATATGTCTAACATTCTGTAACTAAGAAAGACAGCTACCTGCTGCATGACCCAAAGCCCACAACATGTGCCTGAAGGATTCCACTGCTTTGTGACCATTGATATCTGTCAGGGCGGATATGGTTAGGCAAGGCCAAAAGTATTCTGGAGCCTAGGCACAAATGTATATGCCATGAGAATAAATGTATTAAACTCAGGAAACCAAAGTAAATTCTTCCTAGTAGCAGAGATATAACTTTACATTTTTGGGGAAGTCATGTTTCGGAGTACTTGATCGTGAGACAATTTTGTATACAACATACGGAATGTCCTGTGTTGTTATAGTCTAGTTAGCCACTCTTTCTGCTTCTATGGGCCCACAATTTGATGGATTACAAGGCTTCTCTCTCCTCATCTTGAAAAAAGCAACTCTTAACAGCTGCTTTGCATCTTTTGGAAGGGCTCTCTTTTAAGTGATAGTTCAGAAAGTTCGCTTACCCTACATTCTTAAAATACTAATACTCATTTGAAAACCAAGCAGTCAGTTTACTTCATGTGGTAAACTGTTGGTGTGCTTTTCTTGATCTAAAGGTGAAATATTAATAAAAACAAATTGGATAAACTTGAGTACCCTAAAATGAAATTCATGGAAAAGATTGTAAAGTCTTGTGGAGAAACCACGGTTGATGAGGGTGCCTTCGCTATATATGTAAAGTACATAGCGAATGACCAGCATAGGCACGCGAGTCATGGCCCTGAAGAACATGTATTATATGGATTGGAATGCAACCTAGAGGGATTGCTAGTGGTTCATAGTCATTCAGCCCATCACCATCTTGTTTTTCTCCCTGCAGTAATCTTGACCTGCCAGTAAGACAAGATTCTTGCTTTTTTTAAACCTATGGGATGCAGTGGTATTGAATGTGACACCCTCACACCACATTATCACTATGATAGCTTTCTGTAACTCCAAACCAGCCCAACATTGTCCATTTTATGGGCCATCCTACTGCACAAACATTATATGCTGAAATGCAAATCTGATCATTTTAGGTTAGATTGGAATACAAATGTGGGATAAAACGAATGGGTAGATTCTGACCCTTGCCTCGAGTAACTGCTCATGTTTGAGCTCATGGTAGGGCAAAAGTTCACCGAAATTGTGTTGGCTGCCCTGCAGGCAGTCAATATGGTGAGAACATAGGGCCACATGTATCAAGATTTGTAATATGTTATGTTATGTTATGTTATAAGCATTTATATCGCGCACGGATACTCAGGAGTGTCCCGGTGCAGTACCTTGCTAGTGAGTTGGGGGTCGGAATGAGGAGATTATACAAAAAGCAGTGTTTTCAGCCGTTTCCTGAACAGCTTATCATCCTAAATACAGCGGAGTTCAAGAGGAAGTGCATTCCAGGCCACAGCAGCCTTATAGGCCAAAGAGCTGCCGCCCATTCTCGCACGGCGGAAGCGTGGAATCACTGCCAAAGACTGTGCCATATAACGCAGGTGTCTGGAGGGCACGTAGAACTTAAATCGCTTCCTAAGATAACCAGGGCCAGAATGGTACAGAGCTGCGTAAGGGCTTTGAATCTCACCCTTTCAGCCACCGGCAGCCAGTGGAGATCGTGCAAAGATTGTTTTATGCTTGATCTTTGAGGGATATTCAGTAAAGCCCTGGCTGCGGCATTCTGAATAGACTGGAGTCTTTTCAGCTGGTACCCAGGTACGCCAATGTAAAGTGCGTTCGCGTAATCAATACGCGACAATATTAGGGCGCGGGTAACCATTTCTTTGGCAGGCCGTGGTAGAAGCGGAAGAAACTTCCTAAGTGATCTTAGGGTACCAAAACATTGTCCTGCTAACTTTTTAAACTGAGTGGTGAACCTAAGATCCTCTTGAACCAAATCCCCAGATTGTTTACAGGCTGGCCATCAGAATTGGGTAAACAATATTCGGCTGGCCAGAGGTATTCTTTAAACTGAGAAGGAAAGGTGCCGTACAGGAGGATTTCGGACTTAACCTCGTTGCACTTAAGCTCCGCAGCATGTAGCCATTTAAAAACGGCAGACAGGCAGGCTCTAGCTTGAGTAGGAGAAGAGTCATCTTTACTCCAAGTAAAGAGGAGCTGGGTATCATCTGCGTAAGCGATGATCTTGGCGCCCAGCTCCTCTGCCAGATAAATGAGAGGAGTCATATATATATTAAAGAGGAGAGCCCTGAGGGACTCCAGTGGACACAGCTTGTGGAGCAGAGGATAACGGGGGCATCCATACCTGCTGAGATCGTTGGTCCAAGAATGATCTAACCCAGCTCAAGGCAGAACCTGTCACCCTAATGTCAGGCAGGCGGGCCAGAAGCAGCGAGTGAGGGACGGTATCAAAGGCCGCAGAGAGGTCTAATAAAATCAGAGCCGCTCTGCTGCCGGCGTCCAAACACTGTCTGATGGCCTCAGTAATTTCAACCAAGGCCGTCTCAGTGCTATAACTGGCTCTGAACCCTGATTGTGTTGGATGAAGCAAGCCACCATCCTCCACATAGGAGGTAAGTTGTTTATTTACCGCCTTCTCGCAGACTTTCGCCATGGCTGGAAGTAGCGAGATCGGCCTGTAGCTTGCTGGGATCAGAAGATCAAGAGAAGGCTTTTTTAGCAAAGGCAAGAGTTTGGCTTGCTTCCACGTCAGAGGCACAGTAGCTGTCCTCAAGGACAGATTAATAAGGGAATTAACCTCTGGGTTGACTGTCTCTGCTACTGAGGCTAACAGCCTGGCCACACAGGGATCTGACGGGGAGCCAGATTTAAGTGATTTTAGAATTGCCAAAGAATCATGCAAAGTAATAGGTGAAAATGCAGACATAACAGAAGATCGATGAGACCCCCATGATAAGGCTAAGGGGGCAGAGCACTCGACTGATGTGGTCGTAGATGTCTTAAAATTTTCCTGAATTGCCTGAATTTTATCAATAAAAACTCGATAATTTCTCACACCAGGCGGCCGAGGTGGGGAGAATGGTACTTTCAGCAATTGGTGCCAAGAAACTCTGCACTATGGAGAAGATTTCTTTAGTATTATTTTTTGAATGAGCAATTCTCTCTGCATAGTACAGGCTCTTGGCTTGCAATATAGCTGCATAATACAGTTAATGTGCTTTCCTCAACATCCCTTTTGCCAGGGGGCAATAAGTTTGATGCCAACTCTGCTCTAGTTTTTTGCCTGAGCGCTTCTGTATTTTGAGCTCCTCCGAGAACCAAGGTTTCGAGGGGGAGTCTCTGGCTCGCCTGGGGGGGAGGGAAGGGGAAATAGACTCGACCGCCTGAGCAATCCAGCTATTGAAGTTTTCCAAAGCTCCCTCCAGATCTAAGTCCGGTTTAGTCCCTGCCAAAGATAATCTGAAGGCGTCTGGGTTGATTTTGGGTGACCGTCTGCACTGACTGGGCTTTTGAGGGGGGAGAGGATCCTTAAGAGACCAGGAGAAAGGAATAACAGCATGATCAGTCCAGGTTACTTGAAAAGGAGGCTTAGCGAAAATTGGAAAATTAGAACAAACAGTGTCCAGGATGTGACCTCCTCAATGAGTGGGGGAGGTAACCCATTGGGAGAGCTCGGCCAGGTGAAGAGAGTCAACGAACTCCCGCGTTTCCCTTTCCTCAATACAGTCTAAATGAATGTTCAAATCGCCAAGAAGTAAGAAATGAGAGAAATGAAGTGAGCGAGGGATCATGATATCACCCAATGCTTTAAGAAAGGCGCCTGCAAGACCCGGAGGTCTGTAGACCAAAATACCCCCCAGTGTAAATTGAGAGGAGATGGTCATGGAAAAATCCAAGGCCTCCCCATCTCCAATGCTCACAATATCTCCCCGTTGGAGGGACCACTTGTCCCTGTACACCACCGCAACACCACCTCCTCTGCCCGTTTTGCGGTCGGCCCGGGACACTTTGAAACCCCTGGGTATGGCCAGTTCTATAACAGGGTTGGAGGACTCGTGGAGCCACGTCTCCGTAATAAATAGCAGATCCATAGACTTGTCATCGACGAGGTCCCAAACATCCTGAGAATGGCAGGCCAAGGAGCGAGCATTAATTAGGGCTGCATGAATAAAGGGGCCCGCCTGACTGTCCCCACCTGAGATTTCTAGGGCGGGGCACAACGAAAATTTACAAAACTCACAGATAGTATCTAAATTATCCGGTACCTCCCAAGGGGGGCACCAGCAATGAGGAGGGCGGAGCAGGCACAGCTCAGCCCTACTATACCTTAAAACTGCGGCGGAAGGCTGAGAGACGGAACACACATAGTGGCTGGCGCTGGCCGCTTCTGGGACGCAGACGGGCTTGCCTTAGGCGCGCCTTCGGCGTGCCAGCAGCGCGTCTGCGCAGCGCGCATCTTTATAGTCCCGCCCCCCTTAGCAACTAGAGCACGCACTGCCAAAATAGCCATTAGGTAATCGCTATTTCCAATGTTTGAAACTCTAAGAGTTTCATATAGCGATTCGTAGAGGGTTGCAAATCGACCTACCTCATTAATGTTAATGAGGTAGGTCACAATTTGCGACCCCCTAGGAATTGCTAAAATCATGGGGATGGTGGCCTGTTGGGGTCAGCAGACCACAATGTCCGTGATTGTTTTTAAATAAAGCAATCTTCTTTTTTTAAATGTAGCTCATTTTTGCTTAAAGGAAAACGGGTTGATTGGGACCACTGCCTGCTCTTAAAAAAAGTTTTTGCATACATTCACAAAGGGGAAGGGGTCCTTTGTTTCTGGCTCTCCTTCCACCCAATGGCTTTTTGCACACTGTCTTTTCTGAGACAGAAAAGGACTTTATGCTCCCTCTCCTTAACAGATGCATTAAACTTCAGATCCAAGATATGGAGAGAAGGAGTTGCAAGTATGGAGAGCCAGGGGACTATCATCCTCAAGGCCCGAGCTTTTACTGAGAGACTGGCTTAGTGGGAGATTCGTGGACTCGAGGTTCAAGGTAAAGGCCTTCATCAGGATCCTAGAGGATAAGCCTTGGCACACTTTCACTTCCACAACTCTTCTACTTTCAACCACATTCAATAACAGCCAATTAGCTATGGGCAAGGGAAACTGCCACCATTGTTAATAAGTGTCACTGGATGAGAACAAAGTAATGTTGCTAGACTTTTCACAGTTGATATAACCAAATATTTGCGTTACAGAAACCATTTTAATTTGAATACTGTCATATGAAAATATAAACAATCCAGAACCTTTTACTCGGTTGCACGATAGACATGCCTGCCATCTCTAGGCAATATCCTAAATGGACAAACAAGCAAACAGAAAGACTTAGGATAATGAAATTATTAAATCAAGTTAAGAATAGGAAAAGCAATGGAGTATGTTTCTTTACTGATAATGCACCGAAAACTATGCAAAGCAATTGTCTTTAAATATAAAATTCCATTTCCCTAAGACAAGGAGGAAAAAGTGAACAAGAGAGATAGTGTGAAAGACATTTACAGACACCCTTAGGGAACATTTCATCTCAGGAGAACTGACCTTTCCAAGAAAGCAAATTAAATTATCTTTCTCATCCTTTACTTGTGCTGTGACACCATTAAAATGCATGTAACATACTGAAATACTTGTTTTTTTGCATTTGTGACCTTAAACCGAAATTAATCAGTTGTCACAGCGAGTTAACACATTTCTTAATGTGCTGAAGAAAAAATTGCAAAGAGAAGTAAATATGTTTGCATTCTTATTATAATAAAATGAGCAGTGCCGTGTGCTGAATGGAGAGACAAAAGCACTCTTCTGTGATCCCAGAGGACACGAATAACAATGTCAGTTTTCGGAAAGCAATCCCTTTAAGGGTTTCAAGTAGATATGGCATAATGGCATTATCAGGCCACTTTAATGCAAATGCATAGCATGGGTAAATGAGATGGCCAGCCCAGCTGTCCAGCTAATAAATAAGGTCACTTGGTGAGTCACAAACCTTGTTTTAAAATTTAAGAGCTCTGGAAAATCAAAGGTTCTAAATTGTGGGGTGTGTAATTTTAATTTTGAAGCAGATACTTTTTGACAAATGTGCAAATTTTATTTGGAAGCATTTGCTCATTGTGAAAAATATGTGTTCACTTTCTCTGTGTATATCGAAATAATGAGTATTGTGGTCAACAATGCATCTATACAATTTTGCTCAGGTAAATTTCGGCATGTCAAACTCGCCAATATTTACTATAGAAAATGGCTTGGTAAATGCAGGGATATGAAGGTTTTGGTGTTGTAAGTACCAGCATTTTCACCGTAGGTCTTTTTTTAAGGTCAAACCTCACAATCGACAATAAGTATTGCACCTGATAAATTCTGACAATCTCGGTGTTAGATTTTAAAGAGTACACGAATAATGAGGACTTTCCATAGTATCAATGTTTGTAGGATTTTTCTCTCGGATTTTTTAACATTGTAAGCTTTGCTGAAATGCACTGCAGAAAACTTGTGTATCTTTGAAAACAATTGTGGACACCTTCACAGCCTTGTACACCTAGTTCAAATACTAGATGATATAACACATATTTTCATTCTGATTATGAAAATTGTTAGTTAAGTTGAGAAAATGTAAACTAGTTTGTTTACAATCCTGTGAAATTGAGACCATTGTGGTAGCACGACCTGTATGAAAACATCCTTGGCTGTATAGTAGTTGTTATACTATTGGTTAATCTAAAATATAACCTCTACTTTTTGTACTGTGATATTTGTTGCTCCCCATGCACATTTCAGATTGCCTTGCAACATATTATCCCCATTTACTATTTACTTAGTTATAGCAATACCAAAGTATATCTGCTCTATCCCAAAGTATTTTGCTTTTATTTGTAAGCACGTGTCTGGTTCACAAAACATTTTTTGGCTGGCCTATTTCGTGTCCTTGGTGGTCAGTTAAGGTAGTACTTGCTGCAAACACCTTTTATTACAGTATTATGAAAATTGATTTGGAGGTGGTAATGTGTTGGAATGTTTATACATGTGTTGTGTGATAATTTGCTGTGGTGGTGATGTATGTTTTGTTTGTTTGTGCTGTTGTGCTGCCTTTATTACAATGAGATGCTGTGTTGTACTGGTTGCTGTGTTGTGTTTATGTTTTGAGTGTTTTAATGTTAGTGCAAACACTCAATGTCCTTTGAAGCGGCCACAGGCTGAAACTGTTTTTGCGCCCACTGGCTGGCGGGTTCCTAGCGCTGGTGCCCTTCCCTCCAGGGTGCCCAGTGGACTGCAAAGCCTGTGGTCTTCCATTTCACCCACAAGCCTAGCACTAGAGGAAGCCAGGCAGGGGGGTCGCAGTCTCCCACTCAGCTGTTCAAAGCCCAGACAGTAGGGAACAGAGCACACGGGTGCTCCTACAGCTTGGGTTTCCATTTCCACAGGTCCAGTGCTTTCAGGCTCATTTCAAAAGGGCAGAAGTTACAATGGGTTCCCTCACCTCTAATGGAGATGATTTTTTTCAAATAGCTAGGACTAGCACTTCAGGTCTTACAGGTACATCGGGGGAAATAAACAAATCCTGCTTGGAAGTACTTGGTCAAAGGGCACCCATAGCATTACCCTAAAGTACCACACATGAACTGCTGAGTTTCTTTTTAACCACTTTGGTACCGATGGGCCAATTTTGACAAGGTTTGAGTCTGGCTCTTAGTGGCACACTGCGGAGTTTTTGAGACATTCTGACACCTAACATTTAAATGCAAATTTTCCTAGGAATTCCTTGATGTCTGGAAATACTTTTTACAACCCCTGTGCCCTGCTACATCTTCCTCATAGAAACAATGGGCTGAGATGAGTTTTTGACCAACCGCTCTGTCCTAGCCCTTCTTAGTACACTGACCTGTGGTCTTCCGGCAGCAATACCCCACGGTCTCCATGCCTGAACCCCCAAAGCAGCCAGGCTTATCACCACTTGCCTGTGTGTCAACCAATACCAGTCTACAGAATTCAAGTGGACCACGTTCCATCACGGTCCTCAGCAAATCTACCCTCTACTGAGGGAAGCTAATGCCTGGAGACACAATCTCACAACAGTCCAAGAAGTACAAGTGTCCCTCCACTTCAGACAGGGGTTTATCCCTGTCCTTGTTCCATGGTTCATCTCCATCTCAATTGTCCTTAACTATACAGGGGTTTATAAATGGATTTCTAGAGGTTCTAGAATGTGGGAGTCCCTACCAAATCCACTGATGTCACATCATGTCTACACCACTAACTGGCACTATCAGGGAGCACTATCAGGGGGCAGCTAACAGGCTGTCCGCACCCCGGCACGGCTTCCAGGGAAGTTTCAAGATGGCAGCTTGAAGAAAGATTGGGAAAAACAATTCATCGTAGTCAGACGCCTCCCCGTCAGATCTGGTTTCTTCCCCCCAGAAACGGCAGAGAACCACCTGTGGTGACCGTAGTGGTGACTGGTGTGAGAGATGCTCTCTCTTTGTCTGGTTTGGGAGGAGCCTGTGAGTGCCTGTCAGAGAGAAGCAACAAATAACCTTATCAAGCTTTCTCCTCTGCCCCTTCCTACCAGCTTAAACTGTACTGTAAAGGCCGCTGCCTTGCATGACATTTCTTTACAAATCCATGCAGGGCGGTGCCAACTGCCCCTTGTGTGGCTTTGTAAATATTGATCAAGCCTTTGCATTGTCCTTGCGCTGCCTTGCAGGATGTAAGGACCACACAAAGGATTGATAAATCCAGGCCAGTGTGTGTATGAGTAGGTAACCTACTCCCCTAACCCACTGAGATGTCTTCTGACACTCGAGCACAGGGAGTACTGTGAGGTGGAGGTGGCAGTGATCTTGTTTGATGGCTTCCAAATTTGAAGCATCAATCAAAAGATTAACCATGAACGTAATAAACCACTTGTCTATTCGAACACGAAATCCTTAAAAATTATCTAAATGTGTAAAAACATGTTTGCCAATTATGAGCACAGGCATCCAAGGGCCAGAAATAGGCATACCTGGGTCTAAGACGAAAAGCAGAACCTGGTCCAGAATAACATTGTCGTCAAGCCCTGAATGTCATCTTTAGAGGAACCCACTTGCACCAGAGCACACACAGATGAACTGATGCATTCTCAAACAAATCAACCAGGAACCATCGCTGAGTCGATCTATGTAGGAGGCACTCAGCACAAATCTTGAAAAAATGTCAACAGTCTCTAGTACGCTGCAGATGCAAGTATGCTGTGCCTTCATCTGCTAGTAACCGCACAGACCTAGCCTACTTATCATTGGCTTAGCATTCCCTTTAACTCACTGTTGCAAAGTCATCCTGTGCCCTGGGCACCCCCCAACATTTTGCTGACTGGTACTGGTGGTAACTGGCTTTGACTGACCCTGGGCTCTGCCTAACCAGGCCCAGGGCCAGTGCTATGCTGAAAGAGACACATTTAGAATACAGTGAAAACACCTGCATTCACTAGGGTACACTATGGGTTGGGGTACCCCTGTGATTGGCATGACCTACCCTATAAGACCCTAGTACACAATAGGGCAGGGGGATTGAAACTACCTATCAGTCCCTAGTATATAGTAGGGCATGGCAGTTTACAGGCCAGCAGCCTTTTCTGCACTTGCATGTGTGCACTGCTGAAGCCTGAGGTCAGTTTAAAAGCAGCCCTGGGTTCCATGACTGCTTTTAAAAAGTAAATTGTGCCCAAACTCGACTTTGGTGTTTGGGGCACTTAAAAATGGATAACCTACAATTGGCATATTAGGAACCCCCAGGGTCTCCCCTAGGTGTCCCAGGGGTGGGGCGTCAGATATTTATAAGGTGGACCCTTATAAAATGAGTTTTATATGTCCTGGGTAAGTGAAATTTCACATTTCACTCCCCACATTGTGATAAAGTGCTGCCCCAATTCGACTTTGATGCTAGGAGCACTGGGGAGGGAGGATCTGCAATATTTCTATAGATTCAGAACCCCTAAAATCTCCCCTAAGTGATCCATGGGGTGGGGGTCCTGTAGATATAGGCAAAGTACTTATAACATATGTTTTTGTAAGTCCTGGTGCTGGAAAAATGGCCCAAGTCATTTTTTCCCATTGCAAATCCCATGCCACATAGGTTAACATGGCAAGACGTTATTATCTAATAACTCATGATAGGAGAATGATAGAACTTCCATTCAAAGACTTCCCAGAATGGTAGTGATAAATCCAACAATATGATATTGTTGAATTTCTCCTAAAATGTACAGACAAGAAGTTATAAGACTTTCTTGTTTGTAGGTCCAGATTCAGCCTTCCAGGGGTCTGTCCTGATTGGTCAGAGTTAAGTGGATTAGCCAGGCTGCTTTGAAGAGGTGATAAAGAGCCCTGGGGTTACCCAGCTCTTCTGGGAGGGCAGTGTGCTGTTCCACAGGAATGCCGGGGCAGGGGGAGGAGTCGTAAACCATGGTCTTCAAAGGGGAGGGAAGAAACCAGTGTCATTGACAACTCTAAACTTTTGACCCCAAGCTAGATGCTAGGTTAAGGAAAGAATGAGCAGATGCACGGGGGAGAGACTATGGAAATAGCCATCCTAGGGGTGTGTTTAGCCAGCTCTTAACTCTCTGCTGGAAAATCAGCCA
Source organism: Calotriton arnoldi (assembly GCA_963921515.1). Classification (NCBI taxonomy): domain Eukaryota; kingdom Metazoa; phylum Chordata; class Amphibia; order Caudata; family Salamandridae; genus Calotriton; species Calotriton arnoldi. Next base: position 1,157,003 of record CAWUFW010006108.1, on the reverse strand, counting down.
TTATGAATTTGGAAGATTTGATGCACTCTGGGACAAAATAATGCCACACTCTACAGGATGTGGTCATATCTTTGGGGAGTTACCCTGCCCCCATTGGTCAGGAGTGACCTCCTTCTTGACCCAGAGAACTTGGAATAAGTATCTGAGAAGGGCAGAGCCCCTCAGATCTGCTGCTTGAAACTTAAGAATGCAAGACGTTGTGCCATGCTGAGAAGTTGGATGTGCAATTGCTAAGGCCTGCCCTCTGAGGACTGCACCATCTGGAACTACAACCCTGTGGACTACCTTGCTGTGAAAAAGAGTAAAGAGTGGACTCCCGGCAAGCTACAGGTTAACAGAGCTCACCTGGATCATCACCACCAAGAATCCACAACCTGGAAAACTACCAGTGGATTTGTAAGGGTTTTGTCCAAGTGGATTGTGGGAACTGAAGTCCTCAACTTTCCAGGACCATCTTGGAGCTTCCAGACCCTTGGAGTGAGTTTGAGACACTTTGGGACCCTTTGGGGAACTTCAGAAAGAAGTTCCAGGAGTTTGGAGAACATTGGAGTAACTTTGGAAAAACGCTCCATAGGGGTACCGACTCAACCTGGTCAGCCAAACCACCTGCCCTCAACCGCGAGCCGGCCAAGCCATCCAGGTTCATCCCGCTGAAAGCTCCGTTGGTCCGACTCCCAGAGTTTGACCGGGGGTAGAAGAAATCCGAGGCCGGCGAACCCTCACCGAATCCGGCCTGGTGAAGAGCATCGAGGAACCCCACGAGAAAAAGCTCCAGAAACGTTTCTAAGTCCGAAGGTAAAAACTGTGACCGAGACCTACCGCGAGGGGTAGCCGCTCAGGGCTCCATCGCGGTCGGCCTGAAACTTTGACTTTGAGCCGGTCTATCGAGACCAGATGTCCCAATAGGGTGCTATAGGTTTCTAAGTGCTATAAAGTGATAAATCTTTAAAAAATCATATCTCCGGTTCCCTACATTGGATTGTTGTTGTTTTGGTGTCATTTCAAAGATAAAAATATTTCCTATTGTTATAAATTGGTGTTGGATTTTTATTGTGCATTGTGTCTTAATTATTTACTGAATTGGTGTTTTTAAATGCTCTACATACCTGTCTTTGAAGTTACGCCTGCCTGCTCGCAGCCAAGCTACCAAGGGTTGAGCATGGGAATAATTTTCTAAGACCTATGCTGAGTCCTATCATGTGTTTGTGGCCTTATTGCCAGTGGCAGATATACATTTGCCCCTACTAATAATCCACTTTCCAACACTCACTGTCTGCATTTGCGTTTCTGTTCCTTCCAAACCTTCGACACACAGGCCTCACATATTAAACATTTAGCAAATTTTTCAGAAGCATGTTGACTTAAATTGACTCATAAAATGAATATTTAAGGCCAAATTATTCAAGGATTTTGATTACCTACGTACAAGTTATGTGTGCAAGTAATAACGTTTGAAAAATCTAAATTCCATTCCTGTTCACCTGAATCAGGAAAGGTTGAATTTTACATTCACGAATGTGATTGGCTCACACGGACGTCCTGCCAGTATGGCAGAAGGATGGCTGAGCTGGAAGTCTTTTTTGACATTAATGGGTGGGTCTACATGTAAAAGGTGGTCAACACCCTAAAAGGACGTTTGTATGTATTAATAAGCAATTTGAAGGGACAGCCATTGGACAAAAACACTAGTAACTAGTTTTTCCGTGAAGAAAAACCAGTATTCACATACAAATGCAACTTTGAGTCATATTTCCCTTAAAGAAATGTACATGTTTACGTTTCGATATGCAAAAATAGTTGCACATTCAAGTACAACTTACATCAATGTCCTAGACCACCCGCTGAGCCATGCCAGCCCCCACTGGTGCCTGCCCTACAGGTAGGATTGTTTTATGCAAGAAGAGACCCTTTCCTACGCAAAAATAATCCTTAGTGGCATGTTCTTCCTTCTATGCATGTTCCACAATGCAGCACACCTTGAACGAGGAAGTAACAAGGAGACATTGAGATGTCTCCTCGTTATGCCTCCTGAATAGGCACACAATTTTTATGAAAACCCAGGTTTATTGCTTTTACTAAATCTGGGTTTCTATAAAAATAAATGGGTAGATGCATGTTTACACCCATGCTCCATCTATGTATGGCCCATGTGACACAGTGTAATGCAAATCATTGTGTTAATTTATGTTACAAAGCCAGGCAAGGCAAAATAACTCGGCTCTGTTGTGGCTTTGAAAATCTTGACTATCATTTTGCATCATGGCTGCACCAAAAAAGGTGTCACAACTACGATGCAAAATGTTAGTAACCCTGGACCTTGGTTTCTACCCCAATCTTCAAATTAACTTATTGTATACATTTATCCAACAACTTTATTGCTTTATATTCGGTTTTGAAAGGTTTAATATATAAAATAATATTTTATTTTGTATGTTTGCTGCTTTCCTTATATAATACTTTGAGATTATCTGATTTATGGTCTGCTGTTTTGCATCCCCCATCACTTGTGACATGCTTTTAGCCTTGTACCTGGCTCAAGGCGTAGGCCTCCATTACAGACTCCATGGTAATTTCAGTATGTCAATACCTCAATTGACATACTGAAATTATGCAAAGTACTTATAAAATATGTTTTTGTAAGTCATGGTGCTGGAAAAATGGCCCAAGTCATTTTTTCCCATTGCAAATCCCATGCCACATAGGTTAACATGGCAAGAAGTTATTATCTAATAACTCATGATAGGAGAATGATAGAACTTCCATTCAAAGACTTCCCAGAATGGTAGTGATAAATCCAACAATATGATATTGTTGAATTTCTCCTAAAATGTACAGACAAGAAGTTATAAGACTTTCTTGTTTGTAGGTCCAGATTCAGCCTTCCAGGGGTCTGTCCTGATTGGTCAGAGTTAAGTGGATTAGCCAGGCTGCTTTGAAGAGGTGATAAAGAGCCCTGGGGTTACCCAGCTCTTCCGGGAGGGCAGTGTGCTGTTCCACAGGAATGCCAGGGCAGGGGGAGGAGTCGTAAACCATGGTCTTCAAAGGGGAGGGAAGAAACCAGTGTCATTGACAACTCTAAACTTTTGACCCCAAGCTAGATGCTAGGTTAAGGAAAGAATGAGCAGATGCACGGGGGAGAGACTATGGAAATAGCCATCCTAGGGGTGTGTTTAGCCAGCTCTTAACTCTCTGCTGGAAAATCAGCCATTATGAATTTGGAAGATTTGATGCACTCTGGGACAAAATAATGCCACACTCTACAGGATGTGGTCATATCTTTGGGGAGTTACCCTGCCCCCATTGGTCAGGAGTGACCTCCTTCTTGACCCAGAGAACTTGGAATAAGTATCTGAGAAGGGCAGAGCCCCTCAGATCTGCTGCTTGAAACTTAAGAATGCAAGACGTTGTGCCATGCTGAGAAGTTAGATGTGCAATTGCTAAGGCCTGCCCTCTGAGGACTGCACCATCTGGAACTACAACCCTGTGGACTACCTTGCTGTGAAAAAGAGTAAAGAGTGGACTCCCGGCAAGCTACAGGTTAACAGAGCTCACCTTGATCATCACCACCAAGAATCCACAACCTGGAAAACTACCAGTGGATTTGTAAGGGTTTTGTCCAAGTGGATTGTGGGAACTGAAGTCCTCAACTTTCCAGGACCATCTTGGAGCTTCCAGACACTTGGAGTGAGTTTGAGACACTTTGGGACGCTTTGGGGAACTTCAGGAAGAAGTTCCAGGAGTTTGGAGAACATTGGAGCAGCTTTGGAAAAACGCTCCATAGGGGGACCGACTCAACCTGGTCAGCCAAGCCGCCTGCCCTTAACCGCGAGCCGGCCAAGCCATCCAGGTTCGTCCCGCTGAACGCTCCGTTGGTCCGACTTCCAGAGTTTGACCGGGAGTAGAAGAAATCCGAGGCCGGCGAACCCTCACCGAATCCGGCCTGGTGAAGAGCATCGAGGAACCCCACGAGAAAAAGCTCCAGAAACGTTTCTAAGTCCGAAGGTAAAAACTGTCACCGAGACCTACCGCGAGGGGTAGCCGCTCAGGGCTCCATCGCGGTCGGCCTGAAACTTTGACTTTGAGCCGGTCTATCGAGACCAGATGTCCCAATAGGGTGCTATAGGTTTCTAATTGCTATAAAGTGATAAATCTTTAAAAATTCATATCTACGGTTCCCTACATTGGATTGTTGTTGTTTTAGTGTCATTTTAAAGATAAAAATATTTCCTATTGTTATAAATTGGTGTTGGATTTTTATTGTGCATTGTGTCTTAATTATTTACTGAATTGGTGTTTTTAAATGCTCTACATACCTGTCTTTGAAGTTAAGCCTGCCTGCTCGCAGCCAAGCTGCCAAGGGTTGAGCATGGGAATAATTTTCTAAGACCTATGCTGAGTCCTATCATGTGTTAGTGGCCTTATTGCCAGTGGCAGATATACATTTGCCCCTACTAATAATCCACTTTCCAACACTCACTGTCTGCATTTGCGTTTCTGTTCCTTCCAAACCTTCGACACACAGGCCTCACATATTAAACATTTAGCACATTTTTCAGAAGCATGTTGACTTAAATTGACTCATAAAATGAATATTTAAGGCCAAATTATTCAAGGATTTTGATTACCTACGTACAAGTAATAACGTTTGAAAAATCTAAATTCCATTCCTGTTCACCTGAATCAGGAAAGGTTGAATTTTACATTCACGAATGTGATTGGCTCACACGGACGTCCTGCCAGTATAGCAGAAGGATGGCTGAGCTGGAAGTCTTTTTTGACATTAATGGGTGGGTCTACATGTAAAAGGTGGTCAACACCCTAAAAAGACGTTTGTATGTATTAATAAGCAATTTGAAGGGACAGCCATTGGACAAAAACACTAGTAACTAGTTTTTCCGTGAAGAAAAACCAGTATTCACATACAAATGCAACTTTGAGTCATATTTCCCTTAAAGAAATGTACATGTTTACGTTTCGATATGCAAAAATAGTTGCACATTCAAGTACAACTTACATCAATGTCCTAGACCACCCGCGAGCCATGCCAGCCCCCACTGGTGCCTGCCCTACAGGTAGGATTGTTTTATGCAAGAAGAGACCCTTTCCTACGCAAAAATAATCCTTAGTGGCATGTTCTTCCTTCTATGCATGTTCCACAATGCAGCACACCTTGAACGAGGAAGTAACAAGGAGACATTGAGATGTCTCCTCGTTATGCCTCCTGAATAGGCACACCATTTTTATGAAAACCCAGGTTTATTGCTTTTACTAAATCTGGGTTTCTATAAAAATAAATGGGTAGATGCATGTTTACACCCATGCTCCATCTATGTATGGCCCACGTGACACAGTGTAATGCAAATCATTGTGTTAATTTATGTTACAAAGCCAGGCAAGGCGAAATAACTCGGCTCTGTTGTGGCCTTGAAAATCTTGACTATCATTTTGCATCATGGCTGCACCAAAAAAGGTGTCACAACTATGATGCAAAATGTTAGTAACCCTGGACCTTGGTTTCTACCCCAATCTTCAAATTTACTTATTGTATACATTTATCCAACAACTTTATTGCTTTATATTCGGTTTTGAAAGGTTTAATATATAAAATAATATTTTATTTTGTGTGTTTGCTGCTTTCCTTATCTCATACTTTGAGATAATCTGATTTATCGTCTGCTGTTTTGCATCCCCCATCACTTGTGACATGCTTTTAGCCTTGTACCTGGCTCAAGGCTTAGGCCTCCATTACAGACTCCATGGTAATTTCAGTATGTCAATACCTCAATTGTTGTTACCAATAGTGTAGATATTGGTAAATCCAGAATTGTTTGCTACTGAGGGATTGCAGGTAAGGCACAATATACCCTCAATGGACTGAGTTAAAACATGAATAAATTGGTACCCACACACTGTTGTGATCTTATTATCTCTTAGTTCTGCATTTCTAATGCAGGAAGGTGGGTTATTAGTAGGTGCAGGTCAGTACCAACAGCTAGAAATAATACCACAATCACTAATAAGGTCCTGTCAAGTCTAAATTAATGAATCCTTGCTAAACCCTTAGAGGGTTGGCATACGAGCAGTCAGGTCTGGCTAACCCTATCTACAGGTTTGGCTAACATTTTCTTACACTCCCCTTCTGGACCCTCTCCTATTCTAATTAGAGGGGCTCCTATCTGCCTGGGGATCAAGAAGGTGTGGGCCCCATGACATCTGTGCTTCTACCTTTGAAGTTCAGTTTATCTCCCCAGCCCCCTTCCTGTCCCTGGCTCCTCCAGGAAGCGAATCTTCTCCTGCCAAATGGCTATATTGTTTCAGCCCAGGCCTCTTCCCACCTCCTCAGGGAGCAGCTTGGTTCAGGCTGTCAGACACTGGCCAATCAAAAGAGGCTGCTACAGGTCTGTTTTAGGTAACTTCAGGAAAGTAAGGCCCTGATTTAGATCTCGGTGGAGGGTTACTCCGTCACAACCGTGACGGATATCCTGTCTGCCATTTAGGATATAATGGGATTTATATTTCGGCAGACAGGATATTCGTCACCGTTGTGATGGAGTAACCCGTCCGCTGAGATCTAAATCAGGCCCAAGTTCTAAAACTACTTTCCTGCGATAGTTATAATTAATCTGACCTTGGCAAATTATTGGATTAATTGTATATATTATTTTGATAATTTGAGTTATGTTGCTAGCTAACTCCTGTAGAAAGCTAGACTTTATTAAAGTTTAATAAAGCCTTAACATTTAGCCCATAGAGCTAGCAGCACTACGATGGCAAACAATTACTTTGGCTATTTTCCCTCACCAGGGCATATAAAACTTTTTTTATAATGTCCCTGCTTTTTATAACAAAGCACCGTACTCTTGGGGCACCTACGGCAGACCTTAGGGGTGACATATATGTAATAAAAAGGTCGTTTTGGACATTGAAAGTACTTTTAATTCCAAAGTCGAATTTGGACACAATTTATTTTTAAAACTAACCTGCAAGGCAGGGCTGGCTTTCAAATGGCACCAGGCACCACAGCAGTGCACACTTAAGTGCATTTAGTCCACTGGGGCCTCTAAACCTACATGCCCGCCATATACTAGGGACTTACTGGTAGGTTGTCTTAACTAATTGTTATTACACCAATTACCATATAACTTTTAAGGACAGAGCACTGGACCTAGATCTGGTTAGCAAATGCCCAAGTCACTTTCAGAGTCAGTAACTACCAGTATAAGTCAAAGGTGCGGGTGATCAGGGCAAAAAGGATAACTTTCCTACATTTTTCCTGACGAATTCCTCCTGTTTCACCCAGTGGATGTATGCCTGTTAATTCTGCATGCAGTAATACCTAATGTATATTTGGGTGGAAACACCTGTCTCCAAGAAAATCGGTATTAAGTAATGTGGGACCATGAGAGGGAAACTGAAGGGAAACATGTCTCCTGACAATGGCTGATCGGCTCTATCCAAGTGCAAGGAGGACATTGATTCTTTCTCTTGCAAGTTCCAGATATATGACTCTCTGACAGCCTGATTGCTTCTCAGCCTGGGAGTGTACTGAAGACAAGAAAACATGTTTTCATTAATAGTTTTCTCCACAGATTGAGAATAAGAATTGTGACAAGGAATGTGAATGGTACTATAGGCATTCGGAGGTATGCATAGATATTCATAATTGTGAAGAGTCAGTTTTGGTCATAGTCGGGTGGAAAGCAGGACTAACTACTCCATTGCTGTCACTCAGGCCCTGCTCACTAAATGGAACAAGCTGCAAATGGAAAATGTACTCAACAGGAACAGTACAAGAACAATTTTCCTTTTCTCAACCAAATGCATTAGGTGTAACAAACACTCATGCCAGAATTAAAATGTCTTATTATCTGTAAAAATAGACTGTAAATATTCAGACATAAGGCGCAGGAATCATACCTTCTATAAAAGACGCAGGACTGGAATAAAAACGTGCCCTTGGCTCCTGCAAGCAGTTAGTAGCAGGTGTTCTGTGAATTTATAATCTGCATGATATGACCGATCAGTATACACCTTCTGCTCTGCTCAATCTGGAAATACTCACCACTTGAGATCATTCTAGCAAAGGAGGGATAACATGATCTGCACTAAGCAATTTCATCTAATATGCAACTTTATTTTAACTCATTCTAATGGAAATATACACGTAGGTACACTTGTTTAAACTTATTTATTCAGTATACAGGTTGTAAATTAACTACTTGATCAGCACAACCAATATATTAATTCCGGTGGCTAAAATGCATTCTCCAAGCACCAAGAAAATGTCTCTAAAATACACAAATATCAATCAATCAATCAGGGATTTGTGAAGCGCGCTACTCACCCGTGAGTGCCTGAGTTTCTCTACATGTGCATTTATCAGCTATCATTGTGTAACATTCTCTAAATTTGCACATCTTAGTGACACCAAGGGGGAGATTCTCAAACATTTTGCCATGGGTTATTGTCACAAAAGTGAGGCTAACCAGCAGAAAATGTTTTTTTCCTAATTCACTTTCCAGTGCAAAGATTGTTTTGTGTCAGAAAGTACCAAAAAGTCATGCAAAGCAGCGCCGCTGCTTTGCATTAATTTGCGGCAAGGGGGCGTTACATGGGTGGTATATGGATGTTTCCATGCAACAAACCATGCTTTTTGACGCTAAACCCTATCTACTAACATTAGCAGACAGGGTTTAGAAATAAGCATTAACGTCACTGAAAAGCAGGCGTTAAAAGGAGAAATGTTTTCATTTTTCCTTTCTTTTCCAACTTTGCATATGTGCTGCACTGTACAGCACATGTACAAAGTAGGAAAAGGTTTTTCACCTGGTTAAAAGAACAATTGATGGACAGAATGCATAACAATGTCATCCATTGACCCCAGCACATAGGTCTGGGCCTAAATCCATCGTTTTTTTGCTCCCCATGCCATTCCAGTTTGAACCCAGCCATATGCAAATCAGTCTTGACCCTACTCCCAATGGGAACAGTCCAGCTCGAACTGCTAGGTCAGGTCCTCCCTGGACTGGAAAAAATCATCCTAGGACCGGTTTCGGTGTTTCACCCCTTATTAGCCAGGATAGCTTGACTCCAGTGGCATGGAGAGCACGGGACCCACGTCTGGGCAAACCCTTCCCACTCGGGGTGACAAATGCAAAAAGAACAATTGATGGAAAGAATGCAGAACAATGTCATACATTCACCCCAGTACATAGAGCTGGGCCTAAAACCACCGTTTTTTTGCTCCCCATGCCATTCCAGTTTGAACCTAGCCATATGCAAATCAGTCTTGACCCTGTGCGCAATGGGAACAGTCCAGTCCGAACTGCCAGGCCAGGTCCTCCCTGGACTGGAAACAAGCATCCTAGGACCAGTTTCTCCTTGTGTTTGCTTTGTTTGCCCTAAGTTGGCAGGGTATACCCAGACGTGGGTCTCTTGCTCACTTTGCCACTGGATTCAAGCTAGCATGGCTGATGAGGGGTGTTACCCCGAAACCGGTCCCAGGATTCTTTTTCCAGTCCAGGGAAGACCTGGATTGGCAGTTCGGTCTGGACTGTTCCCATGAGGCACAGAGTCAAGACTGATTTGCATATGGCTGGGTCTGAACTGGGGTGGCAAAGTGAGCTAAAGAATGATGATAGATTCAACCCAGATCTGTGACTGGGGGTGAGTGTCTGAAAAGTTTCAGCGCTCCATCAATTATCTCCTTGTGTTTCCCTTGTTCACCCTAAGTTGGCAGGGTATGCCCAGACGTGGGTCCCTTGCTCACTTTGCCACTGTATTAAAGCTAGCCTGGCTGATGAGGGGTGTTACCCTGAAAACCGGTCCCAGGATGCTTGTTTCTGGTCCAGGGAAGACCTGTCTTGGCAGTTCGGTCTCGACTGTTCCCATGAGGCACAGGGTCAAGACTGATTTGCATATGGCTGGGTCTGAACTGGGGTGGCAAAGTGAGCTAAAAAACGATGATGGATTCAACTCAGATCTGTGACTGGGGGTGAGTGTCTAAAAAGTTTCAGCGCTCTGTCCATCATCTCCTTGTGTTTGCTTTGTTCGCCCTAAGTTGGCAGGGTATGCCCAGACGTGGGTCCCTTGCTCTCTTTGCCACTGGATTCAAGCTAGCCTGGCTGATGAGGTGTGTTGCCCCGAAACCAGTCCCAGGATGCTTGTTTCCTGTCCAGGGAAGACCTGACTTGGCAGTTCGGTCTGGACTGTTCCCATGAGGCACGGGGTCAAGACTGATTTGCATATGGCTGGGTCTGAACTGGGGTGGCAAAGTGAGCTAAAAAACGATGATGGATTCAACTCAGATCTGTGACGGGGTGAGTGTCTAAAAAGTTTCAGCGCTCTGTCCATCATCCCCTTGTGTTTGCTTTGTTCGCCCTAATTTGGCAGGGTATGCCCAGACGTGGGTCCCTTGCTCATTTTGCCACTGGATTCAAGCTAGCCTGGCTGATGAGTGGTGTTACCCTGAAAACGGTCCCAGGATGCTTGTTTCCGGTCCAGGGAAGACCTGGCTTGGCAGTTTGGTCTGGACTGTTCCCATGAGGCACAGGGTCAAGACTGATTTGCATATGTCTGGGTCTGATCTGGGGTGGCAAAGTGAGCTAAAGAACGATGACGGATTCAACCCAAATCTGTGACTGGGGGTGAGTGTCTGAAAAGTTTCAGCACTCCGTCCATAATCTCCTTGTGTTTGCTTTGTTTGCCCTAAGTTGGCAGGGTATGCCCAGACGTGGGTCCCTTGCTCATTTTGCCGCTGGATTCAAGCTAGCCTGGCTGATGAGGGGTGTTACCCCGAAACCGGTCCTAGTGTGCTTGTTTCTGGTCCAGGGAAGACCTGGCTTGGCAGTGCCGTCTGTACTGTTCCCAAGAGGCACAGGGTCAAGACTGATTTGCATATGGCTGGGTCTGAACTGGGGTGGCAAAGTGAGCTAAAGAATGATAATTGATTCAACCCAGATCAGTGACAGGGGCTGAGTGTCTGAAAAGATTCAGTGCTCCCTCCATCATCTCCTTGTGTTTGCTTTTCACCTGTCTAGCCATAGTATTTTGTACGGGAAGGGTACCCGTCCTTTATAAAAACCAATAGGTGTCTCAGTAGCGGCCAGCACAGGTACGAGTGGTGAGGCAGGGCGCGGGCGGGTGGGGTGGGGAACAGGGAAGTCAACAGATGATGGAATAAGTAACATTAAATAAAAAGAAAAAAACACTTACCTTGCACTCGCTGCATCGCTGAATCTGCTATGTGGCGAGTGCAAGGTAAGTGATTTTATTTATTTTTGTATTTAATGTTAGTTATTCCATCGTTTGTCAACTTTCGCGACCCCCAGCCCGCCGCTCTTACCTGTGCCGGCCGCCACTGGGTAGACTCAGGCCCACACCCTAGCACTATGGCGCTAATGTGTGTGCCTGGCGCAGGGCAGCTGAAATCAGCACTGGCACTAGGGAGATGGGAGGAGAGAGCCCTATCTCTGTCAATATGGCGCTCTCCTGCTCCCTCTCTGTCACACAATGCAGCGCAGCACAGCACAGCATTTTTGGCTGCTGCACTGCGTTCCGTGAGCTTTTTGCCAAATCAGAGACGAGAGTCATTTTGTGTGCACTTAATATATTCCTCATATACTTGCTTCTAAACGCATATCTGCATGGAGCAGGTGTAAGTGGTGCAGTAAGCGTAAGAGGGTAACGGAAACACTCTGCTTAATTGAAAATAACTTTTCATGTGAAGACAAAAAAAGAAAAAAGAGTCAATTTTCCAAGCAACCTACAAATATGATGCAATGCACTTAACCCTTCAACTGCTAAGGTTTTCCCTGTCCAGGTTTGTGGTACTTCATGCTTAAGCCCTCATAACTTATATTTTCCATAAAAAGTATACAGACCAAATTTGTGTCTTTCTTTTCCAACATATTGCAGATTCCAAAAATACATAGGGGCTGTGGATTCACCTCAAGGGAACAGAGAAAATTTGCAAATCACAGCAAGATTTTTTTTTTTCTTTAAATGTGGAAATGTGGAAAAAGTACTGTTTAAGAAAGCATGTGCTTTTTTTCTGAAAGTGGCTCCAGCAAAGGTTTGTCTGCTAAGATTCCCATCTTATCAGCATTCAGAAACAACCAGCGTTTTAAAAACAACATTCCCACATCATTTGCATTTTTGTAACTGGTAGCCAATTGTTTCTTTTTGAGGGATTTCTATCTAACTAGTTGCAGTCTGAGGTGGAAACAGTTATTATACTCATGTGTGAAACCAGAAAGCTATACATTTCTAAAAAGTAGAAAACAGTTCAAAATCAGCCAGGGGTTAAGTGTGTAGATAGATGACATTTTCATGTGTAAATGTTTGCCCTAATGCCAAATTTACTGAAGTAATATACTATTCCATTTTTTAGTGGTGACAGGATTATTTATTGTTGTTGGTTGACCAAAAACACATGACTTCCAGGTTAACTGAGCAGCAGCTTGTAATGACATTTCAATATGTACCACGCATTACCTCATATGGCAAAATCTAAATCTAATGAATGAAAAATGGATATGAAGGAAAACTATGCATTTCTATAATGTGCTCAAGATACAAGCCCTGTGCTCTGGAAGAACGTCTCTTTTTGTGCCGCTCTGGTGGCATACAGGGCTTAGTCATACCTACAAGGCCACGTAAAGCCACCCTGCATGGCTTTTCATGTCCTTGTACATATGGAATGAGGCAACGCAGTGCAGGTTTCTGTGTTGCCTCACACTATGGGGTTGATTCTGATGTCGGTCGGAAGGGCTTCGGATCGGATTCGGCTTTGCCGAAACTAAAATGGAGCCCTTGTTTCCGACCGACTCGTTCCCAGTTCCGAACGACCAAGTATGATGCCTGGAAACCGGTAGGGCTGACCGAATATGTTCCGGAAGGCATTCAGACAAGATGAGCCTTTCCGGAGCCGATTCGTACAGTTCTATGGACTTGATTTCCAAACGAGCGAGTACGATGACCTATTCGGACAGCCTTTTCGATTCGGTTTGGCCGGAACGTAAAGGATGCCGGAATCGGTCTTTGGGGGCCCGTAGCAGGCCCACCTTCACCCGGGGCCCTTTGATTTGGGCCGGTGGGGGTGCCCATGGGTCCCCCTTTTCAACAATGCACAGTGTGGCAGGCACCATGGGGTGCCCGCCACAGGGTGCAAGGCTTTCCCCACCCACCCCTTTCTTCAATGGGAGACTGTGTTCACGTTCGGAACACAGGTTCCCATTGAAGTCAATGGGAGTCCAACCGAATCAGATCCAGATGCATACGGATGCATCGTACTTGTTCGGTCGGACTTCTCTGATCCGACTCGTATGGAAAGCATTCCAGAACCGATTCAGTCGCTATGCTTTCCGATCGAGATAGGAATCGGGCCCTATGATGGGGAGATGTGCCATGGGTGTTGTGGTGGATGTTCCCACGTAACGCCCTTGGCATTTGACACATTCCCAGATTTACAACATTCTGTAAAACCTGGTAATGTGTCAAAAGTCCATGCCTCCCCAGGGGGGGAGTAGAGGAGAAATTATACTATTCTCCTTGTTTTTTCCTCTTTCTATGTGTTCTACATTCAGCAGCACCCATAGAAGAAGGACATTGCCTCCTTTGATTGTTTTTGGGCAGGAAGGTGACCCTTTCTGCACAAAAACAATCATCGCTAGAAGTCAGACACCGTTGCACCATTGTGCAAGGGGTGCCTGCGTTGGCGCAAAGCAGCCCTTTGAGTGCCAGCTCAGGGAGAAAGGATAGGAATGCACCATATCTTGTAGATATGGCACATTCCTGCCCTTTTGTTTTGACATAAGGCAGTGCAGAAGGAAGGATTTCAGTGCTGCTCATGCCAAAAAATTGTTAATGAGGCCCTGAGTTTAGGAATAGTGGTTATTTGTACAACTATCAATTTGTGGTTAGCCATAGTATCATGTGAATCTTTTATGTATACTTGCATTTAATTAGAAGCACAGCATTGAGAGAAATTCAATTTAATAACAACAAATATTTTACTATTCTGAATTGCCACTCACCAATAAATGCAGCACCTCATTTGAGTGGCTAGGCCTAGCACACCCAAATGCAATGTGGAGGCATCAAATATTTACCTTAAAAATTAACCTATTTTGGTAATGTGGTAGGTGCAGTATTTGGGCCTGGGCTCAGCTGCTACTAAGTACTAAACCAGACGTTTCAGAAAACTAGACACCAAGGGGAGTCCATGTTGGTGTGACTTACACTGATCCCACTCCATTTTCTACCTGGAATACAAACCTCACACTTTGGCTAATATCATGCATTTTCCTTCTATGAGGGAAAGATCAGCAAAGTAAGGGGATCCACAAAATTCCTTCCATCTAGCTTTCCCAAACTTCTACTGATAAGAATGGTAACCACTTGGTAGCTGGGCCTATTACATGAGCCAAGAATGGACCCTGAGAAGAAGACATTGACTTCATATTTTCATTTTAGACCTGCTCCTGTTATGGCCCACCCACGCAATTCCGGTACCCTCTTTATCAGGAGAAGTGTGGGAACATTGGATGGTAGGAAAAGGCCTGACTGTAGTACCACCATTTCCCCATGATTACATTTGAGGCCTTTTGGGATAACTTGAACAGTTACTATACAAGTAGATAGTGACCTCCTGGCATGGCGCTAAATATCTATACATGTTAAGTGCCACACTATGGTATCATGTGACTAAGTATGGGTATGTATCCAGTGATGCGGGCTGGTGACTCCAGCTGCATGGAACAGAGCAAGCCCATCATCATACCTTTCCATGATGCAGTAAAGGCCAGAGAACCACAATTGTTTTGTCACAAAAGGTTTAGGGCCATATTTATGACCCTTGAGGGCAGGGCAGCTCAGCAAGTCACCTTGCTGTGCTGCCCTGCTTCACAGGGAAAGAGCAGGAATGCGCCATTTAACCAATACAGTGCATTTCTGCCCTTTCCCCTTGCACTCGCACCTTCCTGCACAAAAACAATCCAAAGAGGCTTTTTCCTACTTCTATGTGTGCTGCAGAATGCAGCACACATAGAATGAAGGAAAAACTAGGAGAAATAAAAATATCTCCCCTCGTTATGCCTCACCTGGGGAAGCACATTTTCTGCGCGCATTCCCAGATTTACCAGGTTTGGTAAATCTGAAATTGCATCAAAAACCTTGGGAGTTGCGTGGGAACACCCACACAATGTTCATGGAATGCCTTCCTTGCACAGAGTAATGCAACACAGCGATTTGCGCTGCACTGCATTACTACATGTTTTTGAAGCCATACAAAGTGGCTTTATGTGGTTTCAAAAATATGAATTTAGGTTTGCGTCGTTCTTGCACCACCTTGCGTGGTGAAAGAGCAATGCAAACCGGGTCATAAATATGGCCCTTCGTTTTTACCAGTCGGCTGGTAAGTTTAAGAGGGAGGGGGGCGGACGATACGCACACGCACTCATACAAATACACACTCACAGCCATGCATTCACACACACGCACACAAGCACAAACACATCCATTCACAACACTCATTACCAAACATTCATACATACATGCATGTACGCACCAAACATTCATTTAAACAAAACACACAAACTTACCTGCATCTCTACCTGGGAGGTCCCGGGAGGCTTTGGACTGCTGCCTTCCCTCATTGGCTGACCTAAGGTCAGCCAATGAGGGAAGGCAGCAGTCCCAACGTCAGGGCTTAAAACTGAAGCACCCAGGAGCAAGGCAATGAGTGTCACTACCGCTTGTCATTGAGGGGAGGGCCTCAGGGACCTTTGCTGAGCTGAGGAGGTCATGCCCAGACAAGCTGCAACTTCCTCAGCTCCGCAAAGTTCAGCTCAGGCAGCCATGAGCCTGCGCATTTAGCGCATGTCTGGCTCCTGTCTGCCTGGCCTGAAAATGAACAGTGCCTGTCAGTCTGATCTTTGTTCAGCCTGACAGACACCATTCGTTAGGGGCAAATGGTGGGGGAGCGTGGCCCCCCAGCCCCAATGGACTGGCCGTGGCTGGTTTTTACCATACCTTGGTGGTCTTCATGCACTGAAGCAACTGCATTGTCCCACACATTTAGACAGTACATGTCTCACGCCCCCTAATAGGAGCTTTTGTAGTTACTGTGAGCTCAGTTTAAATGTTGGAAAGTCTACCAAAGATTTTTGCAGACAGTCACTGTGCAGTCACTTTATTGAGGATGCTCATCTGGATTTATTTGTGCTGGGCTTTAGCCTATCCCTTCACTGCCGCCTCCAAGACTGATGAGTGAGTTTAATGTGTAAGACTATGTGCGCTATGACTTTAGTGGTTTTGGGTGGACTCAACAGAGGAATTACGTTACTTGTTGCTAAGTGTGAAGGTATGGTTCTTAACACTTATGCAGTGTGTGATTGTATGCTAAGGAATAAAGACATCTGTTACAGAGTTCCGTGTGTGACATATTCATTTGCATGCTCCTGGGTGGGGGAGGATGCTACATCTGGTGGCAAGTAGGGGATACATGCTCCAAGGAAACAAGACTGCGCTCCCTGAGAGTTTGCAATAATACAGAAAACTGCTTGTGCATGCCATGCGCCCCAAGTCGATGCAAAGCAGTCTGTAGTAAGCATATGTGGAGTCGAAGCCTCATTCCAGTCCAGACACGGCCGTTAAACAAGTTGAAGGCCCTATAGAGGAGCACATTCAAAAAGCCCGCCAGAATCTGCTGTTAAGGCTGAAAGAAGAGATATTGCGCTGTGCCATAACACAGAGCCATCACTGATGCAAAGTGAAATCATAAAGGCAGCCACAACCAGGTATGATGCAAAAAGCTAAAGTCTGCATGACCAAGTGCGAGAGATGAAAGCATTACTTACCGTCAAGAAAGAAGATGCACCATAAAACCTCTGATCGGGTCTGACGACCTAAGTGCAAGCACATAGCCAGTCCTTGCAGAAGTGAGAAGTACGGGTGAACAGAGGCAGTCGTATGAACTGCATATTCTCTCAACAGCAGTAGAAAAGAGTGCAAGATATGATGCAGCTGCATTCCTGAAACCACCATTCGACACAGCGAAAAAGCTGAATATTGGTGCAAGGGGGACTGCATGGATCGAGATGTTAGATTATTTCATAGACGTGCTGGAAGAAGCAGACAAGTAAATCATTAAGGGCCTGATTATGACTTTTGGCAGTGCGGGGGTGGGCGGCACACCACCACCATGCCCCCGCATGACTAAGAGTCACTGCCCACCCGCCCACCGGATTACAACTTAAACGTGGGTTGCCAAGCGAGTGGCATGGCAGTGAGGCGGCGGTGCCACTTTTAAAGGCGGCGGTGCCTTTAAAAAAGGTTCCTGAATGGCATGGATTCGAAAGTCCATGCGGTGCAGGAACCGGTGTGCATGTACACAGGGGAGCGCATGTTATGCCCCCCCTGTATGCTTCCACATGCAGAAGAGGCACAGGGTGGCATGTGGGGCTCCCTTTGTTTCCTCTCCACCACTGTGTACATGAAGTAAGAACCTCCATGACACCGCCGGCGGAAAGGAAACTCGTGATATGCTTGGTGGGACCGCGGTGGTCCCACCAAGTATATGGCGGACTCTCACCACTGCAGCACCGCCAGGGAATGGCGGCTCCCTGGTGGCCTCAGAGCCGCCAGGGTGGTCCGACCACCCATCTCGTAATGGGCGGTCAGACTCATAGTGTGGCGGTGGCTGGAATGCCACCACTGTGCCCCTGCAAGTCTGGCACTCCTTGGACCACCAGACTCATAATCAGGGCCTTGCTGATGATGGAGTGAATGAAGTGATAAAGACAATATCACAAGCTGATGCAGTATCACACCATAAAATCAAGGAAATGTTGGAAGCCAAGTTCAATCTATTGCCGAATATCGTCTATGAAAAGTACATTTACAATCAAGCAAAGCAGCAAGCTGGTGAAACAATTGATGAGTTTGTTAAAAGTCTAGATGTGCTTATCAAACTCTGGAAGTTGAGTGCACTTAATGGTTAAGAAGCCATATGCCTCAGAAATATCAATGTCTGTGTTTCAGACTCTTACAGAAGACACATTTTGAGAGGGAGACTAGGTTCAGAGAAAGTGCTACTGGCTGCAAAGGACGATGAAAGAGTAGATCGACAAGCTGCTGATATGGAAGGTGGAACAGTGAAAAACGAATCTACGTCTACAGAGAAGAAAAAGTTGTGTTTCCAATGTGGGTTTTGATTTCTGTATGAAGGCAAATGTTCAGCCATAGAACAGATGTGCAAAAGTTGCGGGAAAGAAAACCAGTTCAAAATGGTTTGCAAAGAAAAACAGAAACCAAATACGTCACAGCGAGAAGAGAAAATGGACACCAGAAGGTTTCCGAAGTATTCTCACCATGCCTAAAAGGCCACATCAGTTATGACAAGTAGAAACCAGACTAAGTCGATTGTCATCTACAAAGGCTCTTCAATGTCATTATCAAGCGCCAGTGAAGAAGATTGAAGTGCGATGATGTTATCGACCGAGGAACGACAGCACATGTAGGTCTTGCTGCTTGCAAGGAAAAGCAAAAGACAAAGGCAAACCTCCAAACCAAACAACTGAATTCATTTGGACACTGCCCCAAAATTACAACAGAGGTCAACGGTTGCCACATAACTTTTATCATAGACAGAGGTGCGTCGATTAACATCATGCCAGTCAAAACGTTCAATAGTCTGTTTCCTGTGCCACGCCTCAACTCGTCAAAGAGGAAGATATACACGTTGGCTGCTTCTAAACCGTTGTAGAGTAAGGGTCATTCACAGTGACAATGCGACAAAAAACAGTATCAGTGGAAGCGCCAATTCACATTCTTCAAGGTACTTCGTCCAGTGCATGCCTACTCAGTTTTACCACTGCTGCTGACATGGGACTGATACTTCTCAAGGTATTTAGGCAAAGACAAGGTATTTAGACAAAATATTGAAAAAAAAGTATCGTCATACCAAAATATTGCGTCTAAAATATCATGTATAGAAATATCGCCTGCAAGAATATCGTTGTCAAGAATATCGATTGTAAGGTAAGTAATATCAATTTTTAAAACATCGAAACCATTAATATCGTTTACAAAAATATAGTTGTTTATAATATCGTTTTTTAATTATTATTATTATGTATTTTAGTATGTATTTTAAAGGTACATGCTATAAATGTTTTGTATAGTTTTTGTTTATGTTTTTTAATATAGTTGTTAAATTTTGAGTAGTTATTAAATTTAGTGTAATGCATTTTTGTGATTTTTAGTACCGTAGCTGGTTGTGGGGTTTATAAGGGTGCAGGGTGGGAAGTAAATAATATAAATAATTAATAATTAATATGTAATTGATATGAATTCTTTAATTGATATAATTATATAATTGTGTAATTCATTTTTTTACATTAAATTTTAGGTGCAGGTTTTGGGTTTTGTAGAGGTATACGGTGGGAAGTAAATTAATTATAATTAATTAATAATTAATTTTAATTAAAATCAATTACTTAATTGATAAATAATGTTGTTAATTGTGCAATTTTGTTTTTTTTTAGTTATGTTTCAGGTGTGGGTTGTGGGGTTTGTAGGGGTATAGGGAGGAAAGTAAATTAATTTTAATAAAATAATATTTATTTACAAATTAATATTAATTATATAATTGATAGTTAAGTATGCTAATTGTGTAATTAATTTTTTAATCATTCAGTTTTAGGTGCTGGTTGTGGATTTTGTAGTGGTACACGGTGGGAAGTATATTAATTATAATTTATTAATAATTAATGTTTTATTAACATTGATGAGTGGACTGGTAATTAAATATATAAATTGTGTGATATATTAATTTGTATTGTTTCTTCAAGGA
Organism: Calotriton arnoldi; assembly: GCA_963921515.1. Classification (NCBI taxonomy): domain Eukaryota; kingdom Metazoa; phylum Chordata; class Amphibia; order Caudata; family Salamandridae; genus Calotriton; species Calotriton arnoldi. The sequence continues at coordinate 1,137,148 of CAWUFW010006108.1, read as the reverse complement.
GTGTGTTGTTTTTATATGGCTAAAGGGTGAGTAGGAAATTAAATACATTAATTACAAAATAATTTTAAAAAACTATAATTATTTATATGATTAATATTTCTGTTCAATGTGCAAATAAGATATTGTTTAAGATATGTATTAGGTGTGAGTTGTTGCATTTGTAAGGGTAAAGGGGAGGGAGTTAATTAAATATATTTAATGTATTATTAGTTAATTATTAATACACATTTTTTAATTGATAAACACATATGTAAAAACACAATTAATATTTTTTTAATTTATATATTAGGTGTGGTTTGTTTGTTTTGTATGGATAAAGAGTGGAAAGGTAATTAAATATAATTTTTTATTAGTTAAATATTAATAATATTGTAAAATATGTTTAATTATGTGAAATGTTTAAATAATATTAACTTTTATATAATTTTTTTAATCTGTGTTTTGTAGTTTGTAGTTGTATAGGTTGGAACATTATTTGAAATATAACACATTGTAAAATAGTAAAAAAAGAAATTTAAATATGTAAATCATTATTGTATGTGATAATTGTTGTTATTGCAACAAGAATATAGGGGTCCATTACGATGGCGGGCAGACAAAGTCCGCCCGCCATCGCAACAGAGCCAGGGACCGACCACCGAAGTGGCGGCGGTCCCGCCATGAGAATTAGGATGCGCATGCCACACTGGCAGGCGCATCCTGGGCCTTTTACATTGCGGGTGGATCTGCTGGCTGCAGACCCACTCGCAATGCAAAAGGTCTGTGCACAGCATTGCCATGCACTACATGGCAGGCACCACGTGGTGCCTGCCACATAGTGCATTGCAATGAGGGGGGTACCATAGGTACCCCCCATGTGCACCCCCCACCCCCCCAACACCCTGGGGGCCCGCAACGGGCCCCCAAAAGCAAGAACCGCATGCCTTTCCATGGCGGCAACGCCGCCATGGAAAGGCGATTCACCGCCTGCATCATAATATGGATGGCGTTGTCTTGCAGACCCCGCCACCACATTATGCCCTTTTTCCGCCCGGTCGACGAGTCGACCGGCGGAAAAGCGGCGGACGGTCTTTTCGTCCGCCACGGACCCCCCAGCCATACTAATATGGTGGGGGTCAATCAGGCAAGGATGGCGGGCGGATCGCCCCCGCCGGGCCAGCGGTGGCTACCGCCGGCCCGGCGGGGGCGATCCGCCCGCCATCCTAATGGGCCCCTTAGTTTGGTATAATTAGTAAAATAATTGTATTACTGTATGATATGTTTTAAATAGTGTAATGAATATTTATTTTGTGTACTTTAAAATATGTAAATATATATTTAGATTTTTAATATTTACATATTTATCTTTTTAGTTAAGAATCATAGTTTTGAAATTAATTTATTTTGTTGCAGGTAATATCTGTGTTTCTAATGTTGCACAGAGTGTAGTGGAAGTACTACATTTTACCCCTTTCCCATCCAACATATTCCTTACTCTTGACTGAATGGAGTGGGAATAGTACATTTTACCCCTCTGTAATTTAACACTTTCCCTACTGTTTCACTGACTGGAGTGGGAATTACTTCTTCGCAATCCCACACTTTCCGTACAGTTGCACTGACTAGAGTGGGAATAGTAAATGTTACCCCTCCGCAATCCAATACCTTCCCTACTGTTGCACTGACTGTAGTGGGAATAGTAAATTCTACTCCTCCACAATCCGACTCTTTCTCTATTGTTGCAACAAGTGGAGTGGGAATAGTAAATTTTACCCCTCATGTCTCCAACAAATTCCATACTCTTGCACTGACTGGAGTGGGAATAGTACATTTTACTTTTCTGCAACCCAACACTTTCCCTATTGTTGCAATGACTGGAGTAGGAATATTCAAATTTACTCCTCCGCTATCCAACACTTTCCCTAATGTTGCACTGACTGTAGTGGGAATAAAAGTTACCCCATCCCAATTAAACAGTTTCCCTACTGTTGCAGTGGGTGAAGTGGGAATAGTACATTTCACCCCTCCTGAGTCTAACATTTCTCCTATAAATTGGAGTGGGAATAGTATATGTATTATTTGTAGAATTTTATAGTTTAGTTTACTTTATTTAAAATTAAATTCTTATGTTTTTGTGTATGTAAAAATAAAATATTTATAACTAATAATATTTGTAATATTTAAGATTGTTTTAGTAAATTGATAGTTTTTTATGTTGTTTATTTTTTTAAATGTAATTAAATTGGTTTGTTTTTTGTTATTGGGTATATATATATATATTCCAGTATTGGGCCTCATTTTCTGTGCTACACTTGATGGTGTTTTGATGGGTTACTCCGAGCCCATTGTCATGAGGCCGCCCTGAAGGGTCGGGGGCTCCAGTATCGGGGAATGATGTGTGTGTATTCAAAACGAGGAGCATGACCCACTCACGCGCCCATCCTTCAAAGGAAAGCTAATGAAGCAAAAAGTGTGCGCGTGTTGGAAGGGATTCGTGATGGATTACATCCTACTGCGATCTTGCTGGATAATGGGGTTTGTTTCAGGCAAAACGAAAATCGACAGTAACACGCAAGGATTACCAATTCGCCTGACTGCTTTTATTGAAGACCCCACACCAACAACAGTGTTATTGTCAAGTAAGAACTTTGAATCCACAATAATGGTGAAGTAAAATGAGAACTTTCAGACCTTTCATTTGTAATGATTTTACAATGCACTGTGGGACTTGTATTTTTAACATCCAGTCATGTGACTATTATTTTAAAAGCACGCACGAACGCACTTTGCAATTCAAGTGTCTCTACTTCCAGCTGTGATCAAGGCCATTACCGCCGAAACGTTAGAAAATGGAAGCATGTTGTGCTGCTGAATGCCTGAATTAAAGCCTCATTTCCAGTATTGGGCCTCATTTTCTGTGCTACACTTGATGGTGTTTTGATGGGTTACTCCGAGCCCATTGTCATGAGGCCGCCCTGAAGGGTCGGGGGCTCCAGTATCGGGGAATGCTGTGTGTGTGTGTGTATATATATATATATATATATATATATATATATATATATATATATATATATATATGTTTATTTTATAAATTATTACATTTAAAATACTTTTTTATAAATTAAAATATTAATTGAAAATATTAGTTTAATACAATGTTTAATTATATATATATGTTACTAAATATATATATATATATATATTAATACATATGTGTCTTTATATTTTTTGAATAAGTATAATATTTATATTTATTTTAAAACTGATTAAATATATTTAATTTGTATTATATTAGTATTACTTTCAATATATTTAATGCTTAATATTTATATTTATATATCTTTAAAAAAACTATATTTTGTACAACGATATTAATGACAACGATATTTTTTATTCTATATTTTTGTTATTTACATTATAAATATAGGATGACGATATTTTTTACAACGATTTTTCTAGAGGCAATATTTTGTCAATGAACCATTTCTCAATTACAGCCTCCACACTCAATATGAAATTGTGTCACTTTCCGTCATTGCTTCATAGCCTAGGACGGCTCAAGACAATGAAAGTGCGACTTCATATTAATGAGAACATTCGTCCTGTTGTCCAGTGGCAAAGCCGAAATGCTTTTTACTTGCAAGAAGCCGTTGAGAAAGAAATAGAAACACTGTTAAGCATGACATCATTGAGCGCTTCACCGGTCCTATGCAATGGGTTTCACCCATAGTGATGCTGCATAAAAAGAACATTGGAGGTGCAGTGTGCATCTGTGTTGGTATGCGCCAGGCCAACAAAGCAGAGAGAAGGACATCCTGGTCCACACATAGCAGACACGACCATGCAATTAAACTGTGCCAAAGTTTTCTCCAGTCTTGACCTGAACAAGGGATACCATCAACTTGAGTTGGAAAAGAACTGTAGGCAAATCACTGCTCTTTCGACTCATGTTGGTTTGTTCAGCTGCAAAAGGTTGAGTTTTGGAGTGATAGCAGCTGCAGAAATATTTCAGGATGTTATACTTCGAATAATTCAACCTGTCATACATGCTTTTATTTACAATGATGATATACTGGTATGAGGAGCAATGCAAAAGGAGAATGACAAGGCTCTTATAGAAGTGCACCAGTTATTTGCTGATGTGGGTCTCACACTGAACACAGCAAAGTGTGAGTTTCACAAAACCAAATTTAAATTCTTTGGGCACATATTCTCTGACTCCTGACCCAGATAAAGTGCAAGCACTATACAGACAAACAGGATGACAATGGTAGTAGAAGGTGCTAGCACATACACAGATTCAGGAAAGTTTTGCAGTCATAAGTAGATATGGCATGCTCAATGAAAATAAGGACACTATGTCATCCCAATAGAGTCATATGTAGGGGGGAACCCATAAAATTGATTCGAAAGAATGCTCAGAGCACCACCACAGAAATGCAGTGTGAAGGTCTGTAGCTCTAGCGGGTCCATTCAAATGAATTCAGCAGCAAGCAGCAAAAAGTATATAAAGACAAGAGGTTGGTTCTATAATATTTATTCCAAATGTCCAGTTAAGCAACAGCCGACACGTGTTTCGTCGTAAAATGACTTTTTCAAGGCTGTAAATCAAGATAGAACTCATAAGCAGTTATATTACTGTCTCACAAAACATAGACAAATGTACCTATATTCATAGTGGACTACAGTGTGCCATGCACAATCTGGTTGGTGCGAAAAAGTAAACCGACAGACACCGCAAGTGCAAGTTATCTGAAGAATTAAAGACAAAAAAGAGAGAAGATCTTAAGTAAGAAACAGAGAAGGAATGTGCACCCATTTTGTTGGAAAACAACAAAAATGACAAAGGAGCAGAAAATTGAGATCCTGAGGGAAAAACAGAAAAAGAGTGACTCTGGTGATGTTTTCCCAAGTAGAGTCACGAAGGATGGACATCATTGACTCTAGATATCAAAAAGTGGGAGAGATGTCGTGATTTAGAAAGAAACCATTTTAGAATAAGGAGATACCGGGTCGTGAGAGAAAAAAGGGATAACCCATATCTGAGAGAGAAAAAGTCCAAAGATCTGAACACGAAAAATCAAGAGATTAAAAAAAGTTTTTTAACAAAAAAGGTTAGGCTACCTTATGGTAAATCATCATGGAGAGTCTTTGAAGTGTAGTAAGCGGTATAGTCCCCAATGGTAGCCCCACAGTCAACGTATACCGTAGGTGAGAATAAATCTACAGGTAAAGTTACAAAGTCAAAAACGAGTTAACCAGGAGCATGAGGCAGTGACTCCATCAAAGAAGTAGAAGAGCATATTAGCAAGCTACCCAATACTAAACCAAATATCTCCATAAACTGTCAAAAGTCCATCAATGAATCATTTAGTTTCATAAAAATATCATGAATCTCGTACGGTCATCAAAAACATCGAGGTAATTCTAATCAATAAGGTATATAGCTTATTAGTGTGTAAAGTTAGAGGCTCCTATCAGTTATATAAACCAAACAGGGCCAGGAACGTATAAAAAACTATCCCAAAAGGGGCTGCTACACGTGAGTTGAAAGACTAGGAGCTGAAACATCCTAATTGGAAAACAAGCACATTGGACAATAGCAAACTGATGATAGCGTTCATACCAGACAAATATTTGGAAATCTCCAAGTTAAGTCTAAATAAAAATCTTATAAGTAAGTGAGTGCATACCTCAGACCAACTGGAGGTTATGCACTTCTGATAGGAAATGATTAATGGGGGAGTCGGGACCTTGATAAGTCACGGACACTGTAACATTAAAAAGTAATGTAAAGAAACACAATCAGTTAAGCTGCATACTCAGCGAAGAGTAAAGTAAATGACAAATTTAAAAGGGCAAAAAGTACTGTATAGTACTCGGACTAGAGTATTTCGGACATGTATTTTGGTAAAGTCTCGAAACACCACATATGTTTAGAAAAAATACTATTTTGGTTCGTTAAAGATTCTGTCCAAAAATTCACTCCGCACGCCATGTATAGCACTCACCTCGGTGTATAAAAGTTGCGGCCGCCTTGATGCGCGTTCGTCTCTGTAAACTCAACGCTCGTTTGAACACCTGTTTATAAAGCCTGCACGAGCGCATTGACGTCACACAACACAAAAGAAGGACAGCGCCTGCCTCAAAATCAAGCCCCGGTCATGTAAACGCGAGCACCATACTAAATCGGTAAAGTTATCTATTCAGGTCAAGCCTTATCATACAAGGTTTGACCAAGATTTAAAAATTATATCACAAAACAGTGCAAAATAAATAAGTCCAGAAGTCAGTAGGTTATACATGCTTGTGATGTCAAAAAGAGTAAAAACATTAACAGACCGTGAAAAAACACGTAAGCGCCCCAAAAAATAGTAGTCCTTAAAAAAATCGGCAAAAGCCGGTATTAACGAAAAGAAGAAAAGAAAAGCTCAAAAGGGTAGCAAGTGGCACCCTTGGTGCCAACAAGAAAAAATAATTTCAGAGAGGGAGTACAGTATCAACTCATGCACAAGAGTGTAGAAATAAAAGCATGAAGTTGTATGCCGTAAAAGTGAGGTCCCAAGTGGTGGAAAGTAGCAAAACATGAAACTACATCAGAGTACATTTCAAAACATCAGTTGGTAACAAGTATTGCTGCCCAAAATGAAATCGCATCAATTTGTCACTGGGATAGTTGATGTTTCCAATCACAATTGTCGCATAGATATTTTATACATAATACAAGTAGTAGCAAAACACGTCGAAATTGAGCCACCATCAGACAGTTGTAATGGAGAATGTGAGACCACCCAGGTAAAAACACAATGCTCAGAGTTAAGGGATGAAAAAAACCAATGTGTCACTAGACTAGTCAATGGCAATTCATTAGTAGTGGCAACCATTTATACACACAAGATATTGTTATACAATGCGAAGTAAGGATTAACAGGCCACAAATTACAGCAGTGACAAACAGAGAACACACAATGAATGTCCCAGTTTATATGATGGGTAGTATAGAGCTCCATGAAGTTAGTCTCTCAGAAAAACATGTAGCTCCCTGTCCAAATTTAAACCCCAATACACTGCCCTGAGTTGGGTAATCCACTTGGCCTCTAGTTGTCTTAGCAGTTTTGCCCTATCTCCTCCCCTCGGGTGATCTGGTGCCACCGCTAGACCATGGAATCCAGCAGAAGGTAGCTCAGCCGAGCCATGGTTTTCATTAAAGTGAACTGCTAGTGGATAGTTTTTATCTGTATTCCGTATGGCTCTGAAATGTTCCTGCAGTCTCTCCTTCAGGGGGCGGATAGTGCTGCCTATGTATATTTTCTTACACACACAGATAATACAATAGACAACAAATTTTGAATTGCAATTGATAAAAGCATTAATCTGATGTTCCTGAGGTGTGTTGTAGCGAAAACACTTAATTTTATCCACAGAGAATGGACACATATTGCAATGTCCACATTTGTGGAAACCATTTGGAAAAGGGGGTAACCACTGAGTGCCCTGTTTGGTCTTCTTGACAATAAGGAAGCTCGGACATAGTCTGTTGCTCAAGCTAGTACCCCTCTTGTAGGCAAAGCTTAGATGGGAGCAGATTATACAAATCAGAATCTGTCTTAAGGATATGCCAGTGCCTTCTGACAATATTGTAAAAAGTGTAACTGAGTGCGTGAAAAGGAGTAATAATAGAGATCTTCTCACTCTTTTTGTCTGTCTTTGTCCCAGTATCAACCAGTGTGTGTTTGCGTTCCACTCTCTTAACTTTGTTTTTAGCAGCAGTTACAGAAGCAGGTGGGTAGCCCCTGTCCAAAAATCTCCTCTCTGTCTTATCAATCTCAGAGGAAAACTCCCTATCGTCACTGCAATTGCGTCTTATTCTTACCATTTCCCCGTAGGGGATTGACAAAATCTGAGATTTTGGATGTGACGAGTTTGCATGTTACACCGAATTACAGGCTGTGGTTTTCCTGTGAAGTGTGGATGCTATAGTGTTACTAACAGCGTACAATTTTAGGTCCAAGAAGACAATCTCACTCCTGTTAGATTCATGGGTAAACACCATATTACATTGATTGGCATTTAAGTATTCACAGAACTTTTCTAGTAAGGTTTGTCTGCCTGTCCAAATCATTAATACATCATCGATGTATCGACCCCAATACACCACGTGATTTAAGACATCACCCGGGCAGTTTTTCCAAATTTAGGGGCTGATTAGGATGGCGGGCGGATGTCTACCGGCGGGCTGGCGGTGGCGACCGCCGGGCCGGCGGTGGACATCCGCCTGCAATCGCAACCCTGAAAACCGCCGGTCAGATTAGGATGGCGGTGGTGACCGCGGCGGTGGGAAATTCCGACTGCCGCTTTTCCACCAGTTGCCATCCGCACTCCTGCCTGGCGGACGGAGCAGGACCGGGATAATGGTGGAGGTGCCGAGCAGGCTCCGCTGGCACGATTATGATGCCGGCGGTAGGCAGCCTTTCCGCAGCGGTCAAACCGCCATGGAAAGGCTGGCAGAGATTGTCTTCCGGGGGCCCGTTGCAGTCCCCTAATGTGTTGGGGGGGTGTGGGTGCACTGGGGGGGTACCCATGGTCCCACCTACATTTCCCTGTACCAGGTGACAGGCACTGTGCAGTCCCTGCTACGCAGTGCAGGGAAATGCAGGACATGCTCCTTTCGACATCGCTGCGGTGCTGCGGGCAGCAGCAACTGCCGCAATGTTAAAGCCCGCGACAGTTCCGCAGGCCATCGTAATTCAACCGGTGGCTATGTCGCGGTCCATGCGGGCGGTCTTTTCCCGCTACCATGGCGGTTGGGGAGGTTTTCCGACCGCCATCCTAATTAGCCCCATAGTTCTTTTCCAGTTCACCTACAAACAAATTAGCAAATGAGGGGGAAAATGTGGAGCCCATAGCCACTTCCTGGCATTGACAGTACCACCCCCAATTGTGCAGGAGAACGTTGTTGCCTAGAACTAGTCTAATCATTTCCAGTAGCATCTGTGTATGCTCCCACATATTGGCAGCCCGGGATGCCAAGAAATGCTGGCAAGCCATAACTCCATTCTCTTGGGGTATTGAGGTATACAGAGATGTTATGTCCAGTGTAACAAAACAACATTCATTAGACCAAACTAAGTCAGTCAGTTGGTTTAAAAGGTGTTTAGTGTCACGTATGAAAGATGGGAGATTCCTCACTAAAGGTTGTAGGAACATGTCAATGTACTCAGATATGTGCTCCGTCGGGGAACCTATCCCTGAAATAATCGGCCTCCCTGCTGGAAAAGTGGCTTGTTTATGTATTTTGGGAAGAGCATAGATACACAGTGCTTTAGGATAGGGCACAAAAAGGTATCTAAATTCCAAATCATTGATAAGGCACAGATCAAGCCAGGTCTTAAGCTTCTTCTCAATCGGTGACGTGATTTGTGACAGTGGATTACCTGGACATTTGGAATAAATATTATGGAACCAACCTCTTGTCTTTATATACTTTTTGCTGCTTGCTGCTGAATTCATTTGAACGGATCCGGTAGAGCTAAGGACCTTCACACTGCATTTCTGTGGTGGTGCTCTGAACATTCTTTCAAAGCGCAAGCACCGTCAGCTACTTGCCCCCAACAGGATGTCACCATGCCGCGATCCTTCTTAGGCATGGCTGGTTATTGCTCAAGGTACATTCACTACTTTGCTACTGTGAGTGCCCCAATGAGAGACTTTACAAAACGAAATGTCCCTTTCCAGTGGTCTGCTGAATGTAATCAAAGCTTCAAAAGAATAAAACAGGCGATTGAGAATGGAAACAAGATTGCCTATTTTGAGTCAAAGTTACATACTGAGATCACATTAGATGCGAGCCCGGTGGGGCTTTGGGCAATCCTTGCTCAACCTAATGGTCATCCGAAAGTTCAGAGACACATTGTGCCCTATGCCAATTGAAGCCTGTCTGACACAGAACGTGCCTATTATCAGCCAGAGAAGGAGAGTCTGGATGTAGTGTGGGCCTGCAAACATTTTCTTGTGTTTCTATACTGAAAAAGCCTCACTATCATTACAGACCACCAAGCGCTGCTCACTATTTTTGGACACCCGAAAGGCAAGATGCCCCCTAGCATTGAGAGGTGGGGGTTGCAAGAGTATGACTATGCCTTTGTACAGAAGCCGGAAAAAGATCAGAACCCTGCTGATTACTTTTCACGAGTACCACTACATCATCACAGTTCAACATCCAAAATGGCTCAGGAGTACATTAACTTCATTGTGAGGTTTAGCACTCCAGCAGCCCTATCCATTGAACAGGTTATTGCTGCTACTAATGCTGATAAGAACATGCTTATGCTCAAAGAAATCATTTCAACTCAATTCTGCTGCCAATGCAAAATTTCAAAAAAAATTCAAAAATGTACAGGACCAGGGAAGGTGTTGTATTGAGAGGCTCAAGAATCATCATACCTGAGAGTTTAAGACAGCAAGCCATTGAACTAGCACATGAAGAACATCATTTCATTATAGCCACCAAAACATCCCTAAGAGACTGAGTGTGGTTCACATTCTTAAACAAGCATGTTTGGAAGGAATTAAAAGTGGTGCAGCATCCATTGACAAAGTCTGTCCTTCCTGCACAGGCTTGGGAAAGAGTTGCAGTTGATTTCTTTTGGCCCTTAGGAAATGGACATCATCTCATGGTAGTAGTCATTGATGACTATTCACGTTCTGTGAGGTTATCCTTAAAAAAACATGACAAGGTCACCTAGCAGGTGGATGACATCGTTGCAGTGTGGGGTATCCTCGCCATTCTCGAATCTGACAATGGTCTGCCGTTCAATAGCAAAGAATCTAAGGAGTTTCTAGTCAGACTTAGGGCCTTATTACGATGTCAGGCGGTCCCAACCGCTAAATCATGTGTGGTCGCAAGCTCCCTTTTCTGTATGGGAGCTTGTGCTGCAGTCAGAAACAGGCCGCAGCACAAGCTCCCATACACAAAAGGGAGTTTGTGTTCATCCCTGCACCGCGTGGCTCAAGGTTATTGGCTCAAGGTGCCTGCCACACGGTGCAGGGATCAACGGGCCCCTAACTGGAGGTCAAAGGAAAAAGGGGGCCCTGACCGGAGGTTGCAGGAAGAAGGGGGCCCTGCTCGGCTTTCCGGAATCGGAAAGCCCGGCATGGAAAGCCTGTTGGAAACTGAGTATCGTAATCCAGACAGCGTAAAATGCAGTCCATAGGGATTACGTGCCAGTTCCGACTGGCAGACGGGCTCCTTGAGCCCATTGGAAGCCAGCCAGAATGTCCAGCAAGTTTCAAAACCGACAGACCCTTAAATGTCAGGCATCAAAAGAGTACACATCTTTGGTCCCAAGCCAATGGAAGGATTTATGGGTACCCGCAAAAAGGTTATTCAAAGATCATCGATGGAGGGGATCAAGTTAAACTAGGCTATGTGTCAAGCTCTTCTTACTTATTGTTCAAAACCTCACTCCACAACTGGTGAGAATCCTGCCACCTTGCTATTTGGGATAGCCATTGGAAACAAATTGCCACAGTGGACAGTAGATCGATCCTTGAATGCTGATAAGGTTTGTGTCACAGACACTTCCCGAAAGTGCAAAATGAAAACATGTGGTGATTGGCATCAACGAGCTCAGGAAAAAGTCTTCGATGAAGGTAACTGGGTTATGGTCAAGCAGAACCAAAAGCGGACAACAGACACTCCATTTGCTGTCAATCCTCTGAGAGTTGTGACGTGCAAAGGACACATGGTGACAATGCATTGTCCCAGAAAGTCCATCACATGGGACTCATCACACTTTAAGCAGCTACCTCAACGTTCATCAGCTTCAGTAATTATGAATGGGGCAATCCCGCCTAACAGTCCAGATCAAGCATCAGAACCTGTCCCATTGGTGCACAATCGGAGTGCATCTCAACCACCTCAGACCACTTGATCTGACTAGTACAAGCGCCTCAATGACTTATTGAGGAAATGTGCTGTGACTGTTGTTTGTACTTTTTATTTAACAAAGGGGGAGATGTAGTGTCGTGAGACTATGTGCACAAGGATTCTTGCATTTCTGGGTGGACTCAACAGAGGAATTACGTAACTTGCTGAAAAGTGTGAAGGTGTGGTTACTAACAGTTATGACGTAATCAGAGTGCTGTTTGTGATTGTATGCTGAGAATAGGGATTGAAAAGGTCATGGCAGAAGTATACCGCCAAGCGGGCACAAGCAAAGAAAGTTCAGAGGAATCCGCAAGCCCAGATCCACCGCAAGCTAGGGAGGGAGAAAGATTAAGAGCCTGGGAGAATCTAACGGGAACCTTAATGGAATGCTTTGCGGATAATAAGAGTCAATACTCCGCTAAGCACCAGAGGAAGTACACGCGGACAAGTAGTCACCACCCATGGTTCAATCATGAACTACGCAAGCAAAAAAGCCTAATAGTGCGCAAAATAAGAGCAGTCTCAAATCAGTTAAAAATGGGGGGAAAACCCGACAGAAGTGAGCTTAAAAAATTAAGAAAACAATATAAGAAAAACTGTCGAGCAGCCAAATTTAGTTATCAAGTCGCAATATGGAATAAACTCCTTCTGGCTAGTAAACAACGGAACGGAAAACACTTCTGGTATCAGATAAATTCACTGACACTCGGAAAAAATAGACACCAAAACGCAGGGATAAATGAGGAAGCATGGGAAGCTCACATAATGAGTATGTATAAAGAACCAAAGCTCAAACTAACTCCAGCAAAAAAGGACAGCAGGATGCGCGTGGTACAAAACATGCAGATTCCCCCTGGGTGCAGCAATGTGAATAATAAACCCATTGCCCCGAAATGTAAAAATTTCGAAAAATTAACGGAAGTAAGTCAATTAATAAAAATCATAAAGAAACTAAATTCAGAGGGCACACCAGGGCCCAATGGAATCCCCAATGCCCTTTTTAAGGGAGAAGCTTCATACTGGGCCCATTATTTTACCCCACTCTTCAATGAGTTGTTTAAGTCAAATGGAATCCCTGAATCCTGGAGGGGAAGTATTATCCAGCCAATTTTTAAAGGGGGAAACTCATCAGAGCCGATAAACTACAGATTAATCGCTTTAATTGATGTAGAAGCACAGTTATACGCAAGTTGCTTGCTAATCCAACTGAAAAAATGGTCCGATGATTACAACTGCATCCCAAGATCTCAAACAGGGTTTCGGGAGGGAGCAGGCACCTTAACAATCCTAACGGCATTAACTTTGTTAGCCGAAAAAGCTAAATTTAAGAACACTTGCCTGTTCGCCTGTTTTGTGGACCTTAAGCAAGCTTTCGACAGCGTGCCCCGCAAACGTCTATGGGAAAAACTGGCCAGCTGGGGCATCCCCACTAACCTGTTAAAGGCCATCAAAGAATTATACTCACGCACATGGAGCCGGGTAAAGTTAGGAGATGGCCGGTGGATAACAAAGAAAATATACACCCAAAATGGTCTGAAACAGGGGTGCGTGTTAGCTCCTACTCTTTTTAATCTATATATATCTGATCTTGAAGATGCCCTCGTGGAAATCAACAGTCATCCCCCATCGATAGTGAATGAGGAAATTAGGTGCCTTCAGTACGCCGACGATTTAGTACTCTTAAGTCAAACGCCAATCGGCTTACAAAGAGGAATGAGTGCCTTAGCCAAATATTTGACAGCACAAGGGCTAGAATTGAATTTAGTGAAAACAAAGGTCGTACGGCTAGTGGATGCCAAAAACAAAAACAAGAAATATATATGGCATATAGAGGGGAAGAAAGTCGAAGCAGTCGCCTCCTACAAATATCTTGGATTCTTGGTAGAACGAAAATCAAGCTATAAATCACAGCTCATTTCAATGAGGTCAAAATCTCAAAACTTGATATACGGCTTCAACGTATTAAAAAAGAAATTAAGCTGTCCATCATACGGCAATTTACTAACAGTCATGCAGGCACAGTTAATGCCATCAGTAACCTATGGTACTGAAATAATGAAAGGAGGTGACATCCCGGCCTTAAATAAAATACAAACAAAAGTCTATAAAAAAGTATTCCAGATCCAACAAAGTGCATCACCTGCCCAGGTGCGGCTAGAATTTGGCTTATTAAATCAGGAATTTCGCAGCAAAGGAGCATTCATGAAATTATGCTGGAGGTTGCATGCTTCTGCAAGCGGAACCATAGACCACCTATGCTGGAAAGAAATAGAAAGACAAAAAGAAAAGAAAATGCAAGGATCCTGGGGTTGTTATTTAAATCAGGTGATAAAGGACCTCTCTGCCCAAGACATTTGGAATCTCAGCATAGGAAAAAAGGCGTTCAACAAACTAATCAACATCACAATTAAATCCTTATCTCACTCAACGGATGAGAATACCTTACTGCAAAGACGGCATGCCTGGACTGTTATCAGTTCATATGGGAAAAGGAAGCCTCAGGAATATTTATCAGCTTATTTCTCACTTATCCTAAAACATCAATTTATGAGGCTGCGTTTTGGCTTGTGGGAAACAAAAGACTTAATCCCAGCATGGAAGGATAAAAGGGAAAATCGAGATTGTAGACTATGCGGATACAAAGATGAATCTATTCAACACATTTTTTGCGTATGCCCAAAGTTATTAAAGGAACGGAAGTCACTATTAAAAACACTACTGAATAGTTTGAATATATGATCATGTAGAGAAGACGTAATCACCTGGCTCGGCGGGACCTCAATCCCCCTATTATGTAGGGGGGTGAAACTTTTAAATGTATATTTAAAGGAAATCGGTTGAAACTCTGTGGAGAGCGAAAAAGATTTTTTTAAACTATTGGACAACCAGAAAATCTCGACGAGTTAAATGCCGTTCAACAACAAGGATGTTCGAGAAACATGAACTTTTTAAAGCCTCGTTTTAAATGAAATTTTAAATATCCGACGCACAAAAGTACCGTATAGATTAACTTTGTAAAATTCTGATAATGATTTTATGTGTTTATATGTAGTAGTACTATTTAAAAATGTAATTTGGTGTAATGGTTTTTGTTTTTAAAAGACCGATCACCCAAAATAAAATCTTGAAATCTTGTATGCTGAGAAATAAAGACGTCTGAGACAGAGCTCTGTGTGTGGCGTATTCATTTGCATGCTCCTGGGCTGGGCAGGATGCTACATTCTGGTGGCAACTATGATGTCTATGGGCGTGATTATGAGTGTAGGTGCTATTTATTGCACCTGATAGATAACAATACCACAGGGTATGTGATTTATAGGGTGTGATAAATAGCACATATTACAAGTTTCTGGGGAATAACAATTGTGCCATAGACCTTAGCAAACCACCGGTAATATCCAGTGAGGTCCAGGGAAGCCCTCGCTTCAGTCTGGGTTTTGGAGGATGTCCACGCCAAAATATTCTCAATCTTGGCTTGGAGAGACTGCACCTTTCTCAGATACAACACAGATCCCCACCCTGTCTGGGATTTGCTAGCCTTGATTGTGAGGCATGAAGCACCTGTTGCTAGCCTTGATTGTGAGGCCTGAAGTCTTTCTATCTGGAACTGTAAACTGCAATGTTGTCTAGGTGGGCAGCACTAAAACCCTCCATCCCAGTCAGGACCCTGTTGACCAACCTCTGGAAGGTGACAAGATATTCTTTACCCCAAGGGCATCACTTTGAATTGGAAGTGACCCTCTGGATTGAAGAATGCAGACCTCTCCTTAGCTCCCTCAGTTAGGGTAATCTGCCAGTACCCTGATGTTAGATAGATTAACTTGGCAGCTCTGAAACTTTCTATGAGCTCATCAGCTCAGGAGATGGGGTTAGCATCAGTTTCTGTATATGAGTTGAGCCCCCTATAATTTGCCCGGTTAGGCGGTATTGGGTACCAGTACCACTGGGCTGGACCAAGGACTAGTGGAGTGCTCAATCACCCCTAATTCCAGCATCTTTGACACTTCTCATTGATACTGATTCTCACCTTCTCAGATATCATCTAAATGTTACTCTTCACAGGCATGATGTCCCCAATGCAACATCGGGTACACAGATGTAGGAGCCCAGGGGTCAGTGAGAATAAGGAGGCAAACTGCCCAAGCAAGTGGTTACAGCCCCTCTGCTGTACTGGGGTCAGGGTAGGGGAAAAGTTGGGACCTTCCATTGACCCATCCTGCTCTTTACAAGATGGGAGGTCGAGAAGAGGTTCACTTTCCTCTTCCACCCCATCATCTGTCACCAGGAACATAGTGACTTCAGACCTCTCATAGTGAGGTTTGTGACAGTTAATGTGGAGGCCCTTTAACGAGTTACTCAGAGTCTTGAGGTCTACGGGGTAGGTGGTCTCCCCCTTTCTCACCTTCACCTCATAAGGCCAAGACAAGCAGTCCTGTATGGCTCTGGTCTCCACTAAGTCCATCTCCCTCTCTTATTGGCCAGGTTGAAACTCAACCAGAGTGACTTTCTGGTCATGCCAGAGCTTCATCACCTCCTGCCTGGCTTCAAGTTTCTGAGAGCCATTTGCCGGAAGACCTGCATCTGAGTCCTGAGAGATAACATGTATCTAACTCCCCCCTATTTCACAAGACTGAGGGATCCTCTAACAGAGTGGCCATCCAGGAGCTCAAAGGGACTGAACCAGACTTCTTTCTGTGGTATCTCCCTTTAGGCAAAGAGAAGGCATAGCAAGAGGATGCCGCATTTCCTCCACAAGGGCTTTGGTAGGCTCATAATCATCCATTATAAAGTCTTGTTGAACCTTTTAAAAAGCTTATTGGTCTGAGGCTGATAGGGTGTGGAACACTTATAAGTTACATCATTCATTTATAGTGTAATACCTTTTATAAAGCCACAGTGGATAGGGTTCTGCCAACCCAATACAAACATTTTTCCCCTGGACTTGTTGTTAAAATCCAAACTTGCGCTATGTGAATGCTTAATTATCAACGCAAGAGCAACAGATATAACTTTGATGTCCAAAAAAAGCCAATTATGCTCCAACCACAATACTTACAATCTCATAAAGCAGACAATCTATAGACATGGCAGGACTCACAGCTACCTTTAAGGAGCCTGAGAATCTTTCACTGAAAGGAAGCCAGAGGCAAAGGAAACTGACTTTTTTGCAGAAGACATCTCTACTGCTTGAGGCCTGCCATGCTCTCTTTGAATGAAGACTGGACCAACTCACTTTATGCCAGGCTCCAAGGGTCAATTGACTGATCTCCTGTTCTGAGCTACAGAGACACAACTAGCTACAGAAGCCGCTCTCCAACTGTTGAACTGACCTGCTGTAACTGGATCTGGCTGGACCTGCAAGTGCACCTTCCTGAGCCCTGCTGGGCTCTGCTGGAGTGAGTCCTGACCCCCAAGAGGTGCCTTTCCATGTTTTGAACCCTTGCCTGGCATCAGACTGCACTCATCTGAGAGAAAAGGAAAACCCCTGAAGATTAGGGCTCTTCGCAAGCTCGAACTGGCCCATTCCAGACACTGCTGTCCATGACGATTGCCAACGCAAAGCTCTGGTGAACCCAACTCTTTGTGGTACAACAACCGCGAGCGATGACCAGCAATGCGAGATCTGCACTTCACGCTACAGCAACAAGATCCTGCACTGACCGCCAAAGCAAAATTTCAGCAACGACCTTCTGTGACGCCCGACCGGATCTTTGAACTACAGTGATGACCATCTGCGAAGCTAGGTCTGCTCTTCACATAAAAGCAAAAACCATCCACAACGCTGTCCCTGCTTAATACTTCCGTAAAACTTTGAAATTGAACATCTCCGTTCTACTGTTTGGATTTTTGTTATTCTCATGTCAATTTATTTATTAAAATGCACTCCATGTTTCTAAACTAGGGTTGAGATTTTTCTTCTGTGGTGTTTTTTCTTTATTACTTTATTTTGTGCAGCATAAATCCTTTAGACACTGCCTCCAAGTTAGGCCTGAATGCTTTGTGCCAAGCTGCCAGAGGGTTAAGTATAGGTCAATTTAGTAACTTTTGTCAGTCAGTCAAAGTCTTTATTTCGGTTTTACAGTACCATAAAAGAGACAAACACATGAATCATAGTTAATAGCATTCAGAGTAAAGGGTACTATAAAATACTCCATATACAGACTCTTGAAAATAAAAAAAATTCATAATACAAATGTACAAACACAGAAAAGGATCAGAATTAGACAAATCTCGTTATTAAATGATTCTACCTATCGGGACGCAATTTAAAGTGCTAGTGCATTGATAAGTATTGTTTCTATCTCAATTGCCAGTGTGTACGGACCCATTAAGCAGCATCAGCCATTTTAAAGCCCATGCTCCAAATGACCAATAAAAAGAATAAAAAGCTTAAAATATTAACATAAAAACCAATTATTTACAAAGTAGGTAGTAGAATTTAAAGACACACCCATCTGGACTAATCATTATAATTTCAATTTGTTTGTCCATGCCAGTCGGGGAGATAGTTAAAGCCCTCCTTCTAATAGCCCAAAACTGGCCTAAAAATTTTGCAGTTGCACAAACATAGAGTGGTCTCGCATCTGACTTAAAAATACGTAGCGATACAAAAGGGGATGATGGACGGAACGTTTGAGCCAATCAAACACTCACCCCCAGTCAACTGATCTTGGTTTAATCCATCATCATTCTTTAGCTCACTCCACCACCCCAGTTCAGACATGGCCATATGCAAATCAGTCTGACCCTGTGCCTCATGGGAACAGTCCAGCCCGAAATGCCAAGCCATGTCTTCCCTGGACCGGAAACAAGCATCCTAGGACCGGTTTCTGGCATTTCAGCCGTCATCAGCCAGGCTTGCTTGAATCCAGTGGCAAAGTGAGCAAGGGACCCACGTCTGGGCATACCCCCGCCAACTTAGGGCGACCAAAGCGATACAAAAGGGGATGATGGACGGAACGTTTGAGCCAATCAAACACTCACCCCCAGTCAACTGATCTGGGTTTAATCCATCATCATTCTTTAGCTCACTCCACCACCCCAGTTCAGACATGGCCATATGCAAATCAGTCTGACCCTGTGCCTCATGGGAACAGTCCAGCCCGAACTGCCAAGCCATGTCTTCCCTGGACCGGAAACAAGCATCCTAGGACCGGTTTCTGGCATTTCAGCCATCATCAGCCAGGCTTGCTTGAATCCAGTGGCAAAGTGAGCAAGGGACCCACGTCTGGGCATACCCCCGCCAACTTAGGGCGACCAAAGCGATACAAAGGGGATGATGGACGGAACGTTTGAGCCAATCAAACACTCACCCCCAGTCAACTGATCTGGGTTTAATCCATCATCATTCTTTAGCTCACTCCACCACCCCAGTTCAGACATGGCCATATGCAAATCAGTCTGACCCTGTGCCTCATGGGAACAGTCCAGCCCGAACTGCCAAGCCATGTCTTCCCTGGACCGGAAACAAGCATCCTAGGACCGGTTTCTGGCATTTCAGCCGTCATCAGCCAGGCTTGCTTGAATCCAGTGGCAAAGTGAGCAAGGGACCCACGTCTGGGCATACCCCCGCCAACTTAGGGCGACCAAAGCGATACAAAGGGGATGATGGACGGAACGTTTGAGCCAATCAAGCACTCACCCCCAGTCAACTGATCTGGGTTTAATCCATCATCATTCTTTAGCTCACTCCACCACCCCAGTTCAGACATGGCCATATGCAAATCAGTCTGACCCTGTGCCTCATGGGAACAGTCCAGCCCGAACTGCCAAGCCATGTCTTCCCTGGACCGGAAACAAGCATCCTAGGACCGGTTTCTGGCATTTCAGCCGTCATCAGCCAGGCTTGCTTGAATCCAGTGGCAAAGTGAGCAAGGGACCCACGTCTGGGCATACCCCGCCAACTTAGGGCGACCAAGCGATACAAAAGGGGATGATGGACGGAACGTTTGAGCCAATCAAACACTCACCCCAGTCAACTGATCTGGGTTTAATCCATCATCATTCTTTAGCTCACTCCACCACCCCAGTTCAGACATGGCCATATGCAAATCAGTCTGACCCTGTGCCTCATGGGAACAGTCCAGCCCGAACTGCCAAGCCATGTCTTCCCTGGACCGGAAACAAGCATCCTAGGACCGGTTTCTGGCATTTCAGCCGTCATCAGCCAGGCTTGCTTGAATCCAGTGGCAAAGTGAGCAAGGGACCCACGTCTGGGCATACCCCCGCCAACTTAGGGCGACCAAAGCGATACAAAAGGGGATGATGGACGGAACGTTTGAGCCAATCAAACACTCACCCCCAGTCAACTGATCTGGGTTTAATCCATCATCATTCAAGTGAGCATGTCTGAACTGGGGTGGCGGAGTGAGCTAAAGAATGATGATGGATTAAACCCAGATCAGTTGACTGGGGGTGAGTGCTTGCAATGTTCAACACTCCGTCCATCATCCCCTTTGGTTTTGCTGTGTTCGCCCTAAGTTGGCAGGGTATGCCCAGACGTGGGTCCCTTGCTCACTTTGCCACTGGATTCAAGCTAGCCTGGCTGATGACGGCTGTAAGCCAGAAACCGGTCCCAGGATGCTTGTTTCCGGTCCAGGGAAGACATGGCTTGGCAGTTCGGGCTGGACTGTTCCCATGAGGCACAGGGTCAGACTGATTTGCATATGGCCATGTCTGAACTGGGGTGGCGGAGTGAGCTAAAGAATGATGATGGATTAAACCCAGATCAGTTGACTGGGGGTGAGTGCTTGCAATGTTCAACACTCCGTCCATCATCCCCTTTGGTTTTGCTGTGTTCGCCCTAAGTTGGCAGGGTATGCCCAGACGTGGGTCCCTTGCTCACTTTGCCACTGGATTCAAGCTAGCCTGGCTGATGACGGCTGTAAGCCAGAAACCGGTCCCAGGATGCTTGTTTCCGGTCCAGGGAATACATGGCTTGGCAGTTCGGGCTGGACTGTTCCCATGAGGCACAGGGTCAGACTGATTTGCATATGGCCATGTCTGAACTGGGGTGGCGGAGTGAGCTAAAGAATGATGATGGATTAAACCCAGATCAGTTGACTGGGGGTGAGTGCTTGCAATGTTCAACACTCCGTCCATCATCCCCTTTGGTTTTGCTGTGTTCGCCCTAAGTTGGCAGGGTATGCCCAGACGTGGGTCCCTTGCTCACTTTGCCACTGGATTCAAGCTAGCCTGGCTGATGACGGCTGTAAGCCAGAAGCCGGTCCCAGGATGCTTGTTTCCGGTCCAGGAAGACATGGCTTGGCAGTTCAGGCTGGACTGTTCCCATGAGGCACAGGGTCAGACTGATTTGCATATGGCCATGTCTGAACTGGGGTGGCGGAGTGAGCTAAAGAATGATGATGGATTAAACCCAGATCAGTTGACTGGGGGTGAGTGCTTGCAATGTTCAACACTCCGTCCATCATCCCCTTTGGTTTTGCTGTGTTCAGCCCTAAGTTGGCAGGGTATGCCCAGACGTGGGTCCCTTGCTCACTTTGCCACTGGATTCAAGCTAGCCTGGCTGATGACGGCTGTAAGCCAGAAACTGGTCCCAGGATGCTTGTTTCCGGTCCAGGGAAGACATGGCTTGGCAGTTCGGGCTGGACTGTTCCCATGAGGCACAGGGTCAGACTGATTTGCATATGGCCATGTCTGAACTGGGGTGGCGGAGTGAGCTAAAGAATGATGATGGATTAAACCCAGATCAGTTGACTGGGGGTGAGTGCTTGCAATGTTCAACACTCCGTCCATCATCCCCTTTGGTTTTGCTGTGTTCGCCCTAAGTTGGCAGGGTATGCCCAGACGTGGGTCCCTTGCTCACTTTGCCACTGGATTCAAGCTAGCCTGGCTGATGACGGCTGTAAGCCAGAAACCGGTCCCAGGATGCTTGTTTCCGGTCCAGGGAAGACATGGCTTGGCAGTTCGGGCTGGACTGTTCCCATGAGGCACAGGGTCAGACTGATTTGCATATGGCCATGTCTGAACTGGGGTGGCGGAGTGAGCTAAAGAATGATGATGGATTAAACCCAGATCAGTTGACTGGGGGTGAGTGCTTGCAATGTTCAACACTCCGTCCATCATCCCCTTTGGTTTTGCTGTGTTCGCCCTAAGTTGGCAGGGTATGCCCAGACGTGGGTCCCTTGCTCACTTTGCCACTGGATTCAAGCTAGCCTGGCTGATGACGGCTGTAAGCCAGAAACCGGTCCCAGGATGCTTGTTTCCGGTCCAGGGAAGACATGGCTTGGCAGTTCGGGCTGGACTGTTCCCATGAGGCACAGGGTCAGACTGATTTGCATATGGCCATGTCTGAACTGGGGTGGCGGAGTGAGCTAAAGAATGATGATGGATTAAACCCAGATCAGTTGACTGGGGGTGAGTGCTTGCAATGTTCAACACTCCGTCCATCATCCCCTTTGGTTTTGCTGTGTTCGCCCTAAGTTGGCAGGGTATGCCCAGACGTGGGTCCCTTGCTCACTTTGCCACTGGATTCAAGCTAGCCTGGCTGATGATGGCTGTAAGCCAGAAACCGGTCCCAGGATGCTTGTTTCCGGTCCAGGGAAGACATGGCTTGGCAGTTCGGGCTGGACTGTTCCCATGAGGCACAGGGTCAGACTGATTTGCATATGGCCATGTCTGAACTGGGGTGGCGGAGTGAGCTAAAGAATGATGATGGATTAAACCCAGATCAGTTGACTGGGGGTGAGTGCTTGCAATGTTCAACACTCCGTCCATCATCCCCTTTGGTTTTGCTGTGTTCGCCCTAAGTTGGCAGGGTATGCCCAGATGTGGGTCCCTTGCTCACTTTGCCACTGGATTCAAGCTAGCCTGGCTGATGACGGCTGTAAGCCAGAAACCGGTCCCAGGATGCTTGTTTCCGGTCCAGGGAAGACATGGCTTGGCAGTTCGGGCTGGACTGTTCCCATGAGGCTCAGGGTCAGACTGATTTGCATATGGCCATGTCTGAACTGGGGTGGCGGAGTGAGCTAAAGAATGATGATGGATTAAACCCAGATCAGTTGACTTGGGGTGAGTGCTTGCAATGTTCAACACTCCGTCCATCATCCCCTTTGGTTTTGCTGTTAAAAATACGTAGGGCATCTTTGTGGCTATGTGTCCCGAGTTGTCTACATACCGGAGCTAACCAATTCCTTCTGGGTCTGGCATAAGCAACACAAGCAAAAAAGACATGGCCTATTGTTTCATGAGGGCATAAACAGGAGGGACAGCCCT
This sequence comes from Calotriton arnoldi, assembly GCA_963921515.1. Lineage (NCBI taxonomy): Eukaryota > Metazoa > Chordata > Amphibia > Caudata > Salamandridae > Calotriton > Calotriton arnoldi. The sequence continues at coordinate 1,114,005 of CAWUFW010006108.1, read as the reverse complement.
TAGGCTGTGATTTATTTGTCAGCCAGGAGTTAGTGAAGGAATTAATGGGTAGACTGCCATGTCTGAACTGAGTGTACAATTTCCTGTCTGCCGGCACCTTAATGATAGCTGATGGATTTCATATCAGTAAAAACATCAGTTAAGCTGCCATGACGGATTTTCAAGAAATTCTTCTGTTTTACCCATGCCCAATACTGAGATTTTATTTGGTCCCTAGAGTATGAGGGCGGGAGACCAGCAAGCTCCTTAGGCATGCCTATGCCTGCCCGGATGGTGTCTATGTGTTTAATCCACCCAATTTTTTGGTTTTTGTCCAAAGCAGAAACTTTAGGGAAGGCAGCGGCATAGGGAGCCAGGTCAGGGGTAGTGACCAATCTATGCCAAAAGAGCAGCGGGTGTAAGCTCACCTGGTCATTAATAGACTTGACACCCAGGTCAAGTTTCAAGGGGAGAAGAGGAGTGCTTTGGGGGAGTGATACCAAGCTCCTAAGGAACTTGTTTTCCACTATTGAAAGAATGTTTACATTTACTGAACCCCACAGCTCTGCCCCATAAAGCACACTACTCACTAACTTGCAACTGTGCAGTTTGAGAGCGGGGGCTACAGGCTTGGTATATGAAAGGCAGTGCTCCCGCCGCAAAGCCCCAGTTAGCTGGGAACATTTCAGGGACGCCTTCTCTAAGTGATTCTTCCACGCCATTCCCTCGGACAACTTGATTCCCAAGTACTCAAAAGAACCAACCCTCTCAAGCGGAACATTGTCTAAAACCAAGTTACCTTTAAAAGATTTGTGGGGATTCAGCATCATCAACTTAGTTTTAGTAGTATTGATGACCAAACCCCTCAAATCACAGAAGGCCTTAAAGTGATTTAAAGGTTTTTGTAGGCCCATGGGGGTTTTAGACACCAAAAGGGTATCGTCCGCAAACAGTAATGTGGCTATTTTATGATTTGCCAGAGAGGGGGCGTCAGCCGGAATGGAACACAAAAGATCAGCTACTTGATTTACATATAGGGAAAAAAGGGTAGGGGCCAAAACACACCCTTGGGGCACCCCCCGCCGGATCTTAAATGGCTCGGTGGTTTGCCCCTGATTTCCCCACCTCACACGAGCAAAATTGTCCTCATGTAGCCTGATCAGTGGTTCAAGGATTTCCAAAGGCATTCCCATGTCCCGAAGGACTTGCCAAAGTAGGGCCCTGGGGACTAGGTCGAAAGCTGTTTTAAGATCTATAAAGGCAAGATATAAACTGCCTTTACCCAGCACAACTACCTTCCAATACAGCAGAACAAGGCGAAACGCCTGATCGATGGTGCCGGTCTTCCGCCGAAAGCCCACATGGAGAGGAGAGAGGATGTCATTCTCATCCATCCAGGTCTGGATTTTAGCTAGGAGCGAACGTCAGAAGATCTTTTGGGCACAATCTATCAGGCTGATTGGACGGTAGTTGGTGGGCTTCGACCTGTCCCCTTTCTTAAAGATGGGTATTACTTCCGCCCCCTTCCATGTGTCCGGGATACTCCCCCCGGCAGCAATGTCATTGGCCAGTTTCATGAAATAGGTTGCCCAGTTGTCCCTGTCAGCACGAAAGAGGTCGCCAGGGATGCCATCGGGACCAGGGGCTTTTGCAGGGATAATGGCATCTAAGGAGCGCATTATCTCCTCCCTAGTAAATGTAAGGGTACATGTTGGAACACCTATATCGTGGAGCATCTGGGAACTGTCGTTAGTGTTGCCGGTGGAATATAACTCACTAAAATGTTTATGCCATTCTACGGCCGGAATGTTGTTAGCCAAGGGAGGTGAGCATTCAAAGTTACTTTTAGACACAAGGGACCAAAACATCCTACTGTCAGGGTGCCCAATGGCCTCCCCTAGATCTTCCCATCTCCTTTCATCCCATTATTTTTTGGCTTTGCCCTGCACCTGTTTATATTCCTTCCTGGCTTTACAAATGCTAGATGGATCTCTATTCTTGATAGCTACAGTCAGTCTCCCTCTCAGGGCCCTACACTCTTTATTGAACCATGAATGTCTTCCCAGAAGCATTCCCTGTGATGGCCTGGTCTTGTTAATAGGGGCATGGAAAAAGCAGGCCAGGCGATCAAAGAATTCCCTATGGAGGATACTGCAACTGCTCTGTATAGGCGGATCCGTGGTCGCTGTTATGAGAGACGCTACGTGCTTAGTTAAGACGTCTTTGATCGATTGGATCTTAAATTCGTCCGCCAAAACCACAGGCCATTTGAGTCGGCGCTTGTCATTTGTGGGAATTAGAGCCTTTGTACTTAATGGTATTAAGGGCTCTCTCCCAATGTCTCCCCAAGGGTAATCAATGAACATAATAAGGGGGTTGTGATCACTATCACAGGACGGGACTATAAGCATGTCCCGTACCAGGGGCCAAAGGGTCAAATCCACTAATAGGTAGTCAATCCTACTTGACCCATTTGGTCCAGTGAAGGTCATTCCTCCTCCTTTATCTGAGATGGTTCTACCATTAGTGGCCCTTAACCTATATTCTAGGGATATCGCATTCAACTGGAGAGCAGCTTGCGACCATTTTTTAATCGGAGTAAGCTCCAGGGGAGGTACCCTCCAGACTTTATCCTCCTCATTCACATCATTGGCCTCAGCCCAGTCAAGTGGCTCAAATGTTACGTTGAAGTCACCACCGATTATTAGTGGATGACTTTCATACCTGGCTCCCAATAAATTATCCAGGACATGGAGGGTTGGGGAACTACCACCTCTGGTGCTCCTAGCATATACGTTATAGATATCAGCCGACTTGCCTTTGCCATTGGTTAGCCTAATCCCAAGAATATCCGGGCTATTGGTAACCAACTCTTTTGCATCACAATTTAGTGTAAGATTTACAAGTGTGAGCAGCCCTCCTGAAGACCGGCCATGTTTGGATGGTATTGCTGGTCTATGGAAAGTCATAAACCCTGGAATGAACGTAGGGGTCAAACACCAGGTTTCCTGGAGAGTGCATATCTCATGTTGAGAGATAAACACCAGCCAATGCGGACAATCAAGCTTCCCCCTTATACCCGCCAAGTTCCATGACATAATTTTCAACGTTTGCCCCTTGCCTTTAGAAATGGGAGCCTGAAAAAGAAATGGAACATTCGATTTAGACGATGCTTGACAATCGATGATTGTATCCGGGCCGCTGGCCTGGGTAAAATCACTCGACACTAATAGTGGGTCAAAGGCTTGGGCCATCTGTAAAAAAGGAAACGTACTCTCTGGCTCATTAGGAATATCATTGAGGTAAGAGTATACTGGGTCAATGATGTTCGTAGGACCTATGGTAAAATTACTCGGAGGATCCTTGATGGAGACTGGGGTTAGTCAGTCGTTCTGTGATAGGGATGAGATGGAAGAATCCCCAGGAATCTGGCGCGCATTTTCAGCTTGGTCAAGTATTGAGGGGATATTTAATCTCAACCTAATTTTCGTAGATGGAATTGGAAGAGATCTGGCTTCTAGGGCAATTAGATCATGCACCAGGTGCTCAGAAGCTAAAGTTAGCTCTATTGCATCAACTGTACTCCTTTTGGCATATACAATGTCGTCTCTAATTATTGATCTGCACCCCCTGGTATGCCTCAACCAATGTATGGCTTTGTTTTTTAAAGCTTCGACATTCTCATACTTAATGCAATTTGGGTCTACTTTAGGAACATTGGTCATGTAGATTGGTAGGGATAATGGATTGTTTTGCTTGCAATGGGATAATGATGAAGGCTGGCGAGGTAGGGACGCCCTATTGCGACTTGTGACCATGCTCAGCAAAGCTGGCCTTGTCATTAGCCCATGCCCAGCTTGGTCCTGTGACAAGCCCATAATTTTTCTACCATGATCAACATTTAACCTACATTGCTCTAGAAATGTACTGGTAGTTACTCTAGTACTATGAGTAAGTTGATGGTCAGAGTGCAAGGGTGAAGCATTACAATCAGGTTGGTTCCCAGGGGGCATTGCAAGCCCCGTCTTTAAGCTAGCATGATTGAGTAATGCGGGTAATGGTGGTGGTGGCGGCAGTGAGTGTGGTCTATTACTACCGTCTATTTGCTGGTAGAGTTTAGATACCAAGGTGGTTAATGCCTCAGTGCTACTTTTTAAAGCTATAATTTCCCTCTGAAGGTCAAGATTCGAGGGTATGGAGCCATTACTAGCTTCCCTTTCTCCCTGTAAAGGGTTTGTACTTAAGTCATTATTAATTGAATGGGTGTAGTCCGTGTCAGTGTGCACATTAGTTGTGGATGGCTTTTCAGCAAGGAGGGCATAACGATTACTCAAAGGGAGCTCATCTAGTGTAACGCTATCAGAGAGACTCGCTTCACTTTGAGCGTACGGGAGGCTTAAAGTAGGACTATTGCGCACGTCTGCGACTGGGGACATTTTACTTTTCCTTGCTGCTTTCTTAAATAGGTTAGGGATGTTCCCATACCCTATGGCAGTAGGTCCGGTGGAATTTTGGGGACGGGGGGACTTGGTGTGGATAGTATCAATAGTGGGGGTGTCAGGAATTTGTGCGGGTGATGTTAACAGCTCTTCACAGTCGGCAACAATGTTCTCAATACGGCCGAGGATTTCCTCTCCTGGCCCCCCTTCTCTCCCTTCACACCCAGTTCCCTGTACAAGTGGTGGAAGCCGTTTTTTGATCTTTTCCTAGTTGCACCTCCCATCCCAATCTCAGTCCCTTTCCTTTTCCCCATGACACCAGTTAAACGATCAAGCCTCAACAATAATACTACAGCACAGTACAGCACACTACTAGACCCAACCAACAGGGCTGCAATGACCAATGAGAAGACAGACTATAAGTCCAACTAAAGGTCCAATAATAAGTGGAGTGGCAAGAGTGACCCAGCAACAGTACCTTTAGATAAGAAAGATGGCCTGGGGCTTCGAGCCTGTAGGGTCAGGGGGGTGGCCCAGCCCAGCCTCTTCCGGGCGATGACGGGCAAGGACAGGCCCGCTTTTGGCCCAAGCTGCGCCCGGGCGCGTCCCGCGCCGCGGAGTTTGTTGCGCGCTTAAGTGCGCGAGATGGCTGGCGTGCTCCTCCCTCCTGGGAGAGCGCTGGATCCTGGGAATTGCAGTCCCCCCGGCAGATGTCAGCAATGAGATTTTAGCGCGTCCCGCGCCGCGGAGTTCGTTGTGCGCATAAGTGCGCAAGATGGCTGGCACGCTCCTCCCTCCTGGGAGAGCGCTGGATCCTGGGGATTGCAGTCCCCCCGGCAGATGTCAGCAATGAGATTTTAGCGCATCTCGCGCCGCGTAGTTCGTTGCGCGCTTAAGTGCGCGAGATGGCTGGCACGCTCCTCCCTCCTGGGAGAGCGCTGGATCCTGGGAATTGCAGTCCCCCCGGCAGATGTCAGCAATGAGATTTTAGCGCGTCCCGCGCCGCGTTGTTCATTGCGGTGCTTAAGTGCGCAAGATGGCTGGCACGCTCCTCCCTCCTGGGAGAGCGCTGGATCCTGGGACTTGCAGTCCCCCGGCAGATGTCAGCAATGAGATTTTAGCGCGTCCCAAACCGCGGAGTTCGTTGCGCGCTTAAGTGCGCGAGATGGCTGGCACGCTCCTCCTTCCTGGGAGAGCGCTGGATCCTGGGAATTGCAGTCCCCCCGGCAGATGTCAGCAATGAGATTTTAGTGGTTCACCCTGACACAGATTGTGGTTGATGCTTGAGAAGGGTTTTCACCCCCCTCAAACAAAAACCTAATTTCTCACTTTGGTGGCAGCGGTGGGCTCCAGTACCTTTGTTTGTTCAGTACCACTCAGTGATTGAGCGTAACATTAAAAATCCCTATTTATAATCTGACACAAGATTTGACCTATTTAAACTCTCCTTAATTTCTGATTTGGTCATTTTTTTATTTTTCCAAATTTGAGGTTTGCCTCAAATTCTGTGTGCTACAATGGAGCTGGAACTGATCAACATTGATAACCTCAGCAAGGTAGAACTGCAGAGGCTTTGCAAGGAGAGGGGCTGGATGTGGGGTAGAAGGCCACCAAGGTGGACCTCCAGGTAGCCCTCTGCACCATTGAGGAAGTCTGAAGGATGCAGGACCCCCTAGAGGACCAGAAAGAGGATGTTCTTAAAGAAGAAGTAGATTTAGAGGAGGAGGGGGAGGGCCTGACCGCAGGCCCTGAGCCACATCACTCTAAAGGAGAAGAGGACAACTTGCTCATAGGAGTGTGTCCTCCCACAACCTGTCCCCTGAAGAACTGATGGACAGAAAGGGTGAAAAAGAGTTCAGGCTACAGCTGACCACTTTTTGTGACACTGCAGTAGTGTGAGAAATGCGTCACACTGTGCCAGTTTTACAAAGTAACGCATGTAGGCAGATATGCTACTTTGTAAACCCCAGCGCTACATTATACCTGCAACATGTATAATGTATGCAGGGTGGGTGTTCCATCACAGCAAAGCACCGTAGAAGTGACCCAGTGAAATCTATAAGACTTTACTGCGCCACTTCTAAGGCGTCACTTTGTTAAATGCTTACACCTTCTTGAAGCGGGCGTAAGGAGTGACGTAGGGCTTTTCACATGGGGCTTGCCGCATGTGAAAAGACACATTGCTGAAGTTGTGTCTGTTTCTAGTAGATTGGACTACTGCAACTCCCTGTACTTGGGAGCACCGCAATATATTCTGCAGGGGTTGCAGAGAGTCCAGTCCATGGCAGCCAAGCTGGTGCTAAATAGACAGCGCAGGTCTTCCACAGCATTGGCCTTGGGAGACCTGAATTGGCTGCCTATCAAGGAAAGAATTTGCTTCAAATCCCTCTGTATTGTATACAGAGCAGCACATGACCTGGGTCCTGCTCCCCTGCAAGAGATGTTCACCTGGTATAATCCCAGGAGCCAACTTCGCTCTTCGAGTGCAAATCTGATAACAACCACCAGATTTAAGAGATCCAGGATGGGGGCAGAGCCTTCGGTGTGGCCACTGCGCGCCTATGGAATGAGTTGCCTCAGAATCTTAGACAGGCCAGTTCTCTGACCTGTTTTAGGAAGAGTCTGAAAACTTGGCTATTTCCAAGGAGTGAACATTAGATCCCTTCACTGACAATTGGTTCTGCTGTTACAGTGATTATTCTTCAATCTAAGCGCCAGGATACCCGTAGGGTGGCAGTTGTTGCGCTATATAAGTTTTTAATTCAATTCAATTCAATTCTAGACGCACTCCAGCAATGTGCTATTTTTGCACCAACAGATACGTCAGGAATAATGTATCTGTAAATCCTTGCGACATGAAGCACCATACAGTAAATACGGCGCATCCATGGTGTCGTAAGGAAGGTGCTATGAAAAGTGTTGCATCGCTGTTTTCCCGCAGCGATGCAACACTTTTTATAAATTCTAACAAGGTATACTCTCAAGAATGTCATTCTTCTCACTAAGTTCAAGCTCACCTCAGAGAAGTATCACATGAGGTTTAGGGACAGCCAGAAGTTGCCAAACCATCTTGGGTGGATTTCTTTGATTTTTCCAGGAAGGCACTAAGCGGTTGGGTGAGGGGCAATGATTTTAATGGGCTGTATAATTTGATTTTCAGAGAGTGCATGCACAGTGCTTGCTTTACAGAGTTGGGCCAACACCTAATTGGCATCAAGCTCACTTCACCTAGGGAGCTTGCCGAGGAGGCAGACCTCTGGGTGAGCGCCAGAATGTCCAACAATGTATCAGGGGGGATCACCCGAAGGGTGGACAACGTTCCCCAATGGGGGAAATAAAAACAAGGCGTTCTCTCAAGGCCCCAAAAATAGTTCTGAGGGGAATGGTTGGCAGTCCAACCCTGTTCACAAAAAGAGTGGCTTCTCTGAAAAGAAGTCAGGATGTGACTTAACAGCTAGAGCGGCCAACTTTGAAGCTGGGGAACCTGATTCGAGTCTGGCGGGAGGCTCAAACATCTTGTGATTCTTGGCAAATCACTTAATCTCCCCATACCTGAAAATGAATGTGTCCATCTGTAATGCAACTGGTGTTCATGTAAAGTGCTCTGATGCCTTCAGGTCGAGTTTATGCTATATAAAACTGCAGGGAAAAAAAAGTTCAACCCCAAATGTTATGAGTGCTACACAGGTCCAGGCGTATGCTGAAGAGATGGTTTAGGAGGTCCAATACTTATACCTGGTGCCAGCCTTTGAAGTGGGGGTGATGTCAATGCTACCCCCATATCTAGTTCTGTAAATTCTTCCCTTCTCCTGACAAGGCTCCAATAGTTTGGGGTGACAAAAGACTGAGTCAAGTTCCTTTGTGAGTGTGCTGGAGACAGCCCTTTGAAACATATTTGGGGCAAGGATCAGCTCTGCCTCACCCATCCTAACAGGATGGCCCATCCTGCCAATACCTAGTCACCCTTTGTCTTAGTGGCTGGGAGGAATACACAGAGAGCAACTGCCAAATATTTTCAGTCATGTGACCCAGGGCCCAGACTTGAGATCACCATCTGTCTAGTGGGCATCTCTGTAAATATTAAGCAGCTGCTGGTGGGATAAGCACATCTGAAATGCAGCACCAGAAAGCAAAGACTGAATCAAGTCCCAATTTAAGTAGAGAATTAAATTAAATATACAGTGAAGCTGATGAAGAAAAGAAATTTGCCCGAACAATACTCTGAGAACCTGATGTCTTTCAAAAAAGCGTTGTACCAAAATATCATTGTAAGAATGTTATCTAACACAAATATCTTGTTCTAAGTATCATTTAAAAAAAAATTCAACGTTGGAGTTAATACTACAAAGTTTACACCCAGCAGGACAATATTGTTGTAAACAACAGAAAGAACACAATATTCATTTCAGAAGATATTTCTGTATTTTATAATATGACATCTTTCTTCAAAACAAGATCCTAAGATTCTAGTGGAGATGTCATAGAAGGTGGGGCCACTACCAAGCATTCTGAATGATACACAAAAAAGCCATCTTCAATCACTTCATTTAAAATCCTACACCCCCAACAAATAAGGAACATTTGTGGTAACGTGAAAGTCTTTTTTATACCAATCAATCTGTGTATGGCCAACACCATAAAAGGATGTTTTTCCTCACTTCACAGGAAGATAACAAATATCCTAACTGTCTCTCTTTAATATGGTCTAGTCACAAGTGTTCTGAAAAACATAATAATTGTCATAAATGGGGTTGTACATTTGAGTGGCATTACCTTTGCAACACAATAATCCCACTCTGGTTAGGTCAAAACACATATCTGAGAGACGGCATAAGCAGCAGGCATTCTCTAGAGAAATGCATGCTACGTTCAATGCAGTACCACTAACATGAAAGTAAAGAAAACAACACAATAAAATTCCAAAATAAATTTAGAAAAATATAGAACATTTTTAAGATCATCAAAATAGGTAATAGCACACAACAGATATTAATTTTTGAAGTTTCAAGGCAAATTGCACCTCGAAAAAATCAATCATTTTGGAAAAACCACAGTTAATGATATACAGAGAATTAGGCGCAGTTTCAGCTGGACCATGATGAAGTGGAGCTTGGATACATGGAGTGCAGTGTCCCAGACAAAAGTTTTAACTTCAGACTTAGGACTTGAAATAGAGTTTGCCAGATGGTTACTGCATCACAAACACAATGGATATCCTGTCCACCTTGTTGCAAATGCAATATGATGTGATGGACCTGTAATATGGTGAACGGGATATCCATTACATTTGCAATGGAGTACCCAGTCTACCAATCCTTATATCAGGCCCTTAGTTTCCGACGGCTGGGGAAGTGTCTTCTGGTCAGTCCTGCAGCCCCTAGCTCCTCAAGGCAGGTTTCTGGGTACCAGTTCTCTCTCTAATTAGGTCTCCTGCATGAGTTTGATCTCTTTATTCATCTGAGCCCTCTTTGTAACCAGAATCCTTTAGCTTTTTGTGTCCCAGAAGCAGGTAAACAGGAGGCTGACCACTTGACCCTTGGTGATCACTGCCAGCCCCTGGGTGCCAGCAGGATTCAGGAGTCCTTAAGTTTTTATGTGAGTCGGCTTCTTCCAGCAGGAGTCAGGATTCTTCTTCAAGCAGGGCCTTTTTCTGCAGATGGAGTCTTCCCAGGTCTAGGAATGTTGTGAGAAAATGGTGGCAGAGGTGAAAGATTTATTTTGTGCACTAGCTAGTAATTTGTACCAAAATTAAATATTTTCTTGCAGTCCCCCGCCTCCTGTTGCAGCCCTTTCTCTTGGTCTAACAATAAAATTACCCAGTATCCCTTGTGTCAACTTAGCAGGACACAGTTGTTACCATCCAGGCTTGTCCTAAGCTTCTTGACTACTACCCTACCAGACAGGGTAGGTTTCCCTCCTACTGTAGCTGGAGCCTGACTGTCTAGGTGGGACCTGGGGATGAATAAGAGAATCCCTCCTGGCATCTCTAAGTCGCAAGAGGTAGTTCTAAAGCTGCATTTGTTCTGCTAGCTGTTCCTGTTCTCTTCCACATAGCTGATCCCCTGCTAATTGATCAGCAGTTAACACCTACTGGCCTTTTCTGGGTATAGAGGCAGGACATTGTTCTCTGAGACAGGGTCATTAGCTCTTCAGGCAAGCATGTGTATTCCAACTCTGAATGTGTGATGAGAGGTAGAACTGATTTTAAGCCATTACAGGCTCAGGTATCCAAAAGTAATTTTTCAAAAAGCTAGATTTCTGCTTAAGTTATCAAAAATCGGATTTCCCCATTAGGTCAAATTAAAAAAACTAAGCAGGAAATAACCTTTAAGCATTTTTCTAGCCCTTTCCTACATGAAGGTAGAAAATGAAGATTTCAAACCAACCTAGGACTATTAGGGAAAGGTATAGCCAGGCCTAAACAGTGAAATAGCTTTTGGCTTTTATACCACTGTACGAGCACACTAACTCCAATATGTAATGTTCTATATTTCTATGTATTAGTACACTTTAGGGGTGACGTGTATATAAAATAGTTTTTTCCTACATGGAAAATTCACTTTTCTCAACAATGTATTCACTGCAGCACATTTAACCTGTAGCACAGACAAAGCACAGTGGTGCTCCAGGCAAACATATTTTTTTGACTATGGGTGGTGTAAATAAACACTGCAGCTTACATGTGACTTTTATGTTTCCATGCCATAGATGCACTTGAGGCCCCATTTAAAATTGACTTCTATGGGAGGTAAATAGGCCACATAGGTAGGACCAATGTACAGCACATAATTTAGAGGATAAGGTAAAGTGGATAGAGACCTAACAGCAGACAAAATAGGGTCCCAGACAAAGGTGACCATGCAGAAAAAGAAAATTTGCTACAATAATCACTCTCTTGCATGAAAACAACCTTGGACAGCTTACTGGAACCAGTAAACTGCAGACCCATTTCTAACCTCCTTTTCATTATCAAGGTTAGAGAAGATAATATTACTCAACAGCTGCAAGACTTTATAGAACCAAAATTGATTCTGCAGGACAGACAACTGGATTGAGACTCGGCGGAAGATTGGAAAACAAACTAGAAGGCTTAAGAGAATATTTGCTTTTTTTCTATGCAGGACACTCTCAAATCCTTCTTGACCTGTTGTAAGCCTAAGGCAATTGGTTTGCATATCACACTTGGACAACCTGCAGCAATGGGGCAGAATTAATTGATCAGCTCTCTACTAGTGCTCATTTTTATAGTTAAACCATAGGCAACACATTATAGTCTACAAACACCAACTTCAGTTCTTAAATGTTGACATTCAACTACATATCTAAATGACTAAATGCAAATAATATCATAAGATCATCTACAGTTGCCCGAATGATGGCCAGTGATGGGTGAAAGAGAGGTACCTATTCATGAACTGTTCTCAAACTAAAATCGTGATAGCTGTATACCTCATTTAGAAGTAAGGCTCGATTCAGACCTCGTTTTTGGTCATCAGAGAACCGAATCAGGCAGACAAACAGTTTCAGTCATTAAGGAATGTTCTTCAACCTTTAGGTCATGGCCCATCTGAGATTTCTTGATGGCAAATGTGTCTGAAGTAATGTGGTAGCGGTATGGATGGTCTTGAGATATCTGCACAATCTTATAAAAGTTGCCAGTTTATGGACCTGAACCCACAGCGAGTTTGACAAATGACCTTGAAATCTGCTCTCTGTGCAGAAGATCAAGCACACGTATTCATGATAACTTGCAGTAGTTTAAACAAGCATTTAGGAAAAGCTATGTAGACGGCTTTACCACAGTTGAGGCATGAAGAAATGAGGGCCATAATAAATTTGAGATGGAGTATCCTTTTCACCAACATATAAATAAGCCTCTAAGTCTTGTTTGATAATGAACTTGACTCCAAGCTAAAAATTTGAAGTATAATTTGCATGCACTTGGAGTTTGTCTTCTCATGACAAAAAATGTTGAAAAATCCTCATTTGTATAGCTATAGATGCAAGCTATGATACACATGGTATTTTAGGAAGGGAAATAATTACTAGTAGAAAGAACTGCAAAATATGAATTATTATATCTTATATTTCAGTTACGCAAAACACAACTTAGAGACCAAGCCTATCATAATCGGATAGTATCTCTCTACTATGCATCAGGTAGTTATATTGGGCCTCACAAAGGCGACTTTCATTTTTGAGTACGTTTTCTACTTTTTACTTCTTCACTAATCAGAGTGCAAGTTACTACTAAAAGAACAAAGACAGTAGTAAATTTGGCACCACAGATGGTCACCCACTGGTACTGGAACACTCTCCAATAGAAAATAATGGTGACAGGGAATTAAAATTAAATCCCATAGAAATGTTACATTAAATACAATTATTTTTAAATAATTAAAAAATGTAAATAAATATAATTTATTGTTACAAAATGTAAAAAATTGTAACTATTCATTATTTTGTAATGAAATATTTTAATTCCCTATTTTGAATTTACAATGAATACAACAATAATTTAATTAAATACAACTCACTGTTACTACATTTTGTACATTGCTTTGAATAATTTTTTCTCTTTAGGTTAGAATTTATTTTTTAATTTACATTTCAGAAAAATAATTTTAATTTAATTCAGTATATTTCCATTAATCAAGATATATTTCAAAACTAAGTTTTTTTGTTTTTTTTTACAGAGTTTTATATACCGCGAACTTGACCCAAAGGTATCGGGTATCAGAGCGCTTTACAAGAGCACCAGTTGCGTTACATAAGGACACATTCATTTTTGTTAGGCACGGGGAGACCAAGTGACTTGCCCAGAATCACAGGATGTTAATAGTGTTGTAGCATATTTTAATTTTGTTCTACATTTAAAATACATATATACAATTACTTTACATTATTATTTAATATAAACATATTTTTAGTATACCTTTTTAAGTTAAATAGATTTTTTGAATGTTCCCTATGATTTTCCATAGGGTAACTCAGCAGTTGGGGTGAAGATTTGCAGAAGGTAATGTAGGGAAAGACTTATTCCACAGGATTCCGCCAATTGGTCCTCTGTAGTTGCCCATGTAGAAAATTTTTGGGCCACCATTTTTCTTTTCCTTGTATACTTTAGAAGTTACTTATCCCCAAACCTTGTACACTATATTAACTTATGCATTGTGTTGACCCTCTGAGCATGGCTCCTAATTTTATTAATTTATTTGTTTTATTTCTAACTTTTGTTTTAGTTAACCCTTTGTGTGCATCGGAAGGCTTGGAGCCGTCCGTGCACATGGTGGGCATGTGCGCTGGATGGCTCCAAGCTGTCCTCGCAACCCTCCCCCCATTGCCTGGCCCGCAATATGGCCTCCCCCCAGTGATGGCAGTGGAAGCACTTCCACACCATCCCTCCCCTTGTGATCTGGTGACATCATTGCGCACGCTGCGGTGCCAGCCTCATCAGAGGGGGCCAGAGGAGCTGGAAGCCATTTGCTTCCAGCGCCGGAAGCCATTTGCTTCCAGCGCCGGAGGAGATAAGAGGTAAGTTTTCCTCCTGGGAGGGGTGGGGGGGGGCTGCAAAGAGGCACTGGTGGGAAGGGAAAGAGTTTTTCCTTTTCCCCGGCATCTCTTTGCAGTGCATTCCTGCTGCACGATTGCGGGTGGGGACAGAAAGCGACTAGCACCAGGGAATTCATCTATGTATTTGTTTGGGAGCGGCCCCTTGGGCAAGGGTCACTCCCATTGTGGGGCCATATTTTTCTGCATACTTTTGGATGTTTTCTAGATCGGCCATAGTTTGAGGTCCATCCCGGAAAGTTACCAGCACCAGGAATTTTGTTGATGTATATGTCAGGAAACATCCCCTTGGGCAAGGGTCGCTCCCATAGTGGGGGTATAGTTTTTCTGTATACTTTTGGCAATTTTCTGCACCCTCCTGGGGGCAAATCAGCCTTAGTTTTAGGCCTATCTGTCCCCAAGGGGGGCAGAAAGGCACTAGTATCAAGGATTTTTCATATGTATTTGTCCGGGAGCAGTCACTTGGGCAGGGGTTGCTGCCATTGTGGGGGCATATTTTTCTGTATACTTTTGGCCATTTTCTAGATCGGCCATAGTTTCAGGCCCATCTGCCTGAGACAGTCACTAGCACCAGGGATTTTGTTGATGTGTATTTCAGGAGTGGCCCCTTGGGGAAGGATCACTTCCATGGTGGGGCATATTTTTTCTGTGTACTTTTGGCTGTTTTCTGCACCCCCCTGGGGGCTGATCGGCCAAAGTTTGAAGGCCATTAGGCACCAGGGATTTTCATTTTTATATGTCCAAGAGCGGACCCTTGGGCAAGGGTCACTCCCCATAATGGTGGCAATATTTTCATCATTGTTCTGTCCCCCCTGGCGGCATCTTGGCCATATTTTTAGGTCCATCTGCCCACAAATTGTGCTGAAAACCACTAAACACCATGGAAAGTACTGGCATTTGGCTGGTGGTGTGTGTAGACTGGCTCTTGGCTGGCAGTGCGTGTGGACTAGAGCTTGGTTGGCAGTGTTTGTGGACTGGTGCTTGGCGGGCAGTGTGCATGGACTAGCACTTGACTGGTGGTGTGCGTGGACTGGTGCTTGGCTGGAGGTATGTGTGGACTGGTGCTTGGCTGGTGGTGTGTATTGACTGGCCCTTGGCTGGCGGTGTGCATGAATGGATGCTTGGCTAGCTGTGTGTGTGGACTGGGGCTTGGTTGGGGTTGTTTGTGGACTGCCGTTTGGCTGCTGGTCTGTTTGAACTGGGAATTGTACTGGCGGTGTGTGTCGACTGGCTTCTGGCTGGCAGTGTGTGAAGCTGGCATTTGGATGGTGATGGGCAGACTTCATAATGTTTTAATGTTAACTGTTTTATTTCTTGTAATTTTTTACATTTCTGATCGTAATGTTTTATTACTCCTTTTTATTCTAGTGCAAAGCTTTTGTTTTCTTTTGCTGCAGTTGCATGTGTTTGGTAAGAACACATTTTTTGCACTGTTCACTCTAAATGAGTATCATTGCGCTGCATGAATACATTTTTTTGTAAATGGTGTAATAATGGCAGCATATTTAGCTTCAGTTCTATTGAGTGGGAAATTTCCTTGGATTTGTGCACAATGTGTATTGTGTTGTCTTGTGTGTAATTTTCTTTTCTTTTTAATTTCTAATGGGATATCATTGGGGCTTGCTGGGTCTGTGCAAAGTAGGTGCAGGTGATTCTGAGTCTAGATGTGTCTGGCAAGTGAGTGGTATCGTATTTGAGTATATTTGTTTCTGTGTGATTTGCACTGATTGATTTTTCCTTCCAGATTAGTATATGCCAGTAGTTTTAATTTCTGTTTAATAAAGTCACACTTTGTTCATTACTTATTTTACGCAGTGTTGATTATTGTTGACTTATTTGTTGTGTTACTTTTATTAATAAGAATTATGGCTAGCCACAGGATTACCCCTCAGCAGGTTATTGGTATGCTTTTCGAATTTTCTTCTGACCATGATTATGAGATTGACTCTGCATCTGAGGCAAAGGTGGAAGTCCAAGATTTTGGCAGTTAATTTTCTGTCCGAGAGGAATCATCTGGTGACCAGCAGCGGCCGGTGCAGGTAAGCATGGTGGGCGTGGCGGGGGATGTCGACAGATGACGAAATAGGATTTATTTAGTTATTTAATTTTCCCTATTCCATCATCTGTCAATTTTCGCCCACCCTGCACCGCCCCACTGAGCCCCCGCCCCACTGTGCATACCTGCACTGGCAACTTCTGCTGGTGATGAAGACACTCTCAGTGCAGAGGAAGTGCTGATAGTGCAGCAAGAGGCATCTGGATTACAGCCTGGGGCTGAAAGGCTTCCCATTGGAAGTGCTAAACTCTGTGTGACCCCAAACATGGTGTTGCCAGTGTTGCCTGGCTTTACTGGTGTCACAGGGTGTACAGTGAATACTGAAAACGTTTTGCTTATAAATTTCTTTCAGTTGTTCATGGACAATGTATTTTTGGATGAGATTGTTGAACAGACTAATTAGTATGCTGAACAGAATTTTAGGGACAACAGTGCTAGACTTTAGAGCCACTCTAGAGCTACCCGGTGGACTCCCGCAAATCTGGTTGAGCTGAAGAAGTTCTAGGGTTTAACTTTTTTGATGGGATTGATAAGGAAGCCATTGTTTGCTTCATATTGGTCTACTAGTCCCTTGACAGCAACTGCTATATTTTCTGCAACCATGAGTAGTGATCGGTCTTTGCTTCTGCTTCGGATGCTGCATTTTGTTGATAATGCCTCAACATTGCCACAGGTTCACCCTGATTGTGACCGTCTCGTCAAGATTCGTCCTGCCCTTCATCATTTTGTAGAAAGCTTCTCAGAAAGGGAAAGACATAGCTGTGGATGAGTCTTTGGTCCTGTTCATGGGCCGTTTGTTTGTACATTCCTAGCAAGAGGGGACCTTATGGAATTAAGATATATATGCTGTCTGAGAGTAGTACTGGCTATGTCTATAATTTCATGGTGTACACACTGGTAGGGATTCCACTTTTTCCCCCTTCCTCGGTTGTCCGTCCACTTTTGGAGTCAGTGAGAACATTGTGTGGGAACTTGGTAGAGTACTTTTTACCAAAGGGCATCATCTATACATAGATAACTTCTACATTGGCGTGCAATTGTTCAAGGAATTGTTAAAAGTGGACACTGTTGCTTGTGGCACAATCTGCTCTAACCATAAAGGTTACCCTAAAGTGCTTGTTTATAAACAAAATTCAGAGTGGATAGTTCAGTGCGCTGTCTAGTGATAAACATCTAGCTGTGCAATTCTCAGACAGGAGAGATGTCTACATGCTGACTATCATTTCATGATGAAAGTGTTTTACCTGTGATTATTTGGGGTCAGGTTGAAGTGCGCAAACCTGTGTGCAATTTAGACTACAATAAGCACAAGGATAGGGTAAATAGAGTAGATCAGAGGTTGGAGCCTTAAAGTGCTCTTCGTAAGTCTTACATTTGATATAAGAGGTTGGCTGTCCATCTGTCTCATTTGGCAACCTTTAATGCTTTTGTTGTCTTTAAGGATTGTTCTCCAGACTCAAAGATGACTTTTGTTCAGTTTCAGCAGGCTGTGATAGGCAGTCTTGTTGTAGTGGAGCAGGCAAGTGTTCCTAGAGTTGGACTGGTGGAGGATGTGGCTAGATTGAAAGATTGCCATTTTCCTAATGACATTGCTCCCACGCTCAAAAAGGACTTTCCCTGTAGGAGATGTAGAATCTATGCCCGAAGAGGCGTGCAGAAGGAGAGTCATATGTACTGCCCCACGTGTCCGTCTAAGCCTGGGCTATGTGCGCCCGCATGTTTTAAATTGTACAACACGCAACAGAATTTTTGGGAGCAACCGCGAGCTTAAATGTGAAATGACTGGTCTGTATCGTTTTATATTTTTTGTTCAGTTTCACGGTTGGCAGTACTTTGATGTATTTAGTTAGGTCTGTTGTGTTTTATGCCATAGTTGGTTTTTCTACCTCCTTCAAATTGGTTTGTGTTTTTTTTTGTCAGAAAAAATGTGTAGGCGGTGTGTGTGGACTGGAGCTTGACTGGCGGTGAGAGTGGACTGGCACTTGGCTGGTGGTGCGCATGGATTGGCGCTTGGCTGGCGGTGTGTGTGGACTGGTGCTTGGCTGGCAGTGTGCGTGGATCGCATTTGGCTGGTGGTGTGCATGGATGGTGCTTGGCTAGTAGTGTGCGTGGACTGGTGCTTTGTATGGCAGTGTGCTTGGACTGGCACTTGGCCGGCGGTGTGTGCGGACTTTCGCTTGGCTGGCAGTGTGCGTGACCTGGTGTTTGGCTGGTGGTGTGTAAAAAAAAATGTAAGTCCATTTTTATATAGCGTAGCTACTCACCCTTACGGGTCTCAAGGCGCTGGGGGCCGGAGTGGAAATTAAGTGAGCTATTGCCCAGAGTCACATGGTGCTGAGCTGAGCTGCCGCCGGAGCCGGGGATCGAACTGTGAACCCTGTGCTCCGAAGTCAGCTGCCCTGGCCGCTGCACCACACCTCTCCACAGCTAGCATTTGGCTGGCTGTGTGTGTGTAGTGACTTGCTGCTGCTCACTACACACATTGCCAGCCAAACACCAGTCCACACACTCTGTTAGCCGCCAGCTGGTGTGATTCCTGTGTCAGTCATGTGGGCATATGAAAGTGATGGGCCCTTAAATGGCGCTGTCTGTTGATTTGAGTGTAGTAATGTGCTGGGCCTGCGGCTGGTGGTGTGAATGGTTTTGTGTGTGTCGCACATGAAAGGTTTGTGAATGGCCTGTAAAGCGGTTAGTGCCTTGCCGCAGCTTTACAGCTCACAAACTGTGTCATTAATTCAGTTGTTTTAACTTTCAATTAACAGTGTACTTCATTTTTGTGAAAGCTCTTGTTGATAAAATTTACATTGTGAACCTTTCATTCACACTTGTGACAAATCCAGCCAGTATGTGTGTGTAGTTGAGGAATAGATGATTATGCAGTAATATTTGTCTTTTCTGTTCTTCTCTGCCAGAGTGCACATTGTCTGTAGGTAAAAACTACCAACTCTAGGTATTTTCACAAACTAGACACCCAGGGGACTACAGGGTGGGGAGCCCCTTGTGGATACCATCAAGTTTTCATACCCACAATGCCCTACAAACCTCAAAATGTGTCTAGAATCCCACATGTTCCTTGAATTTCTGTGCCATATTCTTCCAGAATCAGAAGGAAACCACAAATTTCCTACCACCCAGCGTTCCCCCAAAACGTATTGTGGAGACATCAAAATTATCTATCACAAAACTAAATGCAACATAGGCACACCACATTTTTCCACGGAAAACTGTTGTTTTTGCAATGTGGGTAGCTGTGGATTTCGTGCCTCAGCGCAGACACAACTTAGGGAAACATATCAAACCTGCAACAGGGAAAGGCCAAAAATGAGCAGAGATTTCCCTTGTGGACCCACTTTGGTTCCCCCTCAGTTTATTTTATTTTATACGGTTTTAGGCTGATTGTGCTTTAGGCACCCACACAAGTGAGGTATCATCTTTATTGGGAGATCAAGGGGAATGATGGGTGGTCAGAAATTTGTGTTAGTGTGGTGACCCCACAACTTTCCCACTCAGAAGTGTGAGGAAAATGTGGCTTTTTAGTTAAATTTGAGGTTTGCAGGGGATTCTGGGTAATAAAACGCTGGGGGATCCATGCAAGCCACACCTGGGTGTCTAGTTTTCAGAAATGTCTGAGTTTGGTAGGTTTCCCTAGATGGCTGCAGAGCCCTGGACCAAAAACATTGGTGCTCCCCTTGCAAAACCAGGTCATTTTGTGATAGATAATTTTGATGTTGCCACAATATGTTTTGGGCCCTTCCCTGTCTCGGGCACTTGGCCCACCCTGACAAGTGAGGTAGCATTTTTATTGGGAGGCCCTAGGTGCCGGCTGAGCTGGGGCCCAAAATCCACAGCTACTCACATTGCAAAAAATCATTTTTCAGTGGAAAAATGCGATGCGCCTACTTTGTGTTTGGTGACCGTTCATGTCACAGGCACTTGGCCCACCCACACAAGTGAGGCACCATTTTTATCAGGAGACCTGGGCAAATGCTGGGTGGTAGGAAATTTGGGGCTGCCTGATGATTTCAGGACTTTGCCTCCCAGATATTAAAGGAAAATTTGTTTTTTTAGGCAAAGTTGAAGCTTTGCAGGGGATTCTGGATAAAAAAAACCTGGCGAGAGCCATGCAAGTCACCCCACCCTGGACTCCTCCAGGTGTCTAGTTTTTAAAAATGTGCTAGTTTGGTAGGTTTCCCTAGGTGCCAGCTGAGCTGGGGTCCAAAATCCACAGCTTACCACATTGCAAAAAACACATTGTTTTTCAGTGGAACAATGTGATGAGCCTATGTTGCGTTTAGTGCAGGTTCGTGTCACGGGCACTTGGCCCACCCATTGGGAGACCATGGGGGACCCTGGGTGGTAGTAAATTTGTGGCTGCCTGAAGATTCCAGGACTTTTCCTCACAGAAATGCAAGGAACACTTTTTTAAAGGAAAGTTTGAGCTTGGCAGGGGATTATGGGTAAAAAAATGTGGTGAGAGCTACATAGTCACTCCTCCCTCGACTCCCCCGGGAGCCTAGTTTTAAAAAATATGCTGGTTTGGTAGGTTTCCCTAGGTGATGGCTGAGATGGGGTCCAAAATCCATAGCTGCCCACATTGCAAAAAACACATTGCTTTTCAGTGGAGAAATGCAATGTGCCTATGTTGAGTTTGACGCCTGTTCGTGTCACAGGCACTTGGCCCACCGACACAAGTGAGGCAGAAATTTTATTGGGAGACCTAGGGGAACACTGGGTGGTAGAAAAATTGTAGCTGCCTGCAGATTCCAGGACTTTTCCTCACAGAAATGCAAGGAAAATGCGCTTTTAGGCAAAGTTTGAGCTATGCAGAGGATTCTGGATTAAAAAAAAACCTGGCAAGAGCAACACAAGTCACCCCACCCTACCCTGGAATCCTCCAGGTGTCCAGTTTTCCGAAATGAGCTAGTTTGGTAGGTTTGCCTAGGTGCTGGCTGAGCTGGGGCCCAAAATCCTCAGCTAGCCATCCTGAAAAATACATGCATTCTACTGGGTGAAATATTATGTCTCCCAGGCCACGTTTTGGGGTGTCACAGGAGCAAGGCCCATCCACACCAGTGGGGTACCATTTATATATAGAGATATTTGGGAATATAGTATAGTAGAACATTTGTTATTACCAATAGAATAACTCTATATTTGTGCCTTTCAAATGTAAGCAAGTGTGTAACACAGAAGACATTTTACAACATGCCCTCTGAAACACCTGCCTGTAAGTGTACCATAAATTCAAAGATGTACAATTAACCACTGCTCCTAAACTCAGTATATGGTGTATGTTTCAGAAATACAGAAATACAGTTAAATATTGATTCCCTAATATGAAGCTATTGGGTGACATCATCCTGCACTGGGGGCAGCTGGGACCTGTTTTATTTTGACCTCATTTTTGTTTTTTGTTTCTCAATACTACACTCCCTACAGGACTTGGCATAGTTGGCCACTCACTCCCGCCCTGAAATGGCCATGTGCAAAGGCCTCATAATGAGGCTGCTGCCGTGGACGCACAGCAGGCATGTCACTTACACCCCAAAGGAGCACCTAAGGCAAAGCGCCTGTACCCATCGGTACACCCTTCATGGCCAGCGCCACCCATGCTGTTGGTCATACTAGAAATATCAAGGTTTGTGCTTGCCTTTTTATTGACGAGAATCCCTCCTCGCCCACAACCCATGATGACCTCTTTAGAGCTCCTTGGTGTTGCCTTGCCGATAACACCTAACTTTACATTTCTCTGCTCACTTGTTTACCAGCGCCTGGCTCCTCCTCTTTATTCAGTTGGTCTTCATTCACTGTATATATGTATGCATGTATTAAGATATATGCTACTTCTATGGAACGAACCTAGCCAGGAGGTAGTAAAGAGCTGTACATAGTCAAAGACAAGCATAAAGTCAATAAGTAATGGGAGAGGGAGAGTGGTTGTGGGCGGCTTAATGATTTGTGAAATAGTGTTCCTCAAAGAGTTGAGCATTCAACTCATTCCTAAATTGAAGTAAAGCCAGTCCTGGTGGACAGAGAGATGCTGTTCCATTTCCTGAATGCATAGATATAAAATTCTGATTTATCTTTTTCACATATCTTAGTATGAAGTCTGAGAACCTCAGCACTATCTGTTTCACTCTCAGAAACTCAACTTCAAGTCAACTCTTGGATCAAATCCTCCCTTGATCATCTTGCTCCTCTTAGATCTCCAAACAAGGGTCACCTCTGCCTCCCATCTGCGCCTTGGTACATTCATCGGTTGATGTCTTTCAAATCACTTTATAAACAGGCGGACACTCCTATGCCCCTTCCACACGTATTTCGAATTTGCTCTACATGAGCCTCCTTTTATGCTGACAAGATAACTCAGTCCTCCACTTCAGCTAACAAAGTCTTTTCCATTGTGAATTCACTCGCTAATACAGAGTCCTTATTTATGCTATCACACCATTAAAGGCTTTCTATGACCAACTCGCCCTCTTCTTTCATGTCAAGAAAAATAAAATTTGGCAAACCTGTCCACCTCTGTTGCTTACTACGTCCTGTCATAGTGCTGACCCTAGTCCTGTTCCTCTTCCACCTGATTTGGTCCTGTCTCAATGTTCCCATCTATCTCTAGAGAAAACTACTGACCTTCTCCTTAGCACAAAATCTGACTTCTCTTTGATCCTTGCCCTGCCCAAATCATGCACCTTGCCCCTTCTGTAAACAGTCCACTTCTTAACGACCTCTGTAAATGTCCTCTGAGAGTCCTCTTATTCAAGGCATAGTGGACTTTTGCTGGAAACAGGCATTAGGTGTTCCACTTCTTAAGAAACCTGTGGCTGATATGGCAGTGTTCAGCTACTTCTGTTCTATCTCTTACCTCTTTCAGTCAAGTTACTTGAAAAAGAAGTGAAAGAGCAGATTTCTGCATTTTTCCATTATCACAATACTTCAGATCTCCACAAGACAGTTTCTGTCACTAAAACAGTACAGAATCTGCCCTTCTCTCCACCCTAGATTATCTTACACTGCTGATAGACCACAGAGGCACTAGAGCTCTTATCCTACCTTGTGAGAAATTGGGTTGTCGATTGACTTGGGTGTGAACCCTGGTCAAGCAACAGCCACAATCCCTGGAAGAGTGAACCACAAAAAGTAACCCTTGCTTATCCTGGTTAGCTTGGCAAAAAAAAACTGCCAGGCTTAACTTAGAGGCAATGCCTAAAGTATTTATGCTGCACACAACCCAAATTAAATTGAAAACACAGCACAGGACAAATCCATTTAGAAAAATAGAGTGTAGAGGATGGGCTAGGGTGGTCGACCTCAAATCTGGGGAACTGGGTTCAAGTCTCGGCAATGACGCTAAACATCTTGCGATTCTGGGCAAATCACTTAATCTCCCTGTGAAAATGAATGTGTCTGCCCGGTCTATTTAGATGCTGGCAGTTCGACGGATGAAATACTGTTGGAGTGTCACCGACTCTGCGACGTATGTTCACTGCGTCGACGGCGCAATATGCAAAATCAGCTGTCGGAGGGAGGACATCCAGTTTGTCTGCATGCCCAATCACGAAGTTCCTTCCCACCAACTTGACTGTGGTGTTAAAACCTACACACCTGAGTTGGCAGTTACGAAGGGATATGTCAGAAAACTCACTTTCACACTTCCTTTTTTGCCATGGATCCGACCATCCAAGTCCTGAACCTGCTGCTGCTTGATGATAAACCAAATCAATACCAATGTGGATGAAATTGACGGTAAGTTCTACTTTTACCTAATACCTTTTGACTTGTCTGTTAACATTTGCACTTAACTTGTGCATTTTTAAATCTCTCTTACAAGCAATAGCATACCAATGTGTAATGCATATGTGTGTAATGTTGACGTTGAAGAAATTTAAAGAAACACACCTGTATGATAATATTGTATTTCTGAATTTGGTGCCAGCTGCCTTCAAAATAATTGACACTTGCACAAAAAAAGATATCAATCAAAAAACAAAGTCACCATACAGAAGTGTTTAAAGAAATTTAGAAAATTGTCAATCTAAAAACATGCATTACACATCATTGGGATAAGTGCAATGTACCATGATGTAGAAATTGCACTAGAGAATGTGTAACCTTTACCATAATAATTACCTATAAAATCAATCTCAGTCCCAAATTTGAATCATTCAGCACATCCATCCATGTAACATTTCCCCTTGTCTAGTGCAAGTCCTGTATTATATCCAAATACAATAGTCATATTATTTTTTTAAGGTGTAATGCATATGTGTTTATTCTTATCAGTAATTAAGGTGAAAAAATCACACCTGTAGTAACACTTCAAAAAATAATTTCAAATATCTATTTGTTGGTGCAAGTGTCCAATATCATGATGAATGGCTGCACCTAAATACAAATGATGATCACATACTATTTTAACCAATGCGACAATTAAAAAAGGAAACATCCCAAAAATGTTCTATCTGGTATAATGGTAAATAAAAATGTGTTCTTCGCATTTTAGTCAGAAACATTGCGAGGAAACAAACAACTGCAAAGGAAGATTAAGGTGTAATGCATACGTGTTTATTCTTATCAGTAATCAAGGTGAAATAAACACACCTGTAGTAACATTTCAAAAAACAATTTCAAACATATATTTGTTGGTGCAAGTGTCCACTATCGTGATAAATGGCTGCACCTAAACACAAATGACAATCACATACTATTTCAACCAGTGTGTACACTTAACAAACGAAACATAAGAAACAATGTTGTTTTTCCGGCCATAATAGTAAATACAAATATGTACTTCACATTTTTTGTCAGAAACATTGCCAGGAATCAAACAATTGCAAAGGAAAATTAATGTCAGGCCAAAGTTGGTGAAATAAAAATAGTGGTTTATTAAACCAATGAGATACTTCTCTCAAACAATAAATATTATTGTATTTACACCAATAGAGTATCTGGTGAAATGCACTGTTGTGCTGTTGTGCTGTAGCACTAAACTTGCCTCCTATTGAACTGCCAAGGGGAACCTCTTCAGGAAGGGGCATCTAGTGGGCACAGAGCAGGAACAAGCAAGGATCTTTCTTGGGCGG
This sequence comes from Calotriton arnoldi, assembly GCA_963921515.1. Classification (NCBI taxonomy): domain Eukaryota; kingdom Metazoa; phylum Chordata; class Amphibia; order Caudata; family Salamandridae; genus Calotriton; species Calotriton arnoldi. Next base: position 1,088,878 of record CAWUFW010006108.1, on the reverse strand, counting down.
GGTGTTGGGTTTGGGAGGGGTGGTCTTGTGTTTGGAAGGGGTGGTTTTTGGTTTGGATGGGGTAGTTTTGGCTTTAGAAGGGGTGCCTTGGCCTTTGGGACGGGTGGGTTGGGATGTTGAAGGGGTCAAGGCCAGGGCAATTAATACATCTTTACTGGGGAAATGCGTAGGATAGTTGGGAGGCAGTTGGGTTTGAGAGGTAGAGGGAGTGGCAGTGGGTGACGTGCGTGTGTCTGTTGAGGTTGCAGGTGCATGTGGGTCTGGGGTATATTGTATAGGTTTGTGTGTGTGTTTCTTCCTAGGTGTATGTTGTTTGGGTGAGTGTGAGATTTGAGTTTTGTAGGTGTTGTTTCTAATGTATGTGTGCGTGTGGATGAGTGTGCTACTGAGATGCTGGGCGTGGTTGTTGTGCTTGTGGATATGGTGGTGCATGTGGATGTGGTGGTGAATGTGGTGTCTGTGGGTGTGCTGGTGGTGGTGCATGTGGGTGTGGTGGCGGGGGTGGTTGTGGGTGTTTGTGTGGTGGTGGGTGTAAATTAACGTGTGACAACAAATACTGCAATGTTGTACCAATATTTGTATAAACTGAGAGACAGTTTCCTTTGTCTGACCTTTTCACAATGGTAATACTTACTTTAAGTAACTGAATTATATTTAAATTGTAAAAAATATTATATGGATGAATTAGCTTATTAAATGTATCATGCACTATGTAGATACCTATGCTGTTGAAAAAATTACGAAACATATTGTTTGGTGGATTGACAAATTACTTCTACAGTATCAGTAAATATAAAAGCCTTGATACATTTCTAATCCACTTCAGTACAGAGCAAAAACATTTACACATTTGACTCCTAAATACATCTAGCTATTTAAACTTTGCTTTACCATTGTGAACTTGTTTAACACAATATTCTGGCTTTCACTTTAGCCAAAAATTGGCACATCACAGTAAATATTACATACACTGATTCATATATAACTTTTACATCAAATATTCAAATGTAGTTCACAAGATGCAACATATTTCACCCTGTTGCATTTCTACATTTGCCTAATAAGTCTTGATTTGGGCTTGATTTGGAGTTGTCTAGCTGGGATACTCCAACATATGTGTGATACAACAATCCATCTAATAAATCCCTGTTAAGTATCCCATTCTTCCCCATAATTGAATTATCATCTGGACATAACAAAGGACATTGAAAAATGGTTTTGGGTCTGCGTTACTCTGTCACCAATGTGTACACATTCCTGTCTGTGTTTCTACAAAAATTGTATTCCAATCACAATTATTTGTCAAAAAACAGACTGCCTTACATACACATTTGTGAAGGAGTAGGACATCATGCAAATCTGTCACTTTTACATGTCTGAAACAGTATTTTGGATGCCCAACACATTTAGGATATGTTTTGAATCCAAAATGTAGCCATTACTTCTGATGTGACTCATGATTTTGGCTCACATGCTGACTCTTGTTTGTGTAGAATTCCAACTTACCTATGTTACGTTTGGAATATCCACTGTATGATAACTGCATATTATGCTACTTCACATGTAATAGGGCTAACAGTACATCATCCACAATAGTGAAGGAGCATCACACCTGACACAATAAAGACTAGTGGCATGTTTGGTACAAATGTCCCTTCTGACATCAAACAACCTGATGTATATTTGCAGTTTAGGAAGCCATGTGTTTGCTTAGAACAGTCCTTTGGTGGTGATCAGAAATCAGGTGGTATCCTTGCCCTGAAATTCATACACAAAGCACATCATCATACACCTTGTGCAAAACTTACACCTTCAAGAACTCTTCTGCATTGGACATGTGTCAACCTTAATGTTAATGGTTAAATTAGCTGTTGCAACAAAAGATGAGTTATTTAACATGTTCAACTCACACTATAACTTATCCCCTTGATGCTGCTGTTGGGCTCTCAACTGCCCATCAGAGTCTCAAGGTCTGGATAGTCCACAGCAAGTATGCAGGTCATTAAGTGGGTCAGGGTGCGGCACACGCGCTTCTCACATTGGGAGGACTTGCCGAGCAGAACTTGTGATGACTTCATGGTCCAGCATCATAGGTCCTCCCACCACTTGTGGCCCTGGATGCTGCACCACTTGTAGATCCCCAGGGTCCGCACCTTCTTGGTGATGGCCTGCCACATCTCCTTTATCTGATGGGCATTAACCTGTATGGATATAAGAAAGGAAAGGAAGCAAAAATGTTTGTAACTTTTTGTTTATCTATATTGATGTAACACAATTTTACAACATTAATTACAAGTATTATTAAAAAACTACTACACATTTAATTTTATTCTTCGAAGGTGCACCAATGGCAAGCCCGTCTGTGCCAGTCCGCGCCCGACTTTCGCCAGTAGTCCTGCCCCTGATGCCTAATATTATATTAAAGGATAGGCTTTGCTACTCCTCTGCATTTTTGCGTGAAATTGGAAATTCATTTTTGTATTCAGCTAGGCCAAAGCATAACTGTGACCGGCCTTCCTTTTGGAATCTGGAAGGTCCAGTCACTTGTGACTTTTGTACATTTTCCTGCTTACCTTCAGTGTTTGTTCTAGCTCTTTTTTATCTGTGTCGAATCGGTTGTATTCTAGCACTTTAACCAACTCTCTGTTCTTTTTTCCTTTAGTGACGCCAGCAAGGTCCTCAACAAAGGTGTCCCAGCGTTTATCTTCTGGTATTTATTGTAATATTAGGTCACTATCTAAGCACGCAATTGTTGTGACTTTTCCCCCGGACTTCTGTTTTCTTACAGAAACCTGGCTAAATGCTTCTGCTCTTCCCTGTATTTTGCTGGCCTTGCCAGACAACTACCAAATAGTTGGACTGGATAGGGAATCCAGTCCTGGCGGTGGAGTTGCTATTGTATTTTGTATCTCTGTGAAGGTTCAAATCATTGAATCTTTTATTGAGGAGTGGATTGAAATGTGTATTTTTAAGCTTGCGCTGGCAAATGGTCCTCACTGGAAGCACAACATCCTCGACTCCTCCCAATCCAGCTTCAGGAAAAACCACAGTACGGAAACCGCCCTCCTCACCGCAACAGACGACATCCGCACCTTACTGGACAAAGGAGAAACAGTAGCCCTCATCCTCCTCGACCTCTCAGCGGCATTCGACACAGTCTCCCACTGCACCCTAATATGCAGACTTCACGACGCAGTGATCCAGGACAAGGCCCTCGACTGGATCAGCTCCTTCCTCTCCGGCAGAATGCAGCGGGTCAGACTCCCCCCTTTCCTCTCAGACCCTACACCAACCACCGGCGGAGTCCCTCAGGGGTCCTCCCTCGGCCCTATGCTCTTCAACATCTACATGGCTCCGCTCGCCCCCATCGTAAGAACCTACGGACTCAACATTGTGTCATACGCAGACGACACCCAAATCATCCTCTCCCTATCCAACGAACCCAACACCGCCAGACACAACTTTCGAGAAGGCATGAAAGCTGTCGCCAAATGGATGAAGAACAGCTGCCTACAACTAAACACCAACAAGACAGAAGTACTCATCATGGGCCCAAACCCTGATGCCTGGAACAACACCTGGTGGCCCTCCGCCCTCGGAAACCCGCCCACCCCCACGGAACACGCACGCAACCTGGGAATCATCCTGGACTCCAAGCTCAAAATGGACCGCTAGATCAACTCAGTCTCTGCCTCCTGCTTCCTCATCCTCCACCTCCTACGTAAGACCTTCAAATGGATCCCCCTCGAACACAGAAAGACCGTCACTCATGCCCTGGTCACCAGCAGACTCGACTACGGCAACGCACTCTACGCCAGAATAAACAAAAACCTCACCCGCAAGCTACAGAACATCCAGAATGCCGCCGCAAGACTGGTCCTCAACCTGCCAAAACACTGCCACATCTCCCAACACCTGTGCACACTCCACTGGCTCCCCATCGAGGCAAGAGTCACCTTCAAGATGCTCACCCATGCACACAAGGCCCTCCACGACACCGGATCAGCATACCTGAACAGCCGACTCAAATTCCACGCACCCCAAAGGACCCTACGATCAGCCCAGCTCTCCTACGCCGTGGACCCACGCACCAGAAAAACTAGATCGGGAGGCCGCTCCTTCTCCTTCCTCGCGGCCAAAGCCTGGAATGCCCTTCCGCTCCACCTCAGACAGACAACATCGCTTCCCATCTTCGTAAGAAACCTCAAAACCCGGCTCTTCGACGGACCCCCTCCTTGATGGACTGGAACCTGCAGCCCCACACCCCCAGCGCCTTGAGACCCTTACGGGTGAGTAGTCACGCTTAACAAATGCCTGATTGATTGATTTGATTGGAGCACTAATTTATTCCTCCCCCCCAGGACCCAGAAAAGATTTTAGCCATCTAATGGCTGAATGTATTGCCCCCATGTACTTTCCTCCAAAAACTTTCTCCTATTGGGAATTTTTAACTTCCATGGAGATGACGTTTCCCTACAAGAGGTGGCCGGTCTTCTCGATGACTTAGAAACTTTGAGCCTTCACCAATGTATTGGTGGCCCTATGCATAGAGCAGGCCACACACTGGCTCTGTTTTACTAACTCTCCACTCATGACTAGTGAAAATCCTTTTTCCCTTACTTGGACAGATCACTAACTTATCAAGTTTCAACTTGGTAGGACCGATGAAATAAAGCAGTTGGCTACAGCAAGGAAAAAGACCTACAGAATATGGAATAACATCTCACAAGAAACGTTCTCTAAAATCATGTCATGAGGAGCAGCAACCCAGGACCCATATAATAATGTTGTATAGAAAACTACCACCGGCCCTGTCTACGGCATTTGATAAAATGCACCCATAAAACTATCCAAACAGACCTCCTCCAGACCACATGCCCCTGGTTTTCCAGTGAACTACGTTCACTGAAGGCAGGATGCAAACAGTTGGAAAGACGCTGGCACCAGTCAAAAACTCAAAATGACAAAGCAGCCTTTAAATTGGCATTATCTGAATATCATGTGCAGATCAGGAAAACTAGAAGGAGTTTTATCTGCAATCAAATCACAAGTGTAGGCAATGTTTCCAAAGAGCTCTATAAAGTGCTTAATGATTTCATTCATCCTCATGCCTGCGTCTCAGCCATCCCTGCATCTCAACACTTTTGAAATTCACTAGCTGATTTATTTTAGGACAAAATTGATGCTATTTACAAGAAATTCCCATCAGTCCGGGGCTGATCACCACCCATCTCATGCATGCCGTCCTAAATTGATTCTCCTTCGCTATGGGATAGGTTTGAACCCCTTACACTTGACCATATTTTAATGCTCTTGTCTAAAGCCAAATCTGGCTCTCCCTCGGATGTCTGCCCACCTAGTATCTTAGTCCCTTTTCAGCAGTGATAGCCCCTGCTATTCTTTCTCTGTTCAATCATTCTCTCGAATATGCTAAACTACTTTAATTTGGAATACGGCTCTGGTCTCCCCATTCTTAAAAAACCAAATGCGGACTCCAACAACCTGACCAATTACTGTCTCATTTCCCTCCTCTCGTTAGTGGGGAAAATGCTTGAAAGCTATGTAAACAAGCAGCTTATGTTATTCCACGAGCAGCATGCGGACCTAGCCCCTCCGAATCCGGTTTTAGAGCAGCACACAGCACTGTAACTGCATTAGTTGCTGTTACAGATTCCATCTGTCTCTCTCTGGACGCAGGTACAACTGCCATGTTTGTGCTGATGGATCTCTCTGCAGCTTTTGACACCATTTTTCACACAATTCTGATTAGCAGACTGCATGAGATCAGTATCAGAGGCGCTGTCCTGCAATGGCTGGCTGATTTCTTAGAAGATCGATCTCAAATTATTACTCTGGGTCCCTTTAAATCCCAGACAGTTTCCATCACCAAAGGAACGCCGCAGGCCTCCTCTCTGAGCTCGACGTTGTTCAATGTCTTAGTGTCCCCCTTGGCCCAGATTGTCAAAGCATCAAGTTTTGAAGTAATTTCTTATGCTGACAATACTCAGCTAATCATTTCTTTGGGACAAGACACTGACGACGCCAGGTGTCATTTTCGAACCTGCATGAGGAACATTGATGCTTGGATGTCCCAAAAACTGCCTTCAGCTGAAAATTACCACACGTCAGGGAACAAGTGTACCGCAATCAAAAGAACTTCTATTCAATCAATGTGAAAGTTCTTTTCCAGGACCAACCAATGATTCCTTTGAACTAGGGAAGAGCAGCATATCCCTGCAAATGTCACAACGTGGACCTGAGAGGGCCTGGCTTGTTGGCAAATACTATCTGCCATTATATTGTTTGGTTATTGTAAAGAGTAGTGATCTAAAAATGTGCTACAACTTTTTGCAAATTTATTTTTCATCCCATATAGGAGACTCAGCTTATCCTAACCAACCATGGTTGTTAGCACCACTGAGGAATCCAACAACGCCAGGGGAAGACCGGTTCAATGAGGCCCATGGAAGAACACATAGGACAGTGGAGCAAGCTTTTGGGCTCGTAAGGCCCTGATTTCAATGTCTGGACAAGCCTAGTGGAGCCCTCCTCTTCTCACCCGATAAGGTGTACTAAATCACGATGGTATGCTGCATGTTACACAACATTGCCCTGCGACAGAATATCCCATAAATTGCAGATGAAGAAGACAATGAAGAGCCACTGGATGAGGATATTGAAATGCCAAATGAAGATGATAGAGGCGAAGAGGAAGGAATTGACGTAAGTCAAGAATTAATTAACAACTTCTTCACATGAGAGTAAGTATATCATTGCATTTTATTTTATGAAATGTTAAACCAACTTTTTATGTACTGAGGATAAAACTCTGTGTTAGACATTTGTTTGAAAGGCCAAGTTAAGTGACAACAAGGGCACAGATGTTTGTTGATCAAAGTTGACTGCTGTATTCATTTGCATTCTTCATCTTTGATTGTTCTTGGAAAATGTGTCCTCAAATATATTCATTTGTAAGGTGTCTATTTTGTATTGTAATTGAATAAACCTTTTTGTTTTTCTCTGTTTTAGAACCTTTTACCATGTCATCTTCATTTGGACATTTCAAAGTTATGACATTTGCAGTTATATGCTATTGCTGCAAAGTACAAAGGAAACGTGGGTTGATCCTGTGGAAGACACCCACATACTTTGGGAATATATATGTTTCAATGAGACAATTTGCAGAGTGATTTAATGAGAGTTTGTGAAATTGCATTAGACTTGTTTTCTGTTGAATGTTCGCACCAAGCCAATATGTGTTGCTTGATTTGCTCTAACCACATGTGGTAGTCGACCCAACCCATACTAATCTCCCTTCACATTGGCAAAAGGCTCATTTTGTGTTAAGTGTATGAAGCTGTTGATGTGTTTCATCATTGTAGAACTAGCTTCTTGTAGCACACCACTTAAAGTAGGTTGTGACATTCCCCAGATAATGCACCATTATATTGGAATGAACCTGTGACCACCAAATTGAGTACTGCCAGGATTTAGGACCATTGGTGTTATTGTTATACAGCTGATGCCATAATTCAATAATATTGTGCCTATTGATTATATCCCCTTCTTCCATGGTGGCAAAGTTTGGAACTGGTAATGAACAATGACATTGTGTATTTGTGTGATGTGTAGTTTGTTATGTTTAAGGAACATTTGACAAACCAATCTATTTCAAATATAATAAAAAACAGTTTTTGATTTTTGTATTTTGTTGTCAAGGTAGAAATTTGTGAGAAACATTACCTATTTGCAATTCATTCATAAATAAACAATAATTTGATTGTTTACATTTTAATATGTATTATGGAAGGAAACAAATGAATAAATACTGAAGAGTAATACAACACCAGTCTTTGACTTTGTTAGTTTGGATTTTATTAAACAAAACCATATAAACTAAAACAGGGTGTAAACCAAAAAGCAAACATAAAAGGAAAAGTCAGTTATGGTGAATGAAACCATTATTGAAGAGCCAAAATTATTTGAGGTCCAATGTCCAAAATACAACAGGCATCAGAAAGGTAAATGTGTCCAGAAAATAGTGAATGGTAGTCACACACTGGAGGAAATTAGGTTCAACGTCTCTTGGTAATGGTGGTGGTGCTCTTGCCATCCTCTTTTGGAGGTCCAGACGAACGTGTGCTCCTACAGGGGGGTGGTGGATCCACAGTTGCAAGGGCTGAGGTGACTGTAGGTGTTGCCTGTTATGGCAGGGTCTCCCTTTCTGTGGCTGAGACAGATGTAGTTGGACCACAGAAAGGAGAAGATGGTGCATGGAAAAGTCCTGCACAAATGGGTGTTAATGTCCTGCAGCATCCCAATCAGGGAGCCCAAATTGGAGTTCAGATTCTCCATCTGTGCATTGTGCTCCCTCTGCAACTGCATATCCCGGAGCTCAGTGAAGACCTCGCCCATCATGTCTTGGGACTGATGGAGGGATCCCAAGACTAGGTTGAGGGTGGCCGGGATGAGAGTCAAACCAGTGGCCTCACTATGCTGGCCCACAATTTCCCGTCCAGGACCCCTATCCCCCCTACGCTGAGGCCTTCACCCAGTGTGCCCCATCCCACTGGTTCCTGGCTGAACTGTAAGTGGTGGTGGTGGTGACCCAACAGCAACCAGGACTGGGTGGACAAGGTCGGTGTGGTGTTGGTTTGGACACAGAACTGGAGGTATCCGTGAGCTGAGGTGTTGTAACAGCTGGGGTGGGAGGTGTAGGTGTCGGCCGAATGAGACTCACTGGAGCCGTCCGCCCAGGGAGAATTGATGGACCAGATTGCTCCACTTCATCTGAACCTTCAGGAGTGGAGTCAACCCTGGAGGCTTGATCCTGGGCTGGAGTGGAGGTTTCCTCAGTGGCAGATGGTTGACCACGTGCTCTGGCTAATATAAATATTTAAAAAAATTGATATATTGTAAAAGTATGGATTAAAGCAATTACACATAGAATGAGTTTTAAGCAAAGATTGTAGCAACCTAAAAGGAAAAAGGAAAGCAATATCATGATTATATCTTTCAGTGATATTGTAAATAGTTTACGCAGTTTACATTTCATACAGAACAACTTCACATAAACAGGTAAGAAGATTTCCTGAAATGTAAAAATAAATTTACAAACGATACATGATATGCAACAACCATTCAGTACAACCCACTAGAGAGGAGAAATGTGAAATTGACCAATCCAAGACCTTCCAGGCTAAAACACAGATATTTACACAACTTAGAAGGATGTTTAGCATTAGTCATCATATTAACAGTGCAGAGTAAATTTATCACATATACCACTTATATTCAGCATACAAATTTAAATACCTTAAAAATGTGTGCTCAACAAACTGTGCAACTAATGACATCAATTCAATTACATGAAAAGAAAAGGACAACATACAAAACTTCAAAACATACAATTTACAAAAGAGAGCACTAAAAAGAGATTGACACTTTACCATATGTGAAATAAGTTTGAAAAGTGAGAATGTGCAAAATTAGATTTTCACAAAACAGAAACAAGGCATCATGGTTGTTGTAGTTATTTCAATGATACATTCACAACACTTGCAAAATTTTAACTTGAGCATACCTGGTGAAAATCTGCAGTACAAAGAGAACAGACATTTACTATTTGAAACACATATATGTTATTTGTTATTTGGTGTACAAACACTTACAAGCACCATAACATCATGTGAAAAGAAATTGAAATTGAAACCTGTTATCTTATATACAACACAATACATTCAAACAAACAAGCCAAACAGGATGTTACAGATATATTTAGGTTTGTTAACTTCAAGCCAAACAGGATGTTACAGATATATTTAGGTTTGTTAACTTCAAAGCAAACAGGACAACTAGGTTTAGTGACATCTTGAAAAGTGTAATTTACTAGTCTCCACTCTACCAGGTATTCATGTCAAGCCTTCAGGCTGTAGGATCTGCAAGACCTTCTCCTCCCACCCAGGGAATGAGTTGTAAGGGGGGCCTGGGAGAACCAACACCAGTCCTCTGGGCCACCAGGTGATGCTTGGAGGCCAGGGAACGCTTTATTCGCCACAGGTCATTCTACCTCTTCCTAATTTGCTTCTGTGTGTGCAGGTGGTTTGCTACAGCATTCACTCTGTCAACTATTCTAGCCTACATTTGCCTTTTCTGTGCTCTTGTTGTCATTTGTACTTGGGCTCCAAAGAATGGTGGCTCTACTCTAATGATTTCATCTACCATGACTGACAATTCACCGTCAGTAAAACTGGGATTTTTCCTCTCCACCATTCTGAGATTATGAACTTAAATAACCCACAAGATGATAAAAAAGGGGGGTAAATGAACAGGAAACAGAGCAAAAAACAGAAAAAAACACCTGAATTCAGTGGGAAAGTACTCTGGTACAAAGTTCTGCTGTACTGGAATGGAAAAGGACCATGGTCTGAAATGAATTGTGTTTTATAGTGTGGTATTGCGGTGTTAACAATAAAGCAAATCACATCAGGTGGGTGATGCTAGCATCCATTTTAAAGCCACAGGACGAGTCCAATGTTGACCGTGTCCCGGGGTGGAATCACTCTGTCGGAAAACTGCAACTAGAACACTGCCAGAACAACTGTGATATCTAAGTAGGGTCAGCCTAACCTGCCCTGGCATTGACAAAATACTATTCACCAGCAGAGGAATCTGCCGCGTTGGCAGTGGTGAGCTGCGTACATAATGGTAAACACTCTGTTGACAGTGACCCAGCCAGCATACATCTAAATAGGGTGGGCTGGATCCTGTCAATATGATGGAATACTTGGATACTCTGCAAGGAGAGACAACGGTAGCCCCACCAAGATCTAAATCAGGCCCTTAATCTCTTTTTGGAAGTAAAAAATGTACACCGGGATGAGGCAGAAGGCTGTAGCCGAATACACTTCCAGGAGTACGTATACCCTGTGGCAAAGGATCGCTGAACAGGATTTGCTGCTGTGCAGAATGTAGCGGGAGGAGCCGCAAAGTCAGGGTGTTTATCTTGGGTGGTTTGACAAGCAGGTTGGTCCCGGTCTTCCCTCAGTTCTCAGAGCAGTTTTTAGTAAAAAATGTTCCAAGTGCCAAATTTTGGATTCTGGCTCTCTGGGCACCTCTAGCACCACAATCAAGGGTCCAGGACTGGCCACCATTTGGGGGTTCAGAAATCACTCAGTCTGGGTCGAACGTGCAGGTTCAAGATGATGGGATCCTTTTATGTCCCTGTGGCTCTGAAAAGGAGTCTAGCAAACTAGCCCTTGATGTCCCTCTGGTATACTTGGGTTTAGGTGAAGATGCAGTGCTAAATCAGCAGGGTTGGCCTCTGAGGGTTTAAGCTAGGCTTCAGGCAGCAATGCAGTCCTTACAGGTACAGAAAAACAGTCTTGCAGAGTTCACAGCAGCTCACAGCAGCAGGCAGTCCACTGAGAGTCCAGCTGCAGGTCTAGAAAGTGAACTGAGGAGTGGGTCTGAGAGTCCTATTTCTACCTAGTGCTTCCTTTGAAGTTGGGAGAAGTTTCTAAAGGTTTCTTCTTTGAAGTGCTTGGAATGTCCTGACTCCCCTGCTTTTGCTCCAAATTGGCTGCAGTGACAATGTGGAGGTGACTAGCCTTTTATGTGAAGACAGAGCACAGCCGATTCATTTGCAATTAGGGCTCTGCCTAGCTCTCAGTCCCATCCTGCCAGCAGATGGCCCATTCAGGCACACTTAATCCTTCTATTGTGCGACTGTCTGGGAGGAATTCACAAAGTCTAGCAGTCAGTTACACACAGTCATGTGACCTATGACAAGCTGCAGGCACCAAATTGCTACGGTTAGGAAAATGCCCACTTTCTAAAAGAAGTATTTTCAAAATTGTAATGTAAAATCTGACTTTACCATTACATTTTTCATTACAATTGTATAGATACCAAACATGAAATGCCTATCTGTCTTCAATCAAAAGTTAGCACTTATTAAAAGTATTAAGGCAACCCAATGTTATCCTATGAGACAGATAGGCCTCACAGTAGTGAAAAACGAATGTAATAGTTATTCACTACCAGGACATATAAAACTTAAAAGCCCAACCTCTTTGTTACAAGGCACTCAGCCCTATGGGCTACCTAGCGTCTACATTTGGGCTGACTTAAATCCAATGAAAAGGGAATTTAAGGCTTGGTAAGTGGGTTATATTGCAAAGTCGAATTGGCAGTTTACAACTGCATTCAGGCAGCAATGGCAGGCCAAGGACATGTTTTAAGTTGATACTTAAGCGGGTGGCACAATGATTGCTGTAGGCCCACTAGTAGCATTTAATATACAGACCCTGGGTATATGGTATACCACACTACAGGGGACCTATGTGTAAATTAAATATGCCAATCAGGTATAAGCTAATTTAACCATGTTTAGGGGAGTGAGCACAAGCACTTAAGCACTGGTTAGCAGTGATAAAGTGACAAAATTCTAAGGCTAACAAAAGCAAATTTCAACATAAAATGGAGGAAAGTAGGCAAAACGTTTGGGGAAAGACCACCATAGGTTTACAGGTCTAACACTTCTTGATCTTTGTGTAGCCTTCAATACTCTTTTTCACTCTATTCTTCTGAATCAGTTGTATTCTGTCGGTATCCACAATGTTGCTCTTCAGTGGATTACCGACTATCTTCCTGATGGCTGTTAATAATTTTTTTCAGATGAGAGGCTGGAGACAGGGGACAGATGAAGCGTGACGCGGGATCCATCCCCATCAACAAGCACCCTAGCAACTTAATCATCAACCTTAATTCTAGGTCCCTAACTTCCTTAGAAGATGATGTTCTGAATAAAGGTTTGAGCTTTGTGCCCATCCACCTGGGGGATGATTTCCTGACAAAAGTTAATATATCCCAGTTCTTTAGAAAAATTCGACTGACCTTTTTCTTTACAAACAATACTGAAACTGATGACCCTAGCAGAGCGATGAACACAGGCCCGAGATCGAAATCCATTTTCAATTCACTGCTACACTTGGTTCCACCCAAAGCAGCGACTTTTGAAAAGGCAGTGAGCAGAGAATTTGAAAAACTAAGACCTTCGGCCAAGATGCCTTATTTCAATCTATCCAGAAATTAATTACAATGTCTCTAACAACTAGACTCTGGCTCGGAGATAGTCATTAAACCAGCAGACAAAGGCAGGTCATTGTCATTATGGACCAACAGGATTACCAAACTGAATGCCTTTGTCAACTCAATGATGGAAGATATTATCTGTGCCTACGTTTGGATCCCACCCCTAGACTCCAGACTACCATAGGAACGATGGTGGACCAAGCAAGGGATGCCAGCTAGATCACCAAGGATGAAGCAGAGTTTTTGATACCGAATCAGCCTAAAATACCTTATTTCTATATTTTACCTAAGGTACCCAAATCAACAAGACCGCCCCCGAGGAGACTGATTGTCTCGGGCATATGGTCACTCCTTGAACCCCTTTCACAATTCGTGAATTGGTTTTAACGTCCCATTGTAGTGGAGATGCCATCTCACCGACAGGACACCAAACACGTACTGAATGTACTCACTGAGATTCCATTTGATTCTGGGGTACACATTTTAGTATCCTTTGGTGTGGAATCCCTCTATACAAACATTCTGCAAGATGATTCCTTAGAAGCAGTGAGAGCACTTTTGGACCGAAGACAATGGTATGATCTGACTCCGACCTCCTTCGTGCTGGATTGTGCCACCCTTGCCATGAAGGAGAACTTTTTTCAGTTCCAGGAACAACTATACTGGCAGGTCACAGGGACATTGATGGGAAGTACCTTTGCCCCCAGCATGGCCAATCTGTACATGCACAGCTTTGAAACCCAATATATCTACCCGCCGAACAATCCATTTTCATCGAATCTTAAAGTCTTGAAGAGATACATCGACTATATATTTGTGGTATGGGAGGCTCTGCTAACTCCTTGGAAACCTTTGCCTCTTGGTTGAACTCAAGGAATCTGCATCTCAAATTCACTTGTGAGTACAGCAATGTCTCCCTCCCTTTTCTGGACCTACGATTATACCCTAAAGGTGTCAGCATATAATCCAAGCTTCATAAGAAACCCATGGCTCGCGACTCTCTACTGAGCTACACCAATTTCCATTCTCATGCTCTCAGAAACAACCTCCATGTGGGACAATTCCTCAGGCTAAGGAGGAACTGTACAGAAGTTACCAAGTACAAGGAACATACTGACACACTTAGCAATCACCTGTTACAACAAGCATATCCTACCAAACTGTTATAGAAAGCATCTAAAAGGGCCAGGAATAATCACCAAGAGGCCCTCCCAGAAACATACACTAAAGCCCCATGGATCAGTTGGTGTGTGTAAGCACTTACAGTCACCTGACCAACATTGGGAAAAAATCCATCAACAGAAATTGGGTTATCCTGAAAAGTGGTGAAAAACAACTACCTAGACCCCTTTTTGCGCTCAAACGCAGCAGGAATTTTGGAGATATACTTGTACATATTTGTCCCCACACTTCATCTACCGCTCTAAGAGCATTTAGACAAAACACTCTTTTGTCCAATAAGCCGGCCATAGGACATTTTCCCTGCGGTACATGCTCTGTCTGTCCCTACACTACTGCAATGTCATCTGTAGATCTTGGTCAAACCACTCCCTGTGAATTATGCACCTTGACAAACTGCAATACAGAGGGAGTCATTTACATACTGAGTTGCCCCTGCAACAATCTATGTGGGCATGACCATACGCAAGTTTAAAAAAGAGAATAGTTGAGCATCTGAGTTCTATCCGATGCAAGAAAGACAACACAAAAGTATCCCCCCACCATGAGCCCTAACAACCCCCAGGCCAAAAAACGACTCCGACCCCAGCCCCCTGAACTGAGTCTTAAAACAGCCCTCCAAGCCCAAAAAATACGACTGCGAACCCTGCCCCCTGCCCTGAGTCCTAAAACCGCCCCCAGGCAAAAAAACTATCCTGACCCCAGCCCCCTGCCCTGAGACCTAAAACGGCCCACAGTCCTGAAAACAGCCCCTTCCTCCCCACCCTGAGCCCTAATACTATCCCCCTGAAAACTAACTCCCCCTAAAAATGACCCCCTCCCTCCTGAAAACCAACACACTCCCCTCCGCCGTGAGTCCTAAAACAGACCCCAGTCCTGAAAACTGCCCCTTCCTCCCTGCCCTGAGCCCTAAAGTTACCCCCTGAAAACTAACCCCCTGAAAAACTAACTCCCCTAAAACTACCTTCCTCCCCCTGAAAACTAACCCACCCTCCCCCAAAGCCCTAATCACCAAGCTGCGTCCTGGTACTTCCTCTCCCTCTGATCCTTCCTGTAATTCTCCCCGCCCATCTGGTCTCCGAAACTAGACCGCTGACTGCCTTAACCACGCATCTGCATGATCCAAGCATATGCGTGGTTAAGGCATGTGCGTTGCTAAGGCAAGCGGTGTTCCGCATGGTTAATACTGTTTCCCTATTTAAAGCCATGTAATTGGTTCAGAGAGGCTTCTACAAGACAGCCTCTATTTTCTCAAAAACAAAGAAGTTTTTCCCTAATATCCCTCCTATGATCTTCACTCTTCACCCCTCTGTCTTTTGCCCATCCCCAAGATAGGAATGAGATAGGAAGATAGAAATGGGATAAGATGATAGGATGTGGGACAGGAATTCAGTCCTTCTACTACCTTGCATCCAAAATTTGGAACACTCTCCCACTGTCATTACATCTAATCAACAATAAACTTTCCTTCTAGAAGCCCTTAAATACTTTCTCTTTTCTTTTATTTGATTCCTCGCTGTCAGGGGACTGAGGACTCTTACCAATGACTTGCACAGGAACAGAAGTTGCTTATATCCCAACTCCCTCTGGGAAATCCCTCGGAGACCGTTTTAAACAACTCTGTCTCCAAAGCGACCTCCAGGGGGAAGGGGGAGTGGATAAAACAATAAACTGAAGAAGAGACTGGTTCAGAACTCCTGATTCCTCCTTTTCGTATTCCCTTCAGTTTCTAGTCTTCTGAATTTCAGTTGTACTGAAGTTACCTCAGGAAACTAACACAAACAATTACTAAGCAACCTACTCTACTCTATACTTTCATTATATCTAACTTCATGTGTTACTACCTACCCAGTGTTCTAACAGCTGTGCTCCTCTTCTATTCCTTTTTTCTTTGTTATTGGTAATGCGTTCAGGATCGATATCTGTGAATTAAATAACACAATGCTGTACTTTTTTCCCTCTCGCATTGGAATCTACTAAAACTTCTTCCTAGTAATATACCTACCTAATCCTCAAAACGCCTTTCTCAAAATATCTCTGTTAAGTACTTTCTTTCTCATCACTTTCCGCTATTATCTAATGGCATAACGTTAAGGTGAGTTTTAATTGAGTCTATTTCTTTTCTAGGTACTCAAGGTGCTTCTCAATATTAGGTAAGTTTTCTTCTCACTCAATTGTCACAATATTTTCAACATTAGTCATGACCTTTCAAATTATTCTGTAATTTGTCACATAAATTCATCAACTTGCATATTCTGTATACACTTACCTCTTTCTTCTCTTTTCCTCAGGAAATCAGCTGAGAGTCCGCTGTCTTTCCAAAGACGCTGCGCTTCTGACGGATCTGCTTCCCGAGTCTTGTAACTCTTCTTTTTAGAGCCGCGGAAGCAAGAGAGGAGTCACGTCAAAAAACGGAGTCCACTGGAAACTTCTCCTCACCGCTTAGGAAGGACGCTACTCAAGGGGGAAAGAAGGCGGACCTAATCCCGACGGGAAATAGGACGCCAACCGGAGAAAAACCAGACGAAAAAACTATGAAGGGAAAATTCTCTTCAAGTCTGAGGTAAGGCAAGAAACGCTCTCTCTGAAGGCTTCAGTGAAGTGCGCTATCGTTAGGGAGCGCGCGCTACACCAAAGGCTCACTCGTCTCGAGCGACTGAACACTAGACTGCTCATTGAGTTAAGGTGTCGGCGGCCATCTTAGAGTTTCTGCTGTGCCACCGTATACTCCACAAAATGCCCAGATTCAGATATCTTCTCTTGTTACAGAGTTCTTCACATTGTATGGCCCAAGCCATTTTAGTCATAGGATTTGTGGTTCTGACAGTACCCCCCAACAAGGGAGATCCTTCCAACCTCGGCTTTGTTGGGAATCTTTGGTGAAAAGATTTTACCAATCTTGGAGCGTGAACATCCGATGCAAGCTCCCAAGAATGTTCCTCTGGGCCGTAGCCCATCCAGTCCACTAAATAGTACAGTTTTTCTTTTACCTTTTTAGAGTCCAAAATCTCTTTCACTTCAAATTCAACTCCAGATTCTAGTTGAACAGGTTTAGGAGGTGAAACCTTCCTTAACTCTGGGGAAGTCTTTTTTAACAAGGATACATGAAAAACTGGATGGATCTTTAGTTTGATGGGCAATTGTAACCGATAAGTCACTGGATTTATCTTTCTCTCAATGGGATAAGGGCCTATAAACCTCGGTTGAAACTTCCGGTTCCCTTTTAACCTTAGATTCTTGGTACTCAACCATACTTTATCTCCTACTTCTATAGGGGGGCCTACTCTCTCTTTTTATCTGCATACTTCTTGTATTTCTTTTTTGCTTGATCAAGATTCTTTGAAGCAGTTTGATGGACTTGATTCAAGTGCGAGACTAGGTCTTTAACTGCTGGGACTGAGATCTCGGTCTGTCTCACAGTAGAATTTGGGTGCCTACCATAATTTAAATAAAATGGAGAGTAACCGGTGGACACATTTTTGGCATTATTATGCGCAAACTCTGCTGCCCACAAATACTCTGGCCAGTCTCCATCTTGTTTTAGAAGGAACAGCCTTAAATATTGCTCTAACTCTTGGTTTACCCTCTCTGTCTGTCCATCTGTCTCTGGGTGGTAACTTGTCGAATATCTGGTCTCAATTCCCAAACCTTCAATGAAAGCCCGCCAAAAATGGGACAAGAATTGGGACCCTCTATCTGAAATCATAATCCTTGGTATCCCATGAAGTTTTACTACTTGATTACTGAAGTGGACTGCTAGCTGTTTAGCGGTGGGTACCCCTTTTAGTGCCACAAAATGCACCATTTTTGTGAAAGCATCTACTATTACCAGAATCGTATTGTAACCCTGGCTAGAGGGCAAATCAACTATTAGGTCTAAGGTAATTGTATGCCATGGAAAGGGTGGGGTAGGCATTGGTTGTAATAATCCCTTTGGTGCCTGCCGTTCTGATTTTCCCTGAGTGCACATTTCACAAGTCTTTACATATTTTTCAATGTCCTTATTCATTTGTGGCCACCAATAACTCCTCTTAATCAAATCTTCAGTTTTCAATTCTCCCTTGTGTCCAGCCAACGGATTATCATGACACTCATACATTGCTTGCTCACGTAACTCTTTAGTTGGCAAATACAGAGCCCCCTTGTAGTACGGTAATTGATTTTGAATTTCTCTTTCATCTCCTTGTTCAACCCACACTTGCATCTCTTCTGGACTCAGGGCCTGAGCGACTTGTTCTTTTAGGCTGATAGGTGTGGTTGCACAAATTATCTTTGACTCAGGTATTATGGTTTGAGTTTCTTGTTTACCTTTTTGAACTAATGTATCGAGTCTTGATAAAGCGTCTGCTTTCCCGTTTTGAGCTCCAGGTCTGTATGTGATGAGAAAATCATAATCGGCAAAATATAGTGACCATCTGAGTTGTCTAGGGGTCAAGGTCTTTGCTGATTTCAGGAATTTTAAATTTCGGTGGTCAGTAAAAACTGTCACGGTGTGCTTGGCTCCCATAAGGTAGTGTCTCCATTCTTTAAAGGCATCTTTGATGGCTAATAGTTCTTTCTCGGTGATGGTGTAGTTTACTTCGGCTGATGAGGGTTATGAACCCGAAACCGGTCGTATGGCACACGCGGCGGCAACTGACTGAAAATTACGCGCTGCCGGTTTTAAAAGTTGTGATTGCACTTGAGTGTATTGATTGTATCTGATTTTAAAGATTTTAAAATACTTTCAGCTAGGGCAATCTGTAATGACCTGATCCGGGGAAAGTTAATGAGGTGGGGGCAACTCTCCGGTCCACTGCGGTCGCGCTCACAAACGTCCGTTTGAGTGGAGAGAGGCTACCTGGTAGGGGTAGTGGCAACCTGACTTTGGCGGCCATTTTGGAGAGGTTAGCATTTTAGTTGCTAACTCTGGGGGCATAAATTTAGTGTGTGCTCGGACGCGCAGCGGACGCACGCAGCGGGCGTGCCAAAGGCGCGCCTAAGGCAAGCCCGTCCGCGCCTAGACGCTGCCGGCTGCCAGGAAACTCTGCCCTCCCCAACAGATAGAAAATGACGGTTCTAAGGTATTCTAAGGAGAAGTTGCTGTTCTTAAGGGAGAACACCCCGGGCAGGGGTTGTATGAGAGAGCTCTCAGGGGAAATTGGAACAATAGGCGGGAGTTGTGGTCAATGTGGGTGGTCGGCTACACAACTTAGGCAAATAGCTGAACCCTTCCACTCTCAGACCCGAAGCAAGCAAGGCAATAAACCCAATAAAGTTTTAAGTACTAGGAATAACACCCAGCGGAAAGCTGAACAGGAACCCTTCCAGGCCCTGTATATTAATGCTAGAACTATTCCGAAGCATTTTGCGGAATTATGGGACCTGTTAGAGGATTTGAAGCCGGATATGTGTCTCATCTCGAAAACCTGGCTGCAGAGTCACTCCACACCAGTCCTGGCCCTCGCGTTTCCTGAGGAATATACCGTCACAAGACTTGACAGGGTGAATAAGAGGGGGGGGCCTGGCTATAGCCTCACGGGCCCCTCATCACATCAAAGTACTCGAGACAGTGTTGACGGAGGGTATGGAACTGATGGTGTTCCGGTTGCAGTCTTGGAAAGGGGTTAGCGGGATGGGGGCGGTAGTGTATCATCCCCCAGGAGAAAGTAATAAAATGTTTTGCACCTCATTACTGGAGATCCTCACCCCGTATACCCTACAATCAGAATTCTTCTTTTTGGTAGGCGACTTTAATCATCACTTAGATGACCCCTCCAACACAGACACAAAATGCTTGTTATCGGCCATGGAGTCGCTAGGTCTATCACCAAAGATCCATGAACCTACTCACATAGCAGGGCATACCCTGGACAACATCTTTTCAAACATCGGCCTATCAGCAGAACCTCCGTGGGCACTGACCTGGACCGATCATTTCGCACTCAAGTTTACAGTTAGCAGGACAGACAGAGGTAGCAAGCCCCAATGTAGAGTGAGTCCTCGTACAGCGTGGAGGAAGGTCACCCCTGTGGTGTTCAGTCAGGCTTTTAGACCCCCTCCTTTGACAGAGGAGAGGTAAGTGATATGGCCTTAGAAAAATGGGAGGCCTCCATTGGAGACACTCTAAACATTATCGCGCCACTTAGAGCAGTGCGTACGCAGGAAAGGGTTGCCTCAGCCCCCTGGTACTCTGAAAGCCTTAAAAAGGAAAAGGCCCTGTGTAGAGGCAGAGAAAGAAAATGGAGGAAAACCAAGCGGCCAGAGGATAAACAGGCCTTTTCAGTGTCACACAAAGCTTATTTAAAAAACTGCAATATAGCGAGAAGAGACCATCTAGGCTCTCGAATACGGGAGGCAAAGAACTCTTCTAAGGAGCTTTTTAAAATACTCAAAGAGTTCACCAACCCTAAAGTAAATACTCCCTCTATCCCCCGACACAAACGCCATGTAATGATTTAGCAAATCATTTTAAAGATAAGATAGATAAGATCTACAGTTCCCTGGCTGCAGGAGAAGTACCTAAAGAGCGGGCCCCCTCTGGGAGAGACCCCTCACTACCCAGACTAGACTCCTTCACAACCATTACCACAGAGAATGTGGAAGCGGTGTTGGCACAGACGAAATCAGGTGTGCCTGTGCCATCTATAATGGCTGAATTAGCCCCAATTCTAGCTCCCTCTCTAGCTGAGGTCTGCAACATATCCTTGGTTATCAAAGCACTCCACAACTCCGGACCAGCCTACCTCAACAGACGACTCAGCTTCTACACCCCCACCCACCAGCTCCGCTCGACCAGCCTCGCCCTCGCCACAGTCCCCCGCATCCGGAAAACGACCGCCGGCGGCAGATCCTTCTCCCACCTCGCCGCCAAGACCTGGAACACCCTCCCCACCAAACTCCGACAGACCCAAGACCTACTGGCCTTCAGAAGACTCCTCAAGACCTGGCTCTTCGATCAGTAGCAGCACCACCCCCCTCTTCCCCCAGCGCCTTGAGACCCTCGCGGGTATGTAGTGCACTTTATAAGTGACATGATTGATTGATTGATTGATTGATTGATTGGTTACGGCCACTTTTCCGAGGAATTGGAAAAAGGCGCATATAAAACCTCTGCTTAAGAAGGCGCTGGCAGACCTGGCGGATTTGCAACATTATAGACCAATCTCCCTCCTTCCATGCAGCTCGAAGGTCATGGAGACACTGGTAAATAAACAACTTACGGGATATCTGGAACAGCATAGTTTACTGGACCCCTTGCAATCAGGTTTCCGTGCTGCCCACAGCACGGAAGCGGCATTGGTGGAGGTCGTGGACACTATCAGGATGTCAATGGATAGAGGGACCCCCACGATGCTGGTGCTCCTTGACCTGTCAGCAGCCTTTGACACCATCTCTCATCGTGTCCTGTTGGACAGGCTGCGGGAGATCGGTGTCGAAGGCCGAGCCTGGACTTGGCTGCAGAGCTTCCTTAACAACAGAACACAATGTGTTCAATTAGACACATTTGTCTCTCAGACCACGGTAGTAGATAAGGGGGTCCCGCAGGGCTCCATCTTAAGTCCCACTTTATTCAACATCTATGTGGCCCCGCTGGCCACCATTATTAGATCTTGTGGCTTTGAGACAATCTCGTATGCAGATGACACTCAGGTGATAATCCCCATCGAGACGGACCCAGTGGAAACTAGAGCAAAGTTTAAGGCCTGTATGCTGAAAATTGCCACCTGGATGAGTGAGAATTTCTTGCAGCTAAACTCCAATAAAACGGAGATCCTCCTGTTTGGGAAGGCTACGGAGCTGTGGTCTTCGGACTGGTGGCCGAAGGAACTGGGTAAGGCACCCAATCCAACCATACAGGCACGGAACCTGGGTATACTGATTGACACCAAGCTTTCGCTGGAGGAACATGTGAAATCAGTATCAGGCACTTGCTTTGGCATCATGCGGATGCTGAGGAAGATTTTCCCTTGGATCCCTATGGAGGCCAGAAAGACCTTAGTACAGGCACTACTAGTTAGTAGACTAGACTATGGTAACTCACTACTAGTAGGAATTAGGGAGGACCTAGCAGCTAGGCTACAAGTAGTGCAAAATACAGCGGCACGATTGATCCTTAATAAACCAGTGCGTACCCCCTCTCGTCCTCTTTTGCAACAGCTGCACTGGTTGCCTATGAGGAAGAGAGCAGTGTTTAAGCTCCTGGTGATGGTGTTTAGAGCACTGCAGGGGATTGGCCCGCTCTACTTAAGGAGGAAGATACCAGCCTATATACCTGCCCGCTCACTAAGATCTAGCAATCGGAATCTGCTTCGTCCTTGTAAAATCAGGAGAGCCAAAATGGGAGGACGCGCATTCTCTCATCTAGCCCCTGTTCACTGGAACTGACTGCCGGATGAGCTTGGCGCCTGCACCAATTTGGACCAGTTTAAGAAGCAGTTAAAAACCTGGCTGTTCTAAATCTGTAACTCTGTCCTAGCCACCAGCACTGTGCTGCCAAAAGCGCTGAGAGATCCCTGTAGGGATGATTCGTTGTGCGATACAAATCCCTAAATAATAATAATAATGATAGCTTCCGAGATCTGTATGTGACTGGATGGAGTTGACCCGTACCTTTTTGCCTTTGAGAAAGCACACCTCCTACTGCTTGATCGGAGGCATCCGTTTCCACATAAAACGGTTCAGAGGGATCGGCGTGTAAAAGAATTGGAGCTGACGTGAAGCTTTTCTTTAATGATTTAAAGGCTTCTTCCGCTTCACCTGTCCATTCAAATCGAATTCCTTTCTTGAGCAACCGAGTAAGAGGAAGTATTTTTCGTGAGAATTCATTAATGAACCTCCTGTAAAAATTTGCAAAGCCTATAAAGCTCTGTACCTCCTTCACACTAGTGGGTGACTTCCAATCTGTTACTGCTCTGATCTTTCGTTCGTCCATATTTATGCCTGTCGGAGAAAGGACGAAGCCCAAAAATTCCACCTGAGTGACGTTAAAAGCACACTTTTCCAATTTTACAAACATTTTGTTTTCTCTGAGTTTCTGTAATACCCTTCGTACCTGCTCTTGGTGTTGATCTTTGTTACTTGAATAAATTAGGATATCGTCAATGTAGACGATAGCACTTTGATCGAGGAATTCACTGAGGATATCGTTAATAAAATGTTGGAAAGCGGCGGGGGCGTTACATAGGCCGTAAGGCATCACTTGGTATTCAAACAGCCCAAACCTTGTCCAGAACGCCGTCTTCCACTCGTCGCCTTCTCTCATTCGGATTATGTGGTAGGCCCCCCTCAGATCTAATTTTGTGTAAATTTGCGCTCCCTTAACCTGGTCCAACAGGACAGATATGAGGGGGAGAGGGTACCTGTTCTTCTTTGTGATCTTGTTAATGGCTCGATAATCGATGCATGTCCTTCCCTCCTTCTTAGGCACGAAAAACAGAGGCGAAGAGACAGGAGACTGGGAGGGTCGGATAAATCCATTCGCCAGATATTTATCCAAGTATTCCTTCAAGTGTTGATGTTCTTTTTCTGTCAGGGCATAAACTCGACTGCAGGGCACATTCGCACCAGGCTCTAACTCAATCTTGCAGTCGTAAACTCGATGAGGTGGTAACTGTTCAGCCTCTTTTTCGTCGAAGACATCTGCAAAATCTTGATATTCGGTAGGGATTTCAGTCGAATCAATTATACACACCGATCCTCCCGTCGCTTACAGAGAAAGAGCGGGGTTACTTCCACAATTCTTTTCTGATTTACAAAAACAATTTTCTTTGCAGTAATCTGATTCCATAACAATCATTCTGGCACTCCAGTTGATGGTCGGGTTATGCTCTGTGAGCCATGGCAAGCCTAAGATGAGCTGGAACTGTGGTGCATCAATTAGATTAAATTGGATTACCTCTCGATGCCCATCTCGCGATATCATCTGTACTTGTTCTGTATGGCTCACGATGGGGCCCGACGAGAGGCTTGTCCCATCCACTTCTCGTACCGGTTCACACTTGGATTTAGGTATAGCTCTCAAACCCACTTTGGCTGCAAATTTTAAATCACAAAAGTTTCCGGTGGCTCCCGAGTCCACCATCACGGAAACTTCTGTCAGAGTCACTTGTCGAAATTTTATAGTCATGGATAGGTTTAAATGCGGCGAAGACGACTGCAGGGTATTTGCTACTCGATGTTCGTTTGGAGTTTCTTCCAAATTAGCATCCACCGGTACAACTCCTCCTACAGGTGGTGCCGCTAGTTTTCCTTCGGCTTAAAGGGTGTTTTCGGTCTCTTCGGGCAATTTTTCACAAAGTGGCCACTCAACCCACAGTACAAACACAAATTGCCAACTCTCCTTTTGTCTTTCTCTTCTTTGGTTAGTGGAGCTCTGATGGTTCCAATTTGCATAGGTTCCGCCCCTGATTGTCCTTCGGTAACCTTTCCGATCTCGGACTTGACTCTGTCAAACCTTGGAACTATTGGCCTAAGGTCTCTTCGTCGTTCTCCTTTCCTTTCACCTTGCCCGAAATCTATTTCCAGCACCAGATCCACTAGTGCTGAGATCTCTGTGGGGCGATTTGGAATTTGGGCAAGGACATCTTTCAAATCGTCTCTTAACCCTTGATAAAAGACCGCTGCTCATTTGCTCTCAGGCCAATTTGTTTCACGGGGCCAATTTACTAAATTGGGCCAGGTAGGCCACAAGGTCTCTGTTTCCTTGTCGTAGTTCGAGAAGTTCGTTGTCAACTGCTTGCAAAATTCTTCGTCTGTCGAATATTCGAAGGAATTCTTGTTTAAATTCATCAAAATTATGCAAAATGGCGTCATCTCGAGAGACCAAAGGCATAGCCCACGACGCCGCATCTCCACTTAAATATGACAAGACAAATGCTACTCTCGATTGCGCATCAGGGAAAAGAGAAGGGCGACACATAAAATGCAGTGAACACTGAGTGAGAAATATTTGAGCCTTTTGAGGATCCCCACTAAACCTCTCGGGAGGGGCCAGCGGAATAACTGGGGACAAAGAATGAACCACTTGTGTCGTTAACCTAGTAGAACTCTCAGAGGATGAGCTTAAGGTTTCACTTCCTGCGCTAAAAGGTTGTCTATTTCTAGAAGCTAGCTCAGCAGTTTCCTTCCTAGAACTTATCATTTCTTGTCTTAGGTTTTGATTGTCTTCTCTAACTGCTACCAGTTCTTTTTGAATTGCTTCTAGCACTGTTCCCAACGTTTGTAGGTTTATTCCCTCGGCCATTTCTGTTCGGGTGCAAGTATAAACGTGGGCACTTCACTCTGTCAGGGGACTGAGGACTCTTACCAATGATTTGTACAGGAACAGAAGTTGCTTATATCCCAACTCCCTCTAGGAAATCCCTCGGAGACTGTTTTAAACAACTCTGTCTCCAAAGCGACCTCCAGGGGGGAAGGGGGAGTGGATAAAATAATAAACTGAAGAAGAGACTGGTTCAGAACTCCTGATTCCTCCTTTTTGTATTCCCTTCAGTTTCTAGTCTTCTGATTTTCAGTTGTACTGAAGTTACCTGAGGAAACTAACACAAACAATTACTAAGCAACCTACTCTACTCTATACTTTCATTATATCTAACTTCATGTGTCACTACCTACCCAGTGTTCTAACAGCTGTGCTCCTCTTCTATTCCTTTTTTCTTTGTTATTGGTAATGCGTTCAGGATCGATATCTGTGAATTAAATAACACAATGCTGTACTTTTTCCCTCTCGCTTTGGAATCTACTAAAACTTCTTCCTAGTGATATACCTACCTAATCCTCAAAACGCCTTGCTCAAAATATCTCTGTTAAGTACTTTCTTTCTCATCACTTTCCGCTATTTGCTAATGGCATAACGTTAAGGTGAGTTTTAATTGAGTCTATTTCTTTTCTAGGTACTCAAGGTGCTTCTCAATATCAGGTAAGTTTTCTTCTCACTCTATTGTCACAATAATTTCAACATTAGTCATGACATTTCAAATTATTCTGTAATTTGTCACATAAATTCATCAACTTGCATATTCTGTATACACTTAGCTCTTTCTTCTCTTTTCCTCAGGAAATCAGCTGAGAGTCGGCTGTCTTTCCAAAGACGCTGCGCTTCTGACGAATCTGCTTCCCGACTCTTGTAACTCTTCTTTTTAGAGCCGCAGAAGCAAGGGAGGAGTCACGTCAAAAAACAGAGTCCACTGGAAACTTCTCCTCACCGCTTAGGAAGGACGCTACTCAAGGGGGAAAGAAGGCAGACCTAATCCCGATGGGAAATAGGACGCCAACCGGAGAAAAACCCGACGAAAAAACTATGAAGGGAAAATTCTCTTCAAGACTGAGGT
The DNA here is from genome assembly GCA_963921515.1 of Calotriton arnoldi. Lineage (NCBI taxonomy): Eukaryota > Metazoa > Chordata > Amphibia > Caudata > Salamandridae > Calotriton > Calotriton arnoldi. Next base: position 1,062,293 of record CAWUFW010006108.1, on the reverse strand, counting down.
AAGGCAAGAAACACTCTCTCTGAAGGCTTCAGTGAAGTGCGCTATCGTTAGGGAGTGCGTGCTACACCAAAGGCTCACTCATCTCGAGCGACCGAACACTAGACTGCTCATTGAGTTAAGGTGTCGGCGGCCATCTTAGAGTTTCTGCTGTGCCACTTTATACTCCACAAAATGCCCAGATTCAGATATCTTCTCTTGTTACAGAGTTCTTCACATTGTATGGCGCAAGCCATTTTAGTCATAGGATTTGTGGTTCTGACACTCGCTTTCTTATTACCAGTTGTTTTCCCTTCATAATCATCATCGAGGAGAAGTGCCATGCCAAGTACACCTTCTGCTTCAGACACTAGCTGAGAAAGTGCAGCAGATGGTCCTTCCCCCATGGCCATAGAAGCTTTTGTGAACCAAAGCTTTTGCTTTCAAGCAATATATGGAAGATAGGACTCCATCCATATCACAACAAAATAGCCTTGATGCTGTGCTTTTCCAGAGAAGGCAGGTGGAGTGACAGATTGGGACAGGGCCCAAGTTTTTGAGTGGGGGACTAATGAATGAAAAAAAAAAAGTAATTATCCAATGTAATTATTGTAAAGACACAAGTGATCAAATCAAGAGAAACATAAAAAGGCTTTGCTATAGGGGAGAGACAAACATAAGAAGAGGAAGGCAACCCATCAAATAAGAAGCAAGCTAATGAAAGTGAGAAAGGAGGTAAACAATGCAAGTAATGTGCGTGCTGTAAGCCCACTGTAAGCTTGCTGTCTGGTACCCAAGATCTAAAAATAAGTCCATGACCTTAAAATGAGTGCTTGCAAGCACCATGCACAAATTAACCATCAAATAAAGCACGCATCTCTTTGCTTTGCATTATTGAGAGGATTGACCATGATCAGTGGCGTAGCTGGGGGCGCATGGGGGCACTCTTTTTGGGGGTGGCGGAGGTGAGCAAGTCGTTGTTGCTGTCCACTACCACCATACCCTGTGAACAAGTCGTCCGTCGGCCGCCACCCCACCTGAACAAGTCATCCGTCAGGTGCCAGCTTCCCTCCCCCCTTAGGGGCCATCCCAGGTGGCAATAGGTCTAGCTATGCCACTGACCATGATGAATAGCTGGATGAATGTGCTAAAAGTATAAAAACTAAATTCTTATAGAACTCTGAATCACTCATGTTGGCCCACACCGAACTGCATGTTTAATAAAATATTGATGCCGTTATTAAAATGAACCATATATAGCTGCAGATCCATGTACACAAAGCAGCACCACCAGGAAAGTAAATCTATTCATAAATACTGCATGAAATAAATGCTCAATGAAAATAGTGAAACTGATTAAACATTACAAGCACAGCCAGCTTGCCAATCTAAAAGGAAGTTGGCCCAGCCCCGACTACGGGTTTGGCAAGCACAGCCACGTTTATTCTTCCTGGGAAAGGATGTATTCCTTCTACAGTATGTGCCAGGAAGTCTGTGTAAGCAGTGCCCCTGGGGCAAGGACAGTGAGAATAAGAAGCAGGCCCTTTTATCATACAAGCAATTACTAGCAATTTGTCCTGGCCAGTAAAATTTCCGATATTATCATGGTTGCTGAGTAGTTTATCATCAAAGTGTAATATGAAAACAGGTGACTGTGTAATCACCAATCTAGGAGCTGAAAGATAATAGGTATTATTTCTGCCTGAAAAGAGGATCTTTTTGCTGCCAATTGACTTAACGGCCAAACGACTGTTCATCATATCGCCATAAATTATAAAACCTCTATTAAATATTCATAAAAATTTAGAAATGAATGTGTGATAGAGATGAAAGCCACACTAATTTAAATGCTTACCAGACCTGTCTTGATTACAGAGGCAAAATGTGATAGATAGGATAGGAAGAAATTTGGAAGAGTTCATTCTGCATATTATATGGAACCTTCACGACAGCAACATTGAAAGCTTCAAGTGCCATTAATTAAGAAAGTGAAGTAACTTGTAAAACAAGATTATGCCTTCTCTTTCATGTATGCGTTTGTGAGTATCAGTGACTAGACATTAAGCCCAACCCTATCTATGCTGAGCGACACTGGAAAAAGAAACACCCAGAGACAACAGTTATAAATATTAGCAAATTCTGCGTCCAGTTTCCAAAACAATTTTCCTTATGTGCTGTAGGACAGATAGGAAAATGCGTACTTTGTGCATTAGTTAATTCACACTCCATATCCGTACATTGGAATATTCAGAATATTCAGTTCTTTTTATGTGCAGAGACCCCGCACTTGTAAAGATACTACTTGTACATCCCTTTATGAATAGCAAACAATCGTAAACTTACAAGAAAGTGTAAGTTTATCTTTGTGAATCAGCAACATTGTGCACACCACAAGCACCTCTGCTATGTATTGAAGGACTATGTGTATGACATAAGTCAGATCTCTGCAAATGTTTCTTTTCAGCAAGAGCGTCCCCTTGGTAAGGTGCTATGTTCTATGGTTCCTAAGGCAAGGAAGAATTGATTATGAAGAGGAGGAGAGTCCGAACTGGCTGACAAAGGGAAGAGGATCTGGCCAGTGTCATATTGTGGCTCTCTTCAGTAAAGTGTACACTGTTGCATATCTTACAGAACGTTGGTGATGGGGCTGGTGAGTGGAATGTCATCAGCTGCTGTAAACAGTCATAGGATACATTGTCTTGCTCAGAGAGTTAAACCAGGGAAACCATCCTTATCTACTTTAAACATGTTTAGGTTATGCCCTGGAAGTAACTTGCTCTTTTGGCAGTGGAGAATTGAGACCTGCACTAGATTAATTACAGATGTTTTCAATTCTCTTCAACATTTTAACTGAAAGAGGTGATTGAGAGCCACTGCCACTCATTCTGGTTTTTGAATCAGTGTCATCTTAAGGATCCCTTGGCCCTGCCCCCAAACATCAGATTCAAACTGATACAGTTCCACTACTTACATAGGACCTACTTGATGCTGGCAAAGCTGACACAGATATACCCAGTTAGCCCAGTGGCATGTGGCAGATGTGGGCTTCCCTCAGCTGATTTCTAACATTTGATATGGACCTGCCTTCTCCTGCTAGAATACTGGTGGGCTGTGCTGGCTGTGCTGTCATACATGGTGGGGGTGAAAGTGGAGGTCACCATAAAACTATGCTTGATGGGGGTGGTGCCACGTTGGGGTAATCTTACCATGTAAATGTGAATATTGGCTCTTGGGGTGGTGCTGGCAAGGAGGAAAGTCTCAATATATTTTAAAGCAGCCAGGGCTCCAGCACTGTCAACCTGGTGGGAGGACTTGCTAGAATGGGCACTGGTGGACGAACAGCACATTAAAATTACCCAGGGAGATAACAGGGTGGCAGAAGACTTTGTGACCTGAGGAGAAATGCTTAAGGAAGTCATTGCCCTCCCCCTCCACCCTCTCATCCCACTCGGGTTAACACCATGAAAGGGATCAACAATATCGCTACCATGTTGACCAGACGGACCTGTGTATGCATGGGGGCGCTGTTACAGGGTGCATTGTGTGTCTATTGGTCTATAGTGCTACAAGCCTGACAATGATGTAACACTGTATTTGTCACAGTTTGAAAAATGTAATAAAAACAACTTACCCCCCCCAAATTAAAGGATTCCTGGGGCCATGGGCAGGGCATTTTTTGGGGCCCTCTGATGCTGCTGGAAAGACAGTCTTTGCCTTATAAAACATATTTACCTTCTTCAAGAGTCTGTCATAAAGATAAAGTGCCTGTTTTAGAGTTTGGTGGACAGGGATACTCCATCACAAACTTGATGGATATCCAGTCCAGCCGTGGCCCGTGCAGGTAGAGCGCTGGGGCGGTGGTTCCAGGTGCGGGGGATTTCGACAGACGATGATGAGGGAAAATTGAATAAATAATTAATTTTCCCTCGCCATCGTCCATCGAAATCCCCCCCACCAGGCCCCACCGCTCCACCGCTCTTACCTGCACGGGCAGTGGCTGATCCTGTACGCTGTATTATATGTCCATTATATCCTATGGCACTTGTAATATAGCAGACGAGATATCCGTCATGTTTGTGACAGAGTAACCCATCTGCCAAACTCTAAATCAGGCCCAAAATGTGAAAAAGAGAGTGAAGAGGCAATGGTAGCCTATGATTTGAAGTTTATGCAGCAGTGATGATATAACACCTAGACATTCTGGATCATTTGTATGTGGGCTGCAAGGGGCCACTTCACACAAAAATAGAGGATCTACTGTGTCCAAAAATCTCTGTTCCTCCACCACATCCAGCAGTGGAGAACCAGTGTGTTGCTGATGGTAGGGCCTGAGCATGTGCCACTTTCGGAATCACCATTATCAGGGGGATAGTCACCATAAAACTACTACCTTAGAAGGCATTTGAAGTACTGCCCTTTTTTGGATGACATTTCCTATGCCATGTGTGAAAAAGTGGAATAATAGTTGGGGTGTATTAGACCTGGCTTGTCCAGCGGGTTTATCCCTAGATGTTTTGCTTTTTGGCCTTCCTTTTCTGACCTGTTTTTGCTGGTTTTATGACTCTGGGCACTTTACCACTGCTGATCAGTCCTAAAGTGCATATGCTCTCTCTGTAAATTGTTATGATGGATTGGTGATTCCATCATTGGCATATTTGATTTACTGGTACGTCCCTAGTATAGTGCATTGTGTGTGCCCAGGGCCTGTAAATCAAATGCTGCTAGTGGGCCTGCAGCACTGATTGTGCCACCCACCTAGGCAGCCTGTAAATGTAACTCAGGCCTGCCATTGCAGAGCCTGTGTGCAGTCTGGTATTGCCATGCCAACTTGGCAAGTGCGCCCACTTGCCAGGCCCTAACCTTCCCTTTTCTTACATGTGAGTCACCCCCAAGGTAGGCCCAAGGTACCCCCTGTGAGCAGGGTGCAGTGTATGTGAAAGGTGGGACATGTCTGGATGTGTGTGTCATATCCTGATAGTGAAATACTGCTAATTTTGTTTTTCCCTATTGCACGGCTACCTGTTCCCATAGGATAGAATGGGGAGTTTGCTTATAACATCTTATAAACATAACTACCCCTGGGAACAAGGTAGGAAAATAAAGTTTAGTATGCCTGAACTCAGAATGTTAAAATGCATCTTTTAGTGAGGGTGATTTTTACATTCTGTGTTTGAAAATACCACTTTTAGAAAGTAGGTATTTTCTTTTTTAGCCATCCAGTGTGCCTCTGCTAGGATGTGTATTGACTGTCTGGCTTTGGAGTGACAGGGGCTGGGGATGTGCAGTGGCTCCAGAGAGTCTGGATGAGTCAGGGCTGGGCTGAATAGACCTGAGCTGCATTTAGAGTAGGGGGAGGAGATTTCCTTTAACCTGAATGGGACTGGTCTGCCTTCCACAATGCTGTCTCCACCTCTTGCCAGGAAGCTGCACCAGAGAGGATAGAACTGGTTTTGACTGAGAACAGGGCTTCTCTGCCACCAGAGAACAAAGGATTTTACTGTATAAATATTGAGGCCCAGACCCCAGAACTTTAGATCACTTTTGGACTTCAAGAGGAACCTCTGCCAAGGAGAAGAGCTGGAGAAACGGGAGGAGGAGTAGTGCCCCTTTGCTGTCTGCTGTATGGGGTTGACCTGCAGTGGCTGTTTCTGCCAAGGAGAGGAACTGTGTTTGCATCCTGCTTGAGAAAGTATCTCCAAGGGCTTGAAGTGGAGCTTGCCCCCTGTTAAAGAGCTCTCAGAAACAGCAAAGACCTCACTGTCCTTCTGGACACCATTTCTGGAACCGCTGGTTTCATTCCCCGCAGAAGAAAAGGGCAACCGACTCTGTCACCAAGTTCGCAGGATTCCATGTCCTGAAGGCACCGCAGAGAGCACCGCCTCGCTTCACAACACAACTCTGGTCTCACTGACTCCATCAATGAGCTGCTGCTTGCACCGCATCCTGTGGGTCCCGCACTCCGCACCGCTTCGCTACACGCTGCACAGACGTCACTGACTCCGTTGCTGCCCGACTCGAACATCAACCGGCTCTGTCGCCCCAACGTGACCTGCCAGCACCACATCGAGCACCGTCTCACCCTGCAATGCAAGCCTTGGTCTCATCAACTCCATCAACGAGCCATTGCCTGCACCGAGCCGTGAGGACCCCGCACGCTGCAAAGCTTCCATCTCACATCGCAACCGCGATGGTTGCCCCGACTGACTTGCATCAGTGTGTTGGCCGCAATAAGAAAGGTACTGTCTCTGAGTCTGTCGATGCTTTAGCTGACCCGTACCGACGCGGTTGGCTGAAATTGTTATACTCCATCGTGATCAGTATCGCGGTAGCCCCGAACGGAGCTACCGAGTCGGTCACGTTATTCCTGCAATTTAAAGGTTATTTTGCACAGTAACTATGTTTACAGTATTGTATGTTGGATTTTTGTTGTTTTTGGTCTTGTTTGGCTTAGATACATTTTTACTTATTTTTCTAAATTGGTGTGGTGTCCATTTGTAGTGTTTTCACTGTGTTACTGTATGCATGCACAAATGCTTTACACACTGCCTCTGAGATAAGCCTGTCTGCTCGTGCCAAGCTACCAATGGGGTGAGCAGGGGTTAATTCAGAAGTGTATCCCCCTTACCCTGACTAGGAAGAAGGGTCCCTACTTGGACAAAGGTGCAAACCATTGCTAACTTGAGACCACCATTTCTAACAGGGTGGATGTTAGTCCTCAACAAGTAATAATGTCACATTCTCTTTATGGCCAAGGATTTAAATCTGACATCAACCCCTGGTAGCTATGCCACAGAGCAGAGATGCTTAACTTAAAAAATGTGCAAAGCATTTGGAAGTACAAAAACTGTAAAAAAAAAAATGAAACGCAATACAATAAATGTATCACTCCAATTTATGAAGAAAGAGTGCTTAAGAGATTGTATGAAGGACTTTTCTGTTAAAAAAGACAGGGGAAGCTATCTGCCTGAACAATAGGTAGAGGCTGGAAGTCCAATGTCTCCATTTATCATCCTGATGTCCTTTTGAATTTCGAGAGTGAGAGACCTCTGGTTACTAAAAATTGGATCAGACTATGGTGGTATTTGTCTTTCTAGTCAGAGACATGACGCTAATGCCAAGGTAATGCATCATATTTTATATTGTGAAAAGTGACAAAGCCTATTTTTCCTTTTTTATTGTTATGAGAAGCCATGGTAAAGTGTGTAGGCCTTGATTTTTTATAATGAAATGCATTTGCTGAAGGCAATGGGCCTTGATGCATGTATGTTCATTTAACTTATATTAAAACCTGTAAGCACGCACTTTGTTACCAGAAACGTTACAGTTAACTGAAGCAGGAAACAGCTTTGTTGTTAGGTACCCCCTATGGTTGAAAATTTGGAGCAGATATTTGAACTACTGTAATTATAATGAGGTCCTTAAGAAGCAGTTGAATATTGTTTTATCCACTGCAACTTTGTATACATTTGCAATTTTGTACATTGTGTTTAAATTTGCGTACATTAAAGTATATTTCTTTTTTAAAGTAAAAACACTGGCTGGACCACTGAGTTCTTTAGTTCTTTAGTGTTATACTTGTATGTTGCTGAGTTCTCTGTTTCCATTGGATTCAGGTTGATTCTCAAGTTGGCTTTCTTCACACCTTTTCTGGAAACATAGATCCCCACATGATCGTAAGGCAATTATTTTTAGGAAATATGTCCCTGAACCGATACCCTTTGTTGGAAATTGGGTTACTGGTTGACTGCGGTGTGAGCCTTGGTCAAGCAGCAACCGCAATCCTAGTCAGAGTAAGGCACAAGCAAACCCAAAATTAACCAATGCTCAACCCCCTGGTGGCATGGAACAGAGCAGTCAATCTTAACTTAGAGGCAAGGTGTAAAGTATTTATGCAACAATTCAAACAGTAACACAGTAAAAGCACCACACAAATAGAGCCCACACCAGGTTAAAAAATAGAGCTTAATTTAATAGATAAAACAAAATCAAAATGAAAAGACTCCAATTAGTAATACCGAAGATATTGAATTTCAGAGTTTTTAGTGAAAATAGCGCCAAAAAGCACAAAGCGATAACTGGGGATATCTGGTCACCCCAGACTGGGACAGAGTCACAAGTTCAGGCCGACTGCGATTTAGCACAGGCCAGCTACAGGGACCCAGTTAGGCCCACTGAACAGAGTACCTTAAATCCTGGCTGCAGAGCGTTGCATGGATCTGCGTCGAAGATGTGAAGAGCAGCTGGAACTTTGAGTCGGTTCCGAGATGCAGCGAGACTGCTGTGCGGGGCCTGGTTGCGGCGTCATTAAGGATCTTGTCAATGGCGCTTGCGATGTGAAGTCCAGCATCGGGGATGCGGTGCGCAGCGGATGATGTGTCAGTTCCGAGGTGCTGCAAGGCTATGATGCGAAATCCGTTGTCATTGAGGCTACCGTCAATGAGAGTTGTGAGTCTTTACAATGAGTCCAAACCATGCAGCAGCAGCAATGCATCAGTTCTGCTCGAGGATTCACTGCTCAGGTTAGGAGATGCATTAGTGTTGCTCAGGGATGCACCGCTCAGCAGAGAAGATGCATTGGTTCTGCTGACAAGAACCTTAGGCCCACTTACAAGGGTCCAGGACTGGAGTTGCACCACTTGCGAGGGTATACTCATAGATGGCCGAGTCCAGATGCTGGGGCAAGGTTGTTGGAAGCCTGTTATGTCATTGAGGCCAGGCAACTAGCCCTTGGAGTCATTCTTGATTCTGGGTTCAAGAGATGCAGGCCCAGTCCTTCTCACCCAGGTAAGAGGGTAGCAGGCAGAAGGTCAGCACAGCAAAGCAGGAGTCCAGCAGAGTGCAGTCCAGCAGAATGGCAGTCCTTCAAGAGCACAGCAGGCCTTCTTCCTGGCAGAGTATCCACAGGTCCAGAACTGTACTGAAGTGGAGGTGTCTGAGGTCCTTATTTTATACACAGTTGTGCCTTTGAAGTGGGGAGAAGCTTCTAGAGGCATGCCTTTGAAGTGTGCAGATAGCCTGCTTTCCCTGCCTTAGCTTTAGACTAGCTAGAGTGGGTATGCAGCTCTGTGTGAGACAGGGCACAGCCTTCTCATGTGTAAGCCCAGCTAATCCCTCACATCCTACCAGTGATGGCCCACTCAGTCACACCTAAGCTTGTGTGTGACTGTCTAGGATGAATACACAATGCCCAACTGCCAACTACATCCAGTCATGTGTCCAGAGACAGGCTGCTAAGGCAAGAAAATGGCAGCTTTCTAAAAGTAGCGTTTTCAGAATTGCAATTTAAAATTTGACTTCACCATAAGTTAGGGTTTTAAAATTGTAATTCCAGAGACACCAAATTTGAAGGGTTTATCTCTTCTCATTTGGAAATTACACTTATAAAATGTAATAAGGGAACTCCAATAATACCCTATGGGAGAGATAGGCCTTGCAGTAGTGAAAAACGAATTTAAGTGTATGTAAATCTTAAAAGTACATGTCAATCTTTTTAACTACATTTAACCCTGCTCTCTGGGCTGTCTAGGGCCTACCCTAGGGGTGACTTATATGTATTAAAAGGTTTGGGACCTGGCAAGACGTTTATTTTGACAGGTCAAAATGGCAGTTTAAACTGCACACACATGCTCTGCAATGGCAGGCAGACATGATAAAAGGGCTACTTACGTGGGTGGCACAATCAGTGCTGCAGGCCCACTTGTAGCATTCAATTTACAGGCCCTAGGCACTTTTAGTACCATTATACTAGGGACTTATATGTAAATTAAATATGCCAATTGGGTATGAGTCGATTCTACCTTGTTTTAAGGAGCGAGCACAAGCACTTTAGCGCTGGTTAGCAGTGGAAAAGTGAACAGAGTCCTAAACCCAACAAAATCTAACTTAGCAAAAAGGTGAGGAGGAAGGCAAAACGTTTGGGGATGACCCTGCAGAAAGGGCCATTTTCAACACCCCTCAACCACTCACGTAGCAGTGATATGTTTTCTAAGCCTTCATTATCTTGATTCATGCTACTGACATTCTGTGGCCTTTTTATTTTAGTTTATAGTTTTCCAAAGTGCTGCTGCAGTCAGTGGTGTAGATGCACTTTCCAGGGAACCAAAACAAAACTGTTACAATTAGATTGTAAAACAACATGTTTGTGATGGGATGGGGATGGAAAATATATCAAACTGACCAGCACCAATATGTACTTGCTTGTAACCATCAACAATAGGGGAGGTAGTATGAGGGATGGAGCTTATATGAATTAACCCTGGGCGTTAAAATCCGCTCCGCTCGCGGAGTTTGCGGATTTTTGGCAACTCCGCGTTCCGTGTAGAACACGGAGTTACCAAAAACTCTGCGATCCGCGGCGGAGCGGAGGTTTTTTCTTGTTTGCGCTTTCAAAATGTCTTTTCGCGCGCGAGGTAGCGACTTACCGGGATCCCTGCGTTCACCAACGAGATTTCCTATCCGTTTGCGTGCGCCATGAGATTTTGGTAGCCGGCCGCGCGATCCCGTGAGAGTGTGTGATTGCATCATTTGGACGCGCCATCGGACATCCGGCGGAAGTTCTGTGAAGATCGCGATGCCGAACACGCAGAATTTGCAATCTGGAGAAGAAATCTCTCGAGCAGCATAAAACCTTCTTGAAAATGATGATTTGGATGAAAAAAACTCCTCAGATTGACATTTGGCTGTACTTTTTTGTGCAAGGAGTCCTTTTTCTTTTTTTACTTTTTTTTTTAAGGGGAAAGAAGTGCCCCAGAGTCTCCAACTTCCTGTTCCTGTCCAGCAGGCTCCTCCCAGTGCTTTGTCCATGTCCTGTTCACTTTTCATTTGGATTTGGAGCTGGAAGGATCACTCTTTTTGCCTGCTGCATCATATATCATTGGATTTGAGGACTTTTGAATTTGAGATTTTACAAGTAAGTTGGAGAATTGGTGTTGTTTGTTTGATTGAGGCATTGCACCTACATTTTTTAGTACTTTTCATAGTTCTTTTTAGAATTTATTGTTGTCGGTGGTCTGTAGTTTCAGTAGGGGCCTAGTTGTTTTTCTTTGTATGTAATTTTTCTACTAGTTTTGTTTTATAAAGGAAACATGTTGCAAAGTTCACTACATTTTCTCCAACTTTTGCAATCAATTTGTAATCTTTATTTAATTCACTAGTCCAGTAGTCTGGCCCAATAAATAGTCCTTTCAGCTAGTAGGCCCAGAGCTACTCATGGGTGCATGAAACAACTGTTTCTGTGGTGTCTGGTGAATTTAAACATCTTTTAGGGCATGGATGGCATTGGATTGAATTGCAAAAAGTATTTTTGGGGGTATTTCACTTTTTTGGTGTGTGTTAAATAAATGCTTTTGTTGGGTGTGTATGTGGTGTGGTTGTTGTGTAACTTGCAAACCTTTTTTAGCCCTGTGGATTTTTGTTTTTGCAATTTTGCATTAAAGCTGTGTTGTTTAGCATGCCTCCTTTGTCTGGCCATATATAGGCCTGCTTGAGTTCATTGTTTTACAGGCCTCCTGCTTGTTGTGACTGTGAGTGACCATGTGGCTGGTGGCCATTTTGTGGTGGTAGTTTAGTAGTGTGCTGCTTTTGCCATATAGGCCTGCATGTCTTTCCTTTGTTCCTCTTGGCTTACTGCTTCCATCCCCTTTGCCAGCTGCAGCTCCCTGAATGACGTGATGCGCAAATTAATGCCAAACAGGTTCCACTTCCATTACATTTGTATTTTTGTTTTTGTTCTTCTTCTTCTTTCCTATCCTTCCTGAGTGTCCGCAGTATACCATGAACGCCCTTGTTGTCAAAGTCTCACAAATGTCTACACTGTTGTTATGTTTTTTTAATAACTGAGTTAATAACATTTAATAATATAACACTAACAAGTGTGACCACCACACACTAAGTTATATATTATATTTGTTTGTTTGTACTAGTATTAATTGAACCACAACAACAAATGCAACATTTCACTGTTGTTCTTCTGGCTTCTTTGCTTTTAGGTGCACAAAAGACTGAGGAGGAGGTGTCATCATCATCACCCGTTGTACTGCCAGACAGAAGTCCTGCTGCGCACGACGTCACGTGACGTGTGAGCACAGACATATCTGCAACTTGTGCAACTGCGTCCTGCTGACATCTGAAGAAGATGGCCCCAAAGAAAGGTACCAGGTCCTCCAGTACCAAGAAAGTTGCCAGTGAGAAGAAGCAACAGATGAAGGAAGAAGTGGCACTTACCACGACTGGTGTGCCGCCCAGGATGTTTTTTGGGAAAAATTAATCCTGCATCAGCGGTGTCCGGGGAGCAAGCTGGGAGCAGCACCTCCGCATCAGTGGGCCCACCCCACCAACCTAGGCCCACGCCCATGAGTGTCGCAGAGGCAGCCTGTCTAATTGTGCAAACGCCAACGAGCAGTGATGTTGAAATTGACTTATCGTTATTGAAAGTAGTACCCAATCAACGCAGGAGGAAACGCAGCAGATAAGTGGGCACACCTCAGCCGCAACAACAGCTGCAACAACAGCAGCAACCACCGCCCACAATAGTAGTTGTTCCTCGCAAAGTAGAGGCAGTTCAGGAAATCGAGCTTCCTGCAGAGGAAGAAGAAGAGCAAGCCACTCTTTCAGAAGATCCATTGTCTTCCAGATCCCCAGCAAGGAAAAGGAGGGTTAGTCCATCAACTTCTTCTTCAAGCCCCCCTTCTGATGATCTAGGTGCCACTTGGAAGCCACCAGCTCAGTCTGAGAGTGAGGCACGCCACAAGGCTAGGGAAAAGGAAGGTTCCAGAAAGCCTTAGAGTTATGGAGGTAGATGTAGAAGAGGCGGATGATGACGAGCCAGTCATCATGAACATCACTCCCGCCCCAGTGGAGATGGAGACCGACATTATTATTACCCCATCCCAAATTGCTGTGAGGGATGTGGCACAGATACCACAAACACAGGTAACACCAACACCACCTCCAGCTTCCATATTTGCATTTGCAAAGGCCCGGCAGGTACCTACATCCAGCACAACCACCACCTCAGTAGGTAGTGGTACTGCACAGAGTCAAATTCCAGGCACACCCTCCAGTTCATCCGGCATTACAAGTGGCACCTCCAGCAGCGCAAGAAAGTTCACCTCCCCAGTTTGGGACTTCTTTTCGGTTAGCAGTAAGGAGGAGAACATTGCTATATGCTCAATTTGTCGACATAGTGTTAGTCGGGGTAAGCTTGGTACAAACTATGGTACCGGAGGCCAAACAACCCATCTGAAAAAACACCACTTGATCCAGTGGGAGGAACACCTTAAAGGCCAAAAAAGTAAAACTGCACCCATTGCTGTTGGTGTGGATGAAGAAGTAGAAGAAGATATGATCACGGTGGAAGGTGAACAAGAGGGAGACATTTTCTCTGGTACACAAAGTAGCCCTGTCCCCAGCAGTGCAGTGGTACCACTACCGCCCACATCGTCATCATCCTCAGCAACATCTCAGTGGCACCGTAGAAAGAGTCAGGCTGAGCCTGAGACACCAAGGCAACAGAGTACCACAATGAAAAAAAGTGTGTCGTTGAGTCTAACAAAATCTGGGTTCAAGAAGTCACCTGCATCAGCGGCACCAGAAAGGAAATAAATCCAGCCTACCATTGTCAGCATGCTTAGGTCGGAGGGGCAGTACGAACGCAACCACCCAACGGCACGTTTGTACAATGCGAAGCTGGTATAAATGTTAGCGCTGGACCTTCTCCCTTTTTCTTTTGTGGAAGGGGTGGGTTTTCTGGAATTTGTGACAGCCATCTGCCCAAAATGGAAGGTTCCCAGCCGGTCCTATTTCGCCAGAGTTGCTGTTCCAGCACTACATCACGACGTGCTGGAATTGCTTGGACAAGCTTTGCAGCAGAGTGCTGTTCACAATATCCACCTGACAACAGACATGTGGACCAGTTGCCAAGCCACTGATTACATGTGCATCACTGCACACTGGATCTCTTTTGTGGGGGTTAGAGAAAAGATATCTGCAGCAGGTGTTGTTGACACTGCTGAGATTTTTAATGCTACTCGTAAACATGCAACTGTAGCCATGGAGAAATCGCATACTGCTCCAAATATTTTGGAAGAGTTTAACAGCAAGGTCTTTGAATGGCTGCACCCAAGAGGGCTTAACATTGGTGTTGTTGCCACGGACAATGGCAGTAATATAGTTAAGGCCATGGGCGATGGTGGCTATTTCAGGGTCCTGTGTTTGGCGCACTGCATTAACATCATTGTTCAAGACTTTCTGAAAAAAGAATACCGAGTCAGCAACTTACTGACCACCTGCAGAAGAATATGCACACATTTCAGCCATTCTTTTAAAGCCCGGAAGCAGCTGAGGATCATTCAAAGTGAGCATAGAATGCCAGTCAAAGCACTCATCCAGGAGGTGCCAACACGTTGGAACTCAACTTATTACATGCTTGAATGTCTGTTTGAGCAGTACAGACCAATCAATGACTATGTCATGCAAAGACTAGGGGATGCTACTGTGAAAGGGATGACCGTTGAGATGGACCAATGGTGCCTAGTTAAATGCCTGACAGAGATGCTTCTTCCTTTCAAGGTCTTCATACGTGAAGTCAGCAAGGAGGCCAAGCTATCCCATTGTTGCACATGCTAGAGCAACAGCTGAAGGCGGTGTCTGACACGTACGCAGGTGTGGAGGAAAAAAAAGAAGCATATGAGTTGGTGGAGAGCTTAGCCCTTCGCTTAGCTGAAAATACAAGGGTGCAAACTAAGATTGCGTCAGACAAACATTACATTTCTGCCACAATTCTGGATCCAAGGTACAAATCAGCACTGAGACATTAATTCCTTTTTCAGAAGTGGATGTTGCCCAGTACAAAACTTGGATAGCTGAGGCAGCCAGTGACTTGGACAAAGAACGGCTGGTAATTAAAGGCCCGCTACTCCAACCCACAACAAGTGCTGCAGCAGGGCATCCGGCGTCAAGTTCAACTTCAGAGTCTGAGGGCAGTGCGTTTGGCTCACAGCATTCACCAACACTATCAACAACAGCAAGAACAGGATCATCAGCCCCAGTAAAATCGGCACAGGATTGGTATCTACAGCAAGGGCTTATTAGGTCCAGTGCTGATGCAAAGGCAAAAGAGGCCCAGCAAAGCGTAGCACCCCTGAGCATTGAGCGGATGGTCCAGGCCTATCTGGATGACCCAACAGAGGTCTACATTTATCAAAACCCATTGGTGTATTGGTATGGGAAAAGGCGCCTATGGCCAGTCCTCAGCACGCTGGCGATAAACTATCTGGCTTGCCCTGTCACAAGTGTCTCTTCTGAGCGTGTTTTCAGTGCTGCTGGTGCCATTGTAACAGTGAAAAGGACCAGTCTCTCGCCCAAAAACGTGGAGAGGTTAACCATGATCAAAATGAATCAGCACTTTATACCACCGGAGTACAAAATACATGAATCACAGCAGGAAGATGAGGACAGCGACTTAGGTGACGGAAGTAGTGTGTTAGATGACCTACTTCTGGTTAAACCACCAGAGTTTGAGGACTAGCTCTACTTTTCTGACAACTAGGCTTTCAACTTGTTACTTTCTTTCTTCCTTATTTACTTTTATTATTTGTGTGTGTCTCTGTCTTTCTGGTTTGAATCACAACAAATCCATCACCACTGTCTTCTCTTTTTATTGCCATATTGGAGTAGCAGCTGTGCGCATTTAAGTCCACTCCTCCGAGTCCTGCTCCATCCTCCTGACTCGCCCTAAATCCATTTCCTTCAAGCCAGACATTGGATGGAGAATAGTACAAGAAATGTTGCCTCGTCGAGTCCCTCCAAAAGAAGGGGAACAGGATGACTATAGCTATCCTCCTTTCCGAGCCGAGAGAGACTGCCCCTTAACTTAAGATGAGAAGGAACAGGTGATGATGGCATGCATTGGACGCTGACTCTGAGTGATTGGTGTTTGTGTTGTTGTTGTTGTTTGTTGTGCATGAAGTGAAGTCAAAGTGTACTAGTATTTAATCTACACACTAAAAGTGACTCAAGTCAATGTTTCCTTTCTTGTTGTTTAATAACAAAATTGTACTTCTACTGCAGGCCAATCCATTGCATTTTTGAATATGGAATCTGGACTCACTCGGTACACTACAGACTGAGTTGGACAACACCATGATGATGACCACATAGTATCTTCGCAGTCAGTCAGTTGGATCGGAGATGATTGATGGAATAACTCAGGGCGTTTCAAATCACGAAGTGGCATGAAAGGTAAACAAGTCAACAACAACCACAACAGACCTACATGTCTGTGTAGTAGTGGTGGAGTCGAGTAGTCATGACTCACGAGTGTAGTAGTAGTTTGACTTTCAGCCGTGCATTGATTTAGTTACTTACTTTGGAAAATGCTATGTTGCTGTATATGTGTGCTCTGTGACTGTCTGGCTCAGTCAAAATCAAAGCTTTTTTCTCCTTGATTTTTCAATATCCCTTTTGTTTTTCCATCTACACTTACAGGCCGGCCTTTACCCTGTGCTAAACAGAGAAAAACAACTCACACTTACCTACCAATCCGCATCCGCCAGGCAGGCAGTGGCACCCAAGATTGACGGACGCAGCGTCCATGAAAGGGAGGACCAAGAGGAATGCCGAGATGCAACTCCCCAATTTGACCAGGATAACATACAGTATCTTTAGTATCATTCATCATCTTTTAAATATTTTGATTTATTTTTTCTCTACAATTATTACGACTGTGTGTTTGTTGTTGTTGTTATTATGTTTGCTCTTTGCTTATAATTGATTCCTACAGATATTTTTTAATTTTCTTTGCTAGCTTTAAAAGGAAGCCCGGTACAACAGAACATAAAATGTATGTAATTTGGGTCTCTCTGAGGGCAGACAGGCAAGGCAAATAGCATAATAATAATTAATAATATACTGCTGCCCTGTACTGTCTACTAGTCCAGTTAGTAAGTACTACTTATCATCATCAACCATCAAGTCATCATCATGCATGCATTTCCTTTTTCTCCTTTAACAGATATATGATGGTGGTCTGGCAAGATTGTGTGTGTTGTTCAGTTGTTGTTGTCCATGTGTACTGTTTGTCTTTTCAAAGCTTTCCCTCAAATACCCCTTCCCAACCATTCATCAAACCCTAACCCTCTTCCGCCGGGCTGTGTGATTTATATTGAGGTGTGACTAAATTAAATTTACACTAATAATTGATCACACACTTGCTGGGGCGGATGTGGTGAAAGCAACACTAATTCAATTTCACTCAAGGCAGGGCGAGGATCTTCTTCTGCTTGCCAATGCCCATCCATGCTCAGTATATTTGCAAGTCAATTTTTTTTCCAAAGGAACATAATCCATCATAATTAATTGCCGGCATCGATTGGATTCATCATCCCCCTCCTAAGTTACAGCACTAAAGGTTATCCTTGTGTCCAGTAACTCGAGTCAACTACAGTTGTAACTTCTTGTACTAGGCTATCCCCGCCACCATTATGTCTTATTTTACTTCGTTCTACTACTCCTTCCATAGTCTCTCTCAGGCGACTGACTGTCTCATTTTATTTTTTTGCAAATGCTACTGCCAGTGTATACTGTACTACCACCGCAACCATGGCATCTTGGGAAACCAAACCATCATC
Source organism: Calotriton arnoldi (assembly GCA_963921515.1). Classification (NCBI taxonomy): domain Eukaryota; kingdom Metazoa; phylum Chordata; class Amphibia; order Caudata; family Salamandridae; genus Calotriton; species Calotriton arnoldi. The sequence continues at coordinate 1,044,690 of CAWUFW010006108.1, read as the reverse complement.
ACCATGCAGCCATCGCTGTGCCTAAGTTTAAACATCAATCACAGGTAAGAGAAGAAGTTTGGGGGAGGCATAATTAATAATGGAAATTAATTCATTAATTCACACACCCACATCCTTGAGTCCAGTTGCAGACTGCATAGACTAGGAGGAGAGACTGACAGTACTAGTAGGACAAGTCACTCAGTGAGGGGACCGCATCTATCTGTTCGTGTGTTACAAAATAGGCAGATTATTTAAATCAAAAACTCCCTGCGGCCCTGCAGCAGCAAAGGAAGGAAACCGTGCGACGTAAAAGTAACCCCCCCACAAAACATTTACATCGTATGCAAAGTTTAAGTATAAATATAATTTAATCCCCTAACAAAATAAACTAATGTAAAAAATCCCACCTGACCCACCCCTCTCCCTAACCCCAACCAATGTCCAAAAAGTCCAACCAATGTCCTTAAATTCAAAAATAAAATTGTCCATAAATATATAAACCCCAACTTTTCCCCAAAGAACGCCCAATGCCCACCCACCAAAAAAAGGAATAAAAAAGGGGCAATTCAACAGGATCTCTATCGGCGGACTCGCAGTCGCCGGTTAGTAGCCAGGACCTCCTTTAGCTGCTCCTCTAGGCGCGCCATTCGGAGGAGCATGCGGCGCTGGAAAAGTCTACAATTGCATCCACAGGGGGGAAAGCAGTGTTGGATACAGAAGTGCGGCAGGCGGCTGCCTGACCGTGGCACCGTACCACTTGAGGGGCCTGACTGGGGCCCGGGCATTGGAGGAGGCTGCAGCTGCTGCCGCCTCCTCCTCCTCCTCCGCCAGAACCACCAGCCGCCGATATTCCGTGAGGATGGCCTCAAGCTTCCGGCACTGGGCCATGGCTGCCAACTCCTTCCTGTCTGGTCTTTTTGGTTGGGAAGGAGTACCTATATAAAAAAAGAAAAAAGACTATTGTAACCAATACTGTTAGCAAAACAGTAACACAAAATTAATTCTACACATAGTGGCACAGTAGCACTAGCAAGCACAGTACATAACATTTGTGGTATCTATCTCCCACTTCCTCGGCCTCTAACATTTGTGGGAGTTTCAGGCATTATACTAGCACTATGGATTCGAGTTCTCTCTTGTTTAGCAAAATTAAGTAACCTTGTTGTAGCCGGCATGCCAGCTCAGTCGGCTTGCGCCCAAGAAGACAAACATACTCGTGACGCAGTCTGCAGACTCACGTTATTTTTATTTACTACTGTCTGCAGGTGGGGAAGCTGACTACACAATCATCTTATTTTTCTATTATGGGTGGCACTGGCCATACTTTGGTATTACTTCAAATAATCAAACTGCTCAATTTCACTTTCACCCTGCCCTGACTACTACAACAAGGCAGATGATATCTGATCCAAATGATCATTGCTTATATATGGGACGACATGAGTAACTTTGTTTTGATTGATTGTGTAACCATGCAGCCGATAGGCCACCCATGGCAGGCTGACACAGTATTAACATAGGTAGGGTGTGGGCCTCGGAGTTGGAGGGAGGCGCATGATAAGTAACAACATACATACACAATATATATGCTGTGCTTGCAAACTACTGCGAGTCAAGGGAGTATTCTGAAAATACAACTTCTATTCTCCTTGGCTTTGCTACTCTGGCGCGGTTTATTTTCTTTTACATTCTTTTCAAAGACTCTTCATCCAGTGACAGTCTCCACCTATGGTATGATGAATACCATCCATGCATCCATCCATTCAAAGTAAACATGTCTATCATTCTTCTTAATCTCTCAACAAACCTTAGTTTGTTTCACCAACAACAAACTTTTTTTTTTTTTTTAAACCACCACCCATGCGTCCTTCCTTCCTTGCTTGCCTTTGAGTTTGACCCATGAAACACCCCGGAGGATTCCTGCTATCACCCATACAGTTTCACCCACCCAGGCAGGCATCTTTTCTTTCACCTTCCACCTATCCTGCTTCAACCACCCATGCATCTGATTCCTATCAGCCACCTATGCATGCATCACATGTATCCTTCTCTGCCAGTCATATATATTACATCTCGCCCGTCCTTCCTCCTTCCATCCTTCTTTCCCCTTTCGTTCAACCCATCCATCAAGGTCATCTGATCTGATTCTTAGTCTTCTCCATAAAACTTTCCCAGCTGAGTTGAAGTCAGATAGAAGAGGCCATTAGTTACTCAACTACTACTCCTGCCGCTAATGCTATTGCTCTGATGCTAAGTAAAGGGTGTCTTCTACAACCATTGTTCACAACAACTTAGTCTCTCTCAACATACAGTGTACACCCTTGCAGCAAGTGCGTAACTATTGTCAATAAGTAATGAATATAAGTATAACTTACCACCGCCCACCACTGCTGCTGCCGCATCCACCCCTGTGGCAGCTGCCGCATCCACTGCTCCCTCCTGGCTGGCGTCGCCTGCCCCGCCGCTGGCCCCGGCACTGGTGGTCGGTATGCCTAGAAAAAACATTACACATTTTTTAGATGCCATATACAGCTCCCCCTATTTATTCGTTTTCACTAGCAAGATTGAAAAAAAAGTTAAAATACACATACATATACCACATACATCACTAGTACAAATCTGGTACTAGAGTAATGTAGACTCTAGTAGTAGTATGTCCTATCCTATCAAAAATAGTACAATTTCAGGTTGGGCATTTTGTTGGTGGGAATTGTCGAAAAGCCTCTCTAGATTAAGAAGACTAGAAGAGGACAACGTAAAGGACTGGACTCAGTGGCTAGAGCTATTGGTGAATCTGAGTTTTAAAACCTTTTAAATAAAAATAAAGAGTGGCCAACTGGGCAAGCTTAGCTACAGACAGACTAATATAGTAGTAGAGTAGTACAGAGAGTCAGAGCAGAGGCAGTTAGAGGCAGGGATAACAAGAATTTAGAAACAGATAGTCTAGTTCGAAGAAGATTTGGTAAAAAATAGAATTAGGAAACGGAAATAATAGTTTGGAAAATAAGGTGCAGTAAAAGTTAGGGAAATATAATGATTAATATTAACAACTGGAGGACTTACTGGGGCCAGCAGCAGAGCCCTCGGTAGAGAAGTGGTCCTGGCCCTGGGAGGCATCCTGCGATTCTTGCCCTGCTCCCGCCGACTCTGAACCCGTCTTCTTGCCCCTGGGTGCTGATCATGTAAGATATAATAAAGAAAGAGACAAACATTGATGATTGGTGTGAAACAAATAAAATATTTAAAAAAACGCTCAGACAAACATTTTTGGAAACAGCAATTGCAATAAAATTGACCTATCTAATCTGATCGACTAGTAGTATCGCGGGATTCGCGGACCGTCTAGTTAATATTTATGAACACTAATCCAGTGTTTCATTCTGATTCCAGAATCCTAAGCCTAAATTAAGTTACGTACCACCTGACCTAGCCCACCTATTCCAGACGGGCCAATTGTTCACTAAGTCTGCATTTCCATTTATTTTAGTCCTCAAAATGCATAGATGGAGGTCGCATGCATACATTTGTGCATACACTAAATTGTTGGTTGGTTGCTGCTGATGTTCTGCTAAGCCTATTACTCACTCACTAACAAACTACAGGTTCTACTAAGGACTGGAGTAAGCAGCACTCAGCAGCACGTGACGTGACAGAGGATGCGTCACGCAGACCGCTAAAAAATTACCAACTAATACTAAGTAACTAAACTATCTATCAATCCACCACTATCTTAGTGACAGGAGGACAAAGGAAGGACTAGAGTCTCTCTAGCATTACCTAATTTAAGTTCTCAAAAGTAAACTCTCTTACATAATCAGCCTAAGCGAGCGCAAAGTTGCAAACAAGTAAGATTAGTAGCGCCGCCGAGCACCTGTGTCTAGAAGAATAACAATCACAGAAGATTTTTAAACGTAATTTACCTACCTGCAATGTAAGCAGCAGCATTCTTGCTATTGGAAAAAAATTATATTCGCAATAACAACAGTAACAGTCTACAGAACACACAATACTACTAGTATTATACTATTAGCTACTCACCAAGCCCCACGACCTCGACACCTAGCAGGTCCAGCAAGTCCTGCTCCCGGTCCAAGATGTCAGACCACCGGTGGGTCAGCTGGTTATGGGTGCGCCGGACCCCAGAGCAGCGAAACACTGCCCGGCGCACCCTCGCCCACCGGCGGTGACGCTCCTGGGTAGTGTACCCAGAGCCAGGCCTACCGCCTGCTGCCAAGGTCGCTGAAAAGGGCCCGGGCCTGCATCCCTTGCGGGCGCAGTCTGCCACAAGGGAGGCGGCGCTTCTTGGGTGCAGCCGCCTTACCCTTGGACTTGGAGCCGGGGCCCTTAGCCATGGTTCTAGGGTGGGCGGGGGCGGAAAAAAAAATGTCGGAGGAAAAAATAAAGTTAGGAGAAGAAGTAGGAGAGTAAAAAAGGAAGTCATATAAAACAGTAGAAAAAGTTTAAAAAACGCAGTAAAAGTAGAAATAAAATGCAAAATATACGCTTAAGGTCAGAGAGGGATAGAAAATAAGTAAAAAAAGATCAGAAAAGCAGTGTAAAAAACAAAGGATTGAAAAGATTATAGAGGGATTGAAAAACAGGCTCCAGAACCATGCAAAGAATAGGAAAACAAGATGGCCGCGCCCATTGGCGACCACGTGGTGAAGTTCGCGTGATATTTCCCCCGAACACGCAATCCGCGTTGCCGACCGTCAAAAACATCTCGCGAGCATACGCGAGCACACGCGAGCATGCGGAAACAAGCAACTCCACATGCTCACGTAACCCCGCGTAGCCTCGCGCAGAGTTTTTCTACCGCTTTGCGTAGCCTCGCGTAGTGCGGCTACGCGAACTTCGCCCAGGGTTAATATGAATGTTTTACTATAGATGCATGCATAAAAGATGTATCTTAGACGTCTGATTAAGTACAAAGAGGGTGGGCTGGGACCTAATCTGTAGTGGGAGTGGTTTTCACTGATAATTTGTAGCAGCCCAAGAGATAGACAGCTTCATCGCTTGAGTATGTTTTGACTTTCACAGCCTCCAAATGTGGAGATTGCTCATTCCTAAAACACTCTTTAAACTCCTCTGCATACACAAAGCAAACAGCATTCTGTCTTCTATGGGCAACTCAGAAAAGAAACTAAACGCTTTTCCACCATAGCTCCCACACAGTCTCATCTGCTGTTCAAGAAAAAAAAACTTTAAAACCCATTCCGTTCAGAGCAATTAAGTTATATTGTTTTCCGGGTAAAATCTTATTAATTTCAAGAAACCATTTCTAACACAGCCTGCTCTAAAACATTCTATTGACATAACATCCACATCCTATTGGCTGGTGCACAGCCCTGCTACTCAAGCGACAGAAGAGGGGCAACTCTTTAAGGTAGATAAACTATTTTGTCTTCAAACTTAAACACCTTTTTAGAAGTGGAAATACTTCAGCAGGGGACAGCAGGAAGCTAGCTGAACAAGGCAAGATCCGATACATTCCTTTTAAAGCCCGATTTTGACCGTAAACGACGAGTGGAATAGTTCAGAGTTGGTCAAACTGATTAGCACCAGCTGACTTATCTGAAGTCGGATTTTATACATGAAGGAAAAAAATAGATTCTCGCTTTATTTCAGCATTGACGTCTTCCCAGCAGTGTGTCATGGCTGCATTTTAGACCATGCGCAAATTGTTGGTTCCACACTTGAATGGCAACATTGTTGCTGTTGCTTACACAGCATATTTCTCTTTTACACCACTGGCACAGTTTGGGGCCACTTATGAGAGACTCACTCAGATGTCAAACAAGTCAATTAATTTAGCTAAACTAATTGTCAATTGCACTTATAAGTCACACACAAGTTCCAGTGTTTCACATAAATGTAAATCATGTGAAAATTGGAATGATTTAAAAAAGGATCACAAATGTTTGTCAAGCCATCGTTCAGAACTTGAACTTTCTGTACATTGAGAAACGTGCACTGAGCATTGATGGGTTCCCAAAGATCCAAAGGTAGTCTAGTTCAGTGAGAGGCTCTGGTTTCTCCTATTCATATTACTCATTTATGAGAACTCTAAACCCAAGCTTTCACAATAACTTCACACCTTGTCCATTGCAGTGGCTTAGCGAGACCTTGGGGAGGGGAGTCTATTAGAAATATTGAGTTAGCCCCTGTGATACCCACCCTACATGCCTTGCACATGCACTCCATCTCTGCTGCCTGGGCAGTGGAGGTGGAAAACATCTTCAGGAATTTCAGTACAAGAGTTCGCTTCGGATGAATGTGCGAATGGTTGAATGGCTGGGTGGACAGATGGATGGATGTTTTGGATAGAAGGGGGATAGATGGGTGCCAAGATGGATGGCTTAGACCAGGGGTTCCCAGCCTTTTCTATGCCCCGCATTCCTAGGAAAACTTTGATTAATGTCCGCACCCCCTACAAAAGTCTGGTCGGATTCCTATTGTGCACACAGTACATACTTTCCCTCTTTGTCACACCCACTGAAATGCCATCTAGCAGCCCTTGGGGGTGTGGCAAACCAGGCTGGGAACCCCTGGCTTAGACAATGAGATGTAGTGAGCAGAGTGAAACGAATAATTAAAGAAAAAAGACACAAGAGAAAAAAGTCAGAGAATAATGGTGAAGAGGGAGAAAGATTCAGAGGGAAATGTCAGAGAGAAAGAGAGATAGAAGGCAAAGAGTAAAAGAAAAACTGAAGTAGGGGGGATATCTATATAGAGGGGAAGAGAGAGAAATGAGAGCTGGGAAGAGATGTTGAGAAAAAGAGGGAAGATGGTGACATAGAGACAGTGAAGAATAAAGAGAGTTCAATAATGTTAAACCACAAAAAATTATATTTTCATGGGGTGCCCTACACAGTTTGCTGAAGCCTACTCCTAGAGGCAGGCCTAGGATTTCTTAACATGAAAGTAACACAATATTATTTTTTTTATTTCGTGAGTGGAAGTAGCTCCAGCGCGGCAAAGAGTTTAATTTCCTGTTCATGAAATGCAAAACATCCCCACCTGCAGTTAATATATATTTTTTGTTTTTGTCATGTCATCTCGTTTTAAAACAGCAGACCTGACTGAGGGTTTTCCATGGGATGGGGAAAACCATACTTGTTAGTCGGGTGGGGGGGGTTGGTGGAGGGGTATCAAGAGACATCTGAGCAATATTTATATTACTGAGGTCTAGATAAGTAATATCACAGGTGGGGGTGAAGCACATAAGAGCGCCAATGTGGGATTTCTGTCAGAGCGAATTAGTGAGTGCTGATAATGGCCCTTTAAATTAACTATATCATTGACACTAGAGCAGTGGTTAATTTATAAAAAAATAAGTGCCAGCGCTCTTGTCAGGAGGCAGCTTACACCAGCCCATTTGTCCTGTTAGCGCCGCCTAAAACAGAACCAACTACTAACCATGAGAGTGGGGAGAAGATGTGGCGTAATGGCCAGAGCTGCCGACTTCGGAGCTAATGAACCAGGTTCAAGTCTCAGTGTGGGCTCAACATCCTGTGATTATGGGCAAATCACTTAATCTCTCCGGAAATGAATGTGTCCTTAACTGGTGCTCATGAAAAGCGCTGGTGTGGATGATTAAGTGCCGGTGCTGAACACCGGAAACCACTGGCTCAAATTAAGCACTGCACTGGAGGGGTCATTTTGTAGACTCGCTTCAGTTGTAGCTCATTGAAAGAAGCAGAGATGGTCTGGAACATTTGATGGTACAGTCAAGAAACGGGGAGGAAGAAAACACATTCTGGATTCTAGCAAGTTCAGCAGGACTGAACTAGACCTGACCTATATTTTCTCCTCCCATGCTAACTCTGAAATGGATGAACACGCACTGCCAGACTGTTCTACTGCCACAGTGGTGGAGTGGTGATCCATCCTCAAAACTCAGAATGTGCCTTTAAATCCCTGACACGTGCATTGCTATTAAACTACTTTTGGAAGTAGATACGAAGAGAGCAAAAGGATTGGAAATAATAATAACAGACCTACTTGGAGTGCTTCAATGCTGGAACCACAGAGCAGCAGCAACATCTTAAACAATACTGGAGTCTACATAGAGCATCCAGTTCATAAAAGAGTGAATTTCTAGCTTGCTTACATGATTTGAAGATGAATGTGTACTCGCAAATATTCACCTTAGAAAATATGTTGTGAATTGTCACCCAGTGCAGGTTTTGCAATACAGCGCATTGGCAACGGCATTGCAAATGTTGTCCTTTATATTGTGAATTCAGCCTCCTGATGTTTGACCACAGCTGGTTGTAAATGACCTGCTCACAAAGTTCATTCTTTATGAAAAACATCATTTGCTCTGGTCCTTAATTTGCCCACCTCGAATCACACTGTGTGATCTGTATCTTCTGGGATGTCTCATCTGCTTATGAAATTATGTGCCTCATTGCAAGGTGGCTTGAAGGGGCTCAGCACTTACTAAAATTATTTTTCCTTTGAAGGTCTTCTGTTGAGCAGAATATGATAATTATTGCTTGCAGTGATCTTGAAAGTCTGCTCTGCAGTTACTCCTTTGTCCTTTTCTCCTGTTCTCATATCTGTCTGTTCTCAAACAGAATACAGATCAAAAGGAGCATAAATGCATTTCATTCGCAGGCAGTGCACTGTCAAAGAACCACCGACATTTTCTAGGGAGGCAAACAAGACTGTTTACCTGTGCACTTCCATCCATGCAAAATCCTCTCTCCCTGAAAGAATAATAGAAATGAATCAATAATAGCAAAAATAAGGAATCACAATTAGAATATTATAAAAGGGGATAAGTTTCACGGTGGAGCGCAGTTCTCACTTTTTCTCAATGAATTTTAAATGTAATTCTGAATAGAAAAATGCAGCCTTATTAAAAAATGATATTTCAAAAAATGTGTAGTAAGTAAATCCAGTGGCGGCTCGCATAGGGCGTGCTGCGGGGCGGTAGGGCGGGGCGGGGGAGGGGCAGGGTGGGGGGGTCAGGGCCGTTTCTAGGTGGTTTGCCGCCCTAGGCGAGAATTGAAAAATGCCGCCCCCTCCCTTTTACTACCATCACTCTCTCCCCCAGTCATCCAGGGTACAAGAATTAATGCATTAGATATAAAAGAACTTGCATTCAACATTAAACAAAAAACACATCAATTAAGTCATATGGAGACTAAGCGATTTGCTCAGAATCACAGGCTGCTGAGCCGACGCTGAGACTCGGCCTGTTTCCCAGTTCTAAAGTCAGCAGCTCTGGCGGTTTCCCCACAATCTCTTAGAAATGAAAGTCAGTGATTATCACGTGAGAGCATGTTTGTTTTACTTCTGGGACCTTTAGTTTAGGTTGTGTGTCTTACGGATTCACATTGGGAAACAATATATTTTTGGCATATCTAACAATTGTGGAGTTTCCTTTGACAAACGTTTTGATTGAGTTTGTCACTCACGCAAACACCACGTGCACTGGTGGAGCCAACAGTAAGTAGAGCGGCAACACCAGCAGCAGGTGCGTAGCCCTGACATCCCTTAATGCTGCCTGTAGAGTCAGCTCACGCATAGGCCTGGGGCCCCCCAACTGCCAAAAGTAAGTGACTGGTTTTTAATCCTAGTTGCTTATGCTGCTATATAATGTTTTATAAAGGTTTACTTTTAGCGCTGCGGCGGGCAGGGTGATAAATGTGATCAACAGTTATCAGTGCAGTTAGTGGCTGGCTTCAATAGCTCATTTTGGTCGGCTCAGCATTAACTAATGTTTTTTCGTCGAGTGAGGCTGAGCTCACATTTGCACCAGTTTTAAAGTCTTCTTAGTTTATCATTGCTCAAATGGGTGTAATTACTGATATGTATATGTTTCCCCTGCTTCATTGCTTGAGTTTTGCTCGCAAAAAGTGTCACTCATAGTCGTTGAAATGTCACTCATAATTACACTTTAATTATGAAAATGTCACACATAGCAATTTGAAACCTTGGCAGCTATGTAGCCGGTGCATTCTATTCAAGGAATGCTTATTGTGACTGGCAATGGCATTGGTACAGCGCGTACCTGACCAGCCTTAAATAATTAGCCCCCTATATTTTTTTTACATGATTTGAACTACCCTGCCTGCCGCTGCCAGCCGACCCGGTTCCCATCCCGGCCTCCCCCCGGACCCCGGTACCTGATAGGCCTGCAGGCGGGCCACAGCGCCGCGGTAACTCTCTTTCTGCTCTGCCTCTGCCTGCCTCTTTTTGCCGGCCGCGCGCGCATAGGCACAGCCCCCGCGGCCGCCTTGGCGCGCCGCGGCCGAACGTGACCTCGCGTCACGTCACCCTGGTCATCATGATGATGTCGACGACGGTCTACTTTGAAGGCGAGCCGGCGCCGCGCCCGCGCTACACCTACACTACCTGGTAGTGGTAGATTCATTCAATAATAATAATAGAACGAAGTTAGGACAGAGAAGAGAGTAAAGAAGAACTCTCATGTTTTTAACTTTTGCCACGGCACGCCACACGGCCGCCGGCCGCCCTCCACCTTTTGCCGCCTAGTCTGGCCTAGTGGTAGAAACGGCCCTGGGGGGGGGTAGTAAACTCGCACATATGACGGAACGGAGGAACGTAATAATTACTTTCCTCCGTTCCGTCGTATGTGCGAGTTTACTACCCCCCCACCCTGCCCCTCCCCCGCCCCACCGCCCCGCAGCACACCCTATGCGAGCCGCCACTGAGTAAATCCGAAAGTAACGAGTCAAGCTGAAAAGTTAAGGTCGTACCAAATTAATGGCTCGGGCTTATGGATTTATTGTAAGAGTGACGCAAACATTTATGAACCAGATTTTACAATCTGGCCACACTGTCCCATATCACATACAGAGAGCACGGGTAGTGTTAATTTAGAACTAGTCTTTGACTCTGTTTTGAGAGCAGCACTAGTTTATTGCACTGTATTGTAATTGCATTTATATGGCACTTAAATAGATGGGGTAGAGGGTGATTAGATGAGTGATCGAGAGCAGGCAAGTGATTACTAACACCTAAAGAAAATAAACTATAGTCTATGGTGAAGTTGTGAGCAATTAACTAAGATATCTTACGCTGATGATAATAAAAATTGAAATATTAGTCACCCAGTATAGACTGTGGTGTCCACTCCTTACCAGAGATGGTAAGTACTCACCTGATAGTTAAGAATATATATGTTTAGGTTGATTCATATGTGTTTATTATTGAGTTTGTAGCTCAGACGCCACATCAACCAATGACGTTTTTGGGTTGCCCACTACACAGTATTCTGTGAAACAACATCAATGTGTAGGTAAAGGTACATCAATCTCTTGCACTTTAGGCAAAGGAAATTGCAGCTTGGTCTGAGGGTTAAGGCTTGAAAGAAGCTCTAATAATCGATGAAGGGCGCTGCACTGGGGTTAGATTTGAGGGAATATCAGCAACAACTTCAATTGTCAAAACTATATTTTCATTTGCTTTGTATGAGGATACAAGATCACGTATTTGCTGGGTTTTGATTAAAAAACACAAGATAATATTTGCTGCACTCAACCCATCTATATAAACAGCAGTAGGAAATGCACTAGGACCTAAAGATAGTACTCCATCCATTGATGCACAACAGGCACTGAACACAAAGGAGAAGTTAATCAAGGTGTCATCATCATCATCATCAAAAAGCTTTATTCAATTATTAAAAAATAATCATAAAACCATTACAAGCATAAATATCATTTACCAAAAAACATAGATACACTTAGAATAGCAGATCAAATAGTCAATCATTTTCGTTTCCAAAGTGCTGACTTCAGAAAGTGTCCTACATTAAAACAGACCAACTGTTCGGTAACATATATAAAAAGTACAGAGCAGGCTTAATTTGACGGAAAGAATACAATTTGAGGACTGATCTCAAAACCTTTTTGGTTTTAAATACATATTTACAAAAAGGACAATGTGTTCTAAAGTTTGTACAGAGGTCTCATTGCTGGGACAGACTAAAATGGATCCTGTATCGTATTGGCCCAAGGGAAAGTAAAGCAGGGATCTTATAGTTCTCAGCCGAAATTTGGCTAAGAGGGATCTTTCCCAAGGGCTCAAAACCCAAGTCAGATATGGCTCAATGTCTGATGGTGTTTGGACAATAGCATAGACAATGATTCAATATGCAGGGCATCCACAAGCATTTGGAATCGAACATAATTTCTAGATGTGGAAAGCTGGTGACCCGCTCAATGCACCTGCCCTTAATCCAAAAGAAGCCCTCCTTAACCACTCAGGAGCCGCATATCCTATATTTAGTTTTAGAAATGTTGGTTTCCAGGTCTAAGTTTTCCATAAAAGCTACAAAGCAGTTGAATAAAGACCTCAGACCATTGGGGGTATGAGACATCCTGACAGCATCGTCTGCGTAAAGCAGAACCGATTGAGGTTGACTTAATCTTGGGCAAATCCTTCCCTGAAGTTTGCAGGCATTCATTTAAGCCATTAATGTAAAGGAGAAACAGGATGGGCACCAGAACACAACGCTGATGCACTCCTCGATGTAAATCAAAAAAGCAATGCATTCTCCTCCAGGGCCGTATCTTATAGTAGCGCACACCCCACAATGTAAGGCCCATGAAAAAACAACCAACTCATCATCGAGCCCCAGGTCAGGTAGGATTTTCCATAGTTTGCTACGAATTACCCTTAAATTCTTTTAAAATGATTTATGTTTTTTAGAGGGATTTTAATGGAATAACATATTTTAATTTATGACTGTTTGTACTTTTATGCATTGAAATAATGCAAAATAAAGTAAAAGTAAAGTAAAGTAAAAGACTCTGTTGAAAGCGCTGTTTACATCCATAGAGGAAAGAAGCATCATCCCCTCTTTGGCCATTGTATTCTTATGAATAATTAGGTAGAGATTATGGCATTGTTCTATGGTGCCACGCCCTTCTCTACCCCCCAATTGCACAGAAGAGATCACTTGTTTGAGGCCAGCCCAGCTCTCAATCCTACTAAGTGGGGTATGCCCTCTGATTTTGACCTTAGAATCTAACAAAGAGATTGGTCTGTAACAACGGGGATCTTGTCTGCAGCCTTTTCTGTAAACAGGAATTATCACAACTGTATGCCAAGAGCACGGGGTGCTATTGGCTGCACTGTTAACCATGTTAGTAATAACGGGTGCTGAAAACCCAATGTTCTTCTTGTAGAGGTCCATCAGGCCACGTCAGGCCTGGGTGCCCTCCTCGATGGACTAGCAGGTATTGCCTCACACACCTATGTTAGATTAAATCTAATAGTCAGTGGAAAAGACAAGGTGGCTCTTCATAACTACAATCCATTGGATCCGAATAAGAGTAGATAGCTTTAAAATGGTTGATCCAAAGCTCAGCGCTGTTGTTTGAAGATAAACCATCAGTCAGTGCTTTTACGATTTTGGGTCAGTTAATAATTTTCCAGAAGCCAATGGTGTCCTTTACTGAAATAGCTACACTTAAGTGGGTGGCACAATCAGTGCTGCAGGCCCACTAGTAGCATTTAATTTACAGGCCCTGGGTACATGTAGTAACACTTTACTAGGGACCTATAAGTAAATTAAATTTGCCAATTGTAGATAAGCCAATGTTACCATGTTTTAAGGAGAGAGCACATGCACTTTAGCACTCGTTAGCAGTAGTAAAGTGTACAGAGTCCTAAGGCCTGCAAAAAACAAGATCAGGAGAAATTGAGGAGGAAGGCAAGAGTTTGGGGGAAGACAACCCTGAGACTGATAGGTCTAACACAATGGAAATGCAATGATTGTTATTTCTGAAAAATAGCATGATAAATATATAGGTGGCTGCCCACTTGTAGAAATGTACTTGACTCTTTGGCACTTGAGTGCATAATAATTATAGTATGTCAATTCCAGGACTGATACAATAAAGGCAAATAACCAATGGAGTTAGTCCAAGTTGAAATACTCTGTGGGACTGATTTACAAAGATTTTGCTATAACTTACTCTTCTATTACTCCTGAAAATCATGAGTAAGCCAAATTGCTCCAAGAGTAAGACATGCCTACTAACACACAAATATTTGTGTATCAAGTGCTACAAATCCTTTAGTAAATGTCTATTGAATCTCATTTAATACAATTTTGAAAGTGTTCACAACCCAAGGGCTTTGTAAAAAAGCTGATACAAATTATTTTGCTTGCAATATATTTTTCAGTTAGCTGAGAGCGGGAATATTATGTCCCAATGCCAAAACCAAAGTGGCTAGAAACAAATACAAGCTAGAAGGCATGCGTTTCAGAAGGCTCTTGCATCTTTTTCAAGGCAGTCAGAGTAAGTTTTGTATAGTAAGTTAAACAGTGATAACCTTTTGATGTTTTGATGATGTAAAATGCTCGATTGAAGAGCAGAAATTACTTAATCTGTTACTTAATCTACTGTAGTCTACCTACTGTACACAAGTGTTTCAAAGAGTCCACGTAAGTATCCTTGGCTTTATCAATTCTACCTCTCATAATCAGACAGAGATCTTCTATGTCACAACTGATGTCATATTAACAAGGGGGCCCTCGTTCAAGAAGATAGGTCAAATCCAAACATCACTGGACTTCAGATAAGGAAAATACAAGGTAGATCAGAGGTCTGTGTGGCTAATGTTAGATGTTTGTTTATCTACACAGCATCCTCCATTCCCTACCTCCTCAGCAAGGTGCCTCCTCAGTAAGACTGAACTCTTTTCGAGAAGTGGCTGCATTGACGATCTCAGATATATATGGAAAAAAGGTAATCTGAGAGTCCCTTCAGCGAAGGTATACATACACTATCTTGGGGCACAGCTTTTTTTCTCGATTTACTGACCTTTCTAAAGTGTTACATCGAAGGGAGAAGATAATAATGCCTCACCTATGGAGGAAAGCAGGATCCAATTAATAGTTATTACCTATATCAATTAACTTAATCACATAAATACAATCTTAATGGATGCAATTCATCTGGGTCATAAGATGCACAAGGTTGTCAAAATGCTCCTACTTGAAACTTACATCAAGGGTGAGGTCTTGTAAATTTTGAAGCTTCTAAACATATATTTAACCTGACATAACATGAACAAATTCTGACTCTGATACTGCATCTCCAGCGTAAAGGTATGGGATTTGAACACATGTAAGGAAAACTACAATTAAAGCACAAGTTGGATGAGTGTGTAGGTTATGTAGAGATTTGGAGAAGACAAACACAGAGGAGGAACAATACTTAGGGAAATCCTTAAAACGATATGACAGATTATTTGGGCATGACTAATAGACTCTAACTGTGTCTAGAAAGAAGATATCGGCTACATAATATATAACTGGTGCCTGACCCTTGGAAAATTGGGAAGGAACCATCCTGGGGCCACAACTATATACCGGAGAGAGTTGGAAGTACTCAGATTGACCCCAGTTTGACCACAGGCTACACATAGCTTGACATGCAATAAATCTTAATTAGTCTGGAAATAGGCGCTCTCAACTATAAAGGACAAGACTAACATCTCCTACCCAAAACAACAACTAATCATTCTACTGGTGGCAACATTTGTTTATGTCACTCCATTGCTACTCTGTAGTTCTTCAATGACCCATTTCCTTCTAGATGCCAGATTCACACTTACACATAAATGAAAGTCCTCCAGACTAATCATCATTGGACCTATAGTAACCAATTTCTGACACATTGCACGTATGCAAATAAACTGCTTTAGGACTTCGAACAATTGGTGGGGAACCTACCCACACATGGCCGCCGTGTGTTTCACTTATATATTCAACAAACCAGGTTATAATAAGGCCACTCCCTCCATATGCTGATTAATACCAACAGACCTACCCACATTGGTCTTCTAGATCAAACATGAAGGGTGTGGCAGTTGAAGTGTCTAGCATCCCATAACCTTGCTAACCCACATTTGCATTTAAAGCTCTCCTCTGCTTGGGAGAATACGTTCTCCTATGTTACTCAAGACACAACACTGTTGCTATAGCCACAGCATTCTCTGCCACACATCAATCCCGCCCTCTAATCTCGATTATGCTTCATCTGTATTGAACTACACTGATTCGACCACTTGCTGTTAGAAGATAAAGAGTTAAAAAACATGCTGTAAAGGACCATTTTCTTATCGTGCATATGTTGTTAGGGTTAAAAACATTAATATTTGATTGTAGACTAAGCTTCCGTGTGGGCTGTGTTGTCCATACATGCATTTTAAAGAATCACTTAAAATAAATACTGAGGAAACATCCTGCTAAACACATAACTTTAACTTACATCATATGTTAGGTACAACTCGAAACTGTTAGTTTCCAGCACAGCCCTTGCAACGTCAAGGTTGAGTTTCCGCATTTGCATAAGGGTGCGGCCTCTTGCAATTGAGGAAATAGATTCCATTTCCACCCACGTCACATCCGATCCACAGTTACTGGGTCAAAGAGGGTCTGATGAAGCACACAGTTTGCCGCCTAAGATGAGATGCACAGGTAACGCACTACACAGAGGACAACTTATGGTTGGGGTCAAAGATGGGAACCCAGTCACCCACTGCATCATTTCACGGGAGTGCAGTGACACACTGACCTGCCTGTGGCGAAGGCAGTACCTGCACTCCACAGTCAGGCTGATCCTGAACCACTGCTTTGAAAGTGTGACTGTATTTCATCACTTCCCTCTCTCAAGTGCAGACTCAAGCTCTCCAATTCGCACTTCTACTGGAGGAGCAGTTTTGTTTTTTTGTTATTGGGTCCATGGCCCCTGGCTGCACCTAATGAGTGCGCACCTCTGACCAGAGCCAAGCACTCACGCCCTAATACGGTCCCAAAGCACAGTGTGGTCGAGTGAGAAAGGGCAGCAAGGTGAATCCGTTGTCAGGTCACTTCATCAGAACTCATTTCTTCCTCTATATCCACCCACGCAGTTCTTCAATGGGAAAGCACTATTTTTAAAGAAAAACAGACCATCTTTGTAACTTTTCTCTATGGTAGGAAAGGGCGTACCAAGTCACTCCTTATCGTCACTGACATCATATTCCGTACAGTTGCTAGTTCTGAAAAAAACGAGAGACCAATTATTCATTAGCTAATTTTCTTCATTTGAGGTGAACCTGAGGTCACTCTCACATAATGCTAAACACAGGAAAATTGTGTTCCTGAGGTCTCGGACACATCTGACAACCTTAAACATGGCGCGTGCGGGGGGTGGGGGGGGAGGAGGGGGGAGGGTCGAGGTACGGGTTGTTTCTCTTTAAAAAATAAAAAAGTGACTGCATAGTGACTGAGCATGCACTTTGTTCAACTACACTACCAGGAGGTTGAATCTGTAACGCAGAGCTGTTAGTAGCTTTAAAATGGCCCATTCTACCACTGCACAATCTGCTCATTTCATTACCGCGTGAGCCCTAGCCTTGCTTAGTTTAATCGGAAACTGCAAGAATATAAGTAAATGGAGGTTCTGTTTTTATGCTGATTGCAAACAGAATTTTGCATTAAAAAAATCCTTCTTTTTGATTTGCTTCTTAAAAGAAAGCTAGATTAAACCTTGCCACCGTTCTGCTTCAGAACCCCGGAAAGGTTGAGATTTGCATGGCTTTTATGTTTAAAGGTCACATTCTTTTTATCCATTTACTGATGGTTCAGTTATGGTAACTGTAATTGATAGCAAAGTTGTGTCATTTTTTATGGATTTACATCATGTAGATTAAGAAATGGAGGATTATCGGTTTCCAGGGCAGGGGACGGCATTGAAGAATTATCAGCGAATTATCGCATGGTATTTTACGCTAATGCTATTAGACAGCACACCGTTTTTTCACACAGGAAATTGCTGCACATTTATCTTTTATTACATTATATCTTTTCACTCCATCATTTGGAGCAAGATGCATAATTTTAAATAGAATATTTCATCTTCTGGAAAGAGCGTGCTAGAAGCAGTATCCGTGACTGCTTATTCGTTCACCCATTCCCAGGGTACAAAAACTGGCAACGCGATTTCCTCCAGTTCTCAAGCAAGCTTTGGCAAAGCCAAGAGGCCTGGCTTTTACCTGGAAGTATGTCAAATCTCGCTGGTGTGTTTGGTTGTGTGATACTCTGTATACAAGTGAGGATGAACGTGAGAATGAGTCGATGGGTGGATGAATGGATGTGTGAGTGAAAGCAATTGAGTAACTGAGTGCATGGATCATGAGAGACTGACTGTGTGGAGGTAACAAGGGATAGCTTGTGCTGGGCATGCAAGACACACCGCCGTTGCAAGTTCTATCTCAACTAGGCCATCCCTGCATTGACATTGAAGGCTACCTGTGCCGACTGCTACACCTACTGAAACAAAGAAATGGCTGCCAATGGGTGAACTGAAAATAAGTCATATGAGCTGAGAAAAAATGTGGATGCCACTGTCAACAAGCAACTACTACATGAGCTGTGGCGTAACGAAACTTGAGGGTGCCCCCTTGTAAGGTACATGGAGGGGGGCCCCCGTCCAGACTCAATCAGGAGCTCTCCAGTCAAGGTACTGAGCTGAGGGGGCCCCTGGAGCCTGCCCCCCCCGCACCGCAGGGGCTGCAGGGGCCTATGTTACACCACTGTACATGAGACTGACTCAAAGCAAGAATTGACTGAAGACTGCTGAGCCAAAGCTCCTCCCTTGTATTTTGTGTGTACTGTGCTCCGGCGATAAGTTGATGAGGTTTCTGACAGGCAGGGACAAAGCTTCAGGGGGCAAGGGTAAGGGTCGGACACGCCACAATAACTTCTACGTTGATCTTGGCCTGGTAGTGTCAGTGAAATCGGCTGTTTTTAGCGACAGTGACATCAAGTCACTGTTACTGCAGACTGGGTAGCGTTGGGAGAGCCAACAGATTAACAGGGAGAGTCAGGCGAGAACCAGTGGACGAGCCAAGACATGAAAGTATTTGCCATGTAAATAATACAACAAACATCCCATAAAAATATGATAAAGTTGCTCTAAAAAACGTGTATTTCTTTAACATGCGTTTGACACTTGTGCGGCATATGTGCCCTAGAGTCTTAGGGGTCCATTAGGATGTCGGGCGGTGGCACCACCGTGGTGCTGGCGGTGCGGAAAAATGCCTTTTCCGCCCGCGAGCAGAGGTACTCACGTCCGCCATATTAGAATGGCCAAACATAGACCATTTCCCGGGCACACGTAACGAGGATATAATATCAGGAGAAATGTCTCATACTGCAGAAATGTAGAGGGTCTACACCAGAATGATAATCATAGGTGTTTAATATAGTAACAGAGCATAAGCAACCAGCCAAAACAGAAGCAACCAGCCGACACGTGTTTCGTCACAAAGGGTAGTAACCCGTGACTCTTCAGGGCTGAAAGGCGGTGCCAACAAGGTGAATTCAAGTGACCGTTCAAGAATCCAAAACGGCAGTGAAGAGCAGTGCGAACCACGGTAGGTGGACTACTGCCAAATGTAAGGAAAGGAAGACGGATATCGCCGGGCGGCGGATAAGCCAATGAGGACTATTGACCTTCAGAAAAGTCGATGCAGTCTGTGGCGACGAAATTAACCAAGTGCTAAGTAGCACAGGGGGGAATATAGAATTAGGCGTGCCAGGTCAGTAGTCCAGGACGACAACGGCGGATGCGCCGGAGTACAGGAAACTGGGAGAAGTGTTGTTCAGGAAGGAAAATGGTTCCGGAACACATCCCCAAGTGCACACACACATGACCCACCTGCCACCAATACACCCCTCTGCATCCAGGTCACACATCGACCGCGATCGTGCGGCAATGTCACGGCCACGTCACCGTAGCGGTGAAGACAAGGGAATACATGCGCACAATGCAGAAGGCCGGGCCAGCACCAGGCATGGGCGGGGCACAAAGACCACAGGGCCACTACTCCACCCTCACACACTAGCCCCCCACTGAAGGGACATGCCATATGCCTCACCTGTGCCCCCCATGCACAACAACAAGCCAGGTGACACCACACCCTGCACCACACACAAAACAAATAGGGACACAGCCACAGCAGGAGTGGCTGCACAGGAACACACAGCACAGAAGCACAGGGCCAGGGCTACACACACACACCACAACAACACCACACCAATGGCAAGTAAACTCAGTACAAGCATCAAATGGACACATACAAGGAACAAACATCTCACTGGACACACAGCCTGCCAAGTCACACACACATACCCCACACTGACACACAGACACATACACACACCACATGCCACCAGCAATGGAGCACACAAAACAGGAAAACAAATATGAGGTGCACACAAATGGAAGGCCAAGGAGACAACCACCAAGCATGTGTACAGCACATGCAAGTCAAGGAACATAGAACAACAGCCCCAGCCCACCTAATCACACATTGCTTGCATAGTGATTGAAGTCAAACCACAGACAGCACAGTGCAACAACCCAAGGAAACAGCAAGGCAACACATGTAGAGGCACAAGGATGAAATGAAGGCCCTGAAGTCAAACTGTGAACAGCCACACATATGTATACAAATACTTCACAGGAATACTCCAGCAGCACAACACACAGGGCCCATTGACACACTCCATGACTGTCAAACACTAGTAGGAATCCACACACATACCCCCTCACATCTGCAGTACACAACACCAGTGTCAAACAAACATAAGGGTGGCAATAATGTCCAGGCAATACACAGACAAACAGTCACACTCCCTGGGGGTAGCCACAAACATCACATACACACAGGGATGCCAGAACCAATGTCTGCACAAAAACAACAGACAAACACATAAACCAACAGACCCACACACAGAACCACAACAAGAACAGACATGCCCTGTGCAGCAAAAATGTGGAAAGGCAATGGGAGCACAGACACAACAGGAGTGCACAACCCCATCAGTCAGGAACAATGCACACACAACATACCACAACACAGACAAGAAGTTTACCATCACAGATAAACACAGCCACTGCAAACAAACAACAGATGCACAGCCCAAAAAAGAACACATAGCAAACACAGCAGGACATAAGTGGATGCATACCAGCCAATGACAAGGCAACATACCCCCACAGCACTGCATGCACAACAAGCAGTGTCTGAACAACAAGCATACCAGCCACACACAGAAATGAGTGACACAACATGAACCCACACAACACCAATCAGCACAGCACAAAGACAACATCACACACAGGAAGTGAAGCAGTACCACAGCAAACACACATACATGATGAGCCTGGCCAGCATGCCTGCAATCCTCTGGACAGAATCCCATACTGAGCTGGCAGTGCACCACAACTTGACATGTGTACAAAACAGCCAACATGAACAAACAATGACAACTGCATCACACCTCAAATCTAATACATTGCCCACACAAGTATCAGGGTCAGGAAAAACTGAAGTCCCTCACCCCTGCAAAAAATAGAGTAAGTGAGTAAAGAAATTGGCAAGGTTGAAGTGGCACACACAGCATGTGGCACAGTAAACCATATACACACAGCAAATTAACTTTATTCAGTAAGGACACTGACAAAACAGACAACAGGAGCAACTGTCTTTATTCACAAAATGCACAGATAGGCAAAAAGAGTAGATAATAGCAAGGCAGAAATTGCAGGGCATGTCCATGAGAAGCTGCACAGGCAGGGGCAAAACAGCAAGGCCAGTGGCCAGTCCAAGGTGCAGAGCATGTCCATGAGAAGCTGCACAGGCAGGGGCAAAACAGCAAGACCAGTGGCCAGTCCAAGGTGCAGAGCATGTCCATGAGAAGCTGCACAGGCAGGGGCAAAACAGCAAGGCCAGTGGCCAGTCCAAGGTACAGAGCATGTCCATGAGAAGCTGCACAGGCAGGGGCAAAACAGCAGTGAACAGCAAGGCCAGTGGGCAGGACAAAGTGCAGAGCGAGTCCATGAGAAGCTGCACAGGCAGGGGCAAAACAGCAGTGAACAGCAAGGCCAGTGGGCAGGACAAAGTGCAGAGCGAGTCCATGAGAAGCTGCACAGGCAGGGGCAAAACAGCAGTGAACAGCAAGGCCAGTGGGCAGGACAAAGTGCAGAGCGAGTCCATGAGAAGCTGCACAGGCAGGGGCAAAACAGCAGTGAACAGCAAGGCCAGTGGGCAGGACAAAGTGCAGAGTGAGTCCATGAGAAGCTGCACAGGCAGGGGCAAAACAGCAGTGAACAGCAAGGCCAGTGGGCAGGACAAAGTGCAGAGTGAGTCCATGAGAAGCTGCACAGGGTGGGGCAAAACAGCAGTGAACAGCAAGGCCAGTGGGCAGGACAAAGTGCAGAGTGAGTCCATGAGAAGCTGCACAGGCAGGGGGCACACAGCAGTGAACAGCAAGGCCAGTGGGCAGGACAAAGTGCAGGGCATGTCCATGAGAAGCTGCACAGGCAGGGGGCACACAGCAGTGAACAGCAAGGCCAGTGGGCAGGACAAAGTGCAGGACATGTCCATGAGAAGCTGCACAGGCAGGGGGCACACAGCAGTGAACAGCAAGGCCAGTGGGCAGGACAAAGTGCAGGGCATGTCCATGAGAAGCTGCACAGGCAGTGGGCACACAGCAGTGAACAGCAAGGCCAGTGGGCAGGACAAAGTGCAGGGCATGTCCATGAGAAGCTGCACAGGCAGGGGGCACACAGCAGTGAACAGCAAGGCCAGTGGGCAGGACAAAGTGCAGGGCATGTCCATGAGAAGCTGCACAGGGTGGGGCAAAACAGCAGTGAACAGCAAGGCCAGTGGGCAGGACAAAGTGCAGAGTGAGTCCATGAGAAACTGCACAGGCAGGGGGCACACAGCAGTGAACAGCAAGGCCAGTGGGCAGGACAAAGTGCAGGGCATGTCTATGAGAAGCTGCACAGGCAGGGGGCACACAGCAGTGAACAGCAAGGCCAGTGGGCAGGACAAAGTGCAGGACATGTCCATGAGAAGCTGCACAGGCAGGGGGCACACAGCAGTGAACAGCAAGGCCAGTGGGCAGGACAAAGTGCAGGGCATGTCCATGAGAAGCTGCACAGGCAGGGGGCACACAGCAGTGAACAGCAAGGCCAGTGGGCAGGACAAAGTGCAGGGCATGTCCATGAGAAGCTGCACAGGCAGGGGGCACACAGCAGTGAACAGCAAGGCCAGTGGGCAGGACAAAGTGCAGGGCATGTCCATGAGAAGCTGCACAGGCAGGGGCAAAACAGCAGTGAACAGCAAGGCCAGTGGGCAGGACAAAGTGCAGAGTGAGTCCATGAGAAGCTGCACAGGCAGGGGGCACACAGCAGTGAACAGCAAGGCCAGTGGGCAGGACAAAGTGCAGAGTGAGTCCATGAGAAGCTGCACAGGCAGGGGCAAAACAGCAGTGAACAGCAAGGCCAGTGGGCAGGACAACGTGCAGAGTGAGTCCATGAGAAGCTGCACAGGCAGGGGGCACACAGCAGTGAACAGCAAGGCCAGTGGGCAGGACAAAGTGCAGAGTGAGTCCATGAGAAGCTGCACAGGCAGGGGGCACACAGCAGTGAACAGCAAGGCCAGTGGGCAGGACAAAGTGCAGAGTGAGTCCATGAGAAGATGCACAGGGAATGTGTGCAACTGTACCCAAACCAAGGTCAGCAACACTGTCTGGGGTGTCACGATGTGCAACACAGGCCATGCTGTGTGAGAGACAGGCGTGTGAGGTCTACCAACACTCAGACTTGGCTGTCAGTCATACTGGGAGCTGGCTGTGTGTCGGGCCCAGTTGGAGCACTTGACTGGGGCGAGGGAGGCACATCTGAGGTATACATATCAATGTTTTGGCAAAACGGAGGGCTGCTTGGACCAGGTGGCATAGTGGCACGTGGAGGTGGAGTCATGCAGATATGAGACACAGTGTGGATGGGAGATTGTGGAGGGGTGCCTTTCCACTTCTTGGGCAGTCGCAATGGCTTCACTGTTTTGGGAACAATGGGAAGTGGCGTGGACACATCAGGCTCACTCAACACCAAGGCTGCAGCAGGTGCAGACACTGGCCCTCCCTCTGGTGACGTGCTTGAACCTGCGCAACCCTTTGCATGGCCCTGGCTTTGCCCCTCCATCCCCTGCCTACCAGGTGGTCCCCCCACAGTGCCCTCCATTCCCTGCTTCACTGGGCTTGCTATGGGAGTCGAGGTAGTGGGTGAATCGGACTTGCAGCCCTTCTTATGCCTACCCTTGGCACTCACCACCTTCTCAGTGGGCATGGAAATTGTATGTTTGGTTTTGGGAGACGCTTTTGGGACAGGAGAGTCCTTGGCTGGGGATGTCCCTGAGGCACGTGACCCTGACGCCTGCTTCTTGGCTCTTTGTCCCCTGGTGTTGCCTGATGGGCTCTTGCCTGTGTGCAGTGGGGTGGCTTTGGTCATCTGTGGGGATGGTGTCTGCGGCCTGGACCGCTTGGGCTTCTGCTGCTGCTGTGTGCTACGTGTGCCGTATCGTGACTTAGAGGTCTGTGGAGCGTGGTCACTGTCGTCCGACGTGGCCACTGGCATGGGTGTGGACAATGGGACTGTCGCTGGACTCCCAGATTGTGCCAGTTGAAGGGCTGATGTCACTGCAGTGGACAATGACTGGACAGTCCGGTGCAGCCCACCCATGTCTGAATGTATGCCCTCAATGAATGCAACCACCTGAGCCAATTTACTGTTGTGGTCCATGAATGCATTGAGGAGAGCTGTCTGGCCTACACACAGCTGTTGCAAAAGGTCCACAGACTCAGCACTGATAGCAGCGGGGGGACCAGGGCTGGGGCTGCGGTGCCGGGGGTGAAGGACACCCTTCCCCTCTTAGCGATGCGAACACGGGCAGCACCAGAGGAAGTGGCTGGGAGGGTGGGCACTGCACGCTGTGTGGTGGAAGATGATGCAGAGTCCCCGTTCCCTGTGCCCGCCAACATGTCTGCGTCACCGCTGGCATCAGATGCCGTAGTACTTTGCGTCTCGGGCTGTGATTCCTCCAGCAGACTCCTGTCCCCCTCCGAGGCGCTGGTCACATCAGTCTCACAGGTCTCCTCTGCAGCTGTTGTGCTGGTTTCCCCACCACTGGTGTCCGTCCCATGTTCCTCCGTGACCACGGGAGATGCTGCATGAGAGAGAGAGATGTAGGGTCAGTGCAGTGGCAGCAACATAACAAACATATGCATTACAGACAACCATTAAGATGTCTAGATCTACATGTTGCAACCCACCCTGTGCAATTACATCGCTCAAACCCACCTCTGTCATCACAACAGTGCGTGTGCACTATCAAACCGGGACAAAGTGAGCAATGTGATGACCACACAGCACAACATCCTGCATGTGGCTCCGTTACAACTGCAACACAGATAGCTCATACCTGTCTCACACCACCAACAATGCCATTTAAATGCCCCATACCCGTTTCCCAGTGTTAAGTACAGGTAGGACACATGCATGACATCTGCACCCAGCACCGGCACAAGCTGACACTCACATGCCACTGCATCCCACTACCAACATCACATTGCCCAGCGCTGGCACATGCTGTGCACACATGCAGCCACACACAGCCATAGTCACCCTTCCCAGTACACTCACCCCTAATTGCCTGCCGATGCTCCTTCAATCGTGCATCCAGCTCAGGGTGAGTCACGGCCAAGATGCGGCACATTAGTGGTGTCATGCTGCGCCGTGCCATCCGGCCAGTGCGAGGGATCCGCCCCAGTGTCATCTCCGCAACGTTCTTTGCCAGCCGTGAGATGTCGTCCCACCTCTTGTGGCAGTGGGTGCGCCGTCGGTTTGATACTCCCAGAGCACGCACCTTGTTCGCAATGCCCCTCCACACGGCCTTACGCTGGTGCACCTTGAGCTGCAGGCATGGGAGACAAGAGGGGGCAAACATCAGTGACACAGTGTCATGTGACCAAATCACTCAGGACAGTAGCATGATACAGATTAATCACAAATCCACATATCTCACATGCAGAGACAGAAATGCTTTTCACATGGTACATCTGCATGTGAGAATCACACGTAAATGCATGCATGTATAAGGGGGGACACAATACTTGCACATCTCATGTACTAGCAGGATCCCAGCACAGAAGAGCATGTGTACTCTGCCCACATCTACTAACCATTTTTAGGTAGAGCAAGACATACGTCACAAAACAACATGTGTATGTGGCGAGACCCACTGTATCCGACAATGCGCAGGCGTCAACTAACATGCACTGTGAGTAGCCCACTGTGTCATGTATATCACATTGAGGGACATGATCTCACAAACCCACCTCCTTTCTCACAGTGCAAGTCGTGTGCAATCTACAGGGTTGACCAGGCACATTGATGGGGAGTCAAATATGAAGATGAACATGTTACACTCTGTACAGTCAGTGATGTGTTCTTGTTGGATTGGGCGGTGACTGTGCAGGCCAGGTGGGCTCACACTGAGATGGACAACAGGGAAACGCAAAGACATGCACACTAGCAATGACTGGCCTGAATCCTCCATTACCAACTTGCTGCTTCACTGTATGGCTGACAAGACAAGACATGTCCCTCAAATCTTGATGTGCAGGCAGGGAGACTTGAGGAGTAGGGTACACACCCCTTCATCCAATGGAATGCAAGTTAGACAATGCATGACACAAACCCACACTCACATGCACATGCTGCATCAGACTGACTACATGTGTGCCCCCCCTGCACTCTCACACCCACTGTGGAAGACTTACCACAACATTTGGGGCACCATATAGCCTTGGGTACTGTGTGAGCACCTCGTCCACCAGGACCTCAAGCTCCTCGCCGGTGAAGGGACTGGCAAGGATCTTCTCTGTCCTTGACATCACTGTTGGTTAGAGACAGCAGCAGCAGGTGAGGGTCTCAGGCAGCAGTCCCTGGAGGCAGCAGCAGGTGAGGGTCTCAGGCAGCAGTCCCTGGAGGCAGCAGCAGGTGAGGGTCTCAGGCAGCAGTCCCTGGAGGCAGCAGCAGGTGAGGGTCTCAGGCAGCAGGCTCTGTGAACAGTGGAAATTCTGGGCACTCTCCCACACATATTTAGCCCCCTGGTGTCGTTCCAGTAGTCCTGGGCTGCTGCAATTGGTCTACCAGGACAGCCTTTTACAAATGCATCCAATGACTGAAACCGTGGTGGTGTAGCACGCCTACCGCTATTTTCAAAATTGCATCGAGCTTCCGCGATCGCGGAGCCCATTGGCTGTAATGGCATGGACCATGGTGGTGACACACCGCAGGGGCCAGGCGGGCGCTACCGCGGTATTGCATCTTTTGATTGCATCCAATGACCGGCACCGCAGTGGTGTAGCACGCCTACCGCTATTTTCAAAATTGCATCGAGCTTCCGCGATCGGGGAGCCCATTGGCTGTAATGGCATGGACCATGGCGGGGACACACCGCTGGTGCCAGGCGTTAGTTTCCGCAATTTGTGTGCCATAGACACACATGAGGCACCGCCATTTGGGTGGCGGAGCATGCCAACCGCCATTTGGCCATGTCTATGGGGCTATCAGTACCGCAGCTGTGCATTGGGGTGTGTTGCACACACACCGCTGGTGCCAGGCGGTACTTTCCGCAATTTGGGTGCCATAGACACACATGAGGCACCGCCATTTGGGTGGCGGAACATGCCAACCACCATTTGGCCATGTCTATGGGGCTATCAGTACCGCAGCTGTGCATTGGGGTGGGTTGCACACACACCGCTGGTGCCAGGCGGTACTTTCCGCAATTTGGGTGCCATAGACACACATGAGGCACCGCCATTTGGGTGGCGGAGCATGCCAACCGCCATTTGGCCATGTCTATGGGGCTATCAGTACCGCAGCTGTGCATTGGGGTGTGTTGCACACACACCGCTGGTGCCAGGCGCTACTTTCCGCAATTTGTGTGCCATAGACACACATGAGGCACCGCCATTTGGGTGGCGGAGCATGCCAACCGCCATTTGGGCATCACTTGTCTCTCAGTATCGCACCTACAGTACACTACACTACACTACACTACACTACAGGACAGGGTTGGTATGGACAATACAATGTGCACACATGTCAATGTGTTGATGTGCATTGTCAATCACAGCATTTGTTTCCACAATTGATGATGCTTGTTTTAGCATGTCCTCTCATGTTAGATCATGCACACACTCGTCATTGATGCTCAGACTGTGGTCATTGTGTTGTTGAGGTGTGCCAGGTTCAATTGACGCCTGAATGTGTGTCATGTACAGCAGCTAGGTAGGATGCCGTGGGGTTGCCTTGTCACACATGTGCAGGATAACAGACTCCCAGGCGTGCCCATGGGGAATGTGGCCATATCCCAATGTCCATTCACCTTGACCGAGGTGTTGTTTGGGGGACTTGCTGTGTTTAATCTGACAAGTGTGTGATTTGTGTAGTTGAAGGGGTCCCTACATGTCAGCTGCTCTGTGACTCTATTCATATGACATTCTTTGTTGCCGTTGTGTCAGCCATGATGTGAGATGCTGTGCACATCCCATGATGTATTGCATAACAATGTGTCCACTCTCATCTCAACTAGGAGGAGACCAAATCTGCATCGTCACTTGACAGTGCTGGCAGACATGGAGGATGAGGCGATCATCCGGAAATGCCGTCTGGATAGAGCCACCCTCAAGACCCTTTGTGATTTGTTGGAGCCCCGCCTGCAGCCTCGCCGAACATATCCAACAGCTTTCACCCCAACGTATAAGGTGATGGCGGCACTGCATTTTTTTGCGACTGGATCATTCCAGAACACGGTGGCCGAGGCAGGTGGGATGTCACAACCCATGTTCAGCATGGTGCTGCAGGATGTTCTGTCCGCCATGATGATCTACAAGGACAGATACATCCATTTCCCCAGGGGGGAAGAATTGGCAGCTGTAAAGGGAGATTTCTATCCCCTTGGACACATCCCCCATGTAGTTGGTGCCATTTATTGCACCCATGTTGGGCTGGTGCCACCACAGGTCCGTGAGCACATCTACAGGAATCGTAAACATTACCACTCCATAAATGTCCAAGTGGTATGCCT
This sequence comes from Calotriton arnoldi, assembly GCA_963921515.1. Taxonomy (NCBI): domain Eukaryota; kingdom Metazoa; phylum Chordata; class Amphibia; order Caudata; family Salamandridae; genus Calotriton; species Calotriton arnoldi. The sequence goes on along the minus strand of CAWUFW010006108.1, from coordinate 1,015,716 downwards.
GGCAGATATGATCATCTCCCACGTGTGTGCAAAATTTCCAGGCTCGGCCCATGACTCATACAGCCTGCGTAGCAGCATTGTACCCCAGCTGATGGCCAATCTGCTTCCTGAGCGTGCATGGATTGTGGGTGAGTATGCCTAGTCATTTGGCGTGCTGTGTGTGTGACCTGCTGTCCTCTGCATCTGCAACATTGCAATGTTTCTTTGTGTGTCACACATAGGTGACTCTGCATATCCCAACCGTCCTTGGTTGCTGAGCCCACTGCGGAACCCCAGGACACCAGCTGATGTCCGCTACAATGATGCTCATGGGAGGACACGTCGTGTGGTGGAGCGTACCTTTGGACTGCTGAAGTCACGTTTCCGCTGCCTGGACAAGACCGGAGGGGCACTGATGTACTCGCCCAGGAAGGTGTGTCAGATTGTAGTGGCATGCTGCATGCTCCACAACCTAGCCATTCGCAAGGAGATTCCCCTGCTCCTGGATGCAGATGAGCAGCCAAGGCCCCCGCCTGCAAACCAACCCGTGTCCAGTGATGATGACAGTGGAGAGGAGGAAGGTGTAGACCTGCGTCAACAGCTCATCACCCGCTACTTCACTTGAAGGTGGGTGACAATGTACAACGTACCCATTGTCTGATGATGTTGCTGTTGTTGGGAGGGTGTAAGTGAGATTTGTGACAGCAGCCAGTTGTAGACTCAGTGTTTGCTGTCAATGTTGATGGGACAGTTCATTTCTGAACATCTACAGGATGTGTATGTTGGCACTTGTTGCCCATTGTTATGTGTGCATGTGGGTTGTTCTTGTTGTGAAGTGTTGTGTGATGTCTGTGATGCCACACCCAGACTAGTGAATGTTGTTCTGTTCTTTTTCCTAGGTGCCTTTGACCTCTCCTTGCCTACATACACTCCGTCCCCTGGTACATTGTATTCCTGTTGAAAATTGTACATCCTGGAATAAAGACGGTGCAGGTACAACAACGTGTGTGTAAGGATTTGTTTATTTACAAAGGTGACATGTGAGGGGGTACATTGACAGTGAGGTGATTAGTGGAGCAGTGAGTTGACATTCATGGTAAATGAGATAATCGAGTGGTCACCACATAGGTGTGGTGACCCAGTCCAACAGACAGATGCCATTCACAAGGCAGTGTGGGGAAGGACAGTCCAAAAAGTCAATGCAGTGGTGCAGAGGGTTGCCATCATGGCTGGCTGCGTGACTGGCGTTTGGCAGGTGCTTTGCCAATAGATACTCCCAGGGTTTTCTTCGGATGGCCCCTTTTCCGTTTGGCAGGGGGGGCCTCTGCTATAGGGCCAGTGGGGTCTGAGGACTCACCACTCTCTGTGGCCGCAGGGGAGGATGGTGAACAGTCATCCTGCGGACCACCAGTGGGAGGGGGAGGTGTTGTTTGTGGCGCAGGCATGTGCCTCAGTACCGCCACTAGTTGGCCCAAGAGGTCCACAATTTGTCCCATGCGGGTGTCCATGGACCTCATCAGCAGGAGGAGCTCACGTGAATCTTGTTCGGACCGGGCCGTTTGTACCTGGGCCTGTTCATATGCCCCAACGACTCTGTGGATGTGGTCCAGGGATTCGGTCCCAGGCTGTGTTCGGGTGTGGGTGACCCTGCCCCTCCGACCTGCTCTGCTGCCACGGACCGGTTGCCTCTCCACTGTCGGACCACACATCCTCTCCCTGCCCTCCTCAGTTGCTGGGGTGGGGTGGTCATCCTGTGGGACAGGGAGGGTGTTGCAGGCAGCACTGGTGGTTGTGGTTGTGGTGGTGGTGGAGGACGCACCGGACGTAACAGCAGGGGCCTGCAGATTGGTTGTTGTAGCTGCAGGTGTGGTGGGGGGGACGATGGGGTCCTGGGACCTGTTGCGCCCTGGAACACCAGATGGCCCGGCCTCAGTCTCCTCGTCCGAAGATTCCTGGAAGTCAACATCCGAGAGTCGATGTTCCGGGGGGAGGGGGTAGGTAGACTGGCCCTGCAGTTTGCTGGTGTCGTCCTCTGCAGTCAAATCTTGGTCACCTGTGGATCAGATGGGAAATGGTCATTGGTGTGCACCACGTAAGATTTGTGTTAGCTGTGTGTCATTCACTGTTAGTACACTACACAGTTGACTGATCACATTGTTTCCTATGTGCAATACTGTGCCTCCTGACATGCTGTGGTGGTACATGCATTTCTTGGCCATGGTGTGAGGTGTCAATATGTACCATGTGCCACGTGCATGATTTGTGATTACAGGGACATGTTGACATCTAGGGCCTTGCGCTAAATATGATTTTTGTGCGGACTGTATGTGGATTTTCATGACCTGTCAGCCGTCACATCTGGGCATGTCCTGGCCATTGTCATCTCCTGCATACCTTTGTCTTGTCATGTGCATATCTGGATTGGTACCACATAACATGCCTTCTTACTGTTCATATGGTCGTTGTTACTCTGGCCCCATGGCACTGAACCTGTCATTCATTGCTGTGCATGATTGTTCCCAGTCTTTACTCTACATGTGCATTGGTGTGTCACACTTTGGTTGCTGTGACAGTTTCCTTCACTTAGCTGTGTGCACACTGTGCGTGGCAATATGATCGGTGTGCATATTTGTACATTGAGAGGACTGGTGTTGTCATATGGCACCATTCTTTTTGTGTCAAATGGCTAGGTGCATGTACTGCCTACTTGCCTGTTGTGTGTTAGCATTTGTGTTTGTTTTGTGACACATCTGTGTGTGTGTGGTGGAGGCTTGCATCCTGCTCAGTGGTGGCACAAGACAGAATAATATGTCTGGCTAGCTGTTTGTTTATTTGGAGTGATCCATTATATGCCACATGCATCTGGGTGGGGTGGGGGAGTGCCCCATCCTGCTGAGGTGTGGGACAGGGGGCATGGTGGGAGTAGTAGTACAGGCCTCCCTCCCACATACAGCCCTCCATGGCAAGATGGCTACCTACGTGTAAGTTTGTTTGTTGGGGATGTAATGGCTGACACATGCTTCTGGGTGGGGTGGGGAGTGCCCCATCCTGCTGAGGTGTGGGACAGGGGGCATGGTGGGAGTAGTAGTACAGTCCTCCCTCCCACATACAGCCCTCCATGGCAAGATGGCTACCTACCTGTAAGTTTGTTTGTTGGGGATGTAATGGTGACACATGCTTCTGGGTGGGGGAGTGCCCCATCCTGCTGAGGTGTGGGACAGGGGGCATGGTGGGAGTAATAGTACAGGCCTCCACCCCAAACAGCCCTCCATGGCAAGCTGGCTACCTACATGTAAGTTTGTTTGTTGGGGATGTAATGGCTGACACATGCTTCTGGGTGGGGTGGGGGAATGCCCCATCCTGCTGAGGTGTGGGACAGGGGGCATGGTGGGAGTAGTAGTACAGGCCTCCACCCCAAACAGCCCTCCATGGCAAGATGGCTACCTACCTGTAAGTTTGTTTGTTGGGGATGTAATGGCTGACACATGCTTCTGGGTGGGGTGGGGGAGTGCCCCATCCTGCTGAGGTGTGGGACAGGGGGCATGGTGGGAGTAGTAGTACAGGCCTCCACCTCAAACAGCCCTCCATGGCAAGATGGCTACCTACCTGTAAGTTTGTTTGTTGGGGATGTAATGGCTGACACATGCTTCTGGGTGGGGTGGGGGAGTGCCCCATCCTGCTGAGGTGTGGGACAGGGGGCATGGTGGGAGTAGTAGTACAGGCCTCCCTCCCACATACAGCCCTCCATGGCAAGATGGCTACCTACCTGTAAGTTTGTTTGTTGGGGATGTAATGGTGACACATGCTTCTGGGTGGGGGAGTGCCCCATCCTGCTGAGGTGTGGGACAGGGGGCATGGTGGGAGTAGTAATACAGGCCTCCACCCCAAACAGCCCTCCATGGCAAGATGGCTACCTACCTGTAAGTTTGTTTGTTGGGGATGTAATGGCTGACACATGCTTCTGGGTGGGGTAGGGGAGTGCCCCATCCTGTTGAGGTGTGGGACAAGGGGGCATGGTGGGAGTTGCAGTGCAGGCTGCCTGTGCACATGCACCCATGGTAATGTTGCTAGGTACATTGGTGGTGTTTGGGAGGGGGTAGATGTTGGATCTGTGAGACATGTTTTAGTGAGTGTGTGGTGCAGATGAATGGAATTGTTCCTAGGAGGTGTATCTTTGTAGTTGGGCAAGGCAGTACATAGCAGTGTGGTGGTAGTCATTTGTTTGTACTTACCAGCCTCCACTCTCCCGGGTACTCCTCTGAGACTCTCTGGATGCAGTATGGCAAGCACCTTCTCCTCCCATGGGGTGAATGGTTTTGGTGGTATGGGAGTGCCACCGCCAGTCCTGTCAGCCAGCTCACGGTTCTTGGTCCTCCTCTCTTTGACAACCCTCTTCAAGTCATGCCACCGCTTCATGATTTCCTTTCTGGATCTTGGGATGGTCCCTACTGCATTGACCTTCTAGACTATCCTTGCCCACATTTGAGTCCTTGTGGCTAATGGTGTCTGTTGGACCAGGCTACCAAACAGTTGTGGTTCCACTCTGACTATCTCATCTACAATTACCTTCAACTCACTCTCTGTGAATTTGGGCATTTTATGTGTTGACATGGTGTGTGATGTGCAGAGGTGTTGTAGGTGCAGGGGTGTAAGTGGTGGTGGTGGTGATGTGTATGGTGTGTGATGTGGTGGTGGGTTAGGGGTGCAGGTGTGGAAGTGGTGGTGGTGCTGTGTGTGGTGTGAGTGGTGATGGTGTGTAGCTTTGCCTATCCTTTGTTCTCAGGGGTTGGGCCCTTCAGTTGTGGGTTAGTACAGAGGATTGTGGTCAAGGAAGGGGCTGGTTTTATGCTCTGCTATGTGGGTGTGTCCACATGTGGGAGTGCTCTCAGGTGTGTTGTGTGGGTTGTCCTTGTAAATTTTTTTGGGTGTGCAATGTTGTGTCATTGGGGTGTGTTTTCAGTTTTTGGGTGGCATGGCTACTTTGGTGTGGGCACTGTGTGGCCTTAATGTGGGATTTTGGATTTGTCCGCCAAAATTGTCACGGAGCGTCCACGGCGGTGGCTTTGCTGCAGCTCTTCCGCATGCTCTCCCATTCATCACTGTTAGCGGGGATATCCTAATTTGCCGTGCGGTGTCTCCGCTATCCTTGCGGCGGGTTGGTGTTTTTCCGCAGCGGATCCGTCTGCCGCGGACGTGTTTTGGCCATCTCCGCACGCTACGGGCGGTTTTTTTCCCCCCCGTATCGCCGCAGTCGGTGTTTTTTGGCGGTTGATCATAATATGGCCGCCGGTTTATCCACGGTGCCGGCGGGCGGTTGTTTTTCGCTTCCATGGCGGTCGGGGTGATTTTCCGACCGCCATCCTAATGAGCCCCTTAGTATGGATGAAGTGACATTATTGTCTGTCAATGTAAACATAAGAGGTTTCTGTTCAGCGCACTTCCTGAACTCACACATTCAAAGCTATTCCCATTTGTTTCAATTAAGAAAAATGAGGCTTGGCGAAATAAAATATTTGCCTATGTTCACACATTTTTTTCAAGTTGGGAAGCCTTGATTTATACCAGACTTTCTGGCTTGCCATTGTGCAGTTCAGCTACTAGATGGGTATTTCTTTCTCTCCCCCATTTTTCTTCAAAGATCACTGCTTTTTCATTAATTCTTAGCGCACGAGGTTAGAATGTGGGGACCGGCAGAGGCCACATGAAAGCTCAGCTTGTTTTGGGCTCATGGGTCCAAGAGTACCTGGAGATGAGTGAGAGCCAGGCATGCTCCACCTTTCATCCTAGGCCTGGGATTGCAGACCGACCTACCACGATGTGTGTGATGCACAGGCAGAGCCAAGCGCATGGATCTGACTGGACCTCTGCCCATTACCCCACTCCACTTCAGTGTGCTCTCTGCAACATAAGACTGTTTTAAGTAAACCGGGTCACTTCTAGGTGCCTGGGTGATTTCCGATTCCGGGAAAGTGTTCATGACCATGAAGGCAGTGTAAATTTATCACATTGCCTGCCAGTGTGTCATCAAGGTTGCAATTGCAGTTCTTGGCTCTCTAAAGAGTGCACTTAGCAAATGTCAAATACATGGCAAAGTGTGAGAAGGATATTCAGCAGGCAAAGGAGTGGTTGTAGACCTGTCTGCTGAGATGTGTTTTGTTTTAAAGAGCTATGAAGTCTGAGCCCTGCAAGATATAATATTGCTAATGTCACTGAGTGGACAGCAATTTATTCCATGGGACCACAGCGTACTCTTAACAATTGTTTTTTTCAACATCACAAAGGGGAAGGGGTCCTTTTGGGGACCCCCTTCCCATTTGCGAATACTTTATGTAGGAGATGTGGATACTGGTTGAAGCGGTGATACCCTACTGAAGCACCAACCACAATCTCTGTCAAGGTGAAACACAAGCAAACCCCAAATTAACCTGTGAGCTATACTCCGGTAGCTTGGCACAAATCCAGTCAGGTTTAACTTAGAGGCAATTTATAAAGTATTTATGCAGCACTTCCAACAGTAAAAAAGTGAAATAAACAACACAAGAAAAATCCCACACCAATTTAGAAAAATAGAGTACATTTCAATAAATAAAACAAGGCCAAAAAGACAAGACCATAACGACAAAAATCCAATCAGTAGAAGCAGAGATTGGCAATTTTAAATATTTCAGTGCACATAGCGCCAACTGTGGATATATGGTTGCACCAGACCGGGACAAGTTCAGGTCAACCGTGATGGAGCACAGGCTGGCTACAGGGACCCAGTCAGACCCTCCCTGAACAAAACAACCCTAAATCCTGGTTCCAGAGCAATACGAGGTTCCGCTCAGAGTATGAGTTGAGCAGCCGGGGCAATGCACCACTTCCAAGGTGTTGCTGTGTGGAGGCAGAACACAGCCTATCCAAGTGTAAGAGGGATATGTCCTGCTCTTCCTTCCCATTCTGTCAGTGATGGCCCATCCAGACACACCTACAATCTCTATTTTGTGTGACTGTCTAGGAGGAAACCACAGAGCCTAACTTTCAGCTATACCCAGTCATGGGTATAGCTAAATGGTTAGGGAGAGAAAATGCCAACTTTCTAAAATTGTAATTTTCAATTTTTTATTTAAAATTCAACTTAACCATGACAGAGGATTTTTCATTTCTATTCCAAAGACACCAAACATGAACTGGTTACCTGCTCACATTTGGAAACTATCACTTATGAAAGATATGAAGGTAGCTCCCATATTGTACTATGGTAGTACTTGCAGTAGTGAAAAACACATTTAAGAGTTATTTACTACCAAGATATGTAAAGTTAAAAAAGAACATTTCCAGTTTTTTAAATACACTGCACCCTGCCATTTGGTCTGTCCAGGGCCTTCCCTAGGGGTGACATATGTATTAAAAAGGAAGGTTTCGGCCTGGAAAAAGGGTTGTTTTGGCAGGTTCAACTAGCAGTTTAAAACTGCACACACAGGCTGCAATGGCAGACCTGAGACATCATTAAAGTGCTACTTAAGTGGGTGGCACAATCAGTGCTGCAGCTCCACTAATAGCATTTATTTTACTGGCCTTTGGCACAGGTAGTGCAACTTTACTAGGGATTTTGGGTATATGCCAATGTTATCATGTTTTAAGGCGAGAGCACCAACAGTTTAGCACTGGTTAGCAGTGGTAAAGTGGGCAGAATCCTAAAGCCAGCAAAAAAGAAGTCAGCAAAACAGGAGAGTGGGAGACAAAACATTGGGGGAAATCCACATGAAGGATGCTAGATCTAACAAATAGCATCACAACGATTCATTTTTAAAACTCTTCATGCTGTGTCATTCTGAAAAACTGTAAATAAATCAATGCTCAGATAAATTGGGGCCCATGGTTAACAGAGTTGCTGGAGTCACAGGTGCATGTGTCACCTTAGATCTGTAACACACACATCAACAACATGTTATACATCCTTCTAACAGGGCTCACTGCTATTCTTCCTGGTATGAGCTTCTCTACATCCAGCAATAGCCAAGACACAGTGACGTATAAAAAGACATCATGTTTGTCAGTATAGAATCTATTACTGTGGTATGACACCAAAGTACATATAAGAAAACCCTCAGTCACTGCGCAGAATCAGGTTTCTTGATGAGAATTATTACAGTGCATCCCTGTTGGAAAGTGGATTATTGGTAGGGGCAAATGTAGGTCTGCCACTAGTAATAAGACCACAAACACTTGATAGGACTCAGCATAGGTCTTAGAAAATTATTCCTATGCTCAACCCTTGGTAACGTGGCTGCGAGCAGACGGGCTTAACTTCAAAGACAGGTATGTAAAGCATTTAAAAACACCAATTCAGTAAATAATTAAGACACAACATATAATAAAAATCCAACACCAATTTATAAAAATAGGAAATATTTTTATCTTTAAAATGACACCAAAACGACAAAAATCCAATGTAGGGAACCGGAGATATGAATTTTCAAAGTTTAAATAAAATATAGCACTTAGAAGCATCTAGCACCATATTGGGACATAGCCTCGCGATAGACCGGGCCAAAGTCAAAGTTTAAGGCCGACCGCGATGGAGCCCTGAGCGGATACCCCACGCGGAAGGTCCCGGTCAATGTTTTTACCTTCGCACTTAGAAACTTTTCTGGAGCTTTTCTCCTCGAGGCCCCTCGACGCTCTCCGTCAGTCCGGATCCGGTGCGGCTCCGCCGGATAGCCTTTCGACGATCTCCCGGTAAACTTCCCTGGAGCGGACTTAGAAACTTTTTCAAGATCGCTTTAGCGGGGCAATCCAACAATCCAGGCCGACACGCGATGGAAGGCAGGCGGATTGGCGCTCGCGGTAGTTCCCGGCCGACTTTCTTACGAGCGGACTTAGAAGCTTTTCTGGAGCTTTTTCTCGTGGGGTCCCTCGATGCTCCTCATGTAGCCGGATCCGGTGAGGGTTCGCCGGCTTCAGATTTTCGCTAGTCCCGGTCAATCTCTGGAAGTCGATGCGATGGAGCTTTTAGCGATACGAACCTGGTGGGCTTGGCCGGCTCGCGGTTGAAGGCAGGCGGCTTGGCTGACCAGGATGAGTCGGTCCCCCTATGGAGCTTTTTTCAAAGTTCCTCCAAAGTTCCCCAAACTTCCTGAACTTCTTCCTGAAGTTCCTCAAAGGGTCCCAAAGTGTCTCAAACTTACTCCAAGGGTCTGGAAGCTCCAAGATGGTCCTTGAAAGTTGAGGACTTCAATTCCCACAATGCACTGGACGTCACCCTTACAAATCCCCGGTAGCTCCCCAGGTTGGTGATTCTTGGTGGTGAGGGTCCAGATGAGCTCTGTTAACCTGTAGCTTGCAGGGAGTCCACTCTTGACTTCTTTTACTCAGCACAGTTAGTCAACAAAGCTGTAGTTTCAGGTGGTGCAGTCTCCAGAGGTCAGGCCTTAGAAGTCTTTGCACAGCAGAAGTTTTCAGCAGGGCCAGTCTTGCTTTCTTCAGTTTCAAGCAGCAGATCTGAGGGGCTGGGCCTCTCTCAGATACTTATTCCACAGTCTCTGGGTCATCCAGGAGGTCAAGCTTCACCAATAGGAGTAGGGTAACTTCCCACTTGAGTGACTACTTCCTGCAGAGTGTGGCATTATTCTATCCCAGGGTGCAACAAAGCTTCCAAATCCATAATGGCTGATTTTCCAGCAAGGAGGTAAGAGCTGGCTAAACACTCCCACTGAGTTGGCTAATTAACCTAGCCTCTCCTCCCTACATCTGCACATACCTTCCTTAATCCTGCCATCTGGCTGGGGTGGGGGTTCAAAGTTGCAAATGACACTGCTCTGGGCTCTGGCCCTTTGAAGCTCATTGTTTACGACCCCTCCCCTGGCCTGGCATTCCTGCAGAACAGCTCACTGCCCTCCCAGGCCATCTGGCTGGCCCCGGGGGATCTTTATCACCTCTTCAGGCAGGCTGGCTAATCCCCTTAACTCTGACCAATAAGGGCAGAGCACTGGCAGGCTGGATTTGGAACTACAACTAAGAAAGTGTTATAACTTCTTGTCTGTTCACTTTGGGAGAAATTCAATAACATCATAGTGTAGGATTTATCAATACCATTCTAGTGAGTCTTTGAATGGAATCTATATCCCTGTCCTGTCAATAGTTATTGTTTAATAACTTTCCCCCATGTTAACCTATGGGCCATGGGGTTTGCAATGGGAAAAATGACAATGGCCATTTTTCCAGCACCAGGACCTACAAAAACATATTTTATAAGTACTTGGCTTATTTTCACAGGACCCCCACCCCATAGGTCACCTAGGGGAGACCCTAGGGGTGTTGAATCTGTAAAAATATTGCAGATCCTCCATGCCCAGTGCCCCCAGCATCAAAGTCGAATTTGGGCAGCACTTTAAACAATGGGGAGAGTGAAATGTGAATTTCACTTAACCCAGGGCATATATAAACTCATTTTATAAGGGTCCACCTTATAGATACCTGACCCCCCACCCCTGGGATACCTAGGGGAGAGCCTGGGGGTCATTATTATGCAAAAACATTTTAGGTTGACCAGTTTTAAGTGCCCCAAACCCCAAAGTCGAGTTTGGCCACAATTTGCATGTTTAAGAGCAGTCCTGGCACACAGAGCTGCTTTTAAACTGACCACAGGCTTCAGCAGTGCACACATGCAAGTGCAAAAAGGCTGCTGGCCTCTAAACTGCCATGCCCCAGGATACTGGGGGACTTCTAGGTAGTTTCAATCCCCTGCCCTATTATATACTAGGGGCTTATGGGGTAGGTCATGCCAATTACAGGGGTACCCCAACCCAAAGTGTACCCTAGTGTATGTAGGTGCTTTACTGTTATCTAAGTGTTTCAGCATGGCACTGGCCCTGGGCCTGGTTAAACAGAGCCCAGGGTCAGTCAGAGTCAGTTACCACCAGTTCCAGTCAGCAAAAAGTTGGGGGTGCCCAGGGCACAGGATGACTTTCCAACACAGCCCCCCCAAACGAAAGGTGAGGGGTTACTAGCCTACACCCTGGTAGTCCTCCTCAGCTAAGTGGAAAAACCTGGAAAGTCCATCTGCATTGGCATGGGCAACCCCAGGTCTGTGTTCCACTGTAAAGTCCATTCCCTGTAGGGAAATGGACCACCTTAACAGCTTGGGATTCTCCCCTCTCATCTGCATGAGCCATCTGAGAGGCCTGTGGTCAGTTTGAACATGAAAGTGAGTCCCAAACAAATATGGTCTCAACTTTTTCAGTGACCACACCACAGCAAAAGCCTCTCTCTCAATGGCACTCCATCTCTGCTCTCTGGGAAGAAGCCTCCTGCTAATAAAGGCAACTGGCTGATCAAGGCCCCCTTCATTTAGCTGTGACAACACTGCCCCAATCCCTTGCTCTGAAGCATCTGTCTGAACTACAAATTCTTTTGTGTAGTCAGGGGCCAGTAACACTGGTGCTGAACACATAGCAGCTTTCAGAGTGTCAAAAGCCTTCTGACACTCTGGGGTCCAAATCACCTTCTTGGGCCTCTTTTTAGAAGTCAGTTCTGTGAGGGGCCCGAAATGGTCCCATAATTTTGAACAAACCTTCTATAGTACCCTGTCAGTCCAAGGAATGCCCTGACCTGAGTCTGGGTAACAGGTGCTGTCCAATCCAAAATAGTTTGGATTTTAGCTTGGAGAGGCTGTACATGGCCCCCACCTACCAGGTGGCCCAGGTACACCACAGAACTCTGCCCTATTTGGCACTTGCTTGCCTTAATAGTCAGGCCTGCCTGCTGCATGGCCTGAAGCACTTCCCTTAGGTGGCTTAAGTGATCTCCCCAGGTAGAACTGTATACAGCTATATCATCCAGGTAAGCTGCACTGAACTGTTCCAACCCAGCCAAGACCCTGTTCACCAACCTTTGGAAGGTGGCAGGTGCATTCTTTAAGCCAAAGGGCATTACCTTGAACTGATAATGTCCCTCTGGGGTGGAGAAGGCTGACCTCTCCTTTGCTCCATCAGTGAGGGCAATCTGCCAGTAACCTGAAGTCAAATCAAAAGTACTCAGGTATTTAGCAGCCCCTAACCTATCAATGAGCTCATCAGCTCTAGGTATAGGGTGAGCGTCAGTCTTTGTGACTGCATTCAATCCTCTGTAGTCCACACAGAACCTTAACTCCTTGGGTCCCCCTGAGGATTAGGTTTAGGTACCAGCACCACTGGACTGGCCCATGGACTCTCAGACGGTTCAATTACCCCCAAGTCCAGCATCTTAGCAACCTCAGCTTTAATGCTGGCTCTGACATGGTCAGATGTCCTGTATAGTTTATTCTTGACAGGCAGGCTGTCACCAGTGTCAATGTGATGCACACACCACTCAGTGATGCCTGGGGTCAAGGAGAACAGGCCAGCAAACTGCTCCAGCACTTGCTTACAGTCTCTGTGCTGCTGGTCTGTCAACTTGGGAGAGAGTACAACCCCCTCCACTGACCCATCTTGTACATTAGTGGAGAGGAGGTTGGGCACAGGCTCAGTTTCCTCCTCCACACCCTCATCAGTGACCAGTAACATGGTCTTGTCTGCCCTGTCATGGTGGGGTTTCAATCTATTCACATGCAGGACCCTATGAGGGTTCCTGGGGGTGCCAAGGTCAACCAAATAGGTAACCTCACCCTTCTTTTCTAAGATTGGATAGGGCCCACTCCACTTGTCATGGAGGGCCCTGGGAGCCACAGGCTCCAACACCCACACCAATTGTCCTGGAGTATACTCAGGCATAGTAGCCTTCTGATCATACCAGTGCTTCATGAGCTCCTGGCTGGCCTCCAGTTTCCTGTTTGCCTTGTACATGTACTCTGCCATTCTAGATCTCAGGCCTAGCACATAATCAAGCACATTGTCCTTAGCTTCTTTAAGAGGCTTCTCTAGAGACTCTCTTAGCAGGCTCAATGGCCCCCTCACAGGGTGTCCAAACACCAACTCAAAGGGACTGAAACCAACCCCTTTCTGTGGCACCTCCCTGTAGGCAAACAGTAAGCATGGGAGGAGAACATCCCATCTCCTCCTGAGTTTCTCTGACAACCCATTTATCATGCCCTTCAGGGTTTTGTTGAATCTCTCAACAAGACCATTTGCTTGTGGGTGATAGGGGGTGGTGAACTTGTAGTTGACACCACACTCATCCCACATAGCAGTCAGATAGCTGGACAGGAAGTTTGTGCCCCTATCTGACACCACCTCTTTTGGAAAACCCACTCTGGTGAACACACCAAGTAGTGCTCTAGCCACTGCCGGAGCATCAATGGTTCTAAGAGGTATGGCTTCAGGGTATCTAGTGGCATGGTCAACTACCACTAAGATATACCTATTCCCTGATGCAGTAGGTGGGTCCAGGGGACCAACAATGTCCATCCCCACCCTTTCAAAAGGAAGCCCAACCACTGGCAGTGGTACTAGTGGAGCCTTTGTCTTGCCCCCTGCCTTGCCACTGGCCTGACAGGTGACACAGGAGCTGCAAAACTCCTTTACCTTTTCAGACATATGGGGCCAGTAGAAATGGTTCACCAACCGGTTCCATGTCTTTGTCTGTCCCAAATGTCCTGCCAAGGGGATGTCATGACCCAAAGTCAGGATGAACTCTCTGTACCTCTGGGGCACCACCAACCTCCTAGTGGCCACCTCCTTGAGGTTTCTGGCCTCAGTATAAAGCAGTCCATCTTCCCAGTAGATTCTATGAAACCCACTGTCATCCCCTTCCTCTTGCTTAGAAGCAATCCGCCTCAAGCTCTCAAGGGTGGGACAGTCACGCTGTCCCTGACTGAACTCCTCTCTGGAGGGTCCACCTGCTCCTGTCAGTTCTGCCAAATCTGACAGCTCTGGCAGGGATGGAGTCCCTCCCTCCGAGGCCAGATCCTCCCCAGCAGGGTTGGATTCTGCCTGCACCTCTGGAGTTCCCTGGGCTGGCTCACCAGGCCCAGTACCCTTGTCCATGGATGCTTGGCCCTTTGTTCCAGGGTCCAAGTGTCCAGCCCCTCCCTTCTGGCTAGTCTGTGACCTAGTCACAGCACATACCCACTCAGGGAGCTCCAATATTTTCATATGGAGTCCTCTCTCCACCTCTGACCACGCAGAGGCTTCAAGGTCATTGCCCAGTAAACACTGGACTGGGAGCACCTTTGACACAGCTACCTTCATAGGGCCTGTCACACCACCCCATTCCAAATCCACCACAGCCATGGGATGGATTTTGGTAGTGCTGTCTGCATAAGTCACCTGGTGAAACTCACCAGGTATCACCCTCTCTGGAGGCACCAGCTCAGCCAGGACCATAGTTACACTAGCCCCAGTGTCTCTGATAGCCTCAACCTCAGTCCCATTCACTTTAGGTCTCTGCCTGTACTTCTCCATGTTTGGAGGTAAGGCATCCAGGGTTGCAATATTCACCCCACCCAGGGACACTAAGGTTGCTGCCCCTACTGGAATACCCCCTTCTGGTGTACCACTCTCCACCCCTACACTCACACTGGCAATCCCTGTAGATGGCCCCTTAGGGGGAGCTTCTTAGTGCAGACAGCATCTCCCTGCTTGTGCCCTGGCTGATTACAGTCAAAGCACTTACCCACTTTTGAGGGATCAAAGAACCTACCATTCTTTCCTTGAATCCACCTCCCTTTGGATTTGGGTTGGCTCGGGGCCCCCCTCCTTGTGCAGGTTTTTGTGGGTCTTTGGAGGACTCCTTAGGTTTTTGACCTTCATTTCCCTGGGCTTTCCCTTGGGGAGGGACCTGTCCTCCTTTCTTCTGGTCACCCCCTGGTGCTGAATGGAAACCCGGGTTCTCACCCACTCATCAGCTGACTCCCCCAACTCTCTGGGGTCTGTCAGCTTAGAGTCCACTAGATACTGGCGTAACTTCTCTTCTGCACAATGAGTCAAAATGTGTTCTTTCAAAAACAAATTATACAATCCCTCATAAGTGCTCACTTTGTTACCACAAATCCAGCCTTCCAGTGCCTTCACTGAAACATCCACAAAGTCTATCCAAGACTTGGAATTCAATTTCTGGGTGTTCCTAAACTTCACCCTGTACTGCTCTGGAGTCAGACCAAACCTCTTGACTAAGCAGGCTTTCATCTGCTGGTATGATTCTGCATCCTCTCCCTTCAGGGTCAGGAGCCTATCCCTCCCAGCTACTGGAATCAACTCCCACAGGAGTGCACCCCAATAACTAGAGTGGACCCTACTCATCTTAAGGGCCCTCTCAAAAGCTGCAAGCCATTTGTCAATGTCATCCCCCTCAGTGTACTTGGGCACAATACCCTTTGGAAGTTTAGGTTCAAATCTGCCACCCCTGTACAACTCAGCCTCTTCTTCGCTTTCGCTGCCACCATTTCCCTTCTCCTCCTTCTCCCACCTCTTCTCAGCCAAATCCAGTTTCCTTTGCTCTAAAGCTATCAAAGCTAATTGAGCCTGAAGCTGTCTCTCTGCAAGGGACCGTAGTGGTTCCTGAGTAAGGGGCCCTTCCCCACTCCCACCATCAGGATTCTGTTGGCTTACACTAGTTATAATGGAAGAGGCATCATCCTCAACCTCCTCTCCCTCTTGGAGGAGGTAGGGGGGGACACCCTCTAACCCCCCTTGATTCCCCTCAGCTGCCTGGTCATGGGCTTGTATAAACTGAAACAACCCTGCCTTCCTATACCTCTTGGAAGCAGGCAGCCCCCTAAGCCTACACTGTTCCCTAAGCTCAGCCAGCTTACACTGGGACAGTTTAGCCAGGTCCAACTCCATGGTTCCCTAGTTTTGGGTCACAACACTAGGCACAATAGACTTAGAACAATTTGGAAAAATCAAAACAATGGATTAAAAACAGTTTAGTCCAAATTCCAAAAATCAAACTCAAAAGTTTTGTTCTAAGGCAATTTAGAGGATTTTTATCATCTTAATTCATTCACTGAAAGGTGTATTTTTAAACACAAGTCCACATCCACACCGCTGAGCACCAAATGTTGGAAAGTGGATTATTGGTAGGGGCAAATGTAGGTCTGCCACTAGTAATAAGACCACAAACACTTGATAGGACTCAGCATAGGTCTTAGAAAATTATTCCTATGCTCAACCCTTGGTAACGTGGCTGCGAGCAGACAGGCTTAACTTCAAAGACAGGTATGTAAAGCATTTAAAAACACCAATTCAGTAAATAATTAAGGCACAACACATAATAAAAATCCAACACCAATTTATAAAAATAGGAAATATTTTTATCTTTAAAATGACACCAAAACGACAAAAATCCAATGTAGGGAACCGGAGATATGAATTTTCAAAGTTTAAATAAAATATAGCACTTAGAAGCATCTAGCACCATATTGGGACATAGCCTCGCGATAGACCGGGCCAAAGTCAAAGTTTAAGGCCGACCGCGATGGAGCCCTGAGCGGATACCCCACGCGGAAGGTCCCGGTCAATGTTTTTACCTTCGCACTTAGAAACTTTTCTGGAGCTTTTCTCCTCGAGGCCCCTCGACGCTCTCCGTCAGTCCGGATCCGGTGCGGCTCCGCCGGATAGCCTTTCGACGATCTCCCGGTGAACTTCCCTGGAGCGGACTTAGAAACTTTTTCAAGATTGCTTTAGCGGGGCAATCCAACAATCCAGGCCGACACGCGATGGAAGGCAGGCGGATTGGCGCTCGTGGTTGTTCCCGGCCGACTTTCTTACGAGCGGACTTAGAAGCTTTTCTGGAGCTTTTTCTCGTGGGGTCCCTCGATGCTCCTCATGTAGCCGGATCCGGTGAGGGTTCGCCGGCTTCAGATTTTCGCTAGTCCCGGTCAATCTCTGGAAGTCGATGCGATGGAGCTTTTAGCGGGACGAACCTGGTGGGCTTGGCCGGCTCGCGGTTGAAGGCAGGCGGCTTGGCTGACCAGGATGAGTCGGTCCCCCTATGGAGCTTTTTTTCAAAGTTCCTCCAAAGTTCCCCAAACTTCCTGAACTTCTTCCTGAAGTTCCTCAAAGGGTCCCAAAGTGTCTCAAACTTACTCCAAGGGTCTGGAAGCTCTAAGATGGTCCTTGAAAGTTGAGGACTTCAATTCCCACAATGCACTGGACGTCACCCTTACAAATCCCCTGGTTGCTCCCCAGGTTGGTGATTCTTGGTGGTGAGGGTCCAGATGAGCTCTGTTAACCTGTAGCTTGCAGGGCGTCCACTCTTGACTTCTTTTACTCAGCACAGTTAGTCCACAAAGCTGTAGTTTCAGGTGGTGCAGTCTCCAGAGGTCAGGCCTTAGAAGTCTTTGCACAGCAGAAGTTTTCAGCAGGGCCAGTCTTGCTTTCTTCAGTTTCAAGCAGCAGATCTGAGGGGCTGGGCCTCTCTCAGATACTTATTCCACAGTCTCTGGGTCATCCAGGAGGTCAAGCTTCACCAATAGGAGTAGGGTAACTTCCCACTTGAGTGACTACTTCCTGCAGAGTGTGGCATTATTCTATCCCAGGGTGCAACAAAGCTTCCAAATCCATAATGGCTGATTTTCCAGCAAGGAGGTAAGAGCTGGCTAAACACTCCCACTGAGTTGGCTAATTAACCTAGCCTCTCCTCCCTACATCTGCACATACCTTCCTTAATCCTGCCATCTGGCTGGGGTGGGGGTTCAAAGTTGCAAATGACACTGCTCTGGGCTCTGGCCCTTTGAAGCTCATTGTTTACGACCCCTCCCCCTGGCCTGGCATTCCTGCAGAACAGCTCACTGCCCTCCCAGGCCATCTGGCTGGCCCCGGGGGATCTTTATCACCTCTTCAGGCAGGCTGGCTAATCCCCTTAACTCTGACCAATCAGGGCAGAGCACTGGCAGGCTGGATTTGGAACTACAACTAAGAAAGTGTTATAACTTCTTGTCTGTTCACTTTGGGAAAAATTCAATAACATCATAGTGTAGGATTTATCAATACCATTATAGTGAGTCTTTGAATGGAATCTATATCCCTGTCCTGTCAATAGTTATTGTTTAATAACTTTCCCCCATGTTAACCTATGGGCCATGGGGTTTGCAATGGGAAAAATGACATGGGCCATTTTTCCAGCACCAGGACCTACAAAAACATATTTTATAAGTACTTGGCTTATTTTCACAGGACCCCCACCCCACAGGTCACATAGGGGAGACCCTAGGGGTGTTGAATCTGTAAAAATATTGCAGATCCTCCATGCCCAGTTCCCCCAGCATCAAAGTCGAATTTGGGCAGCACTTTAAACAATGGGGAGAGTGAAATGTGAAATTCACTTAACCCAGGGCATATATAAACTCATTTTATAAGGGTCCACCTTATAGATACCTGACCCCACCCCTGGGATACCATGGGGAGACCCTGGGGGTCATTATTATGCAAAAACATTTTAGGTTGACCAGTTTTAAGTGCCCCAAACCCCAAAGTCGAGTTTGGCCACAATTTGCATGTTTAAGAGCAGTCCTGGCACACAGAGCTGCTTTTAAACTGACCACAGGCTTCAGCAGTGCACACATGCAAGTGCAAAAAGGCTGCTGGCCTCTAAACTGCCATGCCCCAGGATACTGGGGGACTTCTAGGTAGTTTCAATCCCCTGCCCTATTATATACTAGGGGCTTATGGGGTAGGTCATGCCAATTACAGGGGTACCCCAACCCAAAGTGTACCCTAGTGTATGTAGGTGCTTTACTGTTATCTAAGTGTTTCAGCATGGCACTGGCCCTGGGCCTGGTTAAACAGAGCCCAGGGTCAGTCAGAGTCAGTTACCACCAGTTCCAGTCAGCAAAAAGTTGGGGGGTGCCCAGGGCACAGGATGACTTTCCAACAATCCCCATCACAGATATGTTATGGCTTGTTGCCCAGCGGGTAGATGCACCCAGTGCTTAATTTGTAAAATATTAAGTGCCAGGGCTATGCCCAGGAGGCCACTGCAGCTTGCACCACCCATCGCCCTTGTCATCGCTGCCAAAACAACTACTAACCATCTCTCTCGCATGTAAATGCGACAGTTCAGATTATTCCAGGTCCCCAAAGCTAAAGGAATGGCTGGGGAGGCAGGTATTAGCAATTTAAATGTATATTGTATTCCTAAACTACCGTTGGTCTGCTCATCTCTAAATTAGATGAGCAGCGCCACCATGTGGTGGACTGTTCTAAGTATGCTGTTGACAATTAGGTGCCGGTGCTGAGCACCGGAAACCAATTAAGTGCCGGTGCTTAGCACCGGAAAGCCCCGGCTCAAATAAACTGGATGCACCTTCACAGTCACTAGCCCCTTTATACAGCTAGTGGCCACCAAATAAGAATGCATTTCCTGAGTTTTTACAAAAAAGTGCTTTCCTAAAATATTTGTACAGGTCATTTACATTTTTGTGTGTTTGAAATTTTGTGTGTTAGAAAAAAAACTGACACCCTACAACATTTCATTTCACACTCCCTGTACCCCAGCACCATTTCCAGACAGTTCACCTTGAAAAATTCTCTTAGCAGAAATTTGCAAAAAGTCAGAAGCTGACATTTGACATCTGTCTTTGAACACACAGCAAATGTGACAAGTTAAAAACAACATTTAAAGGCATATTTGCTGCTCTTTCACTTTCTGACTGAACAAAACGCCTGTTCTTTGCCAGCTCAAGCTCTCACACCAGTAGGCCCTAAAAATAGCTCGCTCTGATAAAATCTGACACCACATAGCCAGTGGTCCAGTAGATATTTCGAGGCCTGTTGGAGTTAGAAACTGACGTTTTAACTGCTTCAGCAGCAAAAGTCCCTGGTTAAAACTGGGAAACCTGTAATCTCAATGGGTCTGGTAACTCCTGTTACTGGTCCAGACGGGGAAATCAGTTCACTTAGAAAGAATTCATGAAAGGCAAACTTTTCACCACTAAACATCACTGTGAAGACCTACTTGAGTTCGTTGAATCCAAAATACCAAAAGACAGAAACTCAATATTGTACATTGCAGAACTTCCACTGTATCCACACATTTTACAACCACCAATCTTGCTATTCCCCATTCAGTTTGCTGGACATCACTAAGTTGGCGGCCTGCCCATCAAGAAAAAAGCCTTTAATTCACACATGAACCCTAGTCAGATTCCTGCCTTAAGCAGCAGAGACTACTAACATGATAAATACCTTACTTTGCTGGGGCACTGTGTCTTTCCATCTGAGGAATGCCAACAGCAGTTCCTTCCTATAGAGATTGTGAAAAGAGAGGGCAGATGAGGTGAGGTGAAATGGAAGGTGAGATAACAGCTCCAAGAGTACAGTGAGCTGCATAATATTGTCCATGAACAATATCTTTTCATTGAGGCTATAGAGAGGGCCTGAATCACCCCAAGCAAACATAAGTGAGGTACCCATTCTTTTCCATGACGGAAGACAAAAATGGCCCTTATCCTCCTTGATCTTTCTAAGGTCTATGATACTGGTGAGCACATAATATCAGTGGAAAGAATGGAACAGCAGGTTGGTATATCAGAATCTGTCTATTCTATGCATCCTCTTTAAACCCACTGAAAAAGTCACAATTAGGTTGGTCAAGCCATCCAAACACTTGGTGCCCTGTGGCATTCCTAAAGGATCATTGCTCTCTTGATTATTATTCGATATTTATAAATGTCTCCAGACAAACATTCTTAACCAGCATCAAGTCAACTTCCAACTGCATGAAGATGACATGCAAATTATCTTTCAATTAGCTAACAATTCAGACAGCCCCATCAATATAGCTAAATGCTTGAATCCGTTGGAAAGCCACTGGAGAGTAATGGGAGGAACTGTACTGCCCCCCCTCCTTTCAACTGATCACAAGGTCTTAGAACTCTCCATCATCTGCTCATAAAGCCAAGAACCTGGGGATATTTTTTGAGTCTGATGACTTGTTCACTCCCCTAATCAACTTAATTGTTGAATGTTTCAATCTGCATCTTTCAATACTCCGTAACATCCTCCATCACTCCCAAAGCAATCAAGTGGAGCACCATCAACTACATAGGCCTACTATGAAACTCATCTCAAACCTTAAAAACCAGAACCAGGCAGCCAGGCTATGTCTAACTGTCTATGAACGCAATCCACATTAACTTGATCCTCTTGAGGCAAAAATCAAAAATACCTGCAGATATTAGCCCCACACTACACCCCAGCCAGAAATCCCAGTTCCCTATGAAGCCACCTGATCCAGAAACGAGGTTTCATGAGGTCAAACACAGAGAAAGAGCCCTAGGGGTCTAGTATCCTATCTCGTGGGATGCCCACAGCCCCTTCTAAAGCTCTGAACAAAACCACTTATTAATATGGAAACTCCTAAAGATTGAACTTTTCAGACTTGCTTTTTAATGGAACAGCTTACTGGTCACTCTTATAACACTCTGAAGTAAACAGAAAGTAAAAACATATTAAATAAATACATACATATATAAATAAACAAACACATGAATGTCAAATCTAAAGTTAAAACAAAAGACCTATTAGGTCATGTTTCTCATGTTTTCATGCTTTTGACAAGTGTTTGCAAGATATATGTCTTAAAATGATGTATAAGAAATGAAGCACTTTAATAGATTTATGCATAATAACAATTCATTTAGAGAGACCGGAACCATTAGTTATTTTTATTCTTTTATTTTTTTGTCCCCCGAACCACCCTCTTCCGGCCCGCTCCGCCACTTTGGCAGGGGACGGGCCACTACTGAGCAGAAGACAATGCCAATAGTGATATAAGTTATACAATACCTGCGCTATTAACCCCTGAGGGTATCCAAGTGCTGAGGTCTCACTGGTCTCAGTCAGAAATCCTGGTCTTGAGTCCCTTTTTGAAATCCACATGTGTTGGGGATGTTCACAGGTGGAGGAGTAGGTCGTTCCAGGACAAAGTTGTGAGGTAGGAGAAGGAACGACCTCCACTGTAGCTTTGGCAAATGCAGGGAACGTGTGCAAGTGCTAGGGAAGTGGCACACAGTTGTCTGGCGGGTTGGTGGAAGTTCAGGCGGTACTTAATGTATACTGGTCCTTGGTAGTGAAGGGCCTTGTAGGCGTGTGTCATCTTGAACTGGCATCTCTTCTGGATGGAGAGCCAGTGGAGGTAGCTGAGGTGGAGGGTAATGTGGGTCCGTTTGGGGAGGCTGAGTCTGGCCACTGCATTCTGTATGGTCTGGAGTCTCTTGAAGAGTTGGGTGGTGGTTTCGGATTAGGGCGCATTTCCATAGTCCAGTCGCTGGTGGCGAGGTTTTGTGTGACAGTTTTCCTGGTGTTGACAGGGATCCATCTGAAGATTTTCCAGAGCATGCGGAGGGTGTGGAAGCAGACGGAGAAGACTGCATTGACCTGGCGCTTCATGGTAAGTTTGCTGTCCAGGATGATGCCGAGGTTGTGGGCGTGGTCAGTCAGAGAGGGTGTGGGCCCAAATTTCCCAAGGGGTGTTTTTCCCAAAAATCAGCACTTCCGCCTTTTCCTTGTTGAGCTTCTAGCAGTTGGTTCTCAAAGAGTTGGCGACCCTTGCCATGGCATTGCAGAAGTTTGTTCTGGTGGTGATGGGGTTTTCTGTGAGTGAGAGGATGAGTTTGGTGTGGTCTGCGTAGGATATGACGTTGAGTCCATGGGTTCTGACAATGTCGGCCAGGAGTGTCATGTAGTAAGTAAGTAAGTAAAGTAAAATTTATAAACCGGACGATTACTTAAAATCTTTGCAGTATAAAAAACACTTGAGCAGCACCCCTCTACCCATCCGCCCTCCCCCTGAAGTTTCCCGGCGGTCGAGGTAAAAATGCGCCATGCCTACATGTCCCTGATTACTACTTTGTGTCCTTCTAAGGATACAAACTGGATATTTAAAATAAATTCAAATAAGAAATCAGCTCATTAAAATAATAGTTCGCTCCAATGTCATGTAGGAGCTGAACAGGGTAAGACGGAGAAGAGCCTTTGGGGATGCCACAGATGATGCTCTTGGGCAAGGAGGTGAAGGAAGGTAGGCAGTTTCTCTGGGTGCTTCCTCTGAGGAAGGATGCAATCCATTTGAGAGCATCCCCCTGGATGTCGATGTGATGGAGTCTTCTGATGAAGGTGCAGTGGGATACGTTGTCGAACGCAACTGAGAGGTTATGAACGATCAAAGCAGCTGTTTAACCCCAGTTGAAAGGGTTCTGATGTCCTTGTTGGTGGGGATTAGGGCGGTCTCGGTGCTGTCATTGGCACAAAAGCCAGATTGCGTGTTTCCATGTGTCAGGAAATGCAGCCATGGTGATGGATGCGCTGAAATGTAGGTGAGTGCACCGCTGATTTCTTTGTGTCCGAGGTTGAAGACATGGTGGGGGCATGGGTCTCTGGGTGCTACAGAGTGGATGGAGATCGAGATGGCTGTGGTGTTCTGTGCGGTGAGTAGATTCGAGGTGGTGAGCAGGTGGCTGTGAGTGGTGTCCATTGGTGTGAGGAGGTTGTCGATGTCAGTGGGTTGGGGATCGAAGTTACTGTAGATGGCAGATATCTTGTTGTGGAAGTAGTTTAACAGTGTGTCGTAGAGTTCTTGGGAAGGGCGGACCATGGTCTTGGTGGTTAAAGGGGAGGAGAACTCTCTGACAATGCTTAAGAGTTCCTTAGTGTGGTTGACGCTTGCTTCACTGCGGTCTGTCAGGGCATCTCTTTTTGTGTCTTTGAGGCATTAGTCATATTTGTTGAGAGCTGACTTGAAGGTGGCATGGTCTGTGGGGTCTCTGTTGGAGTGCCATCATCTTTCTATTCCCTTGCATTTGCGTTTGATAGTCTGGAGCACTGGTGTGTATCAACTGGCATGTTTTGTGGATCTGCTGTTGTATCAGGCTTCATGGGGTGACTCTGTTGGTGCAGTTGGAGATCCAGGCAGAGAAGTTATGGACAGCCTGATCCAGGTCAGTTGTGGTGTCGGGTTGGGTGGTATGGAGGTTGTCCATCCATTGGGTCTCTGCGACTTTGTTCCAGCTGTAGTGGGATGTTCTCGGGAGCTTGGTGGTGGTGCCTGGGAAACTTACGATGGTGAAGTGGACGAGGGCATGGTCATTCCAGGTGAGATTGGTGACATGACTGTACTTGACTCTGTCGCTGGCTGTGGAGATCGGGTCCAACGTGTGTCCTGCGCTGTGTGTGGGATTAGTGACCAGCTGGGTGAGGCCGATGTTGCTCATGCTTTCCTAGATGTTGGTGGAGTTGGTGTCTTTGGGGTAATCAAGGTGGAAGTTGAGGTCACTGAGGAAGAAGTAGTGCTTTGAGTCAATGGCTAGAGGGGTGATTAATTCGGAGATGATGTCACAGAAGCTGGGGAGAGTTCCTGGGGGTCTGTAGGTGAGGGTGTCTCTGACGGTTGTCTTGGCTTCAGTTTGAAGTTGGAAATTGAGGTGTTCCATGATCGGTATGATCTTGTCTTTGGTGGTGGAGCAGCAGAGAGTTTCCTTGTGTACGGTGGCGATGTCTGCTCCGTGTTTGTTGGTGCGATCCCAGTATATGATCTTTCTATCCTGCAGGCATTGCGATGTTGGGGGTTGAAGAGGGGTTGAGCCAGGTTTCGGTGATGAAGATCAAGTCAGGGGTGAAAGAGGTGATTTAGTCCCAGATGTTGGTGGTGTGCTTGCTCATCCAGTCTTTGATGAGACAATCCTCATCATCAATAAGAGCTTGGCTGCAGACTGAACTAGATATAGCACCCACAGTAATAGTGGTTTCACAGTTGAGATTCCATCTAGGATTGGTGATGGATTACATTTTATCCAAATTTCTCTCAATTTTTCTGCAGCTTCGAGGAGAGGATGGTGGGGTTTCCTGGCATCCAGGTGGAAGTGAACTGGTGGATGGATCCTTCTCATCTAAGGAGGGATATTCCACTGTCTCCTACAAAATGCACAGTGGTGACTCTGGATGGAGATCTGATGGAGCATACTCCATTTGCAGATGGGCAAATCTATATTTATCAACGGACTCAAGTAGTGTGAGTGTGTTGTCAATCATTGAAAAAGACTGCAACAGCCATTTTTCTGTGAGCAGAAGCACTTTCAAAGATTCACATTCAGGGAGTCCAGAATACATTAGCAGACAGTCTAAGCAGGAAGCTTTCCTCTCTCAAACTTTTTGTCTCGGTCCTCAAATTTCTGTTATTCGTTTTCAGGACTGGGGCTCTCCAGTCAGAGAACTTTTTGTGTGTCTTAAGACTAAGAGTTTTCAGCAGTGCAGGATGAAAAATCTAGTGGGATAGATGTTCTATATGATCTTTAACCCTAGTGCCTTTTATTTGCCTTAACTTCATCCCCTCTGATTTTAAAAGTACAATTGAAGATTAGTGTAAGAAATTGTTTTACTGGTTGAGGGGGTGGAACCCTACTCAAGCATCAACCACAATCCTTGTAAAGGTGAGGCACAAGCAAACCCCAAATTAACCTGTGCTCATCCCTCTGATAGCCTGCCACAGAAAAAACATTCTTAACTTAGAGGCAACGTGAAAAGTATTTATGTAGCACTTCAAAAAGTAACAATGAGTGAAAACAAAGCACAAGAAAAATCCCACACCAATTTGAATGAATAGAGCAATATGCAATAAATAAATCAAGACCACAATGACAAACATTCAACCAGTAGAACCAGAGATATGTAATTTAAAAATATTAAGTGAAAATAGTGCCAAAAGCCTAAAGTGCCACTTGCGGCAATCTGGTTGTGCAAGACGGGAAGAAAATCACAAGTTCAAGCTGACCACGGTGGAGTGCGGGTAAGGTACAGGGACCAGGTTAGTCCAGATGAAAAGTTGTCTTCTCAGGCCAGTGGAAGGAGTCCCGTTCGAAGTGGAAGGGGCCATGAGGAGCTGGGAAGTGTTGCGGACAGTCATTCATTTAGCGCAAAGAACAGACCTGGTGTTGCAGATGGTGGTCACTGTAGCACGAAGATCTTGTTGTCATCACAAACGGTTGGGCTGGAGCTTCGTGGTGGCACTCCCCATGAGCAGTCAATGCTGTAGCGTGAAGAGTCAGGTTGACTGAACTATGCATTGGCAGGCAATGTGAGCAACAAGGTTTTGGCACCAACGGGTCCGTTCGCGGTTGTAAAGAGCCCAAAAACATCAATTCAGCTCAACTGAGGCCAGGCCAAGGGTCGAGGACTTGAGTGGCACCACTTGGGGGTCAGGGGCTGGCACCAGCTGGATCTGGTTGCTGGGTCAGGTGGTTGGGATCCTTTTATGTTCCTTTGGCTCTGAACAGGAGGATAGCAGACTAGCCCTTGGAGCCTCTCTGTGAGTCCTCGGTTCAGGTGCAGGTTCAGTCTCTCTGATTCAGGCAGGAGGGCAGAAGGGCAGTAATCCAACAAGGCAGCAGTCTAGCAAGGTAGTAGCTCAGCAGGGCAGCAGTCCAGCATAGTGGCAGGCCTTCCAGCAGCACAGCAGTCCTTCTTCCTTACAGAGTCTCTACAGGTCGGGAAGTGTACTGAGGCATTGGTGTCTGAGGTCCAATATTTATAACAGGTGCCTCCTTTAAAGTGGGAGAAGCTTCTAGAAGTTTCCTTTTGAAGTGAACATGCTTCCTGCCTCCCCTGCCCTGGCTCAAGATTAACTACAGGGTGTATGCAGCCCTTTGTGTGGAGGCAGGACACAGCCTATTCAAGTGTAAGGAGGGTTGCCAAACCAAGTTAGAACAATATAATGTAATTAATAAAACAAGAACAAAATGACAAAAATCCAACTAATAGAACCGGAGTTATGAATTATTATAGATTTTAGTGAAAATAGAACTAAAAAGCACAAAGCGACAACAAGGGATATCTGACCACCCTGGACCGGGTCAAAGTCATACTATTAGGCTGACCACAATGGAGTGCAGGTCAGCTACAATCACCAGGTTAGGCCCGCTGAAGTTTAACTTCTCAAATCCGTGCCAAGAGTCTCATTTGTGATAGAGGGGGCAAGGAGGAGCAGGTAGAGCATTGCAGGAGGCTGTTGAAGTTGAATGAAGAGCATGCCAGGCATCAGGGGGCACTGTTGAAGCTTCACGTTGGCGGTCCCTATCTAGCAGTCGATTCTGTAGCACAAAGAGGTGAATGCTGGGGCTTCACATTAAATCGCGGTGCGAGCGACAAGGTTTCAGTGTGCCCAAAAGCTTCAATACAGCTCCCTGAGCCACACCAAGGGTCCAGGACCAGAGGGGCACCACTTGGGGGTCAGAAACCCGCTGCAGCTGAGTCCATGGCTGGTGCTGGGTGTTGGGGAGTCTTCTATGTCCCTGTGGCTCAGATCAAGAGGCCAGCAGATTTGGGAGTCACTCTGGTGTACTGGGATCAAGGGGTGAATTTGCGGGTCCAGTTCTCTTCTCACTGAGGTGAGAGGACAGCAGGCAGCAGGTGAGCACAGCAGGATAGCAGTTCCTTCAGAGCAGCAGTCTAGCTGAGCGGCTGCCCTTCCAGGACAGCAGTCCTTCTTTCTTGCCGATTATCCACAGCTCCAGAAGTGTGCTGAAGAGTTGGTGTCTCAGATCCAGCATTTATACCCAGTTTAGCCTTAGCCTTCGTAGTGGGGAGAAGCTTCTAGAGCCATGCCTTTGAAGTGCACAGGTGCCCTGCCTTCCCGTCTCTGGCTCCATACTAACAACAGGGGGTATGCAGCCATTCATGTGGAGACAGGACAAAGTCTATTCAGGTGTAGGTAGGGCAGGGCCCAGCTCCTCCCTCCTGTAGGAAGGTGGAATCTGACTGCATGGTTACCCCCACTTTTTTCCTGGTGTTTTGCTGGTTTTTGACTAGTCTGACTGGGATCCTGCTAATCAGAACCGCAGTTTATCTGCTTACTCCCTAAATTGGTTGTGCAAGTACTTTAGGTACACTCCAGATTGGATTCTGGGGTACCCTTATAAGTCCCTAGTATATGGTATACTATGTACCCAGGGCCTAGGTACCACAGAGGCCTCCCAGGGGCTGCAGCATGTATTATGCCACCCTGAGAGACCATTCAAAATGACACCACAGGTCTGCTACAGCAGCCTGTGTAGGGTGGTGCATGCACCCCTTACTTAGATATAGGTTCACTATATCTATCCTAAATCACTGCACCTATAAACCTATCAGTCACCCCTATGGCAGGCCTTATCAATCCTGAAGGCAGGGTGCTGGGTTTTATGTGAGAGGGTACCCATGCATGAGCAGAGCCCCTCTGCAGCCTTCGGAACCTCTTTTCCGGGGTTGTCTGTGATGCAGCCAACCATATATACTTAAGTGCATTATAACCTAGCGGGAAATGCTAACTTTAAAACGGCTGCATGGAAACATGTCGTGTTTGGTGTCAAACACCTTGGAATCATACCTCCACACCAGTAACTGGTGTGGGAGGTATGATTCCACCCTCCTAGAGGGAGAAACATGCCACACCGGTACACCCGGTACCAGCTTTCTTGACCCTGGCATCACAAAATGGATGCTGCCAGCCACAGACACGAGTCTGCCCTCCTGCTGCTGGACGAAACTCCGGCAGGGGAAGGTTTGACAATAGGTTTCCTGTCACAGGGAGGTGTGACCACCTCCCAGACAGGCTTTAGTGTATTGGGGCTGGGTGGGTGCACTCTCAGAGTGTTTTACTGACTGCACTGGGGGCACATTTGGTGTCCCTGTGCATAGTCCAGCTCAAACCGGTTGCAGGAGCCATTTGCTCCTGCTCTGGCCCGAAACTGGACAAAGGACATGGGTGTAGCCACCCCTCTGTCCTGACCCTCCCATAGGTGGGTCCCCAGAGTTTGTCCCACCCCTTCCTTGGATATAAAGTAGGAACACCTGACTACATGACTTTGGATTTTACCTGGACTAAACTCTGCTACAGAAACCAAGTACTTCGACTATCTGCACGATGCTGGATGACTGAAGAATCTCCCTTGGAGTAAAGGAGTTACTCCCCTGCTGAGCAGGCACCAAAACGCATCTGACCGGTTTGCATCTACGAAGCTCCTGAAGGACTCCGAAGATTTCTGCAACACAGGAGGTGGGTTCCCGTGTTCTCTGAGGTTGATCTGCGCTCTCAGAAATTCTGAGGCCCGTATCTCTTGTGGGGACCGTGCAACCCGAACCCCTGGGCACCATGTACATTTGCAGCAGCATATGCTTTTTGGCAACCCCTGAGGCTGTGCTTTGGGCTACTTGTAGTCCTGACCCCGAGCAGTAATTCCACTGAAGATTTCCGGCCTACACTCCACGAGTGTTCCGTGGACTGGTATTTGGTGATTCAGCTCAAGGTCCCTTTGCGATCCATGGTCTGTTGGCCTGTGGGTCCCTGTGAAGGTAACTTTGACTTTCCGTGGGCTTCCCTGGTTGCTCCAGACGTGCCCTGACTCTCCATAGCTTGGAGAGTCCCCAGGACCTTGCTGGTCCTCACAGAAGCATCTTTCCTCTGACCACGTGGGTTACAGTTGCCAAGGCTTGTTGGTGTTCAATCCGGACACTGACCCCCCAGCACTCGACATCCTTTGTGGGACAGCTCACCTCCAGTCTTTGGTCATCGTAGACGTCTCCTGGTCCCCGTGGCTGCAGAGTTAAGCTTCACCTCTTCGCACCTGAAACACCCGACATCGGTGGGCATTCGTCTATCGTGCCCCTGGTCACTGTGAAGTGACCCAGACTCTGTCCCCTCTGCTTTCAGGTTCTTCTCATCTCTGATCCAGGCTTGGATCACACCGGACACTTTTCATATTCCCGGCAGCAGCACTTTTCCGCAACACACCATTGAAAACGATGAAGGTTTCCGACATCACTTGACCCCTAGGCACCCGGCTCCTCTGGGATAGGCAACACAGGTACCTCGGTACTCTCAAGGGTGCTGGCCTTAGAACCTTCTATGTTTAGCTGGGTTTGCTTAAAGTCCTCTCCGAAGTGTCCTTAATCTTTAAATTTCCAACCGCGACTTTCCCATAGAGTTGTACGGAGCTCGCGCCTGTGTTCACACACTGCACCCGTCCTCCGTGGGTCCCCTGTGTCACTACTTTGGGTGGTTCCTTGGGGCCCCAGCGATTCTACGTGCTCTAGGCCCTGGTTGTTATACCACTTTCTTAGTATATGGTTTGGTCTCCCCCTGGAGCCCACTGTGTATTGTGCTATTTACTGTCGTTCTAGTGATTTAATATTGTGTGCTTTGTTCTCTAATCTCATAAAGAGGTTAGTAGAGAGTGTTTAGTAATAAATACATATATTTTATATATTCCTTGTGTGGTTCTCCTTTCATTTGGTCATTCAGGAGGTTATGATCTGGTAAAACAGGCTGCTTTACATTCCTTCGAGACTTAGCCTGAAGGCTGCTCTCCATAGCTACCACTAGGATAGCTTTCAATAAAGGTTGTCTTTAACCTAATCATCAATAAGGGTCATTTGGACTGGTGCCAGGTGCCCACTTTAATTAGTGGACAGCATATACCAGGCCAACTTCTCACATTGGTGTGCAGCGGTTGGGATTCAAGCTTGCTATTGTTTTACCAGATAATCTCATTGAGTGACTAACTGAAAACCACTAAAGGTACTTAGGTACATATAAATCAAGACTAGAATAAAGTAAGTTCTACTGAACTTGGAGTTGGGTAGCCAAGGGTCTAGCACACCCTTTCTCCAACTCAAGAGAGTCTCAGTTCCCACTAGGTTAGGTAGGTGCCTACACCACATAACACTAGTATGTCTTCTAGGCCAGAAGCCAGTGGGCCTCTGCCAACTAAGTATGACCATATCTCATTTCAGGAATTGAGAACCATGTGTACATCTAGGAAACTGAAGACAGGGAAAAACCCAAACACTCAACGCCTCATAGAGGCTTTGCTTTTAGGTGACCTCAGAAAGACCCCAGGGTCTGATGAGGCAGGCAAGTAGGGTGGGACAGCAGAAGAGGAAAGGCCAGGAAGTGAAAACTTCTATGATCACGACTCTGATGCTGGCCAGGAGGATCAAAATGATCCTAACCTGGACAATCCAATTCTTCCTGGAGGTGAGGGAGAAGGCCTCAGTGGCCCTCTTTTTACCCCACCTGGAAGGGTTAACAGTTTACCAAGAAGATCAAGATCTTCTTCTCAGGAATCTAATCATTCTGGTACTTCTGTAGGGAGCTCTGTTTCTCATAGGACCTCTGCTTCTCATAAAAGGGAGCCCTCTTATGAGAAGAAGTGCCAACTGCTTGAGTTTGAGAGAGCTAAGCTCAGAATCAAGAGAGAGCAATTGGCCTTAGATAGGGAATCCCTGGAGCTTCAGAGAGCTTCTCAAAAGTTGGAGCTAGAGCCCCATGGTGGCAGCAACAGTGTCCCTAGAGGTAGAGAACATACTCATGACCATAGGAACCTGAACAAGATTGCCCCTCCCTACCAGAGTGGGGATGACATCCACAAATGGATAACTGCACTGGAGAGGGCCTGTAAAGTACAGAGGGTCCCTCAGGAGCAGTGGGCAGCAATCTTGTGGCTCTCCTTTGCAGACAAAGGTAGAGACAAGCTCCTCACTGTTAGAGAAGAGGATGCTGATAATTACAAAGTCTTGAAGAGTGCTCTGATGGGTTTGGCTTAACCACTGAACAATACAGGATTAAGTTCAGAGATACCCAAAAGGCATAGACTCAAGACTGGGTTGACTTTGTAGATTGTGCTACTAAGGCTCTGGAAGGTTGAATACATGGGAGCAAGGTGCATGACTTTTTAGAATTGTACAATTTGATTATGAGGGAGCAGATCCTTAATAATTGTCAAAACCATCTCTTACACCAGTACCTGGTGGACTCAGATCTGACTTTTCCCCAAGAATTGGGCAAGAAGGCAGATAAACTGGTCAGAACCAGAGTAAAGCCAAAGAATCAGGGTGGTGACCAGAAGAAAGATTCTTCCAAGAACCAAGAGAAAGGTGGGGATAAATCCAAAGATAAATCCACTACAGGGCACCAAAAGTCCTCTTCTGGGGGTGGGTCCCAAACTCCTTCCTCCCCTGAAAAGAAACCTTATTGCCATGTCTGTAAGAAGCCTGGCCACTGGAAAAATGACCCCATTTTCCCTAAGGCCAGCAAAAAGGAAAATGTTCCTCCCAGCAATACTACCCCTCCTCCTGGTACTACAAGTAGTAATCCCCCAGGTGGTAGTAGTGCACCCAAAAAGTTAGGTGGGTTCTCATGGGGAACTGAGGTGGACCATGGTTTAGAAAGGTCCCCCTCACAGGCCTCCTCAGTGTGTGATGGTGGCATGGGATTTCCACTTTTACTGTTAGTCCTAATTCTTTGGGCAAGTACAGACAGGAGCCACTAATAAATGGTCAGAAAGCTGTGGCATTCAGGGACACAGGGGCTAGTGTCACCATGGTGACAGGGAACCTAGTCCCCCTTTACCTGAGTTTAAGTACCAGGTGACCAACATTGATGGTATCAGGACAGATCATCCCATGGCTATAGTCAATCTCAGCTGGGGGGGGTCACTGGCCCAAAGAGAGTGGCAGTGTCCTCAAACTTGCCTGTATATTGCCTGTTGGGTAATAATCTAGAAATGTCAGCATGGGCTGAAGTTGAATACCAGGCCCATTTAAGAATGCTAGGCCTCCCTGAGAGAGTTGGTGGGACCCATAGGTCATCAACCCAACCCCAGGGAAATTTTGGAGTGGTGGAGCCTGAAAGAATGGCCCACTCTACTCCACCAGAGAGCAGAAGGGTTGAAGAAAAGTCTTCTACCCCCCAGACTATAGGTACGGGTCAGCTTCCTCAGGGAACTGATCCTACCCCTAGTGAAGGAACTGCCCCAGAGGTGGTCAGGCCTGGCCTGGCAACACCCCTGATGGCAGGGGACCCTTCCAAGGTGGTACCCAGTCTGGAGCAGGTATCCTGCCCCTCTCTACCCTACCTCCATCAGCCTAGGGCTGCAGAGGTCAGGGATGTCAGTGGACCCCTTAGGGCCCACTGTCCAGAGGAACCCCCTCATCAACAGATTAGGGGCACCCAGGCTAGTAGCCCTAGCCAAGTGAAAATTCCTTAACACACTGAGGGATCCCTCTTACCATTGGGTAAGGACCTCCCCCAGATGGACTCTATTGGGCAAGGGCAAACCTGGGACCAAATGGTTCCAAACCTACCCTCTCCCTCTAATGTTCCAACCAAAGGGACCCAGCCCCCAGCTGTAGGCAGCCAGAGGTTGACCCTTAGGGCCAGATACAACTCAGTCATGGAAAGAAAGGCCTCCATGGTGACCAGTGCTCTGAGGAAGATGAGACCTACTTTATTAGGGCCTCACTTCTCTACTCAGACACCCCACCAGCGTTTTTCTTTGCCAAAACACACTACAGGTAGTAATCCCAACTTTTGGAGAAAATCCAATACCCTTAACCCCTTCGGCGCTGCGCGAATTCTCCCGCTGTGCAGGAGAATTAATAAGTGAGCGGGATTCGGACGGCCCCTGGCCGTCCTTAGCACATGCCCACCATGACGCGGACGGCCGGGGGCCGTCCTGAGCACCGAAGAGGTTAAGGGTAGGGACTCCTTAGTGGACAATAAGACAGGGGGTATCCATGCTAGTGCAGGATCTTCCTTATATGGCCGCTTAGTCCATAAAGTCTCAACTGGGCAAGGTTAGCCTTATCTCCTTTTGTTTGGGGGGGTTATGTAGGAAGGTGGAATCTGACTGCATGGTTACCCCCACTTTTTTCCTGGTGTTTTGCTGGTTTTTGACTAGTCTGACTGGGATCCTGCTAATCAGGACCCCAGTTTATCTGCTTACTCCCTAAATTGGTTGTGCATGTACTTTAGGTACACTCCAGATTGGATTCTGGGGTACATTTATAAGTCCCTAGTATATGGTAGACTATGTACCCGGGGCATAGGTACCCCAGAGGCCTGCCAGGGCTGCAGCATGTATTATGCCACCCCTGAGAGACCATTCAAAATGACACCACAGGTCTGCTACAGCAGCCTGTGTAGGGTGGTGCATGCACCCCTTACTTAGATATAGGTTCACTATATCTATCCTAAATCACTGCACATATAAACCTATCAGTCACCCCTATGGCAGGCCTTATCAATCCTGAAGGCAGGGTGCTGGGTTTTATGTGAGAGGGTGCCCATGCATGACCAGAGCCCCTCTGCAGCCTTCAGAACCTCTTTTCCGGGGTTGTCTGTGATGCAGCCAACCATATATACTTAAGTGCATTATAACTGAGCGGTAAATGATAACTTTAAAACGGCTGCATGGAAACATGTCATGTTTGGTGTCAAACACCTTGGAATCATACCTCCACACCAGTAACTGGTGTGGGAGGTATGATTCCACCCTCCTAGAGGGAGAAACATGCCACACCGGTACACCCGGTACCAGCTTTCTTGACCCTGGCATCACAAAATGGATGCTGCCAGCCACAGACACGAGTCTGCCCTCCTGCTCCTGGACGAAACTCCGGCAGGGGAAGGTTTGACATTAGGTTTCCTGTCACAGGGAGGTGTGACCACCTCCCAGACAGGCTTTAGTGTATTGGGGCTGGGTGGGTGCACTCTCAGAGTGCTTTGATGTCTGCACTGGGGGCACATTTGGTGTCCCTGTGCATAGTCCAGCTCAAACCGGTTGCAGGAGCCATTTGCTCCTGCTCTGGCCCGAAACTGGACAAAGGACATGGGTGTGGCCACCCCTCTGTCCTGACCCTCCCATAGGTGGGTCCCCAGAGTTTGTCCCACCCCTTCCTTGGATATAAAGTAGGAACCCCTGACTACAGGACTTTGGATTTTACTTGGACTAAACTCTGCTACAGAAACCAAGTACTTCAACTATCTGCACGACACTGGATGACTGAAAAATCTCCCTTGGAGTTAAGGAGTTACTCTCCTGCTGAGCAGGCACCTAAACGTATCTGACTGGTGTGCATCTACAAAGCTCCTGAAGGACTCGAAAGATTTCTGCAACACAGGAGGTGGGTTCCCGTGGTCTCTGAGGTTGATCTGCGCTTTCAGCAATTTTGAGACCTGTATCCCTCGTGGGGACCGTGCAACCCGAACCCCTGGGCACCATGTACATTTGCAGCAGCATATGCTTTTTGGCAACCACTGAGGCTGTGCTTTGGGCTATTTGTAATCCTGACCCCGAGCAGTAATTCCATTGAAGATTTCCGGCCTACACTCCACGAATGTTCCGTGGGCTGGTATTTGGTGATTCAGCTTGAGGTCCCTTTGCGATCCCTGGTCTGTTGGCCTGTGGGTCCCTGTGAAGGTAACTTTGTCTTTCCGTGGGCTTCCCTGGTTGCTCCAGATGTGCCCTGACTCTCCATAGCTTGGAGAGTCCCCAGGACCTTGCTGGTCCTCACAGAAGCATCTTTCCTCTGACCGCATGGGTTACAGTTGCCAAGGCTTGTTGGTGTTCAATCCGGACACTGACCCCCAGCACTCGACATCCTTTGTGGGACAGCTCACCTCCAGACTTTGGTCATCGTAGACATCTCCTGGTCCCCGTGGCTGCAGAGTTAAGCTTCACCTCTTCGCACCTGAAACACCCGACATCGGTGGGCATTCGTCTATCGTGCCCCTGGTCACTGTGAAGTGACCCAGACTCTGTCCCCTCTGATTTCAGGTTCTTATCATGTCCTATCCAGGCTTGGATCACACCGGACACTTTTCATCTTCCCGGCAGCAGCACTTTTCCGCAACACGCCATTGAAAACGACAAAGGTTTCCGACATCACTTGACCCCTATGCACCCGGCTCCTCTGGGATAGATAACACGGGTACCTCGGTACTCTCAAGGGTGCTGGCCTTAGAACCTTCTATGTTTAGCTGGGTTTGCTTAAAGTCCTCTCCGAAGTGTCCTTAATCTTTAAATTTCCAACCGCGACTTTCCCATAGAGTTGTACGGAGCTCGCGCCTGTGTTCATACACTGCACCCGTGCTCCGTGGGTCCCATGTGTCACTACTTTGGGTGGTTCCTTGGGTTCCCAGTGATTCTACGTGCTCTAGGCACTGTGTCTAGTCAAGTCGTGGTTGTTATACCACTTTCTTAGTATATGGTTTGGTCTCCCCCTGGAGCCCACTGTGTATTGTGCTATTTACTGTCGTTCTAGTGATTTAATATTGTGTGCTTTGTTCTCTAATCTCATAAAGAGGTTAGTAGAGAGTGTTTCGTAATAAATACATATATTTTATATATTCCTTGTGTGGTTCTCCTTTCATTTGGTCATTCAGGAGGATACTTATGATCTGGTAAAACAGGCTGCTTTACATTCCTTCGAGACTTAGCCTGAAGGCTGCTCTCCATAGCTACCACTAGGATAGCTTTCAATAAAGGTTGTCTTTAACCTAATCATCAATAAGGGTCGTTTGGACTGGTGCAAGGTGCCCACTTTAATTAGTGGACAGCATATACCAGGCCAACTTTTCACACCTCCCATCCTGCCAGTGATGGCCATTCAGTCACACCTGAGCTCCCTTTTGTGTGTGGCAGTCTATGAGGAATACACAAAACCCAACTGCCAACTACACTCAGCCATGTGACCCAGAGAGAAGCTGCAGGCGCCAAATGGCTAAGGCAAGAAAATGCCAAATTTCTAAAAGTAGCATTTTCAAAATTGTATTTTAAAATATGACTTCAGCATAAGTTGGAATTTTTCATTACAATTCCAGAGATATCAAATATGAAGGAGTTACCTGTTCCCAATTGGAAATTACACTTATAAAATATAATTAGGTAACTCCAATGCTACCCTATGGGAGAGGTAGGCCTTGCAGCAGTGAGAAATGAATTGAAGAGTTTTTCATTACCTGGAAAGGTAAAACTTAACAGTACATGTCCTACATATTAAATACATTGCACCCTGCCCTCTGAGCTGTTGAGACCCTACCCTAGGGGTGGCTTATCTGTATTAAAAAGGAATGTTTGGGCCTGGCAAAATGTTTACTATGCTAGGTCTAAATGACAGTTTACAACTACAAACACACAGGCAGCAATGGCAAGGCTGAGACATGTTTAAAGTGCTACTTAAATGGGTGGTACAATCAGTGCTGCAGGCCCACTAGCAGCATATATTTTACAGGCCCTGGACACAGGTAGTCCCACTTTACTAGGGTCTTACAAGTAAGCTACGTATGGTATTTGGGTATAAGCCAATTCTGGAAACAGAAGGAGATGATGGATGGAGCGCTGAAACTTTTCAGACACTCAACCCCAGTCACAGATCTGGGTTGAATCCATTATCGTTCTTTAGCTCACTTCACCACGCCTGTTCAGACCCTGCCATATGAAAATCAGTCTTGATCCTGTGCCTCATGGGAACAGTCCAGACCGAACTGCCAAGCCAGGTCTTCCCTGGAACGGAAACAAGCATCCTGGGACTGGTTTCGGGGTAACACCCCTCCTCAGCCAGGCTAGCTTGAATCTAGTGACAAA
This sequence comes from Calotriton arnoldi, assembly GCA_963921515.1. Taxonomy (NCBI): domain Eukaryota; kingdom Metazoa; phylum Chordata; class Amphibia; order Caudata; family Salamandridae; genus Calotriton; species Calotriton arnoldi. Next base: position 978,443 of record CAWUFW010006108.1, on the reverse strand, counting down.
GTGAGCAAGGGACCCACGTCTGGGCATACCCTGCCAACCTGGGGTGAACAAATCTAACACAAGGAGATGATGGACGGAGCACTGAAACCTTTCAGACACTCACCCTCAGTCACAGATCTGGGTTGAATCCATCATCGTTCTTTAGCTCACTTCACCACCCCAGTTCAGACCCAGCCATATGCAAATCAGTCTTGATCCTGTGCCTCATGAAAACAGTCCTGACCAAACTGCCAAGACAGGTCTTTCCTGGACCGGAAAATAGCATCCTGGGACGGGTTTCGGGGTAACACCCCTCATCAGCCATGCTAGCTTGAATCCAGTGGCAAAGTGAGCAAGGGACCCACGTCTGGGCATACCCTGTCAACTTAAGCCAATTCTATCATTTTTTAAGGAGAGAGCACAAGTTGCTCAGAGTCCTAAGGTCAGCAAAAATGAAGTCAGCAACAACAGGAGGTCTGAAGACAAAACGTTAGGGTAAAAATATGCCAAAAATGCCAGGTCTAACAGCTTCTTTTTCTTTCTGGCAACCTTTCTCAGACTTTTTGCAGATAGGCTAGTTTTGAGGCTAAAGCCTTATTTCATCCCTAAATTGCTTATAATTTCCATTTGAAGCACAAGATTAATTTGCCCTTGTCCTTCTTCATAGGAAGAGAAAGAAATGCATAGTCTGGATGAGAAATCAACAATTGTGTTCTATTTCCAGAGGATGGCTCTCTTCCACTAATGTGATTCCCTTTTTGTAAATGTTGAAAGATACTGATTTAAAGCTGGTGCCAAAAAGATAATATACATTTTCTGGAGTATGTACAGAATCTAGAGGAGAATTCATCAAAGGAACTACCTCTACTATATGATCCCTCAGGTAAGAAAACTCATCTGACACTTTCTCCAAAAGTTAGTGGACTTTTACAAGTCATTGCAAATCAAATCAACATCAGGATCCAAGGATTTAATATAATAGTGGTATGAGTATCGAGTTTTCAAGATGGGAAATTGTATTCCCTTAAGAGGTCAATAGCCTGTGATCAATTGGCCAAAGTGTTTGTAATGAAAGTCATTCAGCAGCATGTTTTGGTGTCAGATTATCATGTTTCTGGAAGGCATTGTCTGTAACTGTGGACATAGACTTACACCCTTTCTCAAGTCACCACCCTCAGTCAAGTGATCAAACTGAAAATGTGCCAAAAAGATTATAGATCAATATATTTAGTGTTTTTTTCAAAACATAGGAATCAATCAATCAGCATTTGCAAAGCACAGCACTATCACCCCTGGGGTGTCCGGGCGCTGGGGTGCGATGTCTCCAGTGAAAATCCAGGTCTTGAGAAAACGGGGGTAAGTGGGAAGAAACTAGCAGAAAAAGGCCAAACAAAGGGCAGAAAAACGAGCGAGCAGAAAAGGCAAAACAGAGGGACAGAAGAACGAGCAGAAAAGGCAAAATAGAGAGCAGAAAAAGAGCTGAAAAGGCAAAACAGAGCAGAAGAGGGCAAAACAGAGGGCAGAAAAAGAGCAGAAAAGGCAAAACAGAGGGCAGAAAAATGAGCGAGCAGAAAAGGCAAAACAGGGCAGAAAAACGAGCAGAAAAACGCAAAACACATCAGAAGAGGGCAAAACAAAGGGCAAAAAAATGAGCAGAAAATGCCAGAGGGCAGAAAAACTAGCAGAAAAAGCAAAACAGAGGGCAGAAAAATAAGCAAAGGCAAAACAGAGGGCAGAAAAATGAGTAGAAAGGGCAAAACAGAGCAGAATATGGCAAAACAGATGTCAGAAAACTAGCAGAAAAGGCAAAACGGTAGGCAGGAATAATGGCATTTCTTGTGATTATCATATTTTGCATAAAGTATTACAGTATGGTTTTGGACTTCAAACCACCTCCCTCACATGTGAAATGTTGATCTTGAATGACAAAGCCAAATCATTGATTCTTGGATCATTTGCAGAAAATTGCAGTCTCTACTACACTGAAGGGATATAAATTTAGGGAATAGTGTTCAGAATCTATGTCTCAAGTCAATAAAGACAGGTTATTCACTGCATTTAAAATGCATTATCACTTATACAGTAGAAGGTTGATAAGGCTGTCAGAGTCTGCTCCCTTAACTCAGCTGTTTCCCATTTTATGGGTGCAGCCAGACAATGAACCTGAGTGGCACAATAAACACAGAGATACCTACAAGTGAACTTTGAAGAGAACACAATCCTTACCTGTGGTTTTAGTCTAGAGCCCATTTGTTTGTATGCCCACCAGTAAACAGAGAAGAAACAAAGGAACCCAAGCATCCATCAATAATCAGAGTCAATCACCAAACATCAAGGTCTGATTATGAAGGCCTGATTATGAAGCGGGTGTGTTATTGCAAGTGTACTGCTGTACAACCTGTTTGGCAGGAGCTCTCAAGAGCCCAAAATGTGAGAGTTAATTTGTCCTGTGTCACATAAACTCCCTGCCGTAATCTATAGAACTGCTGCTCTAACAAGAGTGGTGACACTCCAGCTAAAACTGAGAAGAAAGAAGGGTGACGTACAAGGGCACCATTAGTTTATTTTAGAAATAAAAGTTTTTGGAAGAGAATTTAAACCCTCAAGTGTTTCATGGCACTGCCCTATTCTGCGATAGACAGGCCCTACAGCACTGATTATCTGTTATAAAAAGCAGGGCAAGGACAGCAGCATAGTAAGAAATATTTCAAAAAGTGTTTCACAAACAGAGCAAATAACTATGAAGGGTATTCCATAACTGGGGTGGAGGAGACAGGGTGCCAGTCACCTAAATGGTGTGCCCACGCATAATCTGTCATTGAAAACAAACCACCTGATAAAGTATGCAATGGATGAGACGGAACATATCCATAAAGTACCGATAAGGTGCATTATACATCACGGAATAAATGTAAGTGAACAGCTTCTCAGAGATTGTTTACCAGGGTCTTTAATATGGATGTAGCAAAATTAGACATCAAATTGGATGCCATATGTTGGATAATCTGAAGTGGAACATCGGCCCATTTTGAAGTGCGGGACACAGAACATTCCTTTAGTCCACCCACCTATGGTGGTAACTCCTACAATAAGGGCAGAACTGGTGGCAGCGCAAAATGTATAGTTAAAGCGCAAAATGTATAGTTAAATATACATGGGGTTGACCCGGTACCCCTCAGAATCTAGGTCTGTTATGAATAAAATTCCAGAATGATTCTGTTGAGAAGATGTACTAACACCAAAATAAATAGAAAGAAAAAAAGGTGGGTGGGGGGAGACTTGCTTGTCTCTCTGCTGCGCTTTGTGAGGATGTTTCCATTTTATTTGCAGCATAATTTAGACAGGAGGAGAAGTTGGACCAGGCGACTGACAGAGAGAGGTAGTGTTGGACTTGGCCCTTTTTGCAGGGGCATCCCTGAACTTTTTGCCTTCCTCCTGTATTGTTTCTGACCTGTTTTTGTTGGTTTTAAGACTCTGGGCACTTTACTACTGCTGATCAGTGCTAAAGTGCATATGCTCTCTGTATAAAGTGTTATGGTAATTGGTTGTCCATAATTGGTATGTTTGCCTTACTAGTGAAGTCCCTAGTAAAGTGCACTATGTGTGCCAGGGCTGGTAATGCAAATGCTACTAGTGGGCCTCCAGCACTAATTGTGCCACCCACACAAGTAGCCCTAAAAGAGAGATCTCAGGCCTGCCACTGCAGTGCCTGCGCGCAGTTTGTTAACTGCCTTGTTGTCCTGACAAGTGCACCCACTTGCCAGGCCTTACCTTCCCTTTTTATGCACATCAGACACCCCTATAGTAGGCCAAGGTACCCCCCTGGGCAGGGTGCAGTGAATGTGAAAGCTAGGACATGTACTGAGATGTGTACCATGTCCTGACAGTGAAGTACTGCCAAATTCGTTTTTCACTGTTGCAAGGCCATCTTGCCCATAGGACAGAATGGGGAATGCTGTGTCCCATGTTTCCAGCATATCTTCCCATAGGCATAAGATGGAGAGATGGAGTTTAGTGTGCCTGAACTCAGAATTTAATAACACATCTTTTTGTGAAGATGGTTTTTGAATTGTGTGTTTAGAAACCACGCTTTCAGAAGTGGCTGGTTTCTTGTCTTAAACCATCCTGTGTGCCTCTGCCTGGTTGTATATTGCCTGCCTGGGTTTAGACGTGACAGGGTCTGGGAAGTGTCCTGACCCCAGGGAGGAGAAGGTGAGACAGCAACAGGCTGGCCTGCATTTGATGTGAGGGGGAGGAGTAGCCCCCTGGATGTGAAGAGGGCTGTGTTGCTGCCACAAAAGGATGGCTCCACCTCCTGCTGAGCGTCTGGGCCCCAGAGCCTGACTATCAAAGGAGGAGGGTGTGCACTGGCAGGAAGACACCCAGGTCTGGTTTTGGACCGAGGTCAGAGCCCCCTGAACACAAAGACTTCAAAGGCATTTAGGGGTATAAATGTAAGAGCTGAAGCCCCTGAACTCAAGACTGAAATCCATATTGATAAAGGATTGAACCTACTTGGTGCTCAAGAGGAACCTCTGCCAAAGAAGAACAGCTGAAGAGACTGAAGAGAAGGACTGCCCTTGCTGTGTGTTCTGGGGCTGGCCTGCAGTTTGCTGGTTTGACTAAGGAGAGGACAAGGGACTTTGCTGTGTGCTGTGTCCCCCTGCTTGTGAGGACTTTGTTGTGTGCTGTGTCCTAAAGTAGCGTGTCTCCAAGGGCCCAAGGAGAGCTGGTTCCCTGTTGTGGAAACTCAGGAACACAAAAGTTTCCTACCGTGTCTCAGCGACGCTGTGTGCGTGGTGCTCTTGCATGCCTGAGACTGCCGTGTGGTCCGTGGTACTGTTTACGAGGTGCCCCGTGATCGCACTGCCCACGCAGCGTGAAACATCGTCCATGCTGCTGCCTTGCTGTTGTGGCCCGAGCCGTCATCGTACCTGAGGCTGTGAGGAAGGATCACCGCCGTCGGCCCGAGCCGCAACGTGCCAAAGGATTATGTGAAACTAAGAACTGTGTCTCAGCGACGCTGTGTGCGTGGTGCTCTTGCACGCCTGAGACTGCTGTGTGGTCCGTGGTACTGTTTACAAGGTGCCCCGTGATCGCATTGCCCCCGCAGCGTAAAACATCGTCCACGCTGCTGTATTGCTGTTTGTGGCCCGAGCCATCATCGTAACTGAGGCTGTGAGTAAAGATTGCCGCCGCCGGCCCGAGCCGCAATGTGCTTGCGGGGCACTTGAAACTGAGGACTGTGTCTCAGCGACGCTGTGTGCGTGGTGCTCTTGCACACCTGAGACTGCTGTGTGGTCCGTGGTACTGTTTACGAGGTGCCCCATGATCGCATTGCCCCCGCAGCGTGAAACATCGTCCACGCTGCTGTATTGCTGTTTGTGGCCCGAGCCGTCATCGTAACTGAGGCTGTGAGTAAGGATCACCGCTGCCGGCCCGAGCCGCAACGTGCTAAAGGATTTCTTGAAGCTAAGGAAGCTACAAGGTGAAAAGGATCGTGATTGTTGTTCGTTGAAAGGAATATGCCCAAGATCATCAACGACGGAGAAGGCCGCGCCGTAACCTGTCCGGCTACAGCGTTGCCTAACAACAGAGCCGCAACATGATCGGGATCGCCCAGCGGGACGTCCGACGAGTGGGGAGAGAGAGAGAGCGAGGCAGCGCACCCACCCCCCCCCAGGTAAGGCTTGGACTCCGGTCGGGAGCCGCAAGCGTGTGTGGCCTGGGGAGGCGTGCAGGAGGAGTACAGGAGTGCTCCGAGCTCTCTCCCGCTGCACCGCGTTAGACGCGCTGAGTCCCGAGCGGCCCGGACCTGCCCAGCAGGACCGGGGCCGCCCCTGTAAGCCTATGACCGTTGTCTCTGCTGTTGGGGCCTAGTGGTGCCCGAGTTGACCGCGCAGATTGCATTACGAACTGCATTATTATTGCATTACAAACTGCCTGATTCTTGCATTATGAACCGCATTATTATTGCATTACGAACTGCCTGATTCTTGCATCACGAACCGCATTATTATTGCATTACGAACTGCCTGATTCTTGCATTACGAACCGCATTATTATTGCATTACGAACTGCCTGATTCTTGCCTTACGAATCGCATTATTATTGCATTACGAACTGCCTGATTCTTGCATTAAGGACTGTCCTAGTATTACAAGGAAATTTCCAAGAGTCAGTCACCTGGCCTCCAGTTCAAGTCACAGGGACATAACAGGCTTCTTCAACGTTCACACATCTCCCTATATCTTGATGCAGGAAGATGCAGCAGCCGTTTACTCCGGCCCAGTGGAACGCAGCTTGTCCTTGAAGCCAACGCATCTCAGAGAAAGTCCTCACAAGTCCCGCCGGCTTCTTTGGTGCCAACACAGCCTGACATCGGCCCTGCACGACACATCTCGTCCCCTGCCCCGATGCATTGCATGTCTCCACAGCCCCACTGGCATTCTCGACGATGACGCAGAACCTTGCATCGCAGCTCTTCATCGATGGTCATTGACTAGAACACTGCACAACTCATCTCAACACCGGATGTTGCATCGTAGCTCCTCATCAACTGCTCCTCAACTCCAACCCATGCTGCTCAACCCAAAGACTTTGCGTCTTGGTGACCAGACAACAAGATACTTTTCAGCAGGCTGAACTCACTCCTGTATCTGGCCCACGCTCCATAGTGGTCGGCCTGAACTTGCAAGTTGGGCCCAGTCTACCACGACCAGATAACAGCAGTTGGTACTTTTTGCTGCTTTGTGCTAGATTTCTACAAAACAATTAAAATTGCATATTTCTGGTTCTAATAATTGGATTTTGGTGGTTTTGGTCACAAACATTTTAGTAAATTAATTTTACTCTATTTTTCTAAACTGGTTTGGGATTTTTCTTCTGTTGTGTTTTCACTTTAGTACTGTTTGTGTGCTGCATCAATACTTTACACATAGTCTCTAAGTTAAGCCCGGCTGCTTTTGTGCCAGGTTACCAGTGGTTTAAGCACAGGTTCATTTAGTGACTTTAGTTGTTCAACCTAACGGGGATTGTGGTTGTTGCTTGAACACGGTTCATAACCCACTCAACCAGCAACCCAATTTCTCATATTGATGAATCTGGCATATCCCTAATTAGCATCTTTAAGTTACCTATAAGTCTCTAGTATATGGTACCTAAAGTGTACCCATGGGCTGTTCATTAAATGTCACTAGTGGGCGGCAGCACACATTGTGCCACCCAATGCAGTGACATGACAAACATGACTGCAGACCTGCCATGTTTAGCACAGTGTTGTAGATTTTAACTGTAAATTCAAACTGTCGAAATACCCCTTTTTGACAGGCCTAAAACCTCGATTTAAATACTAATAGGTTACTATTAAGTAGGCCTTACTCTCTTAAACATTTCCTTACAGTGAAAAGGCCCAAAAGGAAAGCACTGGGATATAATATTAAATGTAATATTGCTATCTCCGCTTAGGAAAAAGATAGAGAGTTCTTTCCTGGTCTTTTTTATAATATTTATTACAAACCCAATTCATTGGAAACGTTGGATTTGTAATACATATTTTAGAACAGGTACTTTTAAAATATTACTGTTACTTGCCTAAAGCCTTTAGAAACCCATTTGCATGAGCTTTCAACTGTCACACAGGAGCTGAATAACTCCCTTGATGAGATGTGACCTTGCTCCCCGAGCTGTGACAAAGGCCTTGGATGTGGATGTGGGGAGGTGTTCTGTTTCTCTGCGCACAGGAACTTAATTAATGTCAAAGGGGCTCACCCTGTCACAGGCAGATAGAGCAAACCACTAGACCTGCCCATTGCTTTGTCCACCTAGCTAGTCAGGCACAAGGCCCTGTGAGTGAGAAGCAGCCCCCAGAACCAGTTCTGAGTGACCACAGAGGAGGGATTGCTCATTTCCCTGGCCACACCTTTGGGGTGGGCACAGGAGCTACATACAGTGAAAGAAAGGTTCTGCCATATTGGCTTTGGGCAGGGAGGCTCACTGTCAGATTGTTTGCAATGAAACACACAACAATGCTGCAAAAGTGGGTAGGGTCCCTCTTGGGAACTTTTATACCATTAGTTAAGGGGTGGCCAGGAGTTTCCCCTCCCACAGGCTGGCACTGGGTATAAATGTGGCATCCCCTTAGCTAGTGTTAAAGTGTACTCCTATTATTTAATCCTGAGAACCTGGGACTTAGAAACTTTTTGCCAACTTGTTGCTCTCAGAACTAGCTGAGGACTAGGACCAACCAGCCAATCTGATCCGATAAAGGTGCATTGCCGCTGGGCTGAAGATTCAAGTTGCTTCCACTACACTCTTCTCCACAGCAGAAAATGTGATTCACTTGGACCTCGCTGAGAAGGTATCCAGCCTTATGGAGCCCTCTTCAGCTACAGCCTGCAGACTACTGCCTCTGGAATAATCTGAGCTTCAAAATAGTGAGTAAGTCCAAGGGAAGAAATCTTCACAGGAGGACAGCACGAAAAGCATCCCACCAGCGAGGGACCTTCTCTGACTGTGTACTTCGAATCTCTCCAGCTGTGAGATTTCCTGCCAAAAGTCAAAGCCATTACCAAGACCTAATTCAGCGGCTATCCTACGACATGGAGCCCTCTTCAGCCACAGCCTGATGCCCTGCCCCACTGAGGATTTTTGACTTCCAATAGTGAGACTAAGTCCAAAGTTAAACGTGTCACCAGGACAAACAAGGTCTCTCACTCCATCGTGGTCGGCCTTAAACCATACCCTCATCTCAGTCAAGCACATCCAGATGGCTGTGGTTGGCACTTAATGCCTTTTGGCACTAGTTTGACTCCCAAAAAAATTAAATTCATGACTCTGGTTCTACTGATTGAATTTTTTGTCATTTTGGTGACATTTTATTTATTAAAATGTACTTTAATTTTTCTAGATTGGTTTGGGATATTTCCTGTGTTGGGTTTTGACTTTATTCTTGTTTGAGTGCTGCTTAAATACTTTACACATTGCCTCTATGTTAAGCCTGCCTGTTAAATTGGTGACTTTAAGGGTTCACCTTGGCAAGGATTGTGGTTATTATTGAAAATGAGGGCTCATCCCCTTAACTAATACCCAGATTTCTTAAATGTGCACACACGCACACACACACACACGCACACACTTAGAACTAGGAGTGATCTGGCCATCAATCAGCCCCTGTTCTAACACATAGATGCAGCTTCTAAAGGTTGTTTTAATATAACTCTCACAGTAGAATAGGCAACGCACTGCTGTCCCTTAGGAAGAATGTGATATATACTGTCTATTTCTTCATTAAGGTTTATTTGAATGTATTACCTTTTCTTTTACTTCACCCTTGAAAATGACCCTCATATGAATAGGATGGCTAATAGAGAGGAAGTAAGAGAATCAAAAATGTCCCATTGCCTTTCATCTCAATAGAAAATCAAATGAAATCTCTACTACGAAAGCTCCTTTGAGTTAATGAGAAAACTAATCTTGCCTCAAAATTCATTGTATCACTTTAGCAAATCCATATTTATTCCCTGAATTTGTTCTTTATTTTTAACCCAGCATATCTGCTTTTTGGTGGGTGGACAAAATATCGAAAACACAAATATCGTCGGACACAATATCGTGTCAAAAATATCGAGGACAAGAATATCGTGAAGGTCATTTCTTATGGGTAAGTAAGTTTTACTATATATAACTCCACATATATGTACTTTGACGATATATATATCTTCAAGGTACGTAGATCTGGAGTTAAGAATAGTAAATTTATACCTATCTATTTGCACTTACCTACTCGATATTCTTGTCCTCGATATTTTGGACACGATATTCTGTCCACACGATATTTTGTGTTCGATATTCTCTCAGTGAACCCTGCTTTTTGGATCACTCAGATGGTTTGACCAGCTAAACTGCATGCTCACTTTTCTAAACATGGAAACCATTTGTATAATTAAATTTGCATATTTCCCATTTTTGAATAACCGCTTCAAGGTATACACATGTGGCCCAAGCAGTCAAATGCCAAATGTGTGCATGAAGAAATGTTTTATATACCCCCATTTTGATTAAACTTGGCAGAATAGGCAAAAGGACAGCCCCATTGCAACCAAGGCAAGGTCTTGGGTTTGCAAGCAAAGCTAAATCTAATTTTACATTTAGAATTTCAGATTTAACACCCTGTAAGTGGTCTATAGCCATGCCTTTCAAAAGTTAGATCCATATATCTACTGCTTACATTTGAAATGCAACTTATGCACACAATTATATTTAAAGACATGACCTAAAGTGCTATGCTACAAGAGATCAGCTGTAAGGTTTTATAAGTGCAATTTGCTGAAAACTATATTTGCTAACTCCAGTTGCAGAAAATGTAGATACAGCATACTTGCAGCATTTAGATAATTAAGTAAACGTAATTAAAAATACATTAGTCACAAGAAAATTTTATTATATCTGCTTAAAGTTGTAACAGTTTGTCTTCAAGCTGACCAATCTGGGCTGGTAAGCTTATTCTTATTGTGGCAGAGCTCCTCAAGACTCATGTAATTTGGGTCGTTCTAAGCTTCCCAATTCACATAATAGGTGACCATCTGCTAATGATCAAAGCCATCTCTGAACTAAGCCTGGGCGGAGTTCGCGGAGTTGCGCTACGCGAAACTCCGCAGAGTAGAAAAAAAACTCTGCCACGCTACGCGGAGCTCCGCAAGCGGCGGAGTGCGATAGAAAAATGCCGTTCGCAGTGATTTTCAGTGCCAGATGCTTGTCCGCACTGTGCAATCATCGCGAACGGCACCATGCACAGCGCAAGTGAGCGCTGCTTTCCTTTCTGCCGCTCGAGTAGATTTTTACTCGAGCAGCAGCTTTCTCAAAGCGTACGGGCAGTTTCTCAATGTGAGCGGTCGCGAGCATACGCGACCACACGCAATGAGAAACCCGACCCCCCCGCGTTGAGAAATCTCGCTGGGAAGTTTATTTTCCAAGCTCGCGCTCGCCAACTTGATGTTGACGATCGCGAACGAGGAAAAATCTCACCAGGAGGTGGGTTCTCCTCGCTCGCCAACTTGACGTTGGTGAATGCGAGTGAGGAAAAAAGCTCCGCTCTGCGACGCAGAGTTTTTCAGAACTCCACGAGCTCCGCGTAACGCGGAGTGCGGAAAACTCTGCAAACTCCGCGAGCGGAGCGGAGTTCACCGCCCAGGGTTACTCTGAACAAGACTTCTTTGTCTTTATTTCTCTTCTAACATGTAATTTGAATGATATCTCCGATATTTATTAATTTTAGGAAACAAACAGTGCAGAAGCAGAGGGGCCTCTATCCCCTGGTGGGAAAAGCAGATGTTGGTATAGGGAGTGGAATTTGTCTTTGGTCCTCTGAGGTTTGAATTGGGATTACGTTGGAGGAGATAGCATGTGATAGAGAGAAAACTGGAGAAAACAGCATTATGGCCTTCCTCTATCAGTAGGTCTGATTTTGAAAGAGGACTTGGATCATGATGTAATAAAATATCGGGGAATGTATAAGGGTCTAGTTGAATCTGCCTAGAGAAGTTCAGCACTCGCATGTGAGTACATTCGATAATAACTGCTGCATCAACTCTAAAAGCAGAGAGATGTTTGGGACAAAAGAAGAGTCAAGAGACCTACATGTTGAAATTATTCCCTCTACTTGGTGAAGGACTGAGGAGTACAACTGCATGCTTTCCTTTGTATCAGTGGGCCCTGAAAGCCTTTGCTGAGAGCTATAGAAGCTAACCTCTTTCTGATCCACAGGGACAGAGTTTTCAAATTCGACTAGGAGGAGTCTATCTGATGAGGAACTTCTTTCTTATGATTGGAAAAGAAGTTGTTTTTATCTAAATGAATTTGAGACTCTTTTTTGTTTAAGAAAGCTTTATTAGAATGGATTTATCAAAAGCGTACACTTGGTAAATCATGTCAAATAACTTAGAAAAAGAATAGGATAACAAGGTAATGTAGATAAATACAATGGAAGCAGAGGTCACTATGAAGAAAGTATTACAGATCCTACATTGAATAATGTAAAAACAGAATGTAAAAGAGAAAAAAAACTATAATCAAACATGGTACCATAATAAAAGTGCTTTTTGTATTTTGAAATAAGATGAATTTGAGATTTTGAGCATTTTAATTTTTCAAATGAAATTTTTGTGCTAACTAGGCCTGGATGAAATTTGTGTGACACTGGCATAATTAGAATAATTGTGGTAATTTTATGTTAAGTCTGTTTTGGGAAATTCCGAAAATTACGTTATCACAACCATATTGTGTAATTATGTGCCATTTGCGATAAAAAACATTACATTTTTACATGAAACACATCGGAACTCCTAATAAAGCTCCTTTTAAAGGAAGGCAATCCTTTAAACAGAACTAATAAGAATTTCAGACTACAGCTTTACAGAGGCCCACAGAAGAAGAGGGTGTAGTTTAATGATGTCTTCCAAGAAGGATATCCAAGCTCTTCATGGCTGATATAGGATTAGCTGCTATGGGGTAGAGCAAGCAAATGTCTGCAGAATCTATTGTCCTCTATTTGAAATGTTGTAGCATTAGCATAGCCCCAGAGACCTGCCCCATAGCTAGCACAGAAATTTGCTGGTATAGATATTGATAATTGGTTTATTTGGTTCAAGCCCAATTAAGAGGCAAAATCAAAGACTGCTCCTATTGATTTAACAAATTGTTGTCTACTGCTAGTCGTTAAATGATACCAATTTGTGGAGTGATTAAAAGGACCCCATGATAAGAAAAAGAATCCGCCCTCTTAATAGTCATATACTGGATTTTAGGGTACCTCGTCTTAGTGGATTTGGGACCTACTACTATAGAACATTTAGTATACGAGATGATTCATGAATAGGGCTCCCAGTTTTAAGGTATATATTTTTGGGACATTTTCGCCTGTATTTATCCATAATTATTTATTGCTAATTTTATTTATATTTATCCATATTTATTTTAGGTTTTGTGAAACAATGAAGATGAAATGTGTATATTTCTACATTTATTTAATCAGTTAATATACACTCATGCCTGAACGCCTGACAGGTTTCAGTGATACACACTCAGATGATATAATATGCACTTATAAGACAACATGTAAATTTTAGTATCAAGGTTGTGCAAATATAATGCTGTTTAAGGCTCTTAACTAAAATTCCTTGCTTTTTTTTAACCCCCTTGTCTGTCAATCCGCACAGCTATTGGCCTGGCAATCATGACTGACAGCATTTAGAATCACTCAAAAACAACCAAATTTCCGTTTTTATCCACATTTAAAAATAAATACAGACAGGAAAATAAATGTGTTTCTGTCTGTATTTATCTGTACAAATCAGTAAAACGGAAATCAGAGAGCCTTATTTATGAATAAAACAAAAGAATCACTCAGTTTTTTAAGTCATTAGTAGGCCAAACCATGAGGACTGTTTCATCAGTGTCTAGCAGAGCCAGAATTGGACGCAGGCCTAGGTTTAACATGTCCTGTACATGTGCCATCAAAGCAGTTTCTAACTAATTAATGTAAAGAACTAAAAATAATGGGGCAAGGATACAACCCTGGCACACTCCACAGCTAAGTTTAAAAGATCCAGTGCATTTGCCCTCAAGCCCACATGTAACCCTGGCAGGCAAACTTGAGTGCAGCTGACATAAAAATAAATATATCAGAATCAATACCAAGAGAGTGCATTATTGTCCACAGCTTAGATCTGCTCACCTGATCCAAGGCAGAACTGAAATCCTTAAAGGTTAGGTGAACAGCACCTTGCTTAGCCACATTGCACTTATTTAACAATAAAATCATATTAAGTCATTGCTCAATAGAACCAACCTCTGATATAAAACTACTATGATTGTCCAATAGGATGTTATTCTTCCTTCACCCATTGAGACAATCTATTCATAAAACCTTCTGGTAACTTTTACCCCTGAATCTATAAGGGGAAGGTAACAGCGACGGTCATCTCAAACTCCTTTCTTGCACAGGTACAATTATCGAATTAGAAGAAGACTTCAGGTGATAAGAATTGCAAACTTCGCTAAGCACATTTGTGATAAGAGGAGTCCATATGTCCATACTGTGCCTATAGAGATTCATAGGGACTCCATCAAACCCAGGTACCTTGCAATATGGACTACTATTAACTTCATTTGAGACTTCCTAAATGGAAAGTACTATTTAATTTGAGGATTTAAAGTTATTACACAAATTAAGTTCAGTTACCGAAGATTCAGTGTAATTATTTAGAAAGTGAGATACCCAAATGTCAGCCTGATTAATCTTGTGAGTGGCAAGTTTTAAATTGTCTCCTAAAAAGGAAGACTTAATAATCATCCAAAAGGTGGCACTATCTTTGATAACACACAGATTTTATACATCATCCCAGGCATCCTCCCTTACAGCACATTTCCTTAACTTCCGTGTATTTTATAGATGGATCTACAAGCCGTTACTTTGTGAGCATTGCAAGGAGTTTAAAGCGCTCAAAAGATTACAACATGCCTTAATGCAGAATTTGACTAAACACTTGGCCACCTTCACCTACGTCCTCATACAGGTCATGGTGAATTATTCATTAACATGGAGACAAATTTGTGCAAAAGCAACTATAATGACAAAAGGGTCAGCTTGGGCATCTAGACAACAGAAACATTCTTGTAATCTCTGGATGACCAGGTTGCCTGTGAGGTTTTCAGAATTAATAGAAAACTGCTTTAATATTAATTACTTATCTTTGATGGATTCTACTCTGGGAAGTGTTGCAATCAAGGGTATCTTCTCTATAATGATGGAAATGAGAAAAAAAGGAGGGTTTTGGTCTCTAAAATTGTTGATAATAGTTTCTGGGGCAACTGCACAGTCCCTTAAGTTCTGTGAAATAAAACGTGTAATCAATTGTTCTATGGAACCCTCTTTCAGGAAATGAGGGCATTGTAAGTGAATCTGAGCCTATTAACTCATGTGAATAAATCAAGTTGAAAAAGCAGCTCAAATTATTCAGAGCCTCACATTTAGGATCATAACATAACATAAAATAACATTTCATACCCGAAATGAAAGAGAGCTTTGACTTCATTACCAGTAGCACCCCTAAAGGATGAATCATTATCAAAACACCATTGCAAATTAAAATCACCTGCCAGAACCATTAAATATATTTGATCAGTTGAGGCACTAAAAGATTACAAGTAAGAGGAACATTTTTATATCACTACTCTTAGATCAAAGATGCCATTTTAAAAATTAAGCATCAAAATATTCTTTAAGGTCCTGAAATTATTCAGTAAAATATACTAAGTCTTCCCTTAGCCTTCTGCAGCATGAAGGAGTGGCTCGAATAAAGTAAATAGAATAACTGTGTATAGACTGGTAGTTTGTGGCCCACGTTTCTTGTAGCAGGACAATAATTAATAGTTCACAAAAATAAATCTATTCACATTATCTATCTTATTCATCAAATCAGCAAATTCCTGGAGGGAAAATGTACATTAGCCACAAAACTGGGTGACATAGCATTACTGTTCATTTCAGTTGTAGGGGCTAAAATAGCTGAGTTAATGTTGGATTGAGTTTCATACTGGAGTCACTCATTTGTACACATTAGTGCAAGGTTCACACTGGTCGAAATTTAAATTACGCCAGTGTAATTCTCATGATTACATGAAATTTATGTTACTCTCGTTACGCAAAATTCCCAAAATTATGCCACGATGCCACTTTGTGTAATTATGCCCAGTTCACAGTAAAATATATACAGCGAATGGTGCAATTCATGGTGATTTGCTGTAAAATGTTATAGCAAACACACAAGAAAAACAGAACACAAGCATCTGTTATTCGAAGTGCTCTTGTAAATATGCATCATCATGCCAAAATTTGATGCAAGGATGTATTTAGAGCTAAAATATAGCGCAAAATGAGTGATCTGCTTTCTGCGTAAATAGGAGTCATTTCACATAATTTTGCCGTAAATTTGAGTGATTACACAAAAGCAAATTACGTAAATGTCTCACAATCCCAGTGCACACCTATTAATATTTATAATCTGACGGAGTAAATGAGTATAAGAGGTTAGGGTTTATGGTGGATATTTAGGAAGGAAGAGCCAATAGGAAAAGCCAAAAGGTATCACTTTAATCTTAATGCACTGCACATCAGTTCCAACAATGACCTAAAGAGTGGTGGCCTTTGGTGAAAGGTGAATGGTAGATAATATGTTGGCAAAGGAAACAATGGGGCATATTAGCAAGACCCACGTTAAAATTATCGGCGTTTTAGCGGCAGGAAACTGCCGCTAAAACGGCGATAATGGGCTTGCTAATATGCGGTATGGAATTCCAATAGAAGCCCAGGTTAGATGTGCAGGACATCTAACCTGGGCTTCTATTGGAATTCCATAACGCATATTAGCAAGCCCATTATCGCCGTTTTAGCGGCAGTTTCCTGCCGCTAAAACGCCGATAATTTTAACGTGGGTCTTGCTAATATGCCCCCATATTCCTCTTAGGCAAAATAAATGTATCATGGGAAAAATTTCAAATAGTCTACTATTTGTAATCTCGATGGGTAGTGACATCTTTTCAGGATTTAAATTGCCAGTTCCATTTCTGCTTTTGTGGTAGATAATAAAGATTCAGACCCTTTAAGGAACAAACAGTATTTGTCAGAAAGTGGATTATTGTTTGGGGTGGGTGGTTTCCCACCTCAAGAAATAATGATGTTTAAAGTTTTCATGCAGTACCAAAACAGTTTCATAGCCAAAACACCAAGCAAAAAAAAATCTAAACCACATTCGAAAAATAGAGTAAAATGTAATAAATAAAATGACACCAAAACTACAAAAATCCAATACTGGGAAGCAGAAATAAGATTTTTTTTTAATTTTTTAGATAAATAAAGCCAGAAATCCCTAGGAGCCAAAGAGAGTCAATGGAAGCAGGAGACTGGGACCTATGCACAATTTCAGACCGAAAGGAGTTGGAGCGCGGGCCAGATACTTCACATGGGTTCATCCCGGTCAAAGATTTTTAATTCTGACTTAGTCTTTTTTTATGTAGCTCAGAATTCTCAAGTGGTGTAAGCCTGATGCTGTATTCGAGGAAGGTGCATCAAAATTGGCCTCATTTGCTGCATGGTCCCTCTGACAGCTCTGGAGGTCTTGAAAGTCCAAACATCTTGTATATCCCAACTTTTCAGGATTTCTGGAGCAGCTTCTCTGGGTCACTTCTAAAGCTCCCAGGGATAACACCTCTGGGCCAGGACTCACTCCAGTAGACGCCCCACCAAGGTCTAGCCCAGGTCCAGTTGATGCTGGTCCACTGGCTACCTTAGGAACAAGGTATCTTGCAGCTTGCAATGTCGCAGTAGCCATAGCTTATTTAGTACAATGGTCCAGTTGGTCAATGTTATCCACAGATCTACCAACCCAAGACTCGCAATCACAATGGGGTATGGTAGTAAAGCACTTAATAGATCACAGGGCCCATGTTCAATTTGAAATGTCTGTATTGAGTGGGTAGATCTGTGGATAAATTTGACCCACAAGACCATTGTACTAGATATAACTATTCCACCCGGGTTCCGGTCTGGGCAAATGGGTCTGTCCTTGGTATACATACCTGTAGTCATAGCCACACAGAACGTCAATCCAGTCAGCCCACTGACCAGCAGAGCCCTTTTCTTTGCCCTGGGTATAAAAGGAAGCAGGTCCAGTCCGTCTGGCCTCCTCTCAGGTCTGGCAAACATGGTCTCTTCTTCCACAGGTGCAGAAAGTGTTCAGAGGAGAGTTTATTGGGGTGCCACATTCAGCTTTAGCACCCATTAGTGATGTGGGTGACTCCTGACTCCTCCCTAACCAATATGGTAAAACCTCCCAAGGACAATTCTACCCACTTTTCCAGTAGTTCTTGTTTACCTTTCAGTAAACAATCCCACATTGCACCTTAATTCTAAAATCCAAGATGGGGGAACTCTTCCTTGAAAAGAACCATTGTGTCCACCTAGATGTGTGGCCAGGGAAATGTGCAATAACCTTCCATGTATCCACTCAAAACCAGTTTTGAGCTAGCGTCCCTACACTGGGTTCAGAGCCATACTGTCCCCGGACCTAAGCCATTGTTCTGCTCAGGTAGCAGATTTTATAAGCACTTGCTGGGCAGCTGCTGCCAGACTAATGCAAATTAGCCTCCTGGAGCTCCAGGCAGAAAAAAGGTAACTTTCCAAAAGTTAATTTTCCTCAATATTTATTAAAATCTAAATTCACCTGTAAGAGGTGTGGTCCTTCTCCTGGGCAAGAAAGTTTTGCATTTGAATCCCACACAGTGGGAGTGCAGGCCATGGTTTTTAGCGCTGTGGGAGTTCACCTGCCTTCTTCTCTCCAAATGCAGTGTTGGACTCAGAGAAACCTAGGAGTTTTGGTCAGGCAAGAAGGTTCTGTACATAAATCCCCAAAAGACTGTTTATGAATTAGAATTAGAGATGTATATAGTACACAGATGCTCCGGATAGTGATCCAGGGTAGGAGCTTTAGGCATCGGATGACTTAGCCCACTTTGCTCAGGCCCTCAATCTATGCTGCGAAGTATACTGGCACATGAATTGTGGATATGATTTCTTGGATGTCAATGAATTTCACTAGAAGATAAAGAGTGTTCATCAAAAAAGATCATCAGCCTCTGCTGCGGACAGGGCCCATCCCTGGGACAGACCTGTCTATGAAACGCTCACTAGTTTGTATTTTTCACATCACTTGAGTTAAAGTATCTTATTTCAAATGCACTGGTCGCTGGATAAGAACCGAGCATCTCTCATATCAGACTACTGTCTTTCGTTTGTTTTTTGTTTTTTGTATAGCACAAACGCGATCCAATGTTTCTGGAGCGCCTTACATGAGCACCAGTTACATTACACGTTCATTTTTTTGTTTTGTTGTTTAAGGCACAGAGAGATTACGGGATTTTCCCAGAATCACAGGATGTTAAGCCCATTCTGAGACTGGAGCCTAGTTCCCCAATTCCAAAGTCGGCAGCTCTGGCCCTTAGGCTACATCCTCTCCCCGGAGGATGTTTGAGCAGGCATCACAGTTTATACTCCTGCCCTGAAGTTATATTGAAATAAGAGTATTAGAGAACTCTATGTCATCAAGGACAGGCCTAGCTAGGCTTTCCTATGACATACGAATGCATTCTGGGATTTGCAGTCTTGGACAAATTCAAATAAACAAATTGTACTAACACGCCAGAAAAAAACAACGTTTGAGGGAATGCTCTAATGTCCCTGATGACTTGAAGTCATATTATAACGTTATATTGTAATTGGTTATTGGTTGTTTTCAAAGACATTCCTTGGTAGTTTATCTTAAAAGGGTAAGAATGTGAGGTAGGACAATAATTAATTGAATGTGAAATATGAATAATGTCACTACTAGTAAAACACCTCACTGACTGTCCTTTGACAGGGTACATTTAAATCGTTCGTCTACATTTGGGTTTGAGGTTTGTCGGCAGTTTGTCCGTCTCGTACGCACCAGGAGAGTTTCTTTGCCCACAGTGTGTGCTTCCTGCTCTGAAAACCTAAATGATCCTTTAACCTTGGTTTTTGCAATTTTATGCTCCATTACATTTCTAGCCAGCTTGACATGACCTGTGTTTAAGGAAATGGAAAGCCTTGTCAGAACAAAATGTCCTTTCACCTGTGCTACACTACTCCAGGTAACGCACATTTCTCTGGTGTCATTCCATGGAATGTACAAGTCAATTTAGTAGAACGCGTAACGTGCCTTAAATCACGAGCGAGCAGAGGTCGGTAAGTTCTTACATACGATGGTTGTCTGGACACGCCGTCAGTCAGTCAAGAAAAGAGGAGGGGCCATCGGGACCTTGGAACTGCGGGGATATAGAAGCGAAACTGCAATTTAGCTCAGAATATATTTGCATGTTTTTAACACTAGGCTTTATAAATCTGTCTCCTTTCGATTAAACATTTCTGCACTACGATCCCATGTTTGCCTGCAGGAAAAACAAAATGACTAATCCGATTCCTCCGGGGACCCGTAGTGCCGACGCCGGAACGGGCGTCTTTCAACAACTTGGGTCCAAGTAGCATGATTCTACCTTTAAAATAACACACCAATTTTTATCTGAACGCCCTGACGCTCTGTTTCAATGTTCACGGCGAATGTTTTCACGTAGTTCGCATTCTAGACCTAAGACGGAGGGAGGAAACACGAGCTACCGATGCATTCTGGGCAAGGAGCCAATTTAAAAAGCCTGTTCTTAGGATTTTGCTGTCACTTCTCGCAGTTAAACAAAACATGAAGCAGAGAAGAACAAGAAATTGGCTCCAGTGTAAATGTCAACATTCTGATTAAAGCAAACACGAGGCATTCGCAGCTTTTGACAGAAATAAATAAATTGAATTATTGGGAATATGCAAATGAGCTGCTTAGTTTGCATGATTAAGTGCATGTAGAGGTTGTGTTTGCATTAGCAGGTTTGTAGTGATGAAGTCCATTTGCAGGGTTTGAGACTGGAAAGAAAAAATAACAATGCCTTTTGTCGCTTCATGTATGTCTGTTTTACAACATTTTACTTAATGAAGTTCAGTAAAAAGTGTGCATATTTTTAAATCTGAATTCAATTTGTCGTCAGCGCACCGCACTATTTTAATTTGAATATATGTTCAAAATGTCTAATTTTGTTCCTGGCGGTGCAGTGGAATGCATTAACATTTTATGGAGGCCACAGCCAGCCCCAGCCCCCACAGCTCTTGCTATTGAAGTGCATACAGTGTTCATGTAAATGTTGACTTGGCGTTGAGAGGACTTACTGCACGTCAATGATGGCCTGACATTTTACGGACTTAGCATAATGCATTTAAAATTCATAATTACAGTGAATGGGGGAAATGAAAAATAAATAGCTTGTACTGGTTAATAGTGCCTGCGGCAGTATAGATGTGTTCTACTGTTTCTTCCTCTGCTCTGCATGTTTCACTGTAGCTGATCACGGCTGCTACTGCTGATAAAATAAATATGGATAAATGCAATTTTGCTGTTGGCCAAGACCCTTGAAATGTAAATGCTCTTTCCTCGGCAGGCCCTGGCACAGAAGCAGGAAAGGGCATCTTAGTGATTACCTTAGGAAGCATGCTTTTTTTACAACTTATTAAAAATATTCTGAAGTGTGTTCCGCATGAATATAAATGCCTGAGAGCATTAACATGATAAATTTACAGAAGTTAAGTGTGTCTGAGAAATGTGTGCACATTAGTGGTAGATATGTGAAAATAATGCAAGAAAATTGTGAAGAAAATAATAATACTGAACAGATAAAACCACACATTTTTTGTACGTCCTACCCAGGGCAAGTGGATGTCCAAGTTCCACAGCTGCTTACTCCTAACATTCCTTGAGCATCACTTCTGCTTCTCTGTATTCCGTGTTCTATGGCTTCAAAGAGACCCTTGACACAGCAGCATTGTTAGACCTGTCAGCTTTAGGGTGGTCTTCCCCCAAATGTTATGGCAGGACACATAGGCTCCTTTTATGCTTTTTAATCTTGCTTAAGTTCAAATAGCAGCAATCAAGAACCTTGAAAACTACAAATCCCATGAGACTGAGAAAACAATAAGCCAATGGGAAACAAACATCAGTGTAGGTGTTGACCAATCTAGTCTCTAGAACCCCTATAATATCTATCTTGACTGCGAAGAATCCTCTTTTCTTCGTGCTCGCAGTCAAGATAAGTACTATGTTCCCTTTGTTCGCTTAAAAAGTAAAGTATTTCTTTGGTTATGGTAATATTTGTATGTAACTTATAATAGCCTTTATCAATGTATTATTGTTGTCGCGCTGTGTTTCCCAAGCCCTATGGTACAAGCACCTCAATCGTTACTTGGTTGTGCCCAAATACCGTCCTGTGGCGCAATTCCCGCACGGCGGTTCTCCACGCTCTAATTCCCAATATTTCTGGCATTCCTGAGCACGTCTCGACTTTAAGGGGCATATGTACAAACCCCTATCGCCACGGGAACGTCACTTTTTGTGAGTTCCCGTGGCGATAGGGGCCTTGCCTTATGTACAAGGCAGCGTTAGGCCACTTAACTTGGCTTAACGCTGCCTTGTACATAAGGCACCCTTTCACGCTATGTTTAGCGTGAAAGGGGCGTGCAGTGGGTGTTGTGGTGGGCGTTCCATAGGCGTACATAGGAGGCAGTGCCAAAATTAAGACCAGGAAAATCCTGGGCTTAAGGTGGCGAAACGAGGAGAAATGCATTATTTCTCCTCGATTTTGCTTTTTCCATGTGTGCTGCCTTGTGCAGCACACATGGAAAAAGCAAAATGCCATGGTTATGTACAGGAAGGTATCCCTTCCTGTACATAAACAAACCTTTTTAAAAAATGCCACTTTGTAACTTTCATGTGTGCTGCATGAAGCAGCACACATGAAAGTTACAAAATGGCATTTTAGGATTGTTTATGTGCAGGAAGGGATACCTTCCTACACATAACCAATCCTCCCCTGCACACAGACACCCTTGCACTCTGGTGCAAGGGTGCCTGCCTTGGCGCTAAGTTGTGAAACTTAGCGCCATCACAGGGGGAAACGCAAGGCTGCATCACATTCTTGTAAATATGGTGCAGCCTTGCGTTTCCGAAGTGGCTGGGCGTGTCGTTAAGCCCAGGAGGCTAACGACACGCTCCGCCACTTCATCGTACATATGGCCCTAAGTGTGCAGCAGGGTTTATCAGCAACTTTTTCCTTTGTCCGATCATGTTGGAGTTTCTGTCTCCGGCCTTGGGGCGCGACCTCAGAGAATTCCCTCCTTCCTCATCGCTTCGCTCTGTTTAAAGTCTCTGCCTTTTTAGGGGGTCATTCCTCCTTTTTTCTGCCTTCCAGTGCATATTAACCCCTTCAGACCCACATTGCCAATCATTTTTTTGCCAAAGCTGTTTCCAATATATTTTTGATATGGAGTTAGGAAACCCTTCTCCATTTTACGGCAATAAAGATGATGATGGGGACGAATTTCGCTCCAATTTGAATGAATTCATTCAGTCATTAGTAGAACAAGCTGTATCTTCATCTTTATAAAAAATTGCAAAAAACATTGAAACAAATGTCATAAATATTATGAAAAAAAACATAACTTATCCCAGTCTGTTAGGGAAAGCAGAAAGCACACGACTATGACAGCTAAGGCATCTAATGTTACTGGAGGCTCTTCACTCTCCTTGGTGGAAGAGATGCCTACTAAAAAATAAAAACATGTGTAGTTGACTGGTGAGGTGTCCTCATTAGAGGTAGAGGACGATTTTCCTCCAAGACCTCCTATTACTGAGGGGGTTACGGATAACAGGTATAAAAAGACAACAATTAATATTTCCAGCATACAGGAAACTGATGAAGACCTTTTTTTTATCCTGATTCTGACAATGACAGAGATAATCAGGATGACTCAGAGTTCAGTGGATAGGTCAGGGCCTAAAGAGAAGAAAAGAAAAATGCTCTCTCCCGGGACTGATCTATATCATTCATAACCCACTTTAGACTCAGATGATCACTCCATGTTTGCTCCAAAACTAATTACCACTCTAATTCCTCAGAATGGCTTCAGTTGGATCATGTTGAGGAATACATTCCCAGCAGACTACGTCTACCTTTGAATAAACAAACTAGAACAAAATGAAAATCTGAATGTCCTACCCTCTTTGCTATCCAACATTACTTCAACACCATCTATTGATCATAACATGTTAACTTTCGTTTTCAAGTTTGATAAAGATCCATGAAAAGGAGCGGATAAGGCATGGTCCACCTGCCAAGATAAGTTATTGGACATGGTAGGTCCTCTCTCGTATATTAGATTTGGGAGAAACAGCGAGATTAGAAAATACATCTATTGATCCCAGGAACTTTCCATGTGGACTCACACAACCTTTTGTTTATTGGGAAACGCCAATTCAGCTATTACTCATGAGAGGAAGAAGGGCCATCTATTGAAGTTGGATCCCAAACTAGTAAATTTGGCAACTCAGGATCGGGGAGCTAAAGCTGATGGCCTTTTGTTTGATGATTCTTTCATCAAAGAAGTAAGAAAATATGTCAACACTTTTGACTCTTTGGACAAAGCCCATCAGTCTTTAAAAAAGTTTTTGCACATCGGGTTTTTGCCAGGGCTAGCAGAGGCAGGAGTCTCTTTGCCAGCCGCAATTACAGAAACCAAAACTTCAGAGGCTTCACCAACTACAACTACCAGGATTTCAGACCACTATTCTATCCCCAAAGAAGCAGAGGTTTCCATGCTCCTGGGTCAAGAGCTCTCAGTGGCGCAAACCCAGCCCGTAAGTCATCCTTCTGGCCTTCATATTGTAGGGGTCATTTAAGAATTTTTCAAAACAAATGGCATTCCATCATGACAGATCCCTGAGTGTTAAACGCAGTTCAAGCGTAATCCACAGAACTTTATACAATTCCTTTTCCAACTCATCTTCCCATACCTTTTAAATTCTCAAAATGAAATGTCTTCCCTTGTCACCAGAGAAATTCTCTCTCTTTTACAAAAACACACAACACAAGAGACCTCTCTCATCCCAAGGGTTAATTTAGCTCTCTTTTCTTGGTTCAGAAGAAAAACAAGAAAATGAGAGCAGTTATAAATCTCACAGGTTTCAATCAGTTCGTTGTTTACCGTCATTTCAAGATGGGGCCTATAATCCATCTCAGGGATTCGTTACTACCAAACAACTGGATGGTGCGGTTTGATTTACAAAATGCGTACTTAACTATTCCAATCCATAAATATCTTCAATTTCAGTGGCAAGGAAAAACTTGAAAATCTTGAAACCAGTGGTTGCCCACCGCAGAGCCCAGGGTATCAGGCTAATAATATATCTGGTTGATATTTTCTTAATGAATCAGAATTCCCTTTCCCTTCACTCTCAGCTTCAGCTCGCATGCTGTCTTTTACAGGACCTAGGTTTCCTTATCAACAAAAAGATATCGATTCTGTCTCCTTCCAGAAAGATAAGATTTCTAGGGTTGATTATAAATTCCGAAAGTGAATCAATCCAAAGTCAAGTTAATAAAATCAGAGTTTGCTCACATGCTTCAGACTTCTTCCATATCTCTCAGGTCCCTTGCAAGGATTATAGGTCTTCTATCCCTCCATGACAGAATCAACATCAACGCACACAACAGCAAAGAAATCTTTGCCATCATCAAGGAGTTTGCCAGGCCCAACAGTTAGACCACTAACATCCCACCCTCCCAAGACCTCTACCTACATGACAAGATCAGAAAATTCTACAACAGCTTCAACACCCAAGTCCCTGCCACAACGCCTGTCACCACTGCATGCAACCTTGTCGCACCCCAACAGACACCGCTCAACTAGACTCCGCTTACCACAGACGACACACTCAAGAATATTAAGAGCATCCACTCCAGAGCCCCATCGGACCGATGCCCGAATCAAATCTTCCATAGAGAGCCAACTCCATCTCCCTAGAGCTTTGCTGCACCATCAACTGCTCCATCGAAACCGCCACCTTACCAGATGACTGGAAACACACTGAGATCAACCTCTTGCTGAAGAAGCCATCTGCCGACGCGACAGATCTCAAGAACTTCAGACCCATCTCCCCCCCCTTCCCAGCCAAGGTCATCGAGAAGGCCATCAATGCCCAACTTTCCAAGTTCATCGAAGAGAACAATATCCCGGAGATCTCTCAATCCAGCTTCCGAAGTAGCCACAGCACTGAGACCTCACTCCTCGCCGCCACTGATGACATCCGCTCCCTCCTCGACCAGGTCACACAGCCCTCATCCTACTGGACCTCTCGGCCACTTTCAACACCGTTTCCCACCACACCCTAATCACGAGACTCCATACTGCCAGCCTCCGCGACAAGGCCCTGGACTGGATCCACTCATTCCTCACTGACCGAACACAGCGAGTCAGAACCTACAGAGATCAGCTGCGGAGTGCCCCAAGCTCTTCCCTGAGCCCCGCTCTCTTCAACATCTACATGGTCCCGCTCGCGGCCATCGTCAGAAACCACAGACTCAACATCGTCTCCTACGTCGATGACACCCAGCTGATCTTCTCCCTCACCAACAAACCTACAGCTACCAGAATCAACTTTCACAATGGGATGAAAGCCTGGATGAAAGACAGCTGCCTCAAGCCTAACTCAGACAAGACTGAAGTACTCATCATGGGACCTGCCCCCCTCAGCCTGGGGCGACTCCTGGCGGCCCGACGCACTGGGAACCTCTTCAACTCCCACGGACCATGCACGTAACCTCGGCATCATACTGGACTCCTCGCACACAATGAACCGACAGATCAATGCCGAATGCTCATCCTCCTTCCACACGCGTCGCCTGCTTCAAAAGACTTTCAGATGGATCCCCACAGAATCCAGACAGGCAGTCACCCACGCACTCATCACCAGTAGACTCGACTACGGCAGCACACTCTATGCCTGCGTCACCCAGGAAACTTCGGAACGTACAAAACGCGCAGTCAGACTGGTCCTCGACATCCCAAGCCTCAGCCACATAACACAACACCTACGACAACTCTACTGGGTCCCACTCAACAAGAGAATCACATTCAAGGTCCTCACACATCCCTACAAAACTCACCATGACGCAGGACTAGCATATCTGAACCACTGCCTCTCATTCCACAAACCCACCAGACATCTTCGCTCCACCCAACTTGCCCTGGCCACCGTCCCACGGATTCATAAGACCAGAACCGGAGGAAGATCCTTCTCCTACCTCCCCACCAAGACCTGGAACACCATGCCCCTCACCCCAATTCAGTAAAAATCTCAAGACCTGGCTCGCCTTCACGCCCAGACACATTAGCAGCCCCCCCCTCAGTGCCTTGAGACCCTCACAGGTGAGTAGCCAAGCTCTACAAACTCCTGATTGATTGACTGATTGAATTATTCTATCCTCATCAATTGAGGCCATTTTCCCAGCCCTCTTCACTTTTGAGCTGTCCAGAGGCTGAAAATTTACCATCTTCGTAAAGGTCTCACTTATTCCGATGTCATGCGTTTAGATCACAAATGCCGTCTGGAATCTCAATGGTAAATTGACCATTTAGATGCCTGGAATGACAGAACAATTTTTGCATCACCCCAGATGGTATATTAGAATCGGATGCAAGCTTGACAGGCTGGAGTGCCCGGTGTGGTCAGATCTTGACTGGAGGTACATGGTCTCTTCAGGAGTCAAGATACATTGTTTAGAGATGCTTGCAGGCTCCTTTGTTATCCAGAGCTTTGCAAAACACAAAGTAAAATGATTCATTCTTCTTCGGATGGACAACATCACTGCAGTAAGGTACATCAACCATCTCGGAGGTACAAAATCCAAATCTCTTGCGGAACTGGCAAAAGGTTTCTGGGAGTTTTGTCTCATGCACAAAATATCTGTCCAAGCAAAATATCATCCCGGTACTCTCAATACAGTCATCAACTGGCACTCACGTTTTCTACTCGTTTCAAGAGTTTGGAAACTTCATCTCTCTGTTTTAAACAGTCTTTATCACAAATGGGGCCCTCTCCACATAGATCGCTTTGCCTCCTGACTCAATTCTCAACTTCCACAGTTTTTCAGCTGGAGACCAGACCCATTAGCCTTAGCAACAGATGCCTTTCTACAAGATTGGCCCCATGGAATAAACTATGCATTCCCTCCATTTCTTATGTTCAACCGAGTCCTAGCACAAGTCAGGCATCAGCAAGCCACCTTGGTCCTAGTCGTCCCTTTCTGGCAGTCTCAGGTATGGTATCCTCCCCGTGTGGAACTCAGTGGATTATCCAATGATATTACCATCCTTTCCCAACCTCCCCGTAGATCCGGAAGGACATTTACACAATTTAATTCAAGACAATACTCTCAATCTTTCGGCCTCAAAGGTATCGGGTCTTCCCAACCTTTTACAAACATTTTGTCAGAAGCTGCAGAATATATCAGCAAAGCCTGGGCTCCAGGTATTGGCAAAGCCTACAAATCAGTTTGGTCTAGTTGGTCAAGCTGATGTGTGGAAAAATCAATTGATCCCTTTTCAGCAGACGTCACCCTCATAGTTGATTTTGTAGCTTCTTTAGCTAGTGGGGGTAAGATCTACAGAACAGCCAACCTTTACAGGTAAGCTATTTCAGCTAATCATCCTCACATCAACAGAAAACTAGTGGGAGAACATCCTCTCGTCTGCCGCCGCCTTTTAAAGGGAGCAAGATTTTGTAATCCTACATTACCTAAATACAGTCAGTCTTGGGATGTCTATTTGGTCCTTCAAGTGTGGATTTCCTGGCCAGAAAATGTTACTCTTTCTCTCAAAATGCTCTCTGCTAAACTTACAATGTTATTATGTTTAATTTCTATCAAATGTCTTTCTGATGTGAAACCTTTGGACATTTCCTCATAGCATTTCACTCCCACAGGTGTTGTCTTTAACATAAGGAAATGCCCAAAGACAAATTTAACTTCCCTCTTTTTTTTTTTGTTTGTTGCATATTTATATAGCGCGAACTCGACCCGAAGGTATTGGAGCGCTTTACATGAGCACCGTATTTACATTACACATTCAGGCATGGGGAGATTAAGTGATTTGCCCAGAATCACAGGATGTGGACGCCACCCCGAGGCTCGAACCCTGGTTTCCAGCACCAAAGTCGGCAGTCTAGCCGACGGACCACATCCTCTCCGTCTTTTACCCTTATTTCCCAAATCAATCTAAATTGTTTGTGGGCAACTGTTTAAAAACAGAGGAACAAATGGCCAACCATCTCAGAACGTCCTCCTACACTCAACTCCTCATCTCCATTCAAAAACCTCACAAACCAGTTTCATCCTCTTCCCTTGGCCGGTGGGTTAAATGGGTCACGTCTTTAGTCTTTACTTCCATTTTTGGTACTCACTCCTCCAGAGATGCCATGGCATCCCCAGCTTTTTGGACAGTCTCTCATCTAGAGGACATTCTGACATCAGCGGTCTGGTCAAAAAGAAAACATGTTTAGTACCTTTTATTGCAAGCCTGTTCATACTGCTTCTTCGGTGATGATAGATATGCTTTGAACAACCATAATAGGACCCTCCGTGTCCTGCCATGAAATTTACATTTTCCTAGTACTCATGAAGGAAAGTCTTCATTTTAATAAAGACAGAGAGGCAAGTATTATCACACTGCAACATTTCTAATAACTATGTTTCTCCCCCCCTTGCAGTGTCTACTCCATCGACCTCTACTACCAGATAATCTTCCTTCAAACAGCTTCCAATTCCAAAGTCCAGCCTCACCGCCAGCAGAGCCGTCAACCTGCCTCAACTCTTCTCTTTTTATTGCCTTGTCTTCTTCTCCAGGATCCCGATTGTTGGACGTTTCTCAGGAACTGTTTGTGTTTATTTTAACACTTGCTATTGTCTTTCTTAGTTGGCCCATGTTTCATTTTACTTCATGACTTATCGCTCAAGAAAAAAGGACTGTACACAGGCAAGATAGGAATTATAGAAGCTCTAGAGACTTGATTGGTCAACTCCTATACTGCTGTTCATTTCCCATTAGCTTATTGTTTTCTAAGCCTCATGGAATTTGTAGTTTTTCAAGGTTCTTGACTGCTGCTATTTGAATTAAAGCAAGATTCGAAAGCATAATACTCTCCTCTGTGTCTTTAATAAAATTAAGTCTTTCCTTCATGAATACTAGGAAAGTCTTCATTTCTTGCCTTCCTCTGCCTTTTTATGCTGATCTTGTTTTTGCTGGCCTTAGGACTATGCACACTTTACCACTGCTGACCTGTGCTAAAGAGTGTACATGTACTCCCTCCTTAAAATGTGGTTTTTGGAAATGGCCCTTTTTGCAGGGATATCCACAAACTTTTTGCTTCTTCCTCCTATGTTTTCCTGAGCTGTATTTGTTAGCTATAGGACTCTGGGCACTTTACTACTGCTGATCAGTGCTAAAGTGCATATGCTCTCTGTGTAAATTGTTATTGTGATTGGTTATCCATGATTGGCGTATTTGATTTGCCAGTAGGTCCCTAGTAAAGTGCACTGAGTGTGCTAGGGCTGGTAAATCAAATGCTACTAGTGGGCCGGCAGCACTGATTGTGCCACCCACATGAGTAGCCCTGAAAAGATGTCTCAGGCCTGCCACCGCAGTGCCTGTGCGCAGTTTGTTAACTGCCATGTCGACTTGGCAAGTGCATCCACATGCCAGGCCCTACCCTTCCCTTCTCTTACACATAGGGCACTCCTATGTTAGGCCCAAGGTACCCCCCTGGGCAGGGTGCAGTGTATGTGAAAGGTAGGACATGTACTGGAGTGTGTAACATGTCCTGATAGTGAAATACTGCCAATTTTGTTTATCACTATTGAAAGGCTATCTTCCCCTATAGGACAGAATGGGGAATGCTTTGTAACATTTTACAAATATATCTTCCCATGGGGATAAGATGGAAAAATGGAGTTTGGTATCCCTGAACTCAGGATTTAATAACACATCTTTTAGTAAAGATGGTTTTTAAATTGTGTGTTTGAAAATACCACTTTTAGAAAGTTGCTATTTTCTTGTTCAACCATCCTGTGTGCCTCTGCCTGTTTAAGGATTGACTGTCTGGCTTTGGAGTGACAGGGGCTGGGGAGGTGCAGTGGCTCCAGGAGTCTGGATGAGTCAGCACTAGGCTGAATAGGCCTGATCTGCATTTGGAGTGGTGGGAGGAGTAGCACTTGTGCTTGAATAGGACTGTGCCTGCCTTCCACAATTCTGGCTCCACCCCCTCTGTGGTGTGTCTGGAGCCAAGGCTCACACTGACAATGGATGTTGTTGTGCACTTGCAGAGTGTCCCCCAGAACTGGTTTGAACTGGGCTCAGAGCCCCTTGCACAAAGGGAACAAAAACATTTTGGGGTATAA
The DNA here is from genome assembly GCA_963921515.1 of Calotriton arnoldi. Classification (NCBI taxonomy): domain Eukaryota; kingdom Metazoa; phylum Chordata; class Amphibia; order Caudata; family Salamandridae; genus Calotriton; species Calotriton arnoldi. Next base: position 947,510 of record CAWUFW010006108.1, on the reverse strand, counting down.
GTATCAGACCCAAAACCCCAGACTTTAGATCATTCCTGGAATTCAAGAGGAACCTTTGCCAAGGAGAAGAGCTGGAGAGACTGAGGAGAAGTACTGGCCTTGTTGTGTGTCTGGGGTTGGCCTGCAGTTGCTGTTTCTGCCAAGGAAAGGAAAAGGACTTTGTTGTGTGCTGTGTCCCCTGCTCGAAGGAGATCTCCAAGGGCCTGAAGTGAGCTGGCTTCCTGTTCTGAAGTCTCAGGGACACAAAGACTTCACCCCCAGCTCTCCTGAACTCTGCTGCTGTCAGTTCTAGCCTGCCAAGAGGTGCCAGTGCCAGATTTGGACCTCTGGAGGTTGTTGCTGCTGTTTGGGAGCTGGAAGAAAGAAGAAACGTGAAGAACTGCTAAATTCAACGCATCGCTCTACTTGCGTCTGTTTTCTCGATGCATCTCCATGGCACGGGGAGAATTTCCACGCATCACCGCGCCACTGCGGAAACCGCCACAGCGCCTGTCGCCGCTGCAAGAATCCACGCATCGAGGGATCGAGGCAGAGGAGGACTGACGCAGCGCCGCTCGACACTGCCGCATCGATCGCCGACGCATCCCGGATTTCCACGCATCGTGCCTGTGCGGCAAGTTCGTCCAACGCATCACCTGCGAACTGGAACCGTCACAAAGTATTGACGCATCACTCCCCATACAGACCAGATTCGACGCAACCCTTCCTCTGTGTGCAGCGGGACTGTTGCATCGCCTCCCCAAAGTCTCAGGAGTGTCGCATCTCTTTGTTTTCAGACTCTGCAGCTGTTTGGGTTTTGGAACTTTCACGCATCTCCAGGTAAAAGTCATGCATCCATAGTTTTCTATGATACAAGCTCTTGAAACCTTTTGAAAGTCATATTTTTAACTGTGTGTTATACCTGCTGCTCAGCCAGTGTGACTGTGGTGGTGGAATGTTGGTGTATGAGGTGGCTGTGGAATGTTGGTGAGTGAGAGAGACAGTTGGAGGATGGGCTGAGCAGCAGGAAGACTGCTCCTGGTGGGGCTCTACATGATAACATCTATCTTGAATAGAACAACTTAAAATCTGCATGGACAAGGCATCTTTTATTCACAACATTTTGGCAACGATTTTGAAAAGAACTACGTGTGCAAGTGGTTTGAGAGAGGGAACATTCAAAACTGAACCTACATGAAACAAAGCTGAGAAAACTACTGAAAGAAGAAACTATGGAAACAAAATCTACTGTGGAAAAAACCTGATGAAACTACAATGTGAAAGTAAGATGAAACCAATGTTATTCTGCGCAAAGGAATGGAGAAAAGAATTAATGAAACAAATGACTTTTTGAAACTGGATCCTAACGAACCTTCAGTTGAAAAAACTTTTCATGAAACCAAGTGTACCTAGTGCATCTTATAGTTCTGCAGCCCTGACCTCATCATCGGTCGGCCCGACAAAGGCGTGCTTGAACTATTTACACAACCGTACAGTGGGCCTGATTCACAGAACTAACTTACGTCAAAAACGTAAAGTTAGTACTTTTGGTATTCACAGAATACACTTACTCATTTTGGTATTCACAGAATGAACTTACTCATTTCGGTATTCACAGAAGTTAGTAGTCCTAACTTTAGGACTCCTAAATGCCTTCTGTGAATACCAAAAGTCTTAAAGTTAGGATTTTTCTCAGTTTAGGAGTAGTAAAGTTAGGACTCCTAACTTTAGGACTCCTAAATGCCTTCTGTGAATACCGAAAGTCTTAAAGTTAGGATTTTTCTCAGTTTAGGAGTAGTAAAGTTAGGACTCCTAACTTCTGTGAATACCGAAATGAGTAAGTTCATTCTGTGAATACCAAAATGAGTAAGTGTATTCTGTGAATACCAAAAAGTACTAACTTTACGTTTTTGATGTACCTTAGTTCTGTGAATCAGGCCCAGTGCATTGGAGGTGGTCTGTGAGGAATAAACTGGTACTCTTGCAAGCAACAAGGAATTTCAATTGGGACAAGTGTTGTATAGTCTACAGTGAAGGTGCGGTGATGACGCCTACGTACTCGTGAGTGAGACATTACTTTTCCACTGAACAGCCTTTCACCCCGGGACCACGCACTGTCAAAGAGTCATGGTTTTAGACATTGACAGCCCTTCAAGTGACATTTGTTTTTATTCAATCTTCGGCTGTAATGTCAATTACTTTTTGGTGATCTATCGTTGTGCCACGTTCATTTTTAAAAATAAAAAATACTAACCGGAAGGCACTCACCTCAACGGTTTTTGCTCGCGCTCATGGATCTTTGTGCTAGCATGAGCCCAGTCATTTCCTTGCGCGCTGGGCTTCCTGATATTGTGACTTTCGGCAGCACGTACGTATCTGGAGCCACCCGGTGCCCTTCTAGCGTACATGTGCTGCCATCTTGTGGTCATAACGAGGCCAGAGCAGGTATCCTGCAAAGACAGGACCTTCATCCGACGTCATTGATGGCAGAATTTGAGGAGCTGCGGAGGGGAGCCTTAGCACCAGCGGCGATGTCCAGTATTCCCATGCGCAGTTTTCTGGTGCACATGAAGCGTTGTGTTTCTGGGTCAGAGTCCAAGACAGTATAAAAACTGACCTGTGAGCGTACTCGTGTCATATGGAGAAACTGATGAGGCGTTTGGAATTCCTGGAAGCTATTCACCTTATCAGCTTTCCTGGTTTATGGTTTCCTCAGCACTTATTATTACACTTGCTCGGGTCCCCTGCCTGCGCTGTCATTTGGGGAAAGTTGTGAAATTGTCTTTGCTCAGGACATTGGAGACATTAGAGATCTTCGTTCCTGGTGACTACCGTTTAAATGACTGGAGGAAGCGTGTTGAAAATGATGAGGAGTTTTAATTCTAACGGCAGCAAACGTTCAAGTGTTTTGGGGGTATGGGCAGTTTAATATCATTGCTGTTGGGGCAATCAATGCTCCTTTCCATTGCTGAAGTAACAGATCTTATGCAGCGCCAGTTTTTGCTGTTTTCTTTTTTTGTAGTCGACGTTATCTGAGGTCAATGTTTTAACCTCTGTGGTTGCAGTGCTTCATCTTACAATGGTAAAATTAAATTTTTGTTTTTGAGAGGATTGACTGTGTATTTTAACTTGAGTGTGTCAGAGGTATGTGTTCTACAGTTGATCCTGTGTGTTATTGGCCATTTTTTGCTTGAGATGATGTCACCAGTAGAAGCTATTTAGCCCTACCTCTATTTTGTGTTCGTGGGATGGTGCAGTAATGCCACCCACTGTTGCAGTTGTAGTCTACCACTTTCATGTGGTTGTGGGACGGTGCAGTAATACCACCCACTGTGGTGTTTGTGGGATGGTGCAGCAATACCACTCAATTTGGAGTTCGGGTGTGACGTAGTAATATCACCCACTTTTGTTGTTACGTTTGTGATGATTTGGGGTTGAAAGTGATGTGTTTAGAAGTTGACATATGGTTGGTGTTGAGTGGTGTTCCACACTTACCACCCTTACTACAGGTAAAGGTGAAAGGCAGGGAGGAAGCCACATTTTTCTTTGAGAGTGAGTGTATTTTTTTTATTACTTGTTACTGCAGTTTACACCCTTACTACGGGTTTGGGTGAAGGGCAATGTTAATGCATTATGCTTGGTGTGGAGTGGTGTTCCACACTTTCCACCCTTACTTCGGGTTTGGGTGAAGGGCAGTGCTGATGCTTTATGTTTGGTGTGGAGTGGTGTTCCACACTTACCACCCTTACTACGGGTTTGGGTGAAGGGCACTGTAGATGCTTTATGTTTGGTGTGGAGTGGTTTTCCACACTTACTTAGTTTATCTTTGCAGTTGTTTGGATGGTTCCCTACCGCGTTTTGTGGTCGGTGCCCTATGTGCCGCTTTGTATGTTAGCCTGGCCAGCTCGCATGTTTTGTGGGATCAGGGTTTGGATTGAGGTTTTGTGGTGTGGTAGAGTGCGTCTGTTTTGTTTGTTAGAAAGGGAGATGATGAGGGTGAGTGTATTCTGGAGGGTGAGTGTATTCTTCTTATTATTATTATTCTCCTTTTGCAAGTATTATGTATTGACATGTTGTGCTAATTGCATTCAATGTTTTCCATCTCTGTATGCACTTTTGCAATTAGTGTGTTACGACATGTTGTGCGTAAAATACCTTCCATCTTGTAATTTTATGCATTCTTATTAATTCTAACTATTGCATTGTAAACATGCATTCAAGAGTTCCTTTGTTATTTTGTGTAAAGAAAGGAGATGTGTTATACCTGCTGCTCAGCCAGTGTGACTGTGGTGGTGGTGGAATGTTGGTGTATGAGGTGGCTGTGGAATGTTGGTGAGTGAGAGAGTCAGTTGGAGGATGGGCTGAGCAGCAGGAAGACTGCTCCTGGTGGGGCTCTACATGATAACATCTATCTTGAATAAACCAACATAATATCTACATGGACGAGGCGTCTTTTATTCACAACACTGTGTATGTTGGATTTTTGTCGTTTTTTTCTTGGTTAGTTTAGATAAAGATACTTTATTTTTCTAAACTGGTGTGATGTCCTTTTGTGGTGTTTTCACTGTGTTACTGTGAGTGTTTGTACAAATACTGTACACATTGCCTTTGGGATAAGCCTGTCTGCTCATGCCAAGCTACCAAGGGGGTGAGCAGGGGTTATCTTACCCTGTCTAGAAGCAAGGGTCCCTATTTTGACAAAGGTACCTACCTCTACCATCTAGAGACTCCTATTTCTAACATTGGTGGTCAGCGGTGAGGATTTGAACCTGTATTTGTACTTGACCCACAGTGATTGGTGTACATCACTAGTTTAGTGCAGACCACTACGCAACCACATACTGTGTTTTGTTTTTGGTTCTATTTTTTATCTGACCCTTGAAGTATTCACGCACCATGTCTCAAAAGGGTAAACCAGCAAGAGATGTTGCAGAACAGAAGTTTGATATTATATTGAAATGTTAAGTAGTTACAAAGTAGGTCAACTCAAGCAGTTCTGCAGGAACTTTGGATGCCCCATGAAGAGCAGCTCCAGGAAGGAGGAGCTACAGAAGGCCTTAAGGGCCTGGTGGGAGGCCAGAGAGGCTGGCGAGGCAGAGGATGCAGTGGTGGATAAGGATGCACAAGGGGATGGTTTCAGATCACAGGATCTGCCTGTGGGAAGAGCAGCCCCTAGGGCTGGCAGCAATCATTCCTCTAGCATTTTTTCCCAGAGGAACTGGAAGAGAACCAAAGGGTCAGGGAGCAGGAGCTAGAAGTCCTGAGGATCAAAACAAAGCAGATGGAAATGGAAATCCAGGCCAAGGCAGAGGAGAGCAGGAGAGCTTATGCCTTGGAAGAAAAGAAATTAATCTTGGCATATGAGCTAAGAATGAGAGAGCCCGATGAGGAATTCGCGAGGCTTGAGGCCCTGAGTGTCTCAACAAAGCAAAAAGAGATGTGTGTACCTCAGGAAGTGAGCTTGGCTGGGTTGGAGGTGGAGTCCAGCTCATATGGTGGTAGCAAAATTGTGTTATCTACTGCTGAGGGAGAAGTACACACACCCAGAGATGTGGCACCTGACTTGAGGGATGGGGTTAACATACACCAGGGGGTTCAGGTTTATGAGGTAGCTCCAGTGGTGTGCAGTTTCCCTGAAGTGGATTGGGGAACTGACACAGAGGATCATATTCCTAGTGGTGGGAGGGACACTCTACTGACTCTAGATGAGAGGTGCAGGGAGAGGGGTTCCCCCACGGTAGAAGTCCTGGTATGTATGTGTGGAGACCACCCAGAAGAGTGTGGGTTGAGTGACAGAGACAGTCAGACACTGTCTTGCCAGTCTCAGGAGAGTGGTGTGGGGTACTTGTGTGAGGCACTTGATGGTGGGGCAAAGGGTAACTTGGTTAACACCTGTGGATGGCTGTGCGATTCAATTGTTGGAGACCATATTTTAAGTCCCTGTTTTCCAGAGCCATGCCAACACCCGGTGGAGTGTGAGTTCTCCGATTCCAGGGAGTTTGCGCTGGAGGCAGGCGTTTTGGTGGAGTCCAGAGGGTCTGATGAGGCTTTTGGGAGTGATCCTGATGGAGGTGGCTCAGGCTTTCCCCAACCAGGTGAGGTAGGGGAGGTTTGGAGTAACCCAGTTAGGTCCCAGTGTAGTGGAATGGGTGAGGAGCCCCATGTCCTGTCTCTGAGTAGAGGGAGTGGGGGTGGGCTGAGTCTCAAGGTGTCTGAGGCCCAGTTCCAGGGCCTGGTTGGTTCCATGAGTGAACACCAGGAGGGGAGCCTAGTCTGTACCGGGAGGCCATTTCCTGAGGGGGATCCCAAGGTATTAGGTGAACTGGGGGAGACTGCTGTAACTAGCGTTCCACCAGGTCTGGTGTCTGGCAGCACCGCTCCAGTTGGGAGGGTGCATGAGTCCAGAGAAAGGGGTAAGAGGGGGAAGTCCCCAGTGGGAGGACCAGTGGGTCAGGGGTTATCCACTCTGAGGTCAGAGAACCCCAGGACTGACCCTGGTGAGGCCACTTCTGGCCTGGGGGGTCTTCATGCTCTGTCCGGTGGACAGGAAGCTGGAGATCTGCGCCAGGCAGACACTGGCACAGCTCATGAGGAGTGTGTTTCCCTTGGGGGGATTTGGCGTACTTCCCCAGAAGTCCTGGGTTGCCAGGCACAGGTCCAGCCTAAGGGTACAGACCCTCAGTTGGAGGACCAGGGCCAGGGGTCCCCCCTGACCTGGAGGAAGGGGTGACTGCTAGCAGTGCCCCTACCAGTTTGTTTTCTGGGGGTACCGCTCCAGGCGGGAGTGTACAGAGCCCCAGGGAGGAGGACAGGATGTGGGAGAGCCCACCCCAGTCTCCTGCCCAGCTGCAGGGTACAGACCCTGAGCTGGTGGTTCAGTGTCAGGATGTCATCCCTGACCTGGGAGGCGGGAGAGTGGACAAAGGGTGCCAGTCACCTGAGGCTACCGTCCCCCACTCTCTGATGACACATGGGTTAGAGAGCTTTGAGAGGCATGAGGCTTGGCTCTCATCAATGACAGGTGTCAGTGGCCACTATGGTTTGCTGTTCTTGTGGACAGAGTTGTCCTTGGGAGTGGGGCAGGAGTCGCACCCTGTGGGTTGACTCGGCCACACTACTGTGTTGGCCTTGTGTGTGCTGTCTGGTTGCTGGGACACATCTGTGAGCAAGGTAAGCTTAGGCACTGCACTGATGGTGTCTCCAGGTGAGGAGAAGGGTCCCCCATTGTTTAGCTTAGTGGGCCCTGACAGTATGGATAGAGGGATCCAACTGGGTTCAGGAAGGCATAGAACAGGAACAAACCCCTGCTGTTCGGGCCAGGTTCCAGGTTCTATTGCCCCAAGCAGGGAAGCCCATCGAGGTATTGATTGGTCTACCCTGGCTTTAGGATGTAAGGGGGTTGTGTTGAAATGGCCCTTTTTGCAGGGTTATCCCCAAACCTTTTGCTTCTTCGTCCTATTTTTTCCTGACCTGTGTTTGTTGGCTATAGGACTCAGGGCACTTTGCCACTGCTGATCAGTGCTAAAGTGCATATGCTCTCTGTGTAAATTGTTATTGTGATTGGTTATCAATGATTGGCGTATTTGATTTAACAGTAGGTCCCTAGTAAAGTGCACTGAGTGCGCCAGGGCTGGTAAATCAAATGCTACTAGTGGGCCTGCAGCAGTGATTGTGCCACCCACATGAGTAGCCCTGAAAAGATGTCTCAGCCATGCCACCGCGGTGCCTGTGCGCAGTTTCTTAATTGCCATGTCGACTTGGCAAGTGCACCCACTTGCCAGATCCTACCCTTCCCTTCTCTTACACATAGGACACCCCTATGGTAGGCCCATGGTACCCCCCTGGGCAGGGTGCAGTGTTTGTGAAAGGTAGGACATGTACTGGAGTGTGTAACATGTCCTCATAGTGAAATACTGCCAATTTCGTTCTTCACTATTGAAAGGCTATCTTGCCCCATAGGACAGAATGGGGAATGCTTTGTAATATTTTAAAAGCATATCTTCCCATAGGGATAAGATGGAAAAATGGAGTTTGGTATCCCTGAACTCAGGATTTAATAACACATCTTTTAGTAAAGATGGTTTTAAATTGTGTGTTTGAAAATACCACTTTTAGAAAGTGGCTATTTTCTTGTTCAACCATACCGTGTGCCTCTGCGTGTTTGTTGATTGACTGTCTGGCTTTGGAGTGACAGGGACTGGGAAGGTGCAGTGGCTCCAGGAGTCTGGATGAGTCAGCACTAGGCGAATAGGCCTGATCTGCATTTGGAGTGGTGAGAGGAGTAGCACTTGTACCTGAATAGGACAGTGTCTGCCTTCCACAATGCTGGCTCCACCCACTGTGGTGTGTCTGGAGCCAAGGCTCACACTGACAATGGATCTTGTTGTGCACTTGAAGAGTGCCCCCCAGAACTGGTTTGAACTGGGCTCAGAGCCCCTTGCACAAAGAGAACAAAGACATTTTGGGGTATAACTATCAGACTCAAAACCCCAGACTTTAGATCATTCCTGGAATTCATGAGGAACCTTTGCCAAGGAGAAGAGCTGGAGAGACTGAGGAGAAGTACTGCCCTTGCTGTGTGTCTGGGGTTGGCCTGCATTTGCTGTTTCTGCCAAGGAAAGGAGAAGGACTTTGCTGTGTGCTGTGTTCCCTGCTTGAAGGAGATCTCCAAGGGCCTGAGGTGAGCTGGCCTCCTGTTCTGAAGTCTCAGGGACACAAAGACTTCACCCCCAGCTCCCCTGAACTCTTCTGCTGTGAGTTCTAGCCTGACAAGAGGTGCCTGTGCCAGTTTTGGGCCTCTGGAGTTTGTTGCTGCTGTTTGGGAGCTGGAAGAAAGACGAAACGTGAAAAACTGCTAAAGTCGACGCATCGCTCTTCTTGCGGCTGTTTTCTCGACGCATCTCCACCGCGTGAGGAAGATTTCCATGCATCGCCGCGCCGCTGCGGAAACCGCCGCAGCGCCTGTCGCCGCTGCAAGAATCGACGCATCGAGGGATCGTGGCTGAAGAGGACCGACGCAGCTCTACTCAACGCCGCCACATCGATCGCCGACGCATCCCGGATTTCCACGCATTGTGCCTGTGCGGCAAGTTCATCCGATGCATCACCTGCGGACGGGAACCATCATGAAGAATCGACGCATCACTCCCCATGCAGACTGGATTCGACGCAACCCTTCCTCTGTGTGCAGTGGAACTGTCGCATCGCCTCCCCGAAGTCTCAGGAGCGACACATTTCTTTGTTTTCAGACTCTGCGGCTGTTTGGCTTTTGGAACTTTTACGCATCTACAGGTACTTTGGTGAAAAGTCACGCATCCATAGTTTTCTATGGTACAAGTTCTTGAAACCTTTTGAAAGTCATTTTTTTAACTGTGTATGTTGGATTTTTGTCATTTTGGTCTTGTTTAGTTTAGATAAAGATACTTTATTTTTCTAAACTGGTGTGGTTTCCTTTTGTGGTGTTTTCACTGTGTTACTGTGAGTGTTGGTACAAATACTTTACATATTGCCTTTGGGATAAGCCTGTATGCTCGTGCCAAGCTACCAAGGGTGTGATCAGGGGTTATCTAAAGTGTGTATCCCCCTTACCCTGACTAGAAGCAAGGGTCCCTATTTTGACAAAGGTACCTACCTCTGCCATCTAGAGACCCCCATTTCTAACAGTCGTAACATAGGCTTATCCCTAATTGGTATATTTAATTTACTTGTAAGTCCCTAGTAGTGTTACTACACATACCCAGGGCCTGTAAATTAAATGCTACAAGTGGGCCTGCAGCACTTGTTGTGCCCCCCCCACATAAGTAGCCCTTTAAACATGTCTCAGGCCTGCCATTGCATCCTGTGTGTGTGCAGTTTGAAACTGCCATTTCAACCTGGCAAAAGAAACCCTTTGCCAGCCCAAACCTTCCTTTTTAATATATATAATCCACCCACAGGGTAGGCCCGGGACAGGCCACAGGGTATGGTGCAATGTATTTAAAAAATAGGGCATATCATTTTAACTTTACAGCTCCTGGTAGTGAAACACTCTCAAACTCGTTTTCACTATTGCAAGGCCTACCTCTTCCATAAGATAACATTGTAGTTACCTTATTACATTTATAAGCTGTAATTTCCAAATGGCAGCAGGTGATTACCTCATGTTTGGTGTCTTTGTAATTGTAATGAAAATTCCTTTCTTATGGTAAAGTCGGATTTTAAATTACAATTTTGAAAATGCCACTTGAAAAAGTTGGTATTGTGCTGCCTTAGTCATGTAGTTCCTGTAGCCTGTCTCTGATTAACATGGCTTGGTGTAGCTGACAGGTGGGGTTTGTGTATTCCTCTCAGACAGCTATATATAATGGAGGGGTTAGGTGTTCCTAAATGCGCCTTCACTGGCAGGATGGGAGAGCGGAGTTGGGCACAGTCCTACTTACACTTGAATAGGCAGTGTCCTCCATATAAAGGGCTGCATGCCCCTTATAGTTATTCTGGAAGCAGGATAGAGAAGGCAGAATGCCTGGGGACTTCAAAGGGAAACCTCTAGAAGCTTCTCCCATCGTCTAGAGGGAGGGCAACAGTTATAAATATTGGACCCAGAGACACCACCTCTTCAGCACACTTCTGGGCCTTTGGACACTCTGCGAGGAAAAAGGACTGCTGTGCTGCTGAAAGGACTGCCACTCTGGTGGACTGCTGCTCTGATGGAACTGCTGCCATGCTGTGTTGACTTACTGCCTGTTGTCCACTTGCTTGGGTGAGAAGGACTGGACCTGCATTTGGTGAACCCAGGAACCCATATTGACTCCAGGCGCTAGTTGGTTGGCCTCCTGACTAGAGCCTCAGGAACAAAAGGCTCCAAAAACCTTGAACCCATCACCTGGACTCTGCCATCTGTGCGTCCAACCCTGCCAAGTGGTGCCACCCCAGTCCGGGACCCTTGGAAGTGGACTTGCAGGTCCTCTGCCAGCCCATCTGTGGACCCAGCAGAACTGACGCATATCCTCTGCTTGTGTGGGTCAAACTTGAGCAGAACATTTATTTTATTTGTTTTATTTGTAAAGTTTTATATAGTGCTGGCTAGACCCGGAGGTATCAGAGCGCTTTACATGAGGATCAGCGATTTACATGTTACGTAATTACATCAATTACAGGAGCCAAGTATAGACATAGGAGAAAAACATGAGATTACACAATAATATGGGTAATTAACGCGTAGTATAGCCAAGACACGGGGAAGAGGCTGGGAAGGGGAGGAAACACAGCGGGGAGACGAGGAAAACAGTGTCAGATGTCCGGCTGGGTAGGTGACGGCCGAGGTGGTGAACCAAAGCCAAACTCCTCTATAGCTGTATAGGACAGCTCCACCGGGCATCGGCCAAGGTTGCTCGGGTTCCGCTGTAAGTACGAACAGTTAAGGTATCCACCCAGGGGGCATCGTCATAGTTCCATCAAAGCACCGGTCCCAGTATTACTGGGAAACACGTAGAATAGCCAAGACCAAGGGGAAGAGGCAGGAGAGGGAAGGAAAACACAGCGGGGAGACGAGGAAAACAGTGTCAGATGTCCGGCTGGGTAGGTGACGGCCGAGGGGGTGAACCCGAGCCAAACTCCTCTATAGCTGCATAGGACAGCTCCATCGGGCATCAGCCAAGGTTGCTCGGGTTCCGCTGTAAGTATGAACAGTTAAGGTATCCGCCCAGGGGGCATCGTCATAGTTCCATCAAAGCACCGGTCCCAGTGTTACTGGGAAGTGCCGACTGCCTCGTCCTCCAGCTCGCCCCCAGATAAAGAGTGGGGAGAGAAGAAATGCAAGGGACAGTTCCAAAGTCTGTAGAATTGTGGGACAACCCATCGTTCTTGCCTTCAGTCCTCTTGTCAGGAGTGAAACTGAAGAGGAGTTGTGAATAGAAACCTGATCCTCATAAAAATTTAGTCCTCAATAGGCCCCCATAGTGACACTGCAGATATTGATTCTGGGTGCCATTTTAGAGTCAGGCAAGCCTGGGCCTGACCTTTCCTTGAGTTAGCAGGTCTCGCTATGCCCCCGGTATAGAGCAATGATTATAGGGATCAGTTGAACCCCGTGACTCTGTAGCTGGTCTTGCCTCTGGCTCTGTGATTCTTTTACTCTGTTATGCATTGTATCCAGTTTATACATCGGACGATGATGGGCCAGCCTCTCTCTCCGGTGGTATTTCCCTGGTGGGCGCCATTTTAGGGTCAGGTTCGGCGTATCCCGCTTTGAAGTATTAGCAACGTTTTATGAGGGATTGATTCAGGTACCCTCCGGTCCTCAAAACTCCCTGGAAGGAGAGAACAGATGCATCACCTCTGCTGCAAGGGTTCTCCAAACACAAAGGACTCCGCATCGACTTTACAGCATGCATCGGAAATGCCACCTGTGCAAAGTTTGCCCGACGCAGGACCTCGCATTGCAAACCTCCCATTGACGGCATCCCCGACGAAGGCGCAGGTTCTCGCATCGCAGCCTCACAGCTTCTCTATGCCGACGCATTGCCTCGATTGCGTGATGCATCCCTGACGCCGGAATTTGCATCGCAAGTCCTTATCAACGAGATCCTCGATGATGATGCAGGACCTCACATCACAGCTCTCCAGCCCCTCAGAAAGGACGCATCTCTTAGGCTGTGCGGCCATGGAACCCCTCAAAACGCTCCGCAAACAGAATCTAAGGTTCAGTGGGCCTAATTGGGTCCCTGTAGCCAGCTCGTGCTCAATCGTGGTCGGCCTGAATGTGTGGTCCTGCACGACCCAATATCCACAGTTGGCGCTTTGTGATTTTTGGCGCAATAGTCACTAAAATCTTTAATTCTGCTTCTCTCTGGTTCTACTGATTGTTTTTTTGTAATTTTGCTCTTGTTTTGTTTATAAAAATGTACTCTAATGTCCTAAGCTGGCGTGGGATCATTTTTACTGTGTTACTGTTTGAAGTGTTGCACTAATACTTTACACATTACCCTTGAGTTAGGTTTGACTTCTCTGTGCCAAGCTACCTGAGAGTTGAACTGGTTAATATAGGGTTTGCTTGTGACTTTACCCTGACAAGGATTGTGGTTTTTGCTTCAACCCCCTCAACCAGTAACCCAATTTCTTACAAGCAGCCTGTCTCTCAAGGGACTGTCTTAGCTCTGTTTCACTTCCTATCAATCGATGTTCTAACCATGATATCTCACCCACATATCTATGTGTTTATAGGAATCCATTACATTTAAGGAGAGCTATAAAGAATTTGCATATTAAATGTCAGGATAATGCCTGGTTACTTGCCTTTAATTTTCATTATCATTAGTCTGTACTTCCATGTCACAGTCATTAAACATAAGTGATCCCCACCTCCCACATGAGAAAGAGGAAGTTTCAACTACTCCTCCACCCACCCCATGCCGTATAAGGCTAGGATGCCTAATTGCACTTCCTGTGAATACCAAGCCTCTGAAGGCCAGTAAATTCAGGGAGTGTGTGCCAGTTTTAATGACTGTGATGAAGAGGTAACGGACTAAGGACAATGAAAAGTACCAGTAAGGAATCGATCATTCTCCTTACATCCTATGTCCTTGTCCCAGTCATTAAACATGAAGCATATCAAAGCTGTAGCTGGCCATGGAATAAATTCCCACAGATAATTCTGTATAGCAAATCATCAATATTTTTGAAGAACTATTTATCCAAAACTGAGGTCAAGACCTTCCTACCAAACAGTTTCTCACCCAAACCAACACATTGAATCCTATAGTGATTATCAAAAGTATGTGTAGAGACTCAAGTAGTTGCCCTACAAATTTAATTCAGAGTAACCACAACTGTGAGAAGTTGGCCTGGTATATGCTATCCACTAATTAAAGTGGGCACCTTGCACAACTCCAAACGACCCTTATGATGTATGAGGTTGATCCAGCGCAATATTAGCCAACAACATTCATACACCATATACTCACTTGTGCCCATACATTCACACTACACTAATACTTACGCTGAGTGTCAGATGTACTCTTTTATCAAAGTCCCTGCTACCAATTACCTTCTGATTGAAGAGTAATAACTTACTAATGGATCCTTTGCTAATTGTGAAGTTTAAAATGAGTGACATTCATTATAGTATATAATCCTGAAATAACCACTGAGTCAGGAAGTTTTAAAATGTTTATCTAAAGTTTTAGCAGAATAAAATACAGAAAACACGGTACTTGATTGAAATACCCAAGAAAAAAGCATAGAAATGATTTTGCTAATAAATGACGGTGTTTAAGGAAGAGGAGAGAATAGAGACAGCAGCGCAACTATTATTTTATTATTATTATTTTCAGATTTATACAGCGCATAGCTGCCCCAGCAACGGGGCGTCCCAGCGCTACCCCTACAGTACCCATGAGTAATAACAGCTCGGGAGAAGGGAAGAAAGTTATGCTGGGAAAAGCCAGGTCTTTATGGCTTTCCGAAAGGCCAAGTGGTCTTGGAGCCCTCTAATAGCAATCGGGAGGGAGTTCCAGAGTCTGGCAGCCAAGACTTTATAAGAGCGAACACCAGCCCTGGCTCTTAGAGCTCTGGGGATGCATGCCAGCCCTTGAGCAGCTGACCGCAGGCAGCGACTCGGAGCATACGGTGTTAACAGGTCAGATAAAACCGGGGGGGCTTGTTGCGTCAGGATTTTGTGAGCGACGCATAGCGTCTTGAACTGAATTCTCTTCTCTACCGGTAACCAATGTAGTTTAGGTAGAGACCTGGACACAGAGCATGTTCTCGGAAGCGCCAATAGAGTGCGGGCTGCTGCGTTTGTATCCTCTGTAGGCGTTGAATACAGGATTTATTGGCACCTAGGTAAAGGGAATTGCCATAGTCCAATCTGGATAGGTTTGTGGCTTGTATTATAGTCTGCCGGACTTTAGGCTCAAAGAAGCCGAGGAGGGTTTTAGTCCTCTTAGGAGCCCAAAGCAAGTCCCTGCAACTACTTTGGATTGGGCATCGAAAGAGAGCCCTCTATCAATCCAAAATCCCAGGTTCTTAACCACCTCCTTTGGTGTTGGTGCTGGTTTTAATTGATCTGGCCACCATTGTTCTGACCACATATCGCTGTTCTCTACCAAACAGCAAGATTTTCAACTTACTGGCATTTAGCTGTAAACAGTTTGTTGTCAGCCAATTGGCGACTGCCAACAAGTCCTCCTTGAATTTAACGAGATTGTTATTGCAATTCTTGGAGAAGGCGATGACTAGTTGGGTATCGTCGGCATAAGAAACCAACGATAGCCCTCTGCTTCTTGCCATCACAGCCAGGGGTTGTACATAGATGTTAAAGAGCACGGGGCTCAGTATCGATCCTTGTGGAACCCCGTGTTTAATCTCCAATTCCTGGGAGTGATATGGTGGCACTAAGACCTGAAAAGTTCTGCCCTCTAAAAAGGAGCGAAATTAGGCCAAGGCCAAACCCTCAATCCCTATCTCCTGTAGCCTGCACAGTAATATCTCGTGCGAGACAGTGTCGAAAGCGGCACTTAAATCTAACAGAATTAAGGCCGCAGACTTTCCGTCATCTAAGCTGTTACGATTTCCTCCGTCACTGCCAACAGAGCCGATTCCGTACTATGGCGGGCTCTAAAACCATTTTGCGAGGAATCCAAGATGGTATGTTCCTCTATAAACTTTGTCAGAGTCGCATTGACATGGGATTCAGTGACCTTAGCTAAAAAAGGGAGCTGAGAAATGGGGCGGTAGTTACCCGGTTCATATGGGTCTAATGATGCTTTCTTCAAGAGAGGTGTTACTTTCGCGTGCTTCCAAGCTAATGGTAGGCACGCTGATGTCAAAGATAAATTAATCAGTTCCCTGGCCACTGGGAGAATAGGATTATAGAATTGGCGGAATTGGGCAGGTCTCAAGAGATCAGCTGGAGAGCCTGATTTAATTTTCAGGCAGAGATGTTCAGTCTCCGTAAGGGATATTTGGGGGAAGGAACACAGTATATTATCTGGAATGAGTCCCCTGTCCTTATACCCTTCCCTCTGATTAAAGTTGATAGTAGCTGGTGGAAAGCTCTTATAAATTTGTTCCACCTTATTGATAAAGTAACTGGCCAATTCGTCGCACTGCTTATTGGAAGTGACAGTTGAGTCTGCTTTCGAATTTGCACATTTCATAATTTTAAGGAGAGAGAAAATCATTTTAGGAGAATTATTGCTATCCGAGATTTTGCCAGCAATATACTCCGCTCTAGCTTTCCGGATCAGCTTATGATAAGCTTTAATGGATTCGCGGTATATGTTTTTGGTTACAGGATCATACACACGCCTCCATGCCCGCTCAAGTTGTTTACATTTTTTCTTCGCGTTAATCAAGTATTCATTAAACCAAGGGTTCGACTGTCCTCTTTTTTGTTTACGGCACATTTTAGCAGGAATACAGCTATCCAAAGCTTGAGCTAAACTAAAGGTTGCAGTATAATTACCTAAATGCGAGAACCAAGCCCCTTGGCCAAGGAGTTGGAAAAGATAGGACCCAGGAAGGATGAAGAGCAAAGACTTCTTCCAGGATCAGGACAGGACCGGTGACCTCTCTACAACGACGCCTGCGCCGTTCCCCTCTCTGATACTCGACTTCTCTCGATTCTCCCGTGCCTTCCTTCTAATGGACTCCGCCGCCCCCTCCTCAGGACCTCTTCTGGGCAGGGATTCAGTCAGCAATCGATCAGCTTAGCGGTCTGGAGCTCTTCCTGTCAGCATCTCCGCTCTCCTGTGCTCCGTGAAAGCATGCTCACATGGAATCTTGCTCTGACTAATTAACTAATGCTATATTCTATTATACCCTTCTACGCCCATGTACCTCCCCTTAATGTTGCTAAAATATGGGACCACTACTTCTGATTGGACAGGCACAGGGGGTGGATTCTCGCACCATATCGATTTGGCCTAAATTGTAAAGCCTATTGTCTTTACGTTCCCGCCCCTTCAAATGAATACATTCACTTTATTTCCCACCCGTCTCACGACAAATGTTATACATTTTACAGGGGAAAAGTATCATTTTTGTCCTCCGGAAACATGAAGTACAGCATCTTCGGCCAATGGGTCATGGCCTTGGAAGACGTCCAAGTTGACTTCACTTAGCAGGCACACAGGACACATGCGCAGAACCATCTGTCTCTCGAGTTTCAAGTCACCAACCCAGACCCAGGTTTACGAATTACTAAAAGTGCAAGAAGAAAATATTAAAATCACAAATAAAATGTTTCACTGTATACCCACTTTCCCTACTCTATTCCCAATTAGTTATAATACTATCCTGCATTAGTAGCATTAAGAAAACGACAATTTAATAATGACATGAGAGCAAGCTTAAGCATGTGAAAACATTTAGCGGCCATTTTAGTGCACACTGCGCAGAAGCAGAAGTTTCCCACCAAGCAAAGAAAGACGTCACACCATATGATCAGGTTGCGACATGCGCATTGAGGTTCCCGCGCTTTAGCGGACATTTTGGATTACAGACAAGCGTTATTCATTAGTAAAACACATAGGCAAGCTTCTGTCCCTCTTGTGTTTGTGAATGCAAAGGTTAGTATTTACAATACAAATTTAATAAATTAATACTATGAGGAAGATTGCGTACAAGCAAGTTTCATTTTTGAAACCTTGCTCCATCAATCCCCTCTCTGATGGCGTTTCTGAGCCATCAAAAATACTACCCTCAATCAGATGCCAACTTCTAGCAATTCGTTTCATTCTTATTTTTACATTTTCTGTTTTTCACATCCCCTTTCAACTTTTTGTATAAATCACTTCTCCATTCTTCAAGTTCTATTTCATCTAGTTTTCTTTTCTTTCCTTTTCCTGTCACTTTATATGTTCCATTCTTTCTACAGCATTTGCACCATATTGTTATTGCCAATATTATTATTGCTATCCCTGCTAGGGGTACTAATATTTGACCTATAAGTCCTTTCCCTACATTAGCAAACCAGGTTCCAATTGACGCAATACTATTTGTCAATCTTTCCCATACACTATCAACTTCCAGTGGTTTAAGTTCTTTCTCAAGTTTAGTTATGTTCTGAATATACGTTCCAATTTCTGCACTCTTATCAGGAATATAAGTGCAACAATGTTTCGTCTTCAATAATTTACAGACTCCTCCCTCCTTTGCCAATAGAATGTCAAGAGCAAGTCGATTTTGCATCACCATAGATCTAATCGCAACCATCTCCGTATTAATCATTAGAAAACCTCCAGCAGTATACGTTGATAAACGATCAACCACTGTAGACAATTTACATATTTTCCTTGAGTTCAGAATTATTCCCACTGAAGGTATCAATGCACCAAATATATCACCTACAATTTGTGAAAAACTAGCTCTTTTACTACGTATTAATTCATTATTGTTTTCATTGCTTCCAGTGTTTCTTTTTACGTGGTATATCTTTGGAAAAACTATTCCAAAATAACAACTTCCATACCACCGTGCAGGAAGCTTAAAGTAAGCCTTATTCCCGCATACATAATAAATTCCAGGAAAAACTGAATCTGTTCCTCCTTTGAGTCCCCAACCTCCAAGAATTAAAAAATTGTGTTCACATTCACTGGTACCGATGAAAACATTGTTATAATCAGTCTTTAACCTATGAAGACAAATTTTCCCTTTCTTTACGAAAGCCAGAGCCATTGCAGCTTGAGCTTTACCAGGTGTATAACTCCTTCCTTCTCTGCCCAAGGTGGCAACTGAGCCTTATGCTCTGAAGCTTTCTTTTGAAAATCATGTCTTCTATCTTCTACTAAATTCAAAAATATCTTTTCTTCTTCTAGTAAAGAACATGTTAGATTGTGTCTATGTGCATGTGTTATGTCTATTGATTTCATTGTTAAGAAAAACTCTCCCATAAACTGTGCGTCTTGACTACTAAGCACTGGGTTCATACTCTTGCGAATCGGAACCTCTGAAAATATCACATCTAAGTTTGAATAATAATACTGTAGCCTACCTGTTCTATAAAATAAACTTGTTAATACACTACATGAGATGCCATATGTCAGTGGTAAATGATGGTATGTTAATCCTTCCGCTACTGATTCAGGTAACTTCATACAGACATAACAATTACTAACTTCCATTGTCTCTGCATACTGAAACAATAACTTTGTGAAAACATTTAAACTAGTGTCGTTATCAGCTATTTCATGATGAATTTCTGCCTCATCTTCTGCCATTAATTCTATTCTA
This sequence comes from Calotriton arnoldi, assembly GCA_963921515.1. Classification (NCBI taxonomy): domain Eukaryota; kingdom Metazoa; phylum Chordata; class Amphibia; order Caudata; family Salamandridae; genus Calotriton; species Calotriton arnoldi. The sequence goes on along the minus strand of CAWUFW010006108.1, from coordinate 928,319 downwards.
TTGCCCTTCATGTTTGCTGTCCTCCCTTTAGTTTCATTATTAATCTTCTTATCTATTATCATAAGGTAAGGAACTGCTACAATCAGGACTAACCATACTATAAGCACCAATACTAGACTACATATGCAGATTGCACAGCATCTCCTACAACAATTTCGTTTTGGTCTCCCAGTAACTCTATCGTCAGGCATTTTTCGACAAGGAAGATTGCTCTTCTTATCTCTTCTTCTTTTCTTTAGAGGATTCTTTTGTTTAGTCAGGGTGGTCTTGTTTCTTCTTCTTATGTTAGTTCTGCACTTGTTCCTTCGTCACCACTGTCACTTGACTCTGAGCTTTCAAAATCTTCCAGAATAATATAAGTCCAATCAGGACCCTTGAATTTGTTATTCACAAGTCTCAGTCTTTGACTTTTTCTTTTTCCTGACTTTTTCTCTTGTTCAGTTTGACTTGTCACTTCAGGTACTTGTTCTGGATCTTCACTTCTGGTTGTTATGTGGTACTTTACTCTTTTAATGACACTTGGCCAATGATCTCCTTTTCTTGTTTTCTTTGTTGGCACTGTTTCTCTGTTTAAGTCTTCAAAGATCTCGTTATTTTCACTGCTCAATACTGTTTTGTTTTCTTTGATTACTGCTTCTTTTGTTTGTTCTTTTTCAGGTCTGATTGGTTTCTCTTCAGTAGCTCCACAATGACTTTCAAGATGTTGGCTTTGTTCCTTTTTTATTTCTTTATGTTCATTTGTATCAACCCCTTTTTCTTTAGTGAATTCTTCTTGATCGAACTGCTTCTGATCAGGGCTTATTGCACTGTGAACTTCTGCAGCCTGACCGGATTCTTCTAAACCTGTCTTTCCCTGTTCAAATTCTATTAAGTCTTCACTGTTTTGAGTCCAATTTTCTTTCCCTATCTGACCTTGCTCAGGTTCTCTTATTGTCTTTTCTTCTGGTACCTGAGCTGCTTCTTCTTCACCTATCTGATCTTCTTCTATTTCTTCCAATTTCGCTTGACTTCTTGTTCTGTGGTATACTTCAGGAACTTCTACCACTGGTATCCAATCCTGACTTGTGCTCGGTTGTTCTCTGTCAGCTTCTCTCGAACCTCTAGCCTGAGATTCCTCAGCTGGGCAACCTTCAGCTTCTTCAGTGATTGGTGTTGTCTGTGGATTCTCTTCTTCAGGTTCTGGTACTCTCTTTGTGTGGCTTACGTGAATCCAATTAGGAAATCTTGCACACTTCACTGCTGTATTGGTGGTCAATATAACTTGACAAGGTCTGCTCCACCTGGGTGATAAACACGTTTCTCTGGTGTGATTCTTCACTACCACCCAATCACCAGGATTCAGATCATGTTCTAGTTCAGGCTGCCTGGAAACTGCGTCTTCTCCAACCTGATGAGAGACAGAACGCACTAGGTCAGCCAATCCTTTGCAATAATCCAGAACCATATCATCAGATATATTTACTAATTTGTTTGTGGGAACATGTGTTTGTCTCATTGCTCTTCCCATCATTATTTCATGGGGGCTCAATCCTGTTGTTCTGTCAGGTATGCTTCTGATTCCCATCAAGACAAGTGGCAATGCGTCTGGCCACTCTAATGATGTTGATGCACACATTTTTCCCAATCTTGACTTTATAGTGCCCTTCAATTGTTCAACCACTCCAGAAGCCTCTGGGCGATATGCACAGTGCAATTTCTGTTTAATTTGAAATGCTTCACAAATTAGTTTGATTACTTCACTGTTAAAGTGTTTTCCTCTATCTGATTCCAAAGATACTGGGAAACCAAACCTAGGTATGAGCTCACGTAACAACAGTTTTGCAACTGAAATACTGTCATTTCTCCTAGTAGGGTAAGCCTCCACCCACTTTGAAAACAGACACACTATGACTAGTACATATTTTAATCCTCTGCATGGTGGTAAATGTATGAAGTCGAACTGGAGTCTTATAAATGGGCCCTCTGCTTTTCCAATCTTTCCAAACCCAATTATTGTTTTCCTGCCTGGATTATGCATTTGGCAAGTTAGACATCTCTGGCAAAGACTCTCTGCAACAGCCCTGAATTTGGGATTGTACCAATTTTGTCTGAACAGCCTAATCATTGCATCTCTCCCTATGTGTGTGTCTCCATGATGCATTCTGGCCGTTTGTGAGAGTAAACAGTCTGGCATGACTGGTCTGCCATCTGCACTGATCCACACTTCATCTTCTCCTCTTTGGGAGCAACCCACTTTAATCCACACATTTTTCTCACTTTCATCAACCTCATCTTGCAATTTCTTCACCTCATTCCAAGTTTCAGGTGGCATATACAGCATAAGTTGGCAGCTGATTCCCATTCTTTCCACCCTCTTATTGACTGACGTTCTGGTTTTGGCACAATGTTGAGCCACCAAGTCTGCATATCTGTTGCCGACTACCACCCAGTCATCTCCTGTCTGGTGTGCGGCACATTTCACCACAGCCAATTCTTTTGGTGATTGTATTGCTTCTAGCAATTCCCTTACAAATTGTCCATTTTTAATGGGGATCCTGAAGAAGTCATGAAATCCCTCTGCATCCACAGTTGGCCAAAATCATGCACAACCCCGTAACCATATTGACTATCTGTAAATATGGTCACTCTCTGATTCCTCCCAATTTTGCAAGCTTTTATCAAAGCAATCAATTCAGCTACTTGTGCAGATTTTACTCCTGGTAAATAGGATGCTTCGACTATTCCAGTTAATTCACATACCGCATAGGCAGCAGTTAGTTTACCATCTTCATGTCTTTGACATGAACCATCGACAAATAGCTCCCTTTCTGGCTTTTTAAGAGGCTGTTCCTCTATGTCTGGGCGTGGTTTTGTACATAATTCTGTAATTTGTACACAATCATGTTCATCTTCTTCGTCATCTTTATTTGTTTCATGATATGGGTCCGGCAATAAAGTTGCTGGATTTATTATCGTACACCTTATCATGGTCACATTTTCAGCACCCATTATTATCCTCTCATATTTAGTCAGCCGACTAGGAGTAAGATGCTGAGTTTGGGTTCTTGTCAATAAAATGACAACTGCATGTGGAACATAGACTTTTACAGGATGTCCCATCACAATTGACTCGCTTTGTTCATCTCTCCTTCAGGAAGCAGCTCAAGACCTGGCTGTTCGAGCAGTAACTTACCCCCTCCCCCAGCGCCTTGAGACCCTCCCGGGTGAGTAGCGCGCTCTATAAATGCCGTGATTGATTGGTTCAATGCTCAAACAAGTTGCTGCCACTGCTTTTAAGCATCCTGGCAACGCGGCTGCTACTGGGTCCAATGTAGCAGAAAAGTACGCTACAGGACGTCTGTCTAGTCCATGTCTCTGAGTTAGGACAGAAAGTGCACAATTTTCTCTCTCTTGACAGAATAATGCGAATTCTCTTTTATAATCAGGCATACCTAAGGCAGGTGCTGAACAAAGTGCGTTTCTCAATTTTACAAAGGCTTCTACACTTTCATCTTCCCACTCAACAGGGTCCTTTGCTTTCTTTTTCATCATGTTAATTAATGGCTTAGCTAACATGGAAAAATTTGGTATCCATTGTCGACAGTAGCCTACTATTCCTAGGAACATTCGCACTTGTCTTTGGGTTACAGGCATTTGCATTCTCTTTATTAATTCTACTCTTTCAGAGGTTACTCTTCTTTTTCCCCTCTCAATTTGATGTCCCAGATATTTAACAGCTGTCCTGCAAAACTGTAACTTTTCAGGTGAGACTTTATGCCCTTCCTCAGCCAAAAGATGTAATAATGCTATGGAGTCAACAACACAGTCTTCTCTGGTGGTCGACGCCACCAATAAGTCGTCGATATATTGGACTAAGACTGAGCTTCCTGGCATCACTAGTTTTTCCAGGCACTTTTTCAGTATCTGGTTGAAGATGGAAGGACTTTCTGTGTACCCCTGAGGAACACGATTCCACACATAGACTTTGTTCTCAAATTTAAATGAGAAAAGATACTGGCTGTCTGGATGCAATGGTGTTGAAAAGAATGCTTGACATAAATCAATTACTGTGAACCATCATGCCTTCCAAGGGATCGGTATAGAATTACTGCAGGATTTGGTACTATGGGACAACATGGTTCCACAATCTTGTTTATTTTACGCAGGTCCTGAACAATCCTATATTTTCCACTAGGTTTCTTTAGCCCCATTATAGGTGAATTACATGGGCTACTCATTACTTCTTTTAGGATGTTTTGTTCTACCATTCGTTTTATTTCTTCAATGACTCCTGATTTTACTTCTGCACTCATTTTGTACTGTCTGGTATTTGGGAAAATTGCACCTTCTTTTACCGTAATTTGAACTGGATCTATTTTTGCCATAAGTCCTACTTCTTTTTCGGTGAAATCCCATACTATTGGGTTTACTGTACCTTTTAATTCTTCTGGTAACTCATCTCTTGTTATTGACGAAAACATTTCGTCTATTTCTGTACCTTGTTTTGCAATTATAATTTTATATACATGGTCCTCATCTGGTGTCTGAACTGCCACACCATCTGGCGTGCAGAAAATTGTACAGTTCATTTTGCACAATAAATCCCTACCTAATACATTTACTGGGCTAGAATCGCACACTACAAATTGGTGCATTTCTCTGAAGTTTCCTATTTTGACTTCCATTGGTTCTGTAAGAGGCGTTCTAATTCTTTGATTAGCTACCCCTACTACTTGGATATCTTCACCAGAGAGAGGAAGGTCTGGGATATCTGCTGATCTCACCGTAGACCTGGTAGCACCAGTGTCCAAAAGGACAGTAATATCATTACCTTTCACATTTCCTTCAACATATGGACCAGACTGATCTACCTGTAAGGATGCGCCAAGTACGCACTCCTTCTTCCCCTCTCCTAGGCACCGTCATGAGTTGAATTCACAGTAATTGTCCTGCAAAAGAAATTGTGATGTCATATCATCATTCTTACCACTCCCTCCTGGGTATCCAATGTCTGTACCGTGCTTTGCTCTGCTTACATTACCCTGAACAGGTGGAGGTGGTAATTGACTCTGGGGATTTACACCCTGCTGTGAGTCATTCTGCGTCTGTGGATTTAAGTTTTGATTTGGGCCATTATTATTCCGAATCTTTTTACATTCGTCCTTCCAATGCCCCAATTTTCCGCATCCATGACAAGGAAATTTCTTTTTAGCTTCTTCTCTACTCATTCGTCCTCTAAATTTTCCACCATTTCCCTTATCACCACTCGTTCCAGAATCTTTTCCTGGATTTTCACTCGGACTTTCCAAATTAATTCCCTGCTTCTCTGCCATTTTCACCTGTGCCCACATCACCTTTTCTTGTAATTTCTTGTGTCTATCCTCAATATCGTCTCCACAATATTTTGCATACTTCAGAATCTCATCTATGGGCTTTCCCTGCCAACACAGCATGTGTTGTTTAATCATCTGGCAAATCTCTGGTTTCAGACCGTAAACAAACCGATACACAAACTGACTCATGTTTTTGTCTCCAATGTCCTCAAATCCGCTATACTGTTTAAACACCTGCAATAGGCGCTCATAATAAGAATGTACTGTTTCACTGGCTTCTTGGGTGGTTCGATCTATTTTTACCCAATCTGTTTCTTTCTGTGGTATTTTCCCTTTCAGGTAAGTTATCACCTGCTGATACTTTTTCATTTCGTCATTTGACGGGGCACCTGTCTTCGGATCTCTAGGATATTCATCAATAGGCCAGTCCACTGTGATCTTACAATCTGTCCATAAATCGGCAGGTACCACTATGTCAAACAAACCATCTAAATCCTTCAACAATACCTTTGACACCTTCACAAACCTTTCAACCTGCTTGTACCATTCAATTGGCTTTTCCCTCAGCTTTGGAAAATCATTCGTAAATGATAAAATATCCTGTCTGCTCCATGGGACATGTACATATCCTCCTCCCGCAACTTCTCGCATTGGATACATCTGGTCTGTTTTCCCTGTTTCCTTCATCACATATTCTGATGCTGTTCTACTTGTTCGTGCTTCTTCCTTTTTCTTGGCCCACCTAGTTTTCCATTTATCTAGGTCTCCCATTTTTGCAAAACTAACATTAATTCTCTTATTTGTAGTCTTTTTCCAGAGGCATTCATATTTTCTAAGTCTTTGTCTGAAAATTCTGCTCTATAGGGTTTCTGTAGTACCTTTGATCTCCCTATTTCTATTCCCATCTGTAATGCTAAATTAGACAATTTTTCATGAAATAACCTCACATTTCTGGTGATACTCCTACATAGGAACAATAATTCTTCTTCATCATAGGTATTTAAGCGTTCTAGTCCTACATTTCCTGCTATTATTTCTTCTAATTCAACTTTTAATTTATGGATATCCAGTATCTTTGGAGGTGTGCACTGTTTAACTGACCCTTGCACCCATCTTTCTAGATCTTCAGGTGTTACTATGGTAGCACTTTTTTCTCCTGATGTAGTTACTAAACTTACATCTTTTGAACCTCCAGGTACATCTTTTCTTGGAGTACTATTTATAGAACCTCGAATAGGCAAGTCTATAAGTGATATTGTGGATTCACAGTCACTAAATTGATCCTCAATTATAACTGGAGCTTCAGGTCTGGGATTACTCACAGGAGTAGGTGCAAGTATGGGTTGAGGACAATTTCCCTGAGTACCATATAATGGAACTACTGGACCAATTGTTACAGGAATAGTCAATGAATCAGGATGTACTTTTATCTGAGTTATTTTCTGTATTAATTCTGTTCTGGTCTTTTCTAGGGCTTCTTTTTCTTTGTCATGAAGTATTCTAGTCGGGGTGAACTCATGCATTACCTGTGGCACTAATGGAGTTTTTGGTGGTGCACTTGGGGTGCATCCACTTGTCCCTTCCTGATATGGTGGGGGATTTCTTAACATTTCTTCCATAAATTCGTCTTCTGAATCCTCATTTCTCATTAAATGTTTTGTCTTTTCTGTACATTTGCCTCCTGATTTCTCTCCTTCTGTAAATAATGGATACAGTCCCTCTGTAATCATTGCCCTTCTCCATTGTTTGATCTGACCCTCTCTAGACTCACGTAGATATCTGGGGAAAAATCCTGGGTAACTCCTATTACTTCTAGATCTATCCCGCTCAAATGCCTCGGTTTCCCATTCTTCTAGAGCTTTGTACTGGGTTAATCTAGGTCTAGGTTCTAAGTCATTCATCCTCAATCTCAAGTTCTGAAGAATTCGTCCATTGAACGTGCCATTTTCAGGAAATGCTAATATTCCATCATTTTTTGTGTATTCTATCCAATTCTCCATCCATACACAGGTATGATAACCTCTCTCCATCATCATGAATGATGCTGGCGTTTTAGCTGGTGGAATAATAATTCCTTCTCTAGTTTTGATTGTTTTGTCCTTTTTAAAATAATTCTTATTTTTTTGTAAGAATGACATTTTTCTCTTTTCTCCGTACATTCTATCTAATCTTCGGTGTACAAAATTATATTCTGCAAAACCTAGGAATCTCCTATCCGAACGAGTTCCTGTTAAAGTCGGATCGCGTTTTAACATGCAATCTTTATCCACTAAGAATTGTTCTTCTATATTTCCGACCAATCAAATGTCTGCTATCTTTTATTTCCGAGCCAATCCTTACGCGGCTTTTTGGTGACGTTTCTCTGTCAACCCCTCCTTTACAAATCTGCTCTTTTCTGTCCTCGCTGGTTTAACCAATCCCAGCGCGGCACCTGTGACGTCAGTACTACTCCTGACTACTGACCCCTCCTTTACACGTGTTTTCCACACCCGCTGTTTCAACCTACCACAGCGCGGCGTTTTGTGACGTCAGCTCCCTCTCCGGCAACTGACCCTCCCTTTACAAAACTTTACGCAAACTTATTTTCTCTATAAATCTTAATTAAATTTCAGTAACAACATAAAACATTCGCTATCGTGCCAGTTTCCACTAATTTTGAAAAGGATAGTTTCTTCCACACTTTAGTAAAACCTTTCCGTTGACTAAAACATATACTACGAGTAAAACACTTCCGTCTACTCTTCACACAAGCTCCAAAAGTACCTGTTACTTCTCCAATGTTACCCTTACTAGGTGATATAACATCAAATTTTTATCAGCGTACCCTTTTTGCTATTACTCACACGCATAGAGTCCCTAACAAGTACTAAAAGTCCTGCTTAACTTCTCAGTGCTATTTCTGCCTGACAGATAACCTCACTGCAGTATGGCTTCCACTTGCCACCCCCTATTCTTTTTACCCTACCCTGGGGTATTCTGGACAACATATAACAAAACTCAAAAATAAGCAGATGTTAGTTCATAAAAATACAAATAAAATTCTCATTACCCAATTAACAAAGAGTAACAAAAACTGTCCTCTGCTTACCAGAAAACTGATCCAGCGCAATATTAGCCAACAACATTCATACACCATATACTCACTTGGGCCCATACATTCACACTACACTAATACTTACGCTGAGTGTCAGATGTACTCTTTTATCAAAGTCCCTGCTACCAATTGCCTTCTGATTGAAGAGTAATAACTTACCAATGGATCCTTTGCTAATTGGGAAGTTTAAAATGAGTGACATTCATTATAGTACATAATCCTGAAATAACCACTGAGTCAGGAAGTTTTAAAATGTTTATCTAAAGTTTTAGCAGAATAAAATACAGAAAACACGGTACTTGATTGAAATACCCAAGAAAAAAGCATAGAAATGATTTTGCTAATAAATGACGGTGTTTAAGGAAGAGGAGAGGATAGAGACAGCAGCGCAACTAAAGGTTGCAGTATAATTACCTAAATGCGAGAACCAAGCCCCTTGGCCAAGGAGTTGGAAAAGATAGGACCCAGGAAGGATGAAGAGCAAAGACTTCTTCCAGGATCAGGACAGGACCGGTGACCTCTCTACAACGACGCCTGTGCCGTTCCCCTCTCTGATACTCGACTTCTCTCGATTCTCCCGTGCCTTCCTTCTAATGGACTCCGCCGCCCCCTCCTCAGGACCTCTTCTGGACAGGGATTCAGTCAGCAATCGATCAGCTTAGCGGTCCGGAGCTCTTCCTGTCAGCATCTCCGCTCTCCTGTGCTCCGTGAAAGCATGCTCACATGGAATCTTGCTCTGACTAATTAACTAATGCTATATTCTATTATACCCTTCTACGCCCATGTACCTCCCCTTAATGTTGCTAAAATATGGGACCACTACTTCTGATTGGACAGGGACAGGGGGTGGATTCTCGCACCATATCGATTTGGCCTAAATTGTAAAGCCTATTGTCTTTACGTTCCCGCCCTTCAAATTAATACATTCACTTTATTTCCCACCCGTCTCACGACAAATGTTATATATTTTACAGGGGAAAAGTATCATTTTTGTCCTCCGGAAACATGAAGTACAGCATCTTCGGCCAATGGGTCATGGCCTTGGAAGATGTCCAAGTTGACTTCACTTGGCAGGCACACAGGACACATGCACAGAACCATCTGTCTCTCGAGTTTCAAGTCACCAACCCAGGCCCAAGTTTACGAATTACTAAAAGTGCAAGAAGAAAATATTAAAATCACAAATAAAATGTTTCACTGTATACCCACTTTCCCTACTCTATTCCCAATTAGTTATAATACTATCCTGCATTAGTAGCATTAAGAAAACGACAATTTAATAATGACATGAGAGCAAGCTTAAGCATGTGAAAACATTTAGCGGCCATTTTAGTGCACACTGCGCAGAAGCAGAAGTTTCCCACCAAGCAAAGAAAGACGTCACACCATGTGACTCAGGTTGCGACATGCGCATTGAGGTTCCCGCGCTTTAGCGGACATTTTGGATTACAGACAAGCGTTATTCATTAGTAAAACACATAGGCAAGCTTCTGTCCCTCTTGTGTTTGTGAATGCAAAGGTTAGTATTTACAATACAAATTTAATAAATTAATACTATGAGGAAGATTGCGTACAAGCAAGTTTCATTTTTGAAACCTTGCTCCATCAAGGTCAAAGATAACCTTTAGAAAGCTATCCTAGTGGTAGCTGTGGAGAGCAGCCTTCAGGTTTAATCTTGAAGGAATGTAAAGCAGCTTGTTTTACCAGAATCCCACTTTTTGAATGACCAAATGAAAGGAGAATCACACAGTAGTTATGTAAAAATATGTATTTATTACTATAACACTCTCTACTAATCTCTACAGGAGATTATAACATAAAGCACACAATACTTAATCAATTGAACATACGTACGTAGCAAAATATACAACGGGCTCCAGGGGGAGACCGAACCATATACTAAAAAAATTGTATAACAACAACGACTTCAATAGAACAGTGCCTAGAGCACGTAGAATCGCTGGGACCCCAAGGAACCACCCAAGGCAGTGACACAGGGCGCCCACGGAGGACGGGTGCAGTGAGGAAACACAACCTCGTGCTCCGTGCAACTCTATGGGAAAGTCGCGGTTGGAAATTTACAGTTTAAGGACACTTCTACGAGGACTTCAAGAGAAACCTTTGGAACATAGGAGGTTCTAAGGCCAGCACCCTTGTGAGTACTGAGGTACCCGTGTTACCTATCCCAGAGGAGCCGGGTGCATAGGGGTCAAGTGGTGTCGGAAACCTCCGTCGTTTTCAAAGGAGAGCTGCAAGGAAGTACTGCTGCCAGGAAGGTGAAGAGTGTCCGGTGGAATCCAAGCCTGGATCCGAGGTGAGAAGAACATTGAAAGCAGAGGGGACAGAGTCTGGGTCACTTCAGGTGACCAGGGGCTCGGTAGTCGAATGCGCACCGATGTCGGGTACTTCAGGTGAAGAGAAAGGATGTTTGTCTCTGCAGACACGGGGACCAGGAGATACCGACGATGACCAGGGTCCGGAGGTGAGCTGTCCCATGAAGGATGTCGAGAAGTGAGGGGTCAGTGTCCGGCTGGAGAACCAACAAGCCTTGGCAACGGCAACCCACGCAGGCAGAGGAAACAGGTTACGGTGTGGACCAGCAATGTCCAGGGGACCCTCCAAGCAATGGAGAGTCAGGGCACGTCTGGAGCAACCAGGGAAGCCCAAGAACAAATGAGATGACCCTCGCCAGGACCCGCAGGCCAACGGACCAGGGATCGCGAGAAGACCTCAAGCGAATTCACAAAGGACCAGCCCACAGAGCACTCGTGGAGTGGAGGCTGGATATCTTCAGTGCAAATGTTGCTCGGAGTCAGGACTACACGTAGTCCAATGCACAAGCTCAGGGATTGCCAACAAGCATATGCACTTGCAAATGGATGCGGTGCACAGGGGTACGGGTTGCACGGCCCCCACGAGGGATACTGGTCTCAGAATCGCTGAGAGGTCAGATCTACCTCAGGGACCTTTGGGAACTCACCTCCTGTGTTGCAGAAATCTTCGGAGCCTGCAGGAGCTCTGGAGGTGCAAGCTGGTCAGATGCGCTTAGGTGCCTGCTGCAGCAGGGAAGTAACTCCTTTACTCCAAGGGAGATTCTTCTGTCGTCCAGCAAAGCGTAGACCGTCGAAGTACTTGGCTTCTTTGCAGAGTCTTGTCCAGGTATAATCTAAAGTCCTGGAATCAGGTACCCCATTTTATACCCATGGGAAGGGGTTGGATGGACTCTGGGGACCCTCCTAAGGGAGGGGCAGGACAGAGGGGTGGCTACACCCATGTCCTTTGTCCAGTTTTGCACCAGAGCAGGAGCCAACGGCTCCCAGAACTGGTTCTAACTGGACTATGCACTGTGACACTAAATGTGCCCCCAGTGCAGACTTTCTGGCACTCTAAGAGTGCACCCACCCAGCCCCAATACACTAAACCCTGTCTGGGAGGTGGTCACATCTCCCTGTGACAGGAAACCTATTGTCAGGCCTTCCTATGCTCGAGCTTGGTTCAGCAGCAGGAGGGCAGACTCGTGTCTGTGGCTGGCAGCATCCATTTTGTGCTGCCCAGGTCGAGAAAGCTGGAACCGGGTAGACCGGTGACCCACAGTAGTGGTTCTACATTGGGTGGAATCATACCTCCACACCAGTTACTGGTGTGGAGGTATGATTCCAAGGTGTTTGACACCAAACACAACATGTTTCTAAGCAGCAGTTTTAAAGTTAGCATTTACCGCGAGGTTATAATGCACTTAGACCTATATGTCTGGCTGCATCACAGACAACCCCAGAGAATGGTCCCCGAAGGCTGCAGAGGGGCTCTGCTCATGCAGGGGCTCCCTCTCACATAAAACCCAGCACCCTGCCTTCAGGATTGATAAGGCCTGCCATAGGGGTGACTGATAGGTTTTTAAGTGTAGTGATTTAGATAGGTATAGTGAACCTATATCTAAGTAAGTGGTGCCAGCACCAGCTTACACAGGCTGCTGTAGCAGACCTGTTGTGTCATTTTTAATGGCCTCTCATGGGTGGCATATTACATGCTTCAGCCCATGGGAGACCTCTGGGGTACCTATGCCCTGGGTACATGGTGTACCATATACTAGGGACTTATAAGGGTACCCCAGTATCCAATCTGGAGTGTACCTAAAGTACATGTATTGCAATTTACAGGAGAAAGCAGATAGACTGGGGTCCTGAATAGCAGGATCCCAGTCAGACTAGGCCAAAAACAGTGAGACATCAGCAAAAAGTGGGGGTAACTATAAGAAGCAGATCCTACTCTCCTACACAACCCCCCACAAACGTAAGGACATTAAACTAACCTTGACCAGTTGAGTCTTCATGTTCTAAGTGGAAATATCTGGAGAGTCCATCTGCATTGGCATGGTTACTCCCAGGTCTATGTTTCACTGTATAGTCCATCCCCTGTAGGGAAATGGACCACCTCAAAAGTTTGGGGTTTTCACCCTTCATCTGTTTTAGCCATAAGAGGGGCTTATGGTCTGTCTGAACAATGAAGTGAGTGCCAAACAAGTATGGCCTCAGCTTCTTCAAGCCCCAAACCACAGTAAAGGCTTCCCTCTCAATAGCTGACCAACGTTTCTCTCTGGGGGTCAGCCTTCTGCTTATCAAAGCTACTGGCTGATCCTGACCCTCTTCATTCAATTGTGATAACACGGCCCCTACCCCCAATTCAGATGCATCAGTTTGAACAATGAATTGTTTGGAATAATCAGGACTTTGCAGAATGGGAGCAGTGCACATGCTTCAGGTCATCAAATGCCTTTTGACAGCTAACTGTCCACTGAACTTTCTTAGGCATTCTTTTGGAAGTTAAGTCAGTTAAAGGGGTCACTATGGATCCATATCCTCTGACAAACCTCCTGTAGTACCCAGTCAGGTCCAAGAAAGCTCTGACCTGAGTCTGGGTAGTTGGAGCAACCCAGTCCATGATGGTCTGGATTTTGCTCTGCAATGGTTGAACCTGGCCTCCACTCACAAGGTGGCCCAGGTACACAACCTTACTCTGCCCTATCTGGCACTTGGTGGCCTTGATAGTGAGGCCTGCTTTTTTCAGGGCCTCCAAAACATTTCTCAGGTGGACCAGTTGATCCTCCCAGGTGGAGCTAAAGACAGCAATATCATCTAGATAAGCTGCACTATAGGCTTTCAGACCTATAAGGACTTTGTTCACCAACCTTTGAAAAGTGGCAGGTGCATTCTTCAGACCAAAAGGCATCACCACACATTGGTAGTGCCCACTAGGGGTTGAGAATGCTGTTTTTGGTTTTGCTTCATCAGCTAATCTGATTTGCCAGTAACCAGCTGTCAGGTCAAATGTGCTTAAGAACTTGGCTGAGGCCAAAGTATCAATCAGCTCATCTGCCCTTGGAATAGGGTGAGCATCAGTCCTAGTGACTGCATTGAGTCCCCTGTAGTCAACACAGAACCTCATCTCTCTCTTCCCACCCTGGGTGTGAGGTTTTGGTACCAAGACTACTGGACTAGCCCAAGGGCTATCTGAGGGCTCAATTACTCCTAATTCCAACATTTTCTGGACTTCAGTCCTGATACAGTCCCTGACATGATCAAGTTGCCTGTAAATCTTATTTTTAACAGGCAGACTGTCACCTGTGTCCACCTCATGGGTGCACCAGGTAGTCTGACTTGGAGTCAGTGAAAACATGTGTCTATACTGATTGAGGACTTTCCTGCAATCAGTTTGCTGCTGGTCAGTGAGGCTGCCTGCCAAGGCTACACCATCAACTGAACCATCATCAGGGTTCTGTGAGAGCAGGTCAGGGAGTGGATCACTCTCTTCCTCCTGTCCCTCATCAGTAGCCATGAGCAAGCCCATGTCTGCCCTGTCCACATATGGCTTGAGTCTGTTCACATGGAGCACCCTGTGGGGGCTCCTGGGAGTACCAAGGTCCACCAGGTAGGTAACCTCTCCCTTCTGCTCAAGAATAGTATGGGGCCCACTCCACTTGTCCTGGAGAGCTGCTGGGGCCACAGGCTCCAACACCCATACTGTCTGTCCTGGCTGATACACAGTCAAAACAGCCATTTGGTCATGCCAGGCCTTTTGCAATACCTGGCTAGCCTCAAGGCTTTTGGATGCCTTCTTCATATACTCAGCCATCCTGGAGCGGAGACCAAGTACATAGTCCACTATGTCCTGTTTAGGTGGTTTGAGAGGTAACTCCCATCCCTCATTCACTAAACATAAGGGACCCCTAACTGGATGTCCAAACAGAAGTTCCCTTCTGAGGAACCTCTCTGTAGGCAAAGAGAAGGCAGGGCAAAAGGATGTCCCATCTACACCTAAGCTTTTCAGGGGGACCTTTTATCATGCACTTGAGGGTTTTGTTGAATCTCTCATCTAACTCATTGCAATGTGGGTGATAGGGGGTGGTGAATTTGTAATTCACACCACACTCTTTCCACATTGCAGTCAAGTAACCAGACATAAAGTTTGCACCACGGTCTGAGACTACCTCCTTAGGGAAACCCACTCTGGAAAAGATTCCCATGAGGGCTCTAGCCACAACAGGAGCTGTGGTAGTCCTTAGGGGTATTGCTTCTGGATACCTAGTGGCATGGTCCACCACCACTAGTATAAATCTGTGCCCAGATGCAGTTTGAGGATCCATGGGACCAACAATGTCAATCCCAACCCTCTCAAAGGGAACCCCCACCACAGGTAGTGGTATCAGGGGGCCTTTGTGGTACCACCTGCCTTACCACTGGCTTGGCAAGTGATACAGGAGCGACAAAACTCCTTTGTGTCCTCTGACATGTGAGGCCAATGAAAGTGAGGGACAATTCTGTCCCAGGTCTTGTTTTGGCCTAAGTGTCCTGCTAATGGGATATCATGTGCCAGTGTTAATAGGAAGCCTCTAAACTTCAGAGGTATAACCAACCTCCTGGTAGCACCAGGCTTGGGGTCTCTACCCTCTGAGTATAAAAGTACATCATCCCAGTAGATCCTATGGGACCCACTGGCACTCCCAGCAGCCTCAGCAGCAGCTTGCTATCTGAGGAGTTCAAGAGAGGGGCAGTTCAGCTACTCCTGACTCAGATCTGCTCTGGAAGGTCCCCCTGTCCCCAAGAACTCAACCTGGTCAGGTTTAAGTTCCTCTGAGACAGTTTCCTCTTCAGAACTAAGATCAGCTCCCTCAAGAGTCTGATCCTCACTCTGAGGCAGGGGGAAGACACTGCCTTACCCCTACTGCTCCTTCTCTTGGAAGGCACCTGGTCCATTATTCCAGGATCCAGGGCCTGTTCAGTGGAAGACATTTTTGCCTGTGACCTAGTCATGACAAACACATCTGCAGGGATGCCCAGCATTTCTGCATGTGTCCTGAGTTCCACTTCAGCCCAAGCTGAAGTTTCCAAATCATTGCCCAATATACATTCTACAGGGAGGTCTGAACTTATCACAACCTTTTTAGGGCCAGTTACCCCTCCGCAGGTGAAATTCACAACTGCCAAGGAATGGTCTGTCCTAACATTGCTTGCATTGGTCACTTGGTACATCTCACCAAGTATGATCTGGTCAGGGCCCACAAGTTCTTTTGTCAAGTCAAGTCAAATAGTCTTTATTTCGATTATCATAATCATAAAAGACATCGCACATCAACAAATAAAAGAACTAAAAGGATCATAATATAATAACAATTTGATAGATCCATATGAATAAAACTTTTAGCAGATTGAATCACAATGATAAAACACTGAGGGGCCGATTCCGATCTCGGCCGGTAGGGCTCCGAATCGGACTCGGCATTACCGGATCCGATTCGGAGCCCTGTTTCCCGACCGAGTCGGACGTGCGTCCGGGCGAGCGAGTACGATGCGAACGTATGCGAAATCACCGACCGACTCGTTCGCGGGACCCAACCGATCCGACCGACTCGCACGGACACGACTCGCACCGCGCAATGGAGACGTTTCCCGGCCGGGTAAGTACGATGCGTGCCGCGAGCAGTCCGACTGACTCGTGCCGTCAGGCTCGAAAGAGCAGTCGGAGCCGCACTTTGGGGGTCCATGTCGGACCCCCCTGTATGCCTAGCCGCGCGAGTCGCACACAGGGGGGACCCATGGGTCCCCCCAACCTGTGCGTGTACGGCGCGACCCGCTTCGACGCGTGCCCGCTGTAGGGGGCGCCCTTGTTTGCCTCGCACCCATTGAGTCAATGGGAGCCCGCCTATGCGTTGTACGACCGGCTCCCATTGACTTCAATGGGAGTCCAACCGAATCGAGTCCGATAGCATGCGAACGCATCGTACTCGTTCGGTCGGATTGCTAGGGTCCGATTCGGTCGGAAATCTCTCCGGGTCTGGCTTGGTCGGAGAGATTTCCGGCCTGAATCGGAATTGGCCCCTAAATGTTAAAATTAGTTAAAAAAAGAATGAGTATCAGTTTACATAAAACCACAAATCTACACCATAAACACATCATTCACAGTTTTGGCAGCACTAGTTAACCCCATGACTAATGAGAGAACGATACTGACACGTTGTTTGTGTAAGATTCACATACATAGACAAGATGTTGGGGCAACCATAAGACAATTAAATACTAAAAATATTAATAAGATTTGGCACAACTATGGTGCCCTCATAATTTTTGCTCGAATAACCCACATCCATCGCAAAAATTTAGCAACAGCGATCACTATGGGCTCGTGTGTATCTGACTTCAAAATCCTTAGTGCCTCCACACCCGACCTTGTGCCCAGGATCAGACAAATTGGTTTAAGCCATTTTTTCCTGGGAGGCTTATAAGCAGGGCATACAAACAGAACGTGTGCTAATGTTTCCTTCTGTGTTGGACATGCAGTACATTTGTCATCGTTGAGGGGATGCCATTTACAAGTGAAAGATTTTATTGGGAGGGAACCCACTCTAAACTGGTGATACAGTTTCCTATCATTGGGTACAGTGATAAAATCCCAGTAGCATTCATACTTAGTCTCTTGTTTGTGCTCTAAAAATTCCCTCGTCAAGGTAAGCCTCGTTAAAGATGAAAAGTGCTTCATCATAACCATATTACAATATGCTGCCTTGAACTCTTTCTTTGAAGGGAAAAGATTTCCTGCGGGATCCTCCCATAAACTACTCAACCCCATATCACTCAAAGTATCTTTTATCCTTTTTAGCCAGGAGATCTTACGTGAGCAATCTGCCCCCCTGGTTTCGAGAAGTGCTTGGGCGTACAAGGACAATTCAGGGGTAACCTAAAGCCTTCTCCAGTATGCCACAGGTCTGAAGTGAGCTAAGTCCTCAATTCTATTGCAGCCCAAGTCTAGATAAAGAGACAATAATGGTGTTGATTGTGGGAGACCTAATAAGGCTCTCACAAATTTGTTTTGGGCTGTAATCAGGGGAGCTAGATCCTCGAAGCCCCACAGCTTGGCCCCATATAGTACCGAGGTGCTGATTTTGGTTTTATAAATCATTCAAACTGGAGCTACTGGCTTAGCATGGGAAAGTCTCTGTTCCTTCGTGAGTACTCCAGTCAATTGGGCATGTTTAAGAGCCAACATATCAATTTGGGGCTTCCAATTTAATTTCCTTCCTAATGTGATTCCCAAGTATGTAAAAACATCTGTCTGCTCTAAACGGACTTTATTCATAAAAACTCTCCCTTTTATGACTTTACATTTGTGGAGAACCATAAACTTGGGCTTCTCCACATTTACCACCAGTTCATGATCGCGACAAAACACCTCAAACCTAGAAAGGGCTGACTGCAACCCTTTTTGGGTCTTAGAAATTATCAGGGTGTCGTCCGCGAACATTAGCAGGGGTATCTTCATACCTGCTAAGGTGGGAGCATCTGTGGGGTAGTTAGAAAAATACTGCACGACGCTGTTGATAAATAGGGAAAACAAGGTAGGTGCAAGGACGCACCCCTGGCGAACCCCCTTGGAATGGGGAACTTGTCCGTGACGTCACCCTGCATGCCCCAGCGAACCTGAGCATAATTAGAATCGTGTAAGGTAACTAAAATAGCCAGAATTTCAGGTGGCATCCCCACATCCATAAAAACTCTCCACATTTTAATGCGGGCACCAGATCAAAAGCAGATTTAAGATCGATAAAAGCCGCATAGATTGTGCCCCCTCCTATGATAACCACCCGCCAGTAAATGATCATGAACCTAAAAACCTGATCTATGGTGCCAGTGTGTGGTCGAAACCCTGCCTGTAATGGAGACATAATATCTGTTTCATCCATCCACGTCTGAATTCTACATAATAACAACCTGGCAATAATTTTTTGGATACAATCAATAAGACTTATTGGCCTGTAATTGCCAGGTTTGTATCGGCCCCCCTTTTTAAAAATCGGGATGATTTCTGCTCCAGACCACGTTTCTGGGATGGAGGCGCCACTAGCTATAGCGTTAGCAAGTAGCTGAATATAAGTCACCCAATTATCCTCGTCATGCATGAACAGGTCCGCTGGTATGCAGTCTAAGCCGGGAGCCCTGCCTTTCGAGATTGATTTAAGTGCATGTTGGACCTCTAACCTGGAAAATTGCAGGGAGGCAATAGGGTTGGGTATATAAAATTGATCAGTGCTAGCTTAAGTGACAGCAAACTGAGCCTCAAAATGCGAGGTCCACAGCTCGGGTGCAACATGGTTGACTGGAGCTTGGTTTGATTCGCCACTGCCCCATTTGACGAGATGCCAGAAATTAGCCATGTTTTTCCCTTTGCTGGCAGTAAGCAAATCTTGCCAACGATTTTCATCCCAGTCCCTTTTGGCTTGGGATAGAATTTGCTTATACCCAGCCCTTGCCTTTTTGATATCGGCCATGTTCTGTAGTCTAATGGCTCTTGATAGTATCCTATAGGCCTCTCTACAGGATTTATTGTACCAGGTGGCTACCCTTGAGCAAGGTTCTTTCCTTGATTTGTTTATCTTTTTAGTAAAAAAAGTTTTGAGTTTAATAAACAGATCTTTGTGGACCTGTGAGATGATTGAATTTATATCCTCCTGAGTATCACAATTGTGGAGGGTAGCTATCGAGCGCTCAACCAGCACCTTCATCTGTTCTAAGTGCCCTTCATTGTCAATGATATTAGCCCATCTGTCTCTCCTGGAGTCATTTGTGAGCTTAACTTCTACTGTTGCCTTCTCAGTTTCCTGATGATTATAGATGGGAAAACCTCGTACCTGCAATAATAGTACAAGAGGGTTGTGGTAACTTTCAATCCGCTCCTGTACTACCATATCCAGTAAGGAGGACCAAAATTCTATATTAAGAAGAATATAATCTATACGGCTGCTTCTCAGCCCATTGTTAAATGTATGAGAGCCCCGTCTATCTGATTTAGACCTCCCATTCACTGCCCTTACTCCCTGTTCCAAACATAGCCCTTTTAGCTGTAATGCAGCTTCGGTCCATCTTTTAATAGGTTGGAGCTCAAGGGACGGAATGTCCCATTGTGCATCCTCCTCATCACCGAGGTTGCCATCCTCGTAATCTAAAGGCTCAAAGGAGCAATTAAAATCCCCTACAATTATCAAATTACTACGTCCCTTATACTGATCTTGAAACCATCTAGGAGCACAACTGTACTGGAGCCTCTGCCCCCTGGGGTCCCTCTTGCGTACACATTAATGACCAGTATATCCGGTACATTTGCCATCCGGAGTCTAATAACCATAATATCCCTACTGTCAATTTAAACTTCCTCCACTATATACCCTGCTTGCTGTCTAACCCAAATGACAAGTCCCCCTGAGGGTCTACCCCTCTGTCCCCCCAGAGCCGGTTTGTAAACATTTAGGAACCCAGGGTGATAAATTTGTTCTAATGCCCAGGTTTCCTGGAATGCCCAGATGTCGTGATCAACAATAAATGCAGACCATTCGGTTGAGGAGGTTTTAGAAGAAAGGCCCGCTATATTCCAGCAAACTAATGACAGGTTTGACTTTGTGAGCCCTCGGATTAATGTATCGGGAGTGGCCAAGGGGTTAAGAGTATAAGCATTATCCAAGTCCTCCGGTCTAGATATACTAGTAGACGTGGGGAACCCTTCTAAGGGAATTATGGATCGATTGTCCTACTGCACTACACTCCTCATGTCCACCCCACCTTTGCCTGCATCCCCCATGATGTTAATGCCACCCCCATATTCAGCCCCTACCTGTTTGAGATTCCTGTTTGTGGTAGATTCCTCATTATTAAGAATGTTTGATCTGAATCATTCTCACAATTTCCCCTGAATTCTTGTGTGCTTATCTGCGATGAACTAATATTTAATCCAAGTCAATCGATATCATCTAAGGAGGCAAAAATATCAAAGCGGTTACATGTAGGGACTGAATAGTTATATTGACCACAAGCTTGGGGAACCACCCTCCACGCACTGCGCCTACTATCTACAGTCGGTTGGTAAAAAAAACCCAGGGGAAGAATATTAATATCATCCTTCTCAATGTGTCGATTTCCAGCCCTGTCCGAGATGCACTGGACCAGACCCGGAGACCCAAAACTTAAAACCACACAGTCACCAGACAGGGACTTGTGCGATTTACCAATCCAGGGTACTCTTCGAACCATTTTAAAATCAGAGAAAAGATCATACTCAATACCAGTCCTTACGGTCAGCAGATGTAGGGCCCTATTCCTCAATGAAGACCAGTGTTCCTGTGAAACAGACGGTAACACAGGAACATTGGCCAATACAACTGTATAGGGTGTCGCATCCGGAGGGAGATGTAAAGACGTGGGGGCGTGCAAATTCCTACTAACACGTTGCTGAAGAGCCCGAGTACAAGAGTCACCCACTGTCAATGCTAGTGGAGGGGGTACACCGCTTAGGGTGGGGTGGGTGGGATAAGTGGTTTGGTTAACCATGGGTGCTACTACTGCTGGGGGAGGGGAACAATGTTCTGTATTTAGGGGTGCCCTAGAATCAATTCCGCTCACCAGCAGTGAGCCCATCCCTTCTCCCTGCCGTACACTAGGTTTAGTTAACGGAACACTAGGGATGCACTGCTCTATTTTTGCCAACCTTCCCTCTATCAGAGTCAATTTTTCTAATAGGGGGTTGATCAAGGCTAAGAGTTTGTGTACAAAATGCGTCCTTCGACGGACGTAATAGTGAGTCAGATGTTGCAGTGGTAACAGTTGTTATACATAATTTGTCGGGGACATTGTTAGGCTTTAAACTACCTTCGCTCCCATTTTCACCCGCCTTGCGTTTAGCTGCTCTAGGAACCTGTTGATTGGGCTTTAAAAGTCCTCGAGCTTTCCTTTTTTTTGATGGCGGTTCCCCACCGTGAACCTGACTAGACTTCTGTCTCCTCGTGAGGACCATGGAGGTTTTAGGGGTGTGGGCTGAACTCTCCAAGCTGGAGAGTGGAGAGTGTGAGCATACCCAGGGAATCTGCCTAGACTGTGGGGTTCCATCCCCAGTTGCAATGTGCTCAGGAAGAGACAACAACACTATATTACTTAGTGGTTGTTGGGGCTCCAGCGACAACCTCCGTTCAGTTAGCTGGATCTCGTGGATTAGCGCTGATTCAGCCCTGGAAAGAAATGCGTCTAATGTCCCCACGACTCCAGAACCCACACCCTCCTTGCGCTTAATCATTTTGTCAACAACCAAGTATCAAGTGTCAACAACAGAGACTACCAAGCACAATGCTTACAGTCACACGTTAGAGGGGTGGCCCAGCCCAGACTCTTCCTGTCTCTGATGGGCTCAGACCGGCCCGCCCTTCGTACGGGCTTCGTCCGGCATCGTCCCCCGTGCGTCCCGCGCCGCGGGGGGAGAAGCAGCGCTTTATGCGCGATGACCACGCCTCCCCCTCACTCGCGGCAGCTGCAGTGATGATGTTGCACCCTGGGGGTTGTAGTCCTCTCCCAGGTTATTAAGAGCAATGCAGGGATAAGTATCGCGTAGCCCTGGGACCCTGGTCTCACCAGGGATTCCTCCTTCTCAGGTGGTAGCACAGAAAGTATCCCGCACAGCCAAAAAACAACAGGACAAAAGGAATGGCCAAGAAAGTCTCCCGCGCCGCGGGGGGAGAGGCAGCGCTTTATGCACGATGACCACGCCTCCCCCTCACTCGCGGCAGCTGCGGTGATGATATTGCACCCTGGGGGTTGTAGTCCTCTCCCAGGTTATTAAGAGCAATGCAGGGATAAGTATCACATAGCCCTGGGATCCTGGTCCTACCAGGGATTCCTCCTTCTCAGGTGGTAGCACAGAAAGCGTCCCGCACAGCCAAAAAACAACAGGACAAAAGGAATGGCCAAGAAAGTCTCCGGCGCCGCGGGGGGAGAGGCAGCGCTTTATGCGCGATGACCACGCCTCCCCCTCACTCGCGGCAGCTGCGGTGATGATGTTGCACCCTGGGGGTTGTAGTCCTCTCCCAGGTTATTAAGAGCAATGCAGGGATAAGTATTGCGTAGCCCTGGGACCCTGGTCCCACCAGGGATTCCTCCTTCTCAGGTGGTAGCACAGAAAGCGTCCCGCACAGCCAAAAAACAACAGGACAAAAGGAATGGCCAAGAAAGTCTCCCCTCACTCTGAGGCAGGGGGGAAGACACTGCCTTACCCCTACTGCTCCTTCTCTTGGAAGGCACCTGGTCCATTATTCCAGGATCCAGGGCCTGTTCAGTGGAAGACATTTTTGCCTGTGACCTAGTCATGGCAAACACATCTGCAGGGATGCCCAGCATTTCTGCATGTGTCCTGAGTTCCACTTCAGCCCAAGCTGAAGTTTCCAAATCATTGCACAATATACATTCTACAGGGAGGTCTGAACTTATCACAACCTTTCTAGGGCCAGTTACCCCTCCCCAGGAGAAATTCACAACTGCCAAGGAATGGTTTGTCCTGACATTGCTTGCATTGGTCACTTGGTACATCTCACCAAGTATGATCTGGTCAGGGCCCACAAGTTATTTTGTCACCATTGTGACACTTGCACCTGTGTCCCTGTATGCCATGGCCTCCTTACCATTGATTAAAGGCTGTTGTCTGTATTTACCCAAGTTACTGGGACTTACAAATAGGGAGGCAATATCCATGCCTCCATCACAGACTAACACAGCCTGAGTTGGAATTCTGACTAGGCCAGAATCCATCTCAGATCCCAAGGTTAACCCTACTATACCCTTGTTCTGTTTACCACCACTTGGAACTGAGCTAAGGGGAACAGTTGCCTTAGGGGCAGTGGTGGTAGGAGTAGAATCCTTGGCCCTTGGACAATTGGCATCCTTTGTCCAATGGGTCTTCTCTTCACAGATGTGACACCAAGGTTTCTTTTTCCTTTACCCTTGTTTGATTGTGACTCCCCCCCAGATGCAGGTTTTTGGGGCCCTTGTGAAGACTTCTGGTCTTTACCCTTCTCCCCACCCTTATCTGTGGTCTTAGCATCTTGCTTCTTAGTGTCACCACCTTGGCTCTGAGCTTTCTGCTTCACCCTGGCTCTGACCCATTTGTCTGCCTCTTTCCTAATTCTTGGGGAGAGGTCAGATCAGAGTCCACCAGGTACTGATGCAACAACTGATTTTGGCAATTATTAAGGATCTGCTCCCTCATAATTAAATTGTACAATCCTTTAAAGTCATTCACTTTACTGCCAAGTAACCAGCCCTCTAGAGCCCTAGTAGCACAATCTACAAAGTCTACCCAGTCCTGAGTGTGTGTCTTCTGGGTGTCTCTGAACTTAATCCTGTATTGCTCGGTGGTTAAGCCAAACCCATCAATGAGAGCACTCTTCAAGACTGAGTAGTTGTCAGCATCCTCTTCTCTAACAGTGAGGAGCTTATCTCTACCTTTGTCAGCAAAGGAGAGCCACAAGATAGCTGCCCACTGCCCCTGAGGGACCTTCTGTACTTTACAGGCCCTTTCCAGTGCAGTTATCCATTTGTGGATGTCATCCCCACTCTGGTAGGGAGGGACTATCTTGTTCAGGTTCCTATGTTCATGAGTATACTCCCTACTTCTAGGAACACTGTTGCTGCCACCATGGGACTCTAGTCCCAATCTTTGTGTAGCTCTTTGGAGCTCTAGGGATTCCCTATCTAGGGCCAACTGCTCCTTCTTGAGCCTAAGCTTGATTTTCTCAAGCTCCAGAAGTTGGCACTGTCTATCATAAGAGGATTCCCTCTTATGTGATATGGAAGTCCCTACAGAAGTTCCTGAGTGATTAGACGCCACAGATGGAGTTCTGGATCTCCTAGCTAAACACTGTACGCTTCCTGGTGGAGTAAAGAGAGGGCCACTGGGGCCTTCTCCCCCACCTGAAGGAAGAGTTGGATTTTCCAGGTTAGAATCATTTTGATCCTCCTGGCCAGGGTTTGAGTCCAGCTCAAAGAAGGTTTCACTTCTTGGCCTTTCCTCATCTCCTGTCCCACCCACTCTTTCTACTTCATCATCTACTTTCTACTTCATCATCTTTCTGAGGTCATCTAAGAGCAACATCTCTATGAGACGTTGGGTGCTTGCACTTCTCCCTGTCCTCAGCTTCCTAGATGTACACATGTTTCTCAATTCTTGGAATGAGAGATGGTCATACCTAGTTGGCCGAGAGCCACTGGCTTCTCCTCTAGAAGACATACTAGTGTTATCTGGTGTAGGCACCTACCTAACCTAGTGGAGACTAAACTCTCTTGAGTTGGAGAAAGGGTTTGCTAGGCTTTTGGCTTACCCAACTCCAAGTTAAGTAGAACTTACTTATTCAATATTGATGTATTATATTTACCTAATACTTTAGTGGTTTTCAGTTAATCACGCAATGAGATTTTTCTGGTAAAACAATAGCAAGCTTGAATCCCAACCGCTGCACACCAATGTGAGAAATTGGCCTGGTATATGCTGTCCACTAATTAAAGTGGGCACCTTGCACCAGTCCAAATGACCCTTATGATGTATGAGGTCAAAGATAACCTTTAGAAAGCTATCCTAGTGGTAGCTGTGGAGAGCAGCCTTCAGGCTTAATCTTGAAGGAATGTAAAGCAGCTTGTTTTACCAGAATCTCACTTCTTGAATGACCAAATGAAAGGAGAACCACACAGTAGTTATGTAAAAATATGTATTTATTACTATAAGACTCTTTACTAATCTCTACACGAGATTAGAACATAAAGCACACAATACTTAATCAATAGAACATACGTAAGTAGCAAAATATACAACGGGCTCCAGGGGGAGACCGAACCATATACAAAAAAAATGGTATAACAACAACGACTTCAATAGACACAGTGCCTAGAGCACGTAGAATCGCTGGGACCCCAAGGAACCACCCAAGGCAGTGACACAGGGCACCCACGGAGGATGGGTGCAGTGAGGAAACACGACCGCGTGCTCCGTGCAAGTCTACGGGAAAGTCGCGGTTGGAAATTTACAGTTTAAGGACACTTCTACGAGAACTTCAAGCAAACCCTTTGGAACATAGGAGGTTCTAAGGCCAGCACCCTTGTGAGTACTGAGGTACCAGTGTTACCTATCCCAGAGAAGCCGGGTGCATAGGGGTCAAGTGGTGTCAGAAACCTCTGTCGTTTTCAATGGAGAGCTGCAAGAAAGTACTGCTGCCAGGAAGGCGAAGAGTGTCCGGTGGAATCCAAGCCTAGATCCGAGGTGAGAAGAACCTGAAAGCAGAGGGGACAGAGTCTGGGTCACTTCAGGTGACCAGGGGCTCGGTAGTCGAATGCCCACTGATGTTGGGTGCTTCAGGTGAAGAGAAAGGATGTTTGTCTCTGCACCCACGGGGACCAGGAGATGCCGATGACAACCAGGGTCCAGAGGTGAGCTGTCTCACAAAGGATGTCGAGAGCTGAGGGGTCAGTGTCCGGCTGGAGCACCAACAAGCCTTGGCAACAGCAACCCACGCAGGCAGAGGAAACAGGTTACGGTGTGGACCAGCAAGGTCCAGGGGACTCTCCAAGCAATGGAGAGTCAAGGCACATCTGGAGCAACCAGGGAAGCCCAAGAACAAACAAGATGACCCTTGCCAGGACCCACAGGCCAACAGACCAGGGATCGCTAGGAGACCTCAAGCGAATTCACAAAGGACCAGCCCACAGAGCACTCGTGGAGTGGAGGCCATATTTCTTCAGTGCAAATGTTGCTCGGAGTCAGGACTACATGTAGTCCAATGCACAAGCTCAGGGATCGCCAACAAGCATATGCACTTGCAAATGGACGCGGTGCACAGGGGTATGGGTTGCACGGCCCCCGCGAGGGATACTGGTCTCAGAATCGCTGAGAGGTCAGATCTACCTCGGACCTTTGGGAACCTACCTCCTGTGTTGCAGAAATCTTTGGATTCCGCAGGAGCTCTGGAGATGCAAGCTGGTCATATGCGCTTAGGTGCCTGCTGCTGCAGGGGAGTAACTCCTTTACTCCAAGGGAGATTCTTCGGTCGTCCAGCGAAGCGTAGACCATCGAAGTACTTGGTTTCTTTGCAGAGTCTTGTCCAGGTATAATCCAAAGTCCTAGAATCAGGTATCCCACTTTATACCCCTGGGAAGGGGTTGGATGGACTCTGGGGACCCTCCTAGGGGAGGGGCAGGACAGAGGGGTGGCTACACCCATGTCCTTTGTCCAGTTTCACGCCAGAGCAGGAGCCAATGTCTCCCAGAACTGGTTCTAGCTGGACTATGCACAGGGGCACCAAATGTGCCCCTAGTGCAGACTTTCTGGCACTCTAAGAGTGCATCCATCCAGCCCCAATACACTAAACCCTGCTGGGAGGTGGTCACACCTCCCTGTGACAGGAAACCTATTGTCAGGCCTTCCTCTGCTTGAGCTTGGCTCAGCAGCAGGAGGGCAGACTCGTGTCTGTGGCTGGCAGCATCCATTTTGTGCTGCCCAGGTCAAGAAAGCTGGTACCAGGTAGACCGGTGACCCACAGTAGTGGTTCTACAAGGGTGAAATCATACCTCCCACACCAGTTACTGGTGTGGAGGTATGATTCCAAGGTATTTGACACCAAACACAACATGTTTCTAAGCAGCCGTTTTAAAGTTAGCATTTACCGCGAGGTTATAATGCACTTAGACCTATATGTCTGGCTGCATCACAGACAACCCCAGAGAATGGTTTCCAAAGGCTGCAGAGGGGCTCTGCTCATGCAGGGGCACCCTCTCACGTAAAACCCAGCACCCTGCCTTCAGGATTGATAAGGCCTGCCATAGGGGTGACTGATAGGTTTTTAAGTGTAGTGATTTAGATAGATATAGTGAACCTATATCTAAGTAAGTGGTGCAAGCACCAGCTTACACAGGCTGCTGTAGCAGACCTGTTGTGTCATTTTGAATGGCCTCTCATGGGTGGCATAATACATGCTTCAGCCCATGGGAGACCTCTGGGATAGCTATGCCCAGGGTACATGGTGTACCATATACTAGGGACTTATAAGGGTACCCCAGTGTCCAATCTGGAGTTCACCTAAAGTACATGTATTGCAATTTACAGGAGAAAGCAGATAGACTGGGGTCCTGAATAGCAGGATCCCAGTCAGACTAGGCCAAAAACAGTGACACATCAGCAAAAAGTGGGGGTATCTATAAGAAGCAGATCCTACTCTCCTACAACAACCTCTGCCCATGAAGCATAGACACTCCTGGTATACCTTCCCTTAACACCCTCAAGAATAGGTACATCTGATAATGAATAGGCCAAAGATATGGGATCACAAATCCATCTGCTGATGGAAACATTAGAAGCAGTGCAACCTTGGTCTTTGGTACTAAAGGTTATGAACAAATGGTATAATGTTTTAAAGCAGCTGGACCTGTCTAAATAAACAGAAACCACCCTCTTAACATCCAAAAGATGCCACAATTCTCCCTCCTTGGAAGAAGGCAACAGCACCTTTTGCTGAACATGAAATTTAGAAAGAGCCTTGGGAAAAACGCAGGATTTGGACCTAAAATACTCATCTCTTCTGTAATATTAAGAAATTGTGATTTACACAGTAAGGCTGCCAACTTCCCAATTCTTCTAGCAGAAGTTATTGTCACCAGAAAAAAACACCTTCATAAGTAGGTACTTTAAGACCACCGAGGTTTATGGTTCAAATGGAGCTTCCTTTAAAGTCTTTAAGACCAGAGGTAGAGCCCAGGCAGGTAGAACTGGTTTGACCATAGAAATTGAGAAACTCTTCAATATTGTAATAACTAAGGGGTCAATTACGATGGCAATTGGATGTTCACCGCCGGGCCGGCGGAGGCACCCGCAGTACCGGCAGTGGACATCCGCCTGCCATCACAACCAGGAAAAACGCTGGTCACATTAGGATGGCGGTGGTGACCGCGGCGGTGGTAAATTCCCACCGCCGCTTTACTGCCGGTTGCCATCCGCACTCCTGCCTGGCGGACGGAGCAGGACCGGAATAATGGTGGCGGTGCAGAGGAGGCTCCGCTGGCAGGATTATGATGCCGGCGGTAGCCAGCATTTCCTCAGCGGTCAGACCGCCATTGAAAGGCATGCAGTGATTGTCTTCCGGGGGTCCGCTGCGGGCCCCCAATGTGTTGGGGGGTGTGGGTGCACTGGGGGGGTACCCATGGTCCCCCCTACATTTCCCTGTACCAGGTGGCAGGCACTGTGCAGTGCCTGCCACGCAGTGCAGGGAAATGCAGGACATGCTCCTTTCGGCATTGCAGCGGTGCTGCGGGCAGCAGCAACCGCCGCAATGTTAATGTCCGCGATCCGACCGCCGCGGTCGGATTTCGACAGCGGGTCATCGTAATTCGACCGGCGGTGATGTCGCGGTACATGCGGGCGTTCTTTTCCCGCTACCATGGCGGTCAGGGAGGTTTCCCGACCGCCATCGTAATAGGCCCCTAAGTCTTCATATCAAAGAGCTATCTCATCATTAGTTCTGAAAGCACTAATGGCTGCCCATTGGGCTCGGAGTGTAGAAATTGCCAAGTTCTTGACAAAGCCATTCTGAAGGAACTGCAAAACTGAAGCAATGTCAATGGCGGAAACTGAAACAGAGTTCGACTTACGCAAAATTCTTTCAGTAGTTTATGCATGATTTTAGAGTATAGGAGCAATAAGATATCTGAATTACTTCTGCCAAATGCTTAGGAATTCCTCTACTCTCAAGGCCTAAACTTTAAATTTCTAGACCGAGAGGGACAGACGCGACTGAGGAAGATCTCCCTGAAGTTGAAGAGGGGGGGAGGGGAAAGAGAAATCATCCAACATGGTTTCACTGCCATTTTCCTCAACCAAGGGACCCAGGCTCTGTGAATTCAAAATGGTATTACCACAATCACCTCCATTTTTATCCTCTTGAATTCTTGGGGCAAAGGTGAAATAAGTGGAATTGGTGGGAAGCCATACAGAGGATGACGCCATGGTATAAGGAGGACATCCACTAGGCCTGGGCATGAAATTCTGCTTCACTCGTAGAGTTTGCAGAGTTTTTCCCACTCCGTGCTACCTGTAGTGCATGGAGTTCTAAAAAACTCAAGCGAGGAACATCTTACTCCAGACCATCTCCTGGCATGATTTCTCAACACAGGCAGTCAAAAATGGCCACTAAACCACGAGTTGAGAAACCTTCCATTCGTGTTGAGGAAGCTGCCGCTCGAGTAGAACATCTACTCGAGTGGCAGAAAGAAGCAGCACCATTTTGTGCTGCGCGTGGTGCCGTTTGCTCTGATTTTACAGCACGGGACAAACACCCGGTGCTAAAAAATCAGCACGAACGATGCAACGTAACGCTCTCTCCACTTGCCGAATACCTCATAGAGCAGCAGAGTTTTTTTGTTACTTCGCGTAGTTCAGCGTAGAGTAACATTGAATTAATGAAATTGCTTTGATTACTCTGACATAATTAAAATTACTCCTAGGCCTACTCTGGCTTATTCTTTCCCCTTTTGTATGTAGCTTTCAAGGACAGAGGATGGTTCTCTGCCTAGAACCCCCTCTTCATTGTTACTAGATTGAGGGACATAGATCTTAAACCACCCTGTCTGTTCACATAGGACATAGCAGTCCTGTTGTCCTTCCTTATTAACACATTATGAGAAGGAGGTTTACAGACAACTAGATAACACCACATGTTACAAGAAGATACACAGGAATCTATATATAATTGCCACACCCAGAAAAAATGATAAGTTAACACATTGGAGGGAGATTGGGTTACTATTCGATTCTGAGTTTGATTTTTGTAAAAATCACCCATCCAAGATTCCCTGCCCAAAGTACCTAAAAAAGCTGAATTGCATGTATAAAAAGAACTGTGGGCACACGGCCATGGACCATTTTTTGACCACTAGAAGGGCCAATTATTTGGGGCATAATGAAATGCTATTGGAAATGAACGAACTAATTCTAACCTATATCTTTTTTCTCTACAATAAGGACTGGTACCAAGGGAATTGCCATGGGTTCCAAATTTGCACCATCCTATGCAAACTTTTTCATGGGTTGGGTGGAACATAGATATGCTTGGGCCCACATGGCTGCTGAATGGACTAAAGAGATACATTACTGGGACTATTACATCAATGATGTGATCATAATCTGGACAGGTATAAAGGAGCAAATGAGGGCCTATTTTGAGTGTTTAAATGAGAATCCTTTTAATGTCAAATTCACACTTAACATGTCAATATCCCGAATTCAGTTCCTTGATGTAGAATTCTACAAAGTAGGGAATAAACTACATAGTACCCACTTTAGGAAAGATACAGCTGTGAACAGCATTCTATACCATGACAGTGCCCATCCTCCATGCACGTAACGCGCGATCCCGTTTAGAGAAATGATCAGGTTGCGCAGAAACTGCAGTGATAATTACCAGTTTGAAGAACATGTGAGTCACCTATTAGATAGACCAGAGAGAAGGGGTTAGAGGAGATAAGATCTCCTGAAAGCAGCAAGTAGGGCAAGAAATACAAGCGCCAATACACTAAAGGTCCAATATATACCAAAGTCTAAGGACCGTCTTTCCTTCATCACTACCCACTCTAGAATTAACCATGAGGTGTTCAAAATTCTACATAAACACTGGCAAATCTTGAAGGGAGTACTGGGAGTAGGGACTTTAATTGAGAACAAGCCCTCCATACCATACAAAAGAAGTAAGACAATTTCTATGTCCGAGCTACACGGCACCACCAACACAGGACAAGAGAACTTGGCTTAAACGCCCAATAGGCTTTTATGCATGTGGGGAATGTAATGTGTGTCACTTAGGCCTGAACAAGAAAAAAGTGTTCAGTTACAACAGTTGTCATAAGTATGACATTCGTTTGTTCATGAATTGCCAGTCAACCTTTGTGGTGTATGTTATTGTCTATGGTTGTTCTAAAATCTATGTAGGAAACACGTCAAGACAATTGAGATCACGCATCCAACACCATAGAGCATGTATTAAACAAGATCTGACTTACACATTAGCATCACATGACTGTGAATTGGGGGCAAGCGGAGCCAAGTTTCGTTTCCATGGTATTGAACTAGTCGGTTCAGGCCCAAGAGGAGGAGGTAGAGAGAACTATGGCTGCAAGAGTGTGCAGCTAAATGGATGTGTAGACTTAGAGCGGTTCAATGGGGTTTAAACTTGGACAATGAATTGCCCTACTTTTTGTAATACCCCAGCTGCCTTTGGAGTGACCAAATAAGCAATGACACAAGTGGACTAATTTGTGAGATAGTGGGCCTGATTCACAGAACTAACTTACGTCAAAAACGTAAAGTTAGTACTTTTTGGTATTCACAGAATACACTTACTCATTTTGGTATTCACAGAATGCACTTACTCATTTTGGTATTCACAGAATGCACTTACTCATACTAACTTTATGTCCGCACTCGGGCCGGAGATTCCGGTCTGGTGGTGGAGATTCCGGCCCGGAGGTGGAGATTCTGGCCGGTTGTGGAGATTCCGGCCGGTGGCGGACTTTCCGCCACCGGCCGGAATCTCCACAACCGGCCGGAATCTCCACCATCGGGCCGGAATCTCCACCTCCGGGCCGGAATCTCCACCTCCGGGCCGGAATCTCCACCACCGGGCCGGAATCTCCGGCCCGAGTGCGGACATAAAATTAGTATGAGTAAGTGCATTCTGTGAATACCAAAAAGTACTAACTTTACGTTTTTGACGTAAGTTAATTCTGTGAATCGGGCCCATGATGTTTTCAGCTCATAAGAGCTGAAATGTCTTAATACACTGATATCATATGCATAGAGATGCTTGCTTTTTTGACTCCTTTCTGCACCTTTCAATATCGTATATGTCTTAATACACTGATGTCAAATGCCATAATGATGCTTGTTTTTTCTTTTTGCATCCTCTAATATCTTAAAAATGTCTTACCTAGTTTCACGTTTACCTGTGGAATGACCACAAATAATCAATGACATAAACAGGACCAACTGGTGAAGAACAGTGTATTTAGTTCTTAAGAGTTAACAAGTTTTAACACTCTGTAAAATTCCATAGAGATGCCATAGAGATGCCTGTGTTATGACTTCTTCTTGCACCTCTAATATCTTGTAGACGCTTCTCCTATTTTCCTCACATTTTACTTTCTTCTATAGGTACCCGATTAGTTATGTAGAACACCTGTTTTCGTTTCATGTTCATACATTTAGTAGATATATTCTTGAGAACCTCGGATTTGATGCTGTATTAGACTCTTTATATGGAATTATGATGCATGATTGAATTGATTCAGTTTTTTGGCACTGGTTTTGCCTAGTTGCGACAAACATATCGCTTAGGTACGCTTACGATATTTGGTGGTCCAGTGTTCACTAGAGGGGAGTTACGATGTTTGACGGCATTTTCTCTTCAACCACCATGCTCCTACTTGAGATGCGGTAAGGAACACAACCGACAACTAACCACACTTCCGGTGGTTTGCGGTCTAGTGCACATCAGAGGGATGGCATGACGCTATGGTATTTGATGGTCCAGTGTTCACTAGAGGGAAGATATGAGGCTAGATGGTGGTTTTCTTTTCAACCACCATGCTCTTACTTGAGATGCGGGAAGGAACACAACCGAAAACTAACCACACTTCCGGTGGTTTGCAGTCTAATGCACATGAGAGGGAGGGCATGACGCTAGACTCCTAATTGTACACTTCCAGAATGAGGCTTAGTCACATGGGCAGTAATACTTTTCTTGACTGGTCTCGGGTGTTAACAGGCAGGACTTATAAGATTTGAAATACGCTACTCGTGGCGCTGTACACGGGTAAGCCTTAGTGAATGTGTGTGGTGTGTCCTGGCCCGTTCATACTGCATTTCGGAATTAATTCTACTTTTCTGACGGTTTAAAAAAAAATAGTTGCTATAATATTTGGGACACACAAAAGTGGCTTTTGTTATGCTACAGTGGTGGGTTTGGAAAATAGACTATGTCTGTTTGTACAATGCTTGCACTATAACATATACTGTGGATTTACTTTGGGATTAGATGGACAAACTATTCATCTAAGTTTAGTCGCTATAAACAGTGCGCAAGTTATGAGTGCGTGGTATGACCGCGCGCTCTCGTAATGTTTACACGGGTTACTACTTCCTGTTGATGGGGCAGAATACTGTGCCCTAATCCACATGAGTACGCAGTATTATCACAGGCACTCGCAGTTTGTCTCGTCTTAAACATCTAACTTTAAGATGGCCGGAAGTTACAGTCTGCCGTGGGAGCGGCAATTATGCCGTTCCGAGTGTGCCGCAACAAATACGTTGAACTAGCCGCATTCAGTGCCGTAATTTGTGGTCTCATTAGAACTAAATAACTGTACATACTATCTAAATGTACCTCCTCATTAAAAATAAAGGCTTGATCTTATTCTCTGCAGTTTTAAGAAAAGGGTATTCACTTGTTTAGCAGATTGAGATGTCTTGACTAAAATGACCTTTTAATTTTGCATGTGGACAGCGATAACAGAACTGCAAGGACCCTGGATTTTGAGGCGCCTACAGCTGCTTCATGTGTGATTACTTCCTCAAACGAATATGCAATGAACTCTACCTCTTAAGTAATATAAATAAAAAAGGTTTTCCCTTTTAATAGTTGCAGGTTTGGATGGGACAAGAATTCCTAGGGACTTAAATCTCCACCTTTTTTTGGAGTGATCACGGGCTCGTTTGGGTGATTATAGTTCTAGTTTCAAGTTTATTTATTCAAGTGTTTAGTCTTTTTAAAACCATTACACTAAAATGCGTTTTTAGACACTTATTTTACAGAAATTTAAATATAAAAATATAAACAGAGACAACTATTTAAGATAAAAGTCTATTTAAAATACATTGCATGCCTCGTTAATTGATGTACTTGTACATATAAAATTTCTTTAAAACTACTGTACTGGGAAGACTGATTTTTCTTTATATCTAATAGTAATCCCGGAATTTCTTCTTTTTGAATGTGTGAGTGCCTTGTTCGAAATGTGATCTTTAAGGTTGACATTGCTCTAATGGCTGGATCATTACTGGAATGCAAATAATCTTTGAATGTTCTTAAATGATCTGTCATTCCTTAGGATCATTTTGTGTTATTAATCCTTTGTTTGCTCTATTTCTCTTAGATTAAGCTTTAGAATTTGTACCCTCTTTCAGACAAGGGAGATTGAGGTGTTGGAATAAAAATTAAGTTTTTATATTGTTTTACATAAGTTAGCATTTGCAGCACCATTTTGTGTAACAGGCGCCATTTTGTATCATGTTCGAAACTAATTATTCGCCATTTCTGAGAAATGGCCTTCTCTAGGTTATGTTTCTTCGGAATTGAGTTTCGCCACACTAATGAATGCACTGTTCTTATTAGCACATACCTTTCTTCTGAGATGTAAGCCTTCTCCCACCTGTCTAGTGGCGGGCACAGGCAGAGTAACCTTGAAAGATAGATAATGTGTGCCTGGCCTCAGAATCGAAACTTACTCCTCTGTAATTTACTGTCCAGCTGCATCTCTCTGGAAAATTCCATGATGGGCGTGTTTACTTGGGTTTGAAAATGTACATAATGTATCATTATGCTTGCTGTTGTCAGTCCCTCTGCAGCACTCCTTAGCGGCTGGGCAGATTGGGCTCCGCTCTTAGTGTACTTTGATTAAACAATTATTGGTTTGTATTCTCTACTGTCTGTCCGACTCTTCATTTTAGTGGAACGCTGAGAGGTGGCCATTAGTGGCCCGAGTGACCCGATTCGTGCCATTTCCTTCAGTTGGCGCCCGTACTGGGACTCCTTCGGATGAGTGACCCATCCCCTTCCGCGGACAGGGGGGGAGGTCGAGGCTATTGTCGGGTCAAACGGATGGATCAGGGAACCGTGCACGAAGAGTTCCTGACACTCGCAGCTGCCCCTTCTGTCCTGCCGGACAGTGCCTCGCCCAATGGTCATCCCGACTTGAGTCCTGAACGGCGAAACACTTGGATCTGAAGAGTCGGCAGTGGAGCATAGATTCGTTTGACCTGTATATATCAGATGAGTATGTTTTGGTTCTTTGTGGATATGGTACCATTTTGGTTCATATTTGATACGATCTAAAGACCGTCTTTGGGACAAAAGCAATTGCATTTGCTTTGCTAGGCATAAAATAGTGAACTTGTTTTCTTTTAACAATGCCTAGTTTCAGTAAACTGTTTGCCTTGTGATGTCGTTGTTGTTCTACTGATGCTCGACTGGAAGAAAGTCAGCCGGCGCCTCCAGAAGGCATTCCAAATTTTGATATGTATGTGAAGCATGGTCTTGGCCCTATTATGTTTAGTACATTATGGCACAAATATATGAGGGACAATGCCGAGTTGCAGTGGCCATTGACGGGCACTTTTGATGAACAAAAGATTGAGTATTTACAGGACAGTTGTTTAAGAAAAAAGTAGGCAGTCTACGTTTGATTCCCTCAGAATGTGGCAAAAGGCAGCTAAGCAGAGACGAATGAAGGCAGAGAAGGAAGTTCGGAAAGGGAGAATGCAGACGTTGACTCAGAAGGCTGTAGCATATGTTAGGGAAAAGCAGGAAAAGGGTGTTGAGTGTAAAGATAGAAGGTTTAGACTGCACATTGATAAATCGTATGTGGTTCAGGAAGAAGATGACGCTTTTGTTGAAGAATTATTAGATACCCAACCCCTGCCTCCATATGCCCCCCCAAAGAATATATCCCACTGTTCCAGTGCTTTCACAGCCGCCCGTTACAGTTGCTTCCACTGTTTCTGTTCCTGCTTCTACCATTGTTATTTCAACGGCTATGGCTTCGGCTCCTCCTCCTCTTCCTTCTGTTTCTTTGCCACCTGTGGCAACTGCGACTGTTAGTACCCCTGTCACACCTATTATCCCGGCATCTTTCTCTCCAGCTCTTTCTCCTACGATGCAACCCTCTGCATCGCTAGTACCTGGCATTTCCGTTGCTTCTCCTTCTTTGGTTTTTCATCCTCCGGTTTCCTTGAGTGCTGTGACGCCAGTGCGCAGGTTTGGAGATGTAGATTGGACAAAGTTTAAAGAGCGCATGGGTCCGTATGTACGGTCTGAAGTGGGAGATGAAGAGAAAAAGGTAGTAGTTAATCAGGCTGCGCAGTGGGGTCGTAATCCTATTTACAGTGTGTAAGATGTTTGGAGTGTGATGAAAGATTATGAGCCCTTTGCACAACAGAATGCCCTTAAGCATATGCCTGCTACGCTGATTAATCTTTGGGAGCAGTATTTCAAGGATACTGCGCCACAGGTTTTATATGATATTAAAGATCGTGTATATGCTAGTAATATGAAGCCTGGTCAAGTTTTTTGTAGTGTTACGACATTGATTGCTTACAGGGGTAGGCTGATTGAGAAGAGTCCCACCACGGTGTCCCAGTTTCCGATGAGAGAGGTTCATCCCATCTATCATCCTGCGATACCGGAATTAACAGATGGTCGTGGTAATGTTACTCGAGCGGCGGTGGTGGCCAAGTTTTAGGAGCAATGGGTTTATACTCCATGGAAAAGAAGTGAGGTTTTATCTCTTAAGACTCATTTACCAGATCCTAGGAAGAATCCCACTGCTTATTATAACGAACTGACTGAAGCTGCTTCTTCCACGGTATGGACTCTTGCTGATATTGAAATGTTCTTTGGCCTGCTTGTTCCGGTTGATATTTGGAGGCAGGTCCATACTCAAGATCATGTTCCGGAGTTGGGTGGTAGTTGGGGTCAAATTAAGGCATGGGATCAGGAAAGGAAGCCCGGTGATAAGACTCGAGCGGAGATTTTAGCGTTGCCAGGTCGCATAATTACATACATGCATTCTCTTATTCCGCAAAGAAAGGTGAATTGGGATAAATTGTCGGCCTGTCGGCAGAAGAAAGATGACAGTGTGTCTGATTTTTTCACTCGATTTGAAGGTACTTTTTAGATTATAGTGGACAGGATTTGTCCGTCGAAGGAGGTGTTCAGTTGTTTGTCAATAGATTTGTTTCTAACCTGCTTCCTGAAATTGCGACTCGATTGCAAGCGACTGAGAGTACTTGGTCCACCTCCTCTCCCTCTGTTATTTTGAATATGGCACAGTATTATGAGCAAAGGGATAATGAGGAAAAGGAGTGGACAGAGAAGAGACATAAGGATTTAAAGAAGATGGTGTTGTTACATCAGGATTTTAGAGGGAATGCTAGAGGACGTGGTGGTTCTGCCCAACAGCTTCCACGTACTATTAGGCAGCCAACAACTACGCCTTTGGGTCTGAATCAGTGTGCATACTGTAAAGAGGAGGGACATTGACGTAGTGAGTGTCCTGTGCTTTTGCAGAAGGTGGCAGGGGGCGGACGAGGTTCTCGTGGAAGGGGTCGTGGAGCTTGTGGGGCAGACAGGGTTCAAAATGCTGAGGCCTCACAGGGTCGTTCTGATAATAATTATTTTGATGATCCTCAGGATGGACAGTACTATCATGATGATTATGATATGGAGGAAGTGACAGGGATGTCCTACAGCTAGGACAGCCAGGGGCAGAGTGAGGGACCATTTCAGATACCTGTAGACCAGCGTGGTCCTTATGTAACAGCAGAAATGCAATGTTCGACTAAGGAATTTTTGGTGGACACAGGTGCGACAAAAAGTTCTGTTTCTCGAAATATGGTCCCTGGGGCGGCTCTGTCTGGCCATAATAATGTGTCGGTTGGTTTCTCTGGTGTACCGGTTGTAAGCCCCATTTCAAAACCTCTTACGTTGACTATTGGTCCTTTCACTGTGGATTCGTCATTCTTGTTGACATCTAATTGTGGTGAGAATTTGATGGGCTTGGATTTGTTGAAGAAATTGCATGCCACGATTAACTGTTCTCTGGCAGGTGTATACATGACCATGGGTCCAGATGTAGCCCATGCTAAGCAGTGTTTGTCCAAAGATGCACCCCTTCCTGTTGAGTTTAAAGTTGTGCCGCCCACTCTGTGGGCGACCGGCGACACAGATGTGGGATTATTGCAGATATCGCCGGTTTCGATACAGGTTAAGGATGGTGCTCTTTTGCCCCGTATCCCTCAGTATAAAATACTGCAGGCAGGTGAGTGAGCCTTATTGCAAATTATACAGGATTTGATGAAGAAGGCAGTGGTTGAGGAGACAACTACTAATATTTGTAATAGCCCTATCCTTCCAATGCTTAAAAGGTCGCCCTCAGGTTCTCCTAATGACCATGAAGATGTTTATTGTTTTGTGATTGATTTGCGCGAGGTTAATAAAATAGTGGTCCCTCAGTTTCCAGTGGTTCCTG
Source organism: Calotriton arnoldi (assembly GCA_963921515.1). Taxonomy (NCBI): domain Eukaryota; kingdom Metazoa; phylum Chordata; class Amphibia; order Caudata; family Salamandridae; genus Calotriton; species Calotriton arnoldi. The sequence continues at coordinate 889,224 of CAWUFW010006108.1, read as the reverse complement.
ACATTACCACTCTTCTGACAATGATTCCCTCTACTGATAAATTATTCTCTGTCATTGATTTGAAAAATGCTTTCTTTAGTATCCCTATTCATCCAGATAGCAGATATTTTTTGGGGTTTACACTAGCTGGTAGGAGTTTTAGATTCTGTCGAGCTCCTCAAGGCTATACTGAAAGTCCCAGTATTTATAGTCAGCCTTTGAAAAGTCAGTTGGATTTCCTATCTCTTCCCTCAGGTAATGTATTGGTGCAGTATGTTGATGACTTGCTCATCGCTTCTGACACGGAACAAGGTTGCAAAGACAGTACAGTTAAAATATTGTTGCATTTTGCCCAACATGGTCCTAAGGTGTCCCTTTCAAAATTTCAATATTGTCGACAGGAGGTTACCTATCTAGGTCACCTACTGTCGAAGGAGGGTAGGAGATTGACCCCGGAGCGCATCAGTAGCATTGTTAAAATGCCTATTCCACAAACTTAGAAAGATGTGCGCACTTTTATAGGTATCACTTCCTACTGTCGGCAGTGGATACCTAGCTATTCGTTACTAATTAAGCCTCTGCTTTCACTAACACTGAAGGATGTGCATGAGCCCCTGCCTTGGACGCCAGAATGTCAGCAATCGTTTGAGCAATTGAAAACTGTGCTTTGTTCGGCTCCAGTACTTGGCACCCCAGACTACACTAAACCGTTTGTGTTGTACGTCCATGAGATGGCTGGTTGTGCAATTTCTGTTTTAACACAAAAATTTGGAGATAAGCAACGGCCGTGTGCTTATTTCTCTGCTGTTCTTGACCCTGTCGCAAGAGCCCTCCCAAGCTGTCTAAGAGCGGTCGCCGCTGTGGTCGTATCTATTAGACAATCTGCTGGACTCGTATTTGATACTGACCTCACAGTTATGGTACCCCATGCTGTGGATACACTTTTGAATAAGACCAAGACACAGCCCCTCACCAGTGCACGTCTGACTGGTTATGAGTTAACTTTGTTTGCCAAACACATCACAATTAAAGGATGTGCCACTCTGAGTCCAGCCACGTTACTACCCCTCCCTTCTGAGAATGATGCAGTTGATACGCATGATTGCATCTTCCGGACGGAAGAAGAGACAAAAGGACGGGTAGACTTCACTGATGTTCCCTTATCTGACCCACAAGGGGAACTATATCTCGATGGCTCTTGTTTTAAATTACCAGATGGCACTACAACTGCTGCATATGCTGTCACTACGCTGCGTACAGTGGTTGAGACATCACAAGTTCCCTATCAGTCAGGCCAAGCTGCTGAGCTTGTAGCCCTAATCTGAGCTTGTGAATTAAGTGAGGGACTGGTTGTCAATATTTATACTGACAGCCAGTACGCCTTTGGAGTCGCCCATAATTTTGGGCGACTCTGAGCTGAGAGAGGGTTTCTTACTTCCCATGGCACCAAAATCCAGCATGGGCACCTTATATTGAGGCTCTTGTCTGCTTTGACCCTCCCTAAGAAGTTGGCTATGGTGAAGTGTAGTGCCCATCAAAAAGTCACTGACGATGCAGGTAGGGGAAACGCTTTTGCAGATCAGACAGCTAAGGAAACAGCTCGGACCAAAATGAAAAGAATGTTCGTAGCAGGTCCCGCTAGGTGGGTGCCTGAAATCACCATGTTTGAGGATACACTTGAGAACGTGAAAGAGGTACAGAGTGAAACTACAGTAGAGTAGTTGGCAGTGTGGCAAGAAAGTACAGCACAATTGAATGATGAGGGATGTTGGATTGACAAGTAAGGGAAGCAAAGATGGATGTTGCCAGATGTATATGTACTCCCTGTAGTGACGATGGCTCATGGCCCAGCCCATATTAGTGCAAAGGGTATTTGCAAATTGTTAGACCCTATATGGGAGAATGATAGCATTGCAAAAACGACTGCACATTTAGTGAAGTACTGTATGGTGTGCATGATGGTACTCTCAAACTGAAAATGGCAAAGATCCAGGAGACAACAGGGTTACAGTGGTCAGATGCCCTGCCATTAGCTCTTTTGTCAACAAGAACTACAGCACATTCTAGGACAGGATTTTCACCGTATGAGGTCGTGTTTGGATGCCCGGCAAATGTCTGGGACGTCCCACGTCCTCGACAGTTTTCTGATACTGATTACCCCTTGTTCATTGATTACCTCTGCCAGTTAACTGAAATTTTGCGTTCTATTCACCAACAGGTCCGTGAGTCCCTGCCAGCTATCCCAGAGGGGCCCGGACACGATATTCAGCCCAGCGATTATATCTTGGTTCAGAATTTTCAGAGGAAGAAGAGTTTGGAACCACGCTGGAAGGGGCCGCTCCAGGTCTTGCTGGCAATCCGCACGGCCATTAAAGTTTCTGGGTGCAAGAACTGGATCCACGCCTCCCATTGTAGGAGGGTACCCCTGCCATTACCCTATGATCAGTGGGTTAAGGAGGGGGTTGCTGACCAGGAGTGTGAACAGATTCCTCGATTTGTTCCATTCAGCGATGCTGTCCTTACATGGACGCAAAGTGATAAGGAGAATGACGACATCCTGAACGAGGCTGTCCCATCAGAGATAAGAGCTATTCAGGAACCCCTTTTTGCTGACCCCTCTGTGCCTAGAGTCACCAGGTACAATCTGCGTCCTCGGCTGAGGAATAATGCACCCAAAGAGAAGTCAGATTAGTTAGGGATGGACTGTGTAAGTTAGGGTCTACTTTGCCATAGTACCAACGGAGTTAGTTTGAGGTGATGTGAGATTTGTGCACTGTTTGAACATTGCACAGGATAGATTAAGCATATCCCCTTGGGGGTACATTATCCTGATTGGCGTGGGATACACCAAGAGCTTAGGACTGAGCAAGCTCCACCGCCGGTGCTCAAGAGCGCCAACGTTTGATGAACAATAGGAGCCTGTACTAGTGAGGCTCTGATGGACACTGGAAACTTGTATATTTCTTTTGCTGGCAATTCGCCCCCTTGCTTTATTAGTTACTATGCAACCCTTTGGCAGAATGGTTGCTGACGAAGAGCAGCCAGTAATTCCCCTTGTTCATGTACGAAAATCTTGGCCTACCAAGCAAAAAATACTCTGCGTTGTTCTTATGATGTTGTTGTTGTTGATCTTGGGCGGGGTGTCTTGGGTTTTGGAATGTGATCAGAATGCACCATCATGTACTAGACGCAAGATTGTTTCTCAAGTTCGTACAAAAAGGGCAGTCCCGAGGAATGTATTTCTAGACACACATAAAAGGTTCTTTGGGGGAAGGTACAGCTTGTTATCCTACCGAATCTATTACAAGTTTATGGACTGCTTACCCATTGTCATTGGTCAATTATACGTATACTCGACAAGCCCACTTTGTAGAGGTAAGAGGTGAGTTTGGACTGGGGTATCCCGGTCCTTGTCTATATTATAGGAAGCCACGAGGAAAGGGATATCCGGGTTGTGACAATACTACATATTGTGATAATTTGTATATGAGAGAACAGAACATTACTTTGGTAGGATGGCATTAGCAAGACCTGACAGTTGCACGAAAAGCCGGATATTATCCCGCTTGTTGTCCAATAGGAAACAGCACTGATGCATTTCTGTATGTCAATTGTTCTGGGATAATATTGTTCAAAAATACAATGTCTCTAGAAAAAAGGAAGGATCCAAGCACGGTAGGATTGAACGGATCATTGACATAATATCGACAGACATAATATCGACCTACCAAAATATCGTGACAAAAATATCGATTACACTAATATCGACTTCCTATACTTAATTAAAAAACACACAAATATCGACTACAAAATATCGTAAAACATTTATATTGTTTTCAACATTATCGAACTCAAAAATATCGGGATAAGTAATATAGCACACATTAAATAAACATACAAAATAACAAAATTATCGTAAAAAAAATATATCAACAAGTTAAATAATTTATAATAACTCAATACATACCCCCAAAATATCAAAGTAGTAATAACACACTTAACAAACATTATTAATCACTTAACACATATTTCAAAAAATATCAAAACAATTTCTTCAACATTTATAATTACACAAATATTATTTACTACTGCAAACATAATATTAGAAATAAAATGTAACTCTTTAACATTTAAAAAGTTATAAATATCAAATAATATAGTACACCATTTTTTTTAATTTAAAAAGTAACTGAAACGTAATGAGCATTTTCCATATATAGAAAACAACTGACAAATTAATTAAAACAAACAACTAACAACCAATTAAATACACATACAATTAAAATAACCCAATAAGATTGAAACAATAATTAATAACACACTATATAAACACACAGAAATTCAACATTATTTTACCTTGCAACCAAAAAATAAACAATAAGGAGAAACTCTGCCGGATTGCTGACCCAACACTAAACTACATTACAGAAAACTTGGATTACATCTCCACAAAGTAAGTTGAAAAGCATTTTAAAACAACTGCTACTAAAAATGCTGTGAAAAAAATGTTATATGAACAAAGGGGTCTAATACGGTGGCGGTCGGATGTCCACCGCCGGGCCAGCTGTGGCGCCTGCCGTTCCGGCGGTGGACATCCTCCCGCGATCGCAACCAAGAAAACCGCTGGTCAAATTAGGATGGCGGTGGTGACCGCGGCAGTGGGAAATTCCGACCGCCGTTTTTCCGCCAGTTGCCATCCGCACTCCTGCCTGGCGGATGGAGCAGGACCGGGATAATGGTGGCGGTGCAGAGCAGGCTCCGCCGGCAGATTTATGATGCCGGCGGTAGCCAGCCTTTCCTCAGTGGTCAAACCGCCATTGAAAGGCATGCAGAGATTGTATTCCGGGGGCCCGTTGCGGGCCCCCAATGTGTTGGGGGGGTGGGTGCAACGGGGGCGTACCCATGGTCCCCCCCTACATTTCCCTGTACCAGGTGGCAGGTACTCTGCAGTGCCTGCCACGCAGTGCAGGGAAATGCAGGACATGCTCCTTTCGGCATTGCGGCGGTGCTGCGGGCAGCAGCAACTGCCACAATGTTAAGGCCCGCGATCAGACCGCCGCGGTCGGATTTCGACCGCCGGTCATCGTAATTCGACAGGCGGTGATGTCGCGGTCCATGCGGGCGGTCTTTTCCCGCTACCATAGCGGTCAGGGAGGTTTTCCGACCGCCATCGTAATAGGCCCCATAATAATTAATATGTACTTTTTTAAATTTTATCTCCTCTACAGATAATTCTGAACAACCTCAAAGAACAGCAGAACAGTGTGAAAAGTCAATTTACAAATAAGGCAAGTATTACTCTGAGATTAACTAAAACTTATTTTTTTAAATACCAAACAGAAGAACTACCTAACCACAACTCCCCTCTCCCCCCAGCTAAAATTGCAATAAAACAGATTAATTAATATTACTCTTTTTTTAACAGGAATCTCTACAGAAAAACCAAAGCCAAACAGCAGAGGAAAACAATCAACATTGAAAAATGTCTTCAAATTCAACATTGTAAGTATAAAATTGACAATGTTCACTTTCAGAAAATAAAACATAACAGTAAATATTTTATTAATTGTTATATACATTTCTCTTAGCATTTGAAGCACCACCATGACAGAAAGGGCCCAATTCACTACTTCCCAAAAGGAAAATTATTATTATGTTATATGGGGTATGTGTACACCCAAGAAAAGCAAACAGGGGACAAAGTCAACTGGAAATGTAGGAAATATTATTCTAACAAATGCTATGGAAGGGCTGCTACAAAGGCAACAACTGTATTATATGTTAGAGAACATAACCCCCCTAACGTAGCTGAAATTGAAGTTAAAAATGCTATTGAAAATATAAAAGAAATTACTACTGCATCTCAAAAGCCCACAACAGAAATCCTTAAACAAATGCTTCCCAGAGTTCCTGAGCATGCAACTCACCAAATGCCCTCAATATCCTCATTAAAAAGAACTAGAACTAGAACTAAAAAAGAAACCGCTACCACCAAACCTATCCCCAAAACCTTTGCTGAAGTAGAAATACCACCTGAACTCACAGTTACACATACTGAAGAACAATTTCTTCTCTATGACAATAAATCAGCTGAATAAAGAATAATAATGTTTGAGACTCCCACAAATTTACTAAAATTACAAAACTGTGAGACATGGATGATGGGTGGGACTTTTAAAATATGTCCCAAACCATTTTACCAGCTTTATACAATACATGGACTATTTCAGCATACAAACATCCCCTTCATATATGCTCTACTGCCAAACAAGCAAGAGCAACCTATGTTGGGGCATATTATCAAGAACGGCGTTAGAATTATCGCCGCTTTAGCAGCAGAAAACTGCCGCTAAAGCAGCGATAATGGGCTTGATAATATGCCCTTGAGAATTCCAATAGAAGCCCATGTTGACACCAGAACATGGGCTTCTATTGGAATTCTCAAGGGCATATTATCAAGCTCATTATCGCCGCTTTAGCGGCAGTTTTCTGCCGCTAAAGCGGCGATAATTTTAACGCCGTTTCTTGATAATATGCCCCGTTGAACTTTTAAATAGAGTAAAGCAAGAAACTAACAATTATTTTCCCCAAAAATAATAGTAGATTTTGAGCAGTCAATGATACAAGCAATACTAAAAAACTACCCTCACACAGCAATTCAAGGTTGCTACTATCACTTTAACCAATGCATTTGGAGGCACCTCCAAAAATCTACATTGAGGGGTCGATTACGATGGCGGTGTTTGGCACATCCGCGGTGCTGGCGGTGGCAGAAAACGTCTATTTCCTCACTCCTGCGGCGGTCCTCGCGTCCGCCATATTACAATGGGCAAAGATAGCGCATTTTCCATCCGTCGCGGTGTTTCCGGTTCCGCCAGAATTTTCGTTCCACAGCGGTGACGGAGGGAGCCAATAGAGAAAGACCACCGTGCGGAATGACGTGACGACCGCCGGACAAATCACGATGCCTATAACAGCCTATCCGAACGCAGCGGAGAAACCAGCCACCCAGAGACGGCGGAAGCACAACTGCGGAGATACAAACTCAAATCCGAGGCACCTCCACACATTCCTGGCCGCCATGGATCCAGCTCTACAAGCCCTTCTGCTGCTGTACCTCATCCATTACCAGCAGATAAGATGCCGTCGCGGTCAACGCCGCAGGTAAGTCAACAACGCATCCCCTCATACAAACACAACTATTGTGCAGAAATACGTGTCCTGTCTACATCAGACACCCTGGTGGAGACAGGAACATACCCCCCAGTGTAAGCACACATGTCCTGCACGTCACAATTTGACACCTCTGTATCGGGGTCACCCATTACCATAGAAATCACTGCAACTAGCCCAGTCGTGCCGGTCATCTCACCGCAGCGGTGAAGCCGTGGGAAAACCTGCCCACAATGTAGTAGGAGTTCAGGACATTGTCCCAGACAAGCAAGACCAACATCACAACATCCACACCACATGTAACAGAAAAGAAGCACCACTTAGCACAACAAATCTGCAGCAAGAAGTCATGTGCAGGGACACTGTCTACAGTGACATCTCATTAACATCACCAGGAACTGAATAGGAACATGAGTGTGGGGTGAGGCAAGAGTCCCTCAAAAATGACTATAGTCGTTATTGCACACAAATAAGGGTCAGTCCAGTCCACATACAATGTGGAACAGAGGAGGGCAGACCAAGTAGGGTGTGTATGTGTACTTCACAGTAGGCCAACAAGGTTTTGGAATGAGTTAGTGAGCCCGGGTAGATGACACAGCACATCACACACCACTGCCACACAATCACACATCACCACAGCCCCCAATCAGACATTGATAGGCCCATCACATACAATTGCAAAAACAACAGTTGATGGACAGAATGCAGAACAATGTCATACATTCACCCCAGTACAGAGATCTGGGCCTAAATACATCGTTTTTTTGCTCACCATGCCATTCCAGTTTGAACCCAGCCATATGCAAATCAGTCTTGACCCTGTGCCTCATGGGAACAGTCCAGCCGAACTGCCAAGCCAGGTCCTCCCTGGACTGGAAACAAGCATCCTAGGACCGGTTTCGGGGTTTCACCCCTCTTCAGCCAGGATAGCTTGATTCCAGTGGCATGGAGAGCACAGGACCCACGTCTGGGCATACCCGTCCCACTCGGGGTGACAAATGCAAAAACAACAGTTGATGGACAGAATGCAGAACAATGTCATACATTCACCCCAGTACAGAGATCTGGGCCTAAATCCATCGTTTTTTTTGCTCACAATGAACCCAAAACCGGTCCCAGGATGCTTGTTTCCGGTCCAGGGAAGACATGGCTTGGCTGTTCGGGCTGGACTGTTCCCATGAGGCACAGGGTCAGGCTGATTTGCATATGGCCATGTCTGAACTGGGGTGGCGGAGTGAGCTAAAGAATGATGATGGATTTAACCCAGATCAGTTGACTGGGGGTGAGTGCTTGCAATGTTCAACACTCCGTCCATCATCCCCTTTGGTTTTGCTATGTTCGCCCTAAGTTGGCAGGGTATGCCCAGACGTGGGTACATTGCTCACTTTGCCACTGGATTCAAGATAGCCTGGCTGATGAGGGTTATGAACCCGAAACCGGTCCCAGGATGCTTGTTTCCGGTCCAGGGAAGACATGGCTTGGCAGTTCGGGCTGGACTGTTCCCATGAGGCACAGTGTCAGACTGATTTGCATATGGCCATGTCTGAACTGGGGTGGCGGAGTGAGCAAAAGAATGATGATGGATTTAACCCAGATCAGTTGACTGGGGGTGAGTGCTTGCAATGTTCAACACTCCGTCCATCATCCCCTTTGGTTTTGCTATGTTCGCTCTAAGTTGGCAGGGTATGCCCAGACGTGGGTCCCTTGCTCACTTTGCCACTGGATTCAAGATAGCCTGGCTGATGAGGGTTATGAACCCGAAACTGGTGCCAGGATGCTTGTTTCCGGTCCAGGGAAGACATGGCTTGGCAGTTCGGGCTGGACTGTTCCCATGAGGCACAGGGTCAGACTGATTTGCATATGGCCATGTCTGAACTGGGGTGGCGGAGTGAGCTAAAGAATGATGATGGATTTAACCCAGATCAGTTGACAGGGGGTGAGTGCGTGCAATGGTCAACACGCCGTCCATCATACCCTTTGGTTTTGCTATGTTTGCCCTAAGTTGGCAGGGTATGCCCAGACGTGGGTCCCTTGCTCACTTTGCCACTGGATTCAAGATAGCCTGGCTGATGAGGGTTATGAACCCGTTACCGGTCCCAGGATGTTTGTTTCCGGTCCAAGGAAGACATGGCTTGGCAGTTCGGGCTGGACTGTTCCCATGAGGCACAGGGTCAGACTGATTTGCATATGGCCATGTCTGAACTGGGGTGGCGGAGTGAGCTAAAGAATGATGATCAATTTAACCCAGATCAGTTGACTGGGGGTGAGTGCTTGCAATGTTCAACACTCCGTCCATCATCCCCTTTGGTTTTGCTATGTTCGCCCTAAGTTGGCAGGGTATGCCCAGACGTGGGTCCCTTGCTCATTTTGCCACTGGATTCAAGATAGCCTGGCTGAATAGGGTTATGAACCAGAAACCGGTCACATGATGCTTGTTTCCGGTCCAGGGAAGACATCAATCAATCAATCAATCAATCACGGCATTTATAGAGCGCGCTACTCACCCGGGAGGGTCTCAAGGCGCTGGGGGAGGGGGTAAGTTACTGCTCGAACAGCCAGGTCTTGAGCTGCTTCCTGAAGGAGAGATGGTCCTGGGTTCGCCGAAGGTGAGTGGGGAGGGAGTTCCAGGTCTTGGCTGCCAGGTAGGAGAAGGATCTTCCTCTGGCGGTGGTTCTGCGGATGCGTGGTACGGTGGCGAGGGCGTGGCTGGTTGATCGTAGCTGGCGGGTGGGCGTGTAGAAGGTCATGCGGTCGTTGAGGTACTTTGGGCCCAGGTCGTGGAGGGCCTTGTGTGCGTGGATGAGGAGTCTGAACGTGATTCTCTTGCTGACGGGGAGCCAGTGCAGGTCTTTCAGGTGTCCGGTGATGTGGCTGTGTCGGGGGATGTCCAGGATGAGTCGTGCGGAGGCGTTCTGGATGCGCTGGAGTCTTTTTGAAGTTTGGCTGTGGTTCCGGCGTAGAGGGTGTTCCCATAGTCCAGTCGGCTGGTGACGAGTGCCTGGGTGATGGTCTTCCTGGTTTCAGTGGGGATCCATCTGAAGATCTTGCGGAGCATGCGCAGGGTGTTGAAGCACGAAGATGAGACGGCGTTGACTTGTCTGGTCATCGACAGGGAGGAGTCCAGGATGAAGCCCAGGTTTCGTGCGTGGTCCGTTGGCTTGGGCGCGGTGCCCAGGGGCCGGGGGCCACCAGGAGTCGTCCCAGGCGGAGGGTGATGAGCCCAGGATGAGGACTTCCGTCTTGTCTGAGTTCAGTTTAAGGCGGCTGATCCTCATCCAGTCGGCGACGTCTTTCATCCCGTCGTGTAGGTTGGCTCTGGCGGTGGTGGGGTCGTTGGTGAGGGAGAGGATCAGCTGGGTGTCGTCGGCGTAGGAGATGATGTTGAGGTTGTGTTGGCGTGCGATGGCTGCGAGGGGGCTCATGTAGACGTTGAAGAGGGTTGGACTGAGTGAAGATCCTTGTGGAACGCCGCAGATGACTTCGGTGGCCTCGGATCTGAACGGGGGAGGCGGACTCTCTGGGTTCTTCCGGCGAGGAACGAGATGATCCATTCCAGTGCTTTCTCTCGGATTCCGATGTTGCTGAGGCGCTTCACTAGGGTGCGGTGGCAGACGGTGTCGAACGCCGCGGAGAGGTCCAAGAGGATGAGGGCTGCTGTTTCCCCGTTGTGGTTTAGGGTTCTGATGTCGTCGGTGGCTGCGATGAGGGCGGTCTCGGTGCTGTGGTTGGCCCGAAACCCGGACTGCGAGGGGTCGAGGGATCCATTCGTCTCGAGGAAGGCGGCAAGCTGTCTGTTGACGGTCTTCTCGATGACTTTGGCCGGAAACGGAAGGAGCGAGATGGGACGGTAGTTCTTGAGGTCGGTGGGGTCCGCCGTTGGTTTCTTCAGGAGGGCGGTAAGCTCGGCGTGCTTCCAGCTCTCCGGGAAGGTGGCGGTGTGGAAGGAGGAGTTGATGATGTCCCGGAGATGGGGTGCGATGGTGGCGTCGGCTTTGTTGAAGACGTGGTGTGGGCAGGGGTCGGTTGGTGATCTGGAGTGGATGGAGTTCATCGTGCGGGTGGTGTCTTCGGTGCTGATCGGGGTCCAGTTGCAGAGGGTGGTGGTGGCGGGCGTTGGTTCGGCGGTAGGGTGCGTGGTTTGTGCGTCGAAGCTGTTATGTATGTCGGTGATCTTGCGGTGGAAGAACGCGGCGAGTGAGTTGCAGAGGTCTTGCGAGGGGGTGATGTCGTTGTTTCCGGCGCTGGGGTTGGAGAACTCTTTGACGATGCTGAAAAGTTCCTTGCTGTCGTGGGCGTTGTTGTCCAGTCGTTCTTTGAGTGCCGACTTCTTGGTGGCACGGATCAGCTGGTGGTGTTTGCGGGTGGCGTGCTTGAGGGCGGTCCTGTTGTCTGTGGTCTGGTCGAGTCGCCAGGTTTTCTCGAGAGTGCGGCAGTTCTTCTTGGATTCCTTGAGTTCGTTGGTGAACCAAGGGGTTTTCTTGCTTCCGGGTCTGCTGGGAGGGTTTTTTAGTGGTGCGAGGTCGTCGGCGCAGGCGGTCAGCCACTTGGCGAGGTTGCTGGCTGCTTCGTTTGGGTCCGTTGTGTTGGTGGGTGTGTTCTGGCTGAGGGAGGCGGTGAGCTGCTCGGCGGTGATCTTGCTCCAGCTCCGGCGGGGAGCCTGTTGCGGGTGGTGGTGGGTCGCAGTCTTTCTGAAGCTGAAGTGGACGCAGCTGTGGTCGGTCCAGTGGAGTCCGGTGGCGTGGCTGAAGGAGATGTGCTTGCTGGAAGAGAAGACGGGGTCAAGCGTGTGGCCGGCGTAGTGGGTGGGCATGTTCACCAGTTGCTTGAGTCCGAGGTTGGCGAGGTTGTCCAGCAGGGCGGTGGTGTTTCTGTCGTTGTTGTTCTCCAGGTGGAAGTTGAGGTCCCCTAGGAGGATGTAGTCGGCGGAGGGCATGGCGTGCGGGCTGATGAAGTCTGCGATGTCTTCGCTGAATAGTGTGCGTGGTCCCGGGGGTCTGTAGATGAGGGTGCCTCGGAGGGTGGTCTTGGGGTCAGTGTGTATCTGGAAGTGTAGGTGTTCGGCGGCGGTGAAGGTCTCGTCGGAGTTAGTCGAGATGCGGATGGTGTTCTTGTGTACAATGGCGATGCCTCCTCCCGTCTGGTTGACGCGGTCCCTCCGGGTGATCTTGTATCCGTCCGGGATGGCTATGGCGATGTCGGGCGCTGAGGAGGCGTTCATCCAGGTTTCGGTGAGGAAGGCGACGTCCGGTGCTGTTGCGTCGAGCAGGTCCCAGAGTTCCACGGCGTGCCTGTGGACGGAGCGGGTGTTCAACAGGATGCATTTCAGGTGGTTGCTGCTGGTGCACGTCTTGGCGGGGGTGGTGCACGTCCGGGGGCAGGTGAATCGGCAGGCTTGGCAGGTGAAGGGTCTGTGGGTGAGTCTCGGTGAGGCTCGGTAGCAGGCAGGGTTCCGGCCGGCATTGAGTGCGGTGAGGGTGGCGGCGTCGTAGGTCCGTCGAGTAGTGTTGCATCGGTGGGATCCAGGGGTTCTGGCGCTGGGCGCGGTCCAGGTGCCTTCGGCGCGCCCGCGGCGCGCCCGCTGCGCACGTCCGCTGCGCACGTCCGCTGCGCGGCCGCGCAGCGGCCGCCATTTATGGGGAGGTGGGAGGGAGGAGCAGCTGGGAGGCGGGAGGCAGGGGCAGCGAATGGGCAGTCAGGGGGGCGGGGCCGCAGGGGACGCAGCGGCGGGAATGGCGAGAGGCAGCGGGGGCACAAAGTACAAGGGGAGAGAAAAACAGACAAATTACAGTACAACGCTAATGGGGCAGCGAGGGGCACAGAAAGGAAAAAGGGGGGGAGAAAACAGACAAATTACGAGTACAACGCTAATGGGGGCAGCGAGGGGCACAGAAAGGAAAAAGGGGGAGAAAACAGACAAATTACGAGTACAACGCTAATGGGGGCAGCGAGGGGCACAGAAAGGAAAAAGGGGGAGAAAACAGACAAATTACGAGTACAACGCTAATGGGGCAGCGAGGGGCACAGAAAGGAAAAAAAGGGGGGAGAAAACAGACAAATTACGAGTACAACGCTAATGGGGCAGCGAGGGGCACAGAAAGGAAAAAAAGGGGGGAGAAAACAGACAAATTACGAGTACAACGCTAATGGGGCAGCAAGGGGCACAGAAAGGAAAAAAAGGGGGGAGAAAACAGACAAATTACGAGTACAACGCTAATGGGGGCAGCGAGGGGCACAGAAAGGAAAAAAAGGGGGGAGAAAACAGACAAATTACGAGTACAACGCTAATGGGGCAGCGAGGGGCACAGAAAGGAAAAAAAGGGGGGAGAAAACAGACAAATTACGAGTACAACGCTAATGGGGGCAGCGAGGGGCACAGAAAGGAAAAAAAGGGGGAGAAAACAGACAAATTACGAGTACAACGCTAATGGGGGCAGCGAGGGGCACAGAAAGGAAAAAGGGGGAGAAAACAGACAAATTACGAGTACAACGCTAATGGGGCAGCGAGGGGCACAGAAAGGAAAAAGGGGGAGAAAACAGACAAATTACGAGTACAACGCTAATGGGGCAGCGAGGGGCACAGAAAGGAAAAAGGGGGAGAAAACAGACAAAATACGAGTACAACGCTAATGGGGCAGCGAGGGGCACAGAAAGGAAAAAAAGGGGGGGAGAAAACAGACAAATTACGAGTACAACGCTAATGGGGGCAGCGAGGGGCACAGAAAGGAAAAGGGGGAGAAAACAGACAAATTACGAGTACAACGCTAATGGGGGCAGCGAGGGGCACAGAAAGGAAAAAAGGGGGGGAGAAAACAGACAAATTACGAGTACAACGCTAATGGGGGCAGCGAGGGGCACAGAAAGGAAAAAGGGGAGAGAAAACAGACAAAAATACAGGCACAACGCAAATGGGGCAGCGAGGGGCACAGAAAGGAAAATGGGGAGAGAAAACAGACAAAAATACAGGCACAACGCAAATGGGGCAGCGAGGGGCACAGAAAGGAAAATGGGGAGACAAGCAAAGAAATACGGGCACCGAGGCCACAGGCGGAAGGGCGATCTTACCAGCAGCAGCAGCGGGCGGACAACACAGGCGGAGCTGTGTGGTGGGGGAGCGACCTACCTGGCAAGGTCAAAGGACATGGCTTGGCAGTTCGGGCTGGACTGTTCCCATGAGGCACAGGGTCAGACTGATTTGCATATGGCCATGTCTGAACTGGGGTGGCGGAGTGAGCTAAAGAATAATGATGGATTTAACCCAGATCAGTTGACTGGGGGTGAGTGCTTGCAATGTTCAACACTCCGTCCATCATCTCCTTTGGTTTTGCCATCACATACAATGGCAGACCATATCACACAATGACAGCCCATACCATGCAACACAGAACAACATTTCTGACTCAAACAGGAAAATCAAAGTAAGCACCACTGTGCATTTCACTCACAAGTGCACTGCTGAAATTAATGATACCATGTGAGTATGTCCAGTACATCAACAACACTGACTACACTGCCAACTCACAGAACACCCACACACCATCACTCCACCTCAACAAAGGGAGCACCAACTACTAAGTAGTGAATGAATGCCACAGTGTCAGGAAGAGTCCATCTTGACAGCAGGAAACTCTCACCTGACACTCAGGACAACCTTCATCCTCACACCTACCTTCCACTCATGTCAATCAAAGTGAGTAATTTAAGAAATGAAGAGTCACTGTGCAGATTAACAACCATGGAACTGTGCACACTGCATGACAAGGCCCTCAGACAGCTCACACACTGAAATTTAGCCTCATAGACATATCATAAGTCAGCAGCAATGTGTGACAATAAATAGACTAGCCTAAAGTGGAGTGCCCAGTGCAGGAAACATGGAGAAACACACATAGCATTTGTACATGACATGCAACAGGAGCATCATATCACACTACACCTAAGCCCAAAAATGTGACATGGGTGGCACAGTGTTTGAAATTGAACTAAAGTAACATTTGTGCAATATCCCTGTCATACAGCAATGCAAGCTATGCATTGGTCCAGGAATGATAGGAACTGTCATAAGCCATACAGTGAACAGCCCCACAACTGTGTCAAGTCCCTTTACATGTGCATGCCACCAGCACAACACTCATGGCTCATTGTCACACTCCCTAACTGTCAAACCCAAGTATGACCTTCACGCATACCCCTCATCTATCCATCTCACACCTTCACTACTCAACACCTGTGGGAAACACAGATAAAGGTGCAAATAAGGTCCTGTGAGTTTCCTGTTAACCAATCACACACCCTGGTGTGTATCTACAAATGTCAGAATCCCACTCAGGGATGTCTGTACCAATGCTGATCCAAACCCAATTGCCAAACACGTCTCACAAATAACATCCAAAGAAGTCCAACAAGCTCAGCCATGTGCAGGCAAACAGTGGATAGGAAATGTGACCCTAGACACCACAGGAATACACAACATTTACACTCTGGTCAACTGCACAGACACCTTCCCCCAACCCAATCTGAAAATGCATCATCAAATGCCAATCATGAACAGTAACTGTGAAAAATACAACAAATCTGCTAACACAGACATACACACTACACCAGTTACCAAGTGAGCATGCTGTTCGTGTGTAGCACAAGCATGCACAAGCACACTCCTGACAAGTGACAGGTCAAAATAGGACATAGCACTATTGTGCACTCAAAACAAGATCATTAACAAGACTCCACATTGCTGCATGTGACATTCACACAAGAAAAGCCCACTACACATCCAACACACATCAGAATGTATTACAATGCACAAACTCCTCACACATAATGTCATGCAAATATAACATTACACACATATGGACCTGTCAGTAGAAAGAGCCAACACAGGCCAAAGACTGCATCCATCCACAACAAAAACACAACATATGCACATACAAAATCATCACATAGCAAACTCAGCTGGACATCAGGGGGACTCACAACTGGCAAGGACAAGGCAACATACACTGACAGCAAGCAAGCGCTGGGACGCCCCGATGTTGGGGCAGCCATGCGCTTTATAAATTCACCTAACATAACATAACAGTGCATGCACAGTAAGCAGTGTGTGAACACCAACAAAACCAGTATCACACATGTCTGAGTGCTCCACCATGAACTTCCACACCACAAATCATCACAGAGCACAGATCACATCACACTCAGGAAGGGTGGCAGTACCTCAGCAAACAGACATACACTTTAGCTATCACCTACTGCTGCACAACTCAGGAAAACACAGATGCATCCAACATGACTAGAGGACTGTGCTGGTAAAACATATGCACTGTACATGAGCAACCATGACTGCAATCAAGTAGAAGAAAACCCCACATAACAAATGGTGAAACAGTCCTGAGTGGCACATTGGTCCTGGGCACAGATCATCCTCCCACAGTACAGTGTCACACTATGAAGTGGTGGGGAGGGTCACACACTGGCAGAGCATAGGGTGGAAGATATTTGACTGAAGTGGTGTGTACATCACTATTGGATAGGTAAGGAGTGTACAGTGCAAAAACACATAGAGGAGTAACTCACAATGTGTAGGCATCAAATGCCCCTATAGGGGATGGAATGACTCTTCATACCACATACTTGTGCCTAAAATGTGTCAAGTGACAGCAATGTATGAGAAAATTCACATATAATGTCAGTTTGCATGAGTAGGTCAGCACAGTGAGCACAAACGTAAACAAGAGCCATGGCAGATCAACCAACACAACACAGACATGGCAGTGACACACTCTGCATACTCACAACTGACAACGACAACAAGTAGGTGTACCCCAGGATTGCAAGGTCACACTGACACACTGCACAGTGCCCAACAAACAACTCCAACATGTGCCCACAATCTAAAGCACATGGCTGAGAATGTAAACAAAAAGGCACTCATTACCTGGATCATACATGTGTGTAGGTGTCATGTTCAGGGGCACATGCACATCAACACTTCTGACAAAGACAGGTCAATCACTCTGTATGACTACTCAAGTGCACACATTCTAATGTACCCATGTGACTATGAAGCTAGGCCTACACAAAATGACTACACATCTACACTGCTGTTCACACATCAAGAGGGATCCCACAGATATGACAGACCCTGGCCACCACGCAAGTTATCCTGTGGCTAGAATTCACTTCTGTTGTGGTACAGCATCAGAATATGACATGTGTACAATATTGGAGACCTGACGATAGAATGATTAGGTTAAGAGGACATCATCACAGACAACTATCATTGCACCCTCAAGCCTCTGAGTCAACAAGCACAAAAGTGCCTGTAACCTCTGACAACCTCTGAAAAAGACAATCAAGTAATTGCCAATGTGAATGTGGCATACAGAGCATGTGTCACATGAACATATACACATACATTGCACTGCATCATGAGCAAGGGCAGCGACAAAGCACACAACATGAGTAACAGTCTTTATTACATTATCTCTGGATAGGCATAAAAAGTGCAAAACATCAAGGCCATTGGCCAGTCCAATTTTCTAGTCCGCACATGTGGGCATGAGAACTTGCACAGGAAATGGGCATCAAAAGTGCAAAACACCAAGGCCATAAGCCAGTCCAAATTTCTAGTCCGCACATGTGTGCATGAGAACTTGCACAGGAAATGGGCATCAAAAGTGCAAAACATCAAGGCCATTGGCCAGGCCAAATTTCTAGTCCGCACATGTGTGCATGAGAACCCACAACTGAAATGGGTCACACAGTCCACTTCCATGGGAATCACCACAGGTCAGGGGCTTCAAATGGGCAGTCCAGGCACCGCTGTGGGAGAAATGGTGTGGGGCGGGGGGACTTGGCTTCAACTTTGGCTAGAAGTTGAACTGGGAGGTGGCTGATTGTCGGGGCCAGTTGGAGGACTGAAATGAATTGAAAAAAGCATTTATAAAGCGCATGGCTACCCTGGGGCATCCCAGCGCTGGTGGCAGGCGTGGACAGAGATAGCTAATGTTTAAGTGGAATTTTGAAAGAACCAGGTTTTGAGGAGTTTCCGCAAAGGCATCAGGTTGGGCTCCCCCTAATGTGGGGAGGAAGGGCATTCCACAGTTTGGCAGAATTGTAAGAAAAGGAACGCCCACCACATCTAGCCCTCTTTATTTTTGGGTGCATGGCAGAGAGAGGGAGGCCGAACTAAGGTTTCTACTTGGGCGGTAGGGGATGATCATAGATCGACTAATTGTCGGCCCATTCCCCCAGAAGGACTTATGTGTGATGCACATAGCCTTAAATTTGATTCTCTCCCTGATAGGCAACCAATGAAGGCTCCTCAGTGCCAGCTTTGCAGATTGCCGGTAGGGGATCTGGAGGATCAGGCGAGCTGCGCAATTCTGGAGGATCTGGAACTTGGAGATTGTGGATTGGGGGGCTCCCAAATAGAGGGCGTTCCCATAGTCCAGGCGAGATAGGACAAGAGCCTGGACCATTATTCTTCTTGCCTGGAATGGGAAGAGAGGGAGTATTTTACGGAGCATCCGCAGTAGGCCATAACACGTGGCCGATATTTTTGCCGCCTGATAATCAAAACTCAGAGAGTGATCTAACCAAATGCCCAGGCTTTTAATCTGTTTTTTTGGTTCTGGAGCAGGGCCAAGGCAGTTAGGCCACAGCAACTCTGAGTTGAAAGTTGGCGAATTACCGAGGAGCATAAGCTCAGTCTTGTCCCCATTGAGTTTTAGGCAAGAAAGCTCCATCCATTTGGCTACCTCCTCTAGGCAACGTCCTAGGCCGCCAGATGACTTTTCAGGATGGTTTAAGGCTACCACGAGCTGAGTGTCATCGGCGTATGTGACGATTTTTATGCCAAATGGATGGACTATCTCTTCCAGTGGGCTCATGTAGACATTAAACAGTGTGGGGCTCAGGGAAGATCCCTGGGGCACACCACAACTGAGGGACATGCGTTTGGAGATGATATCGCCTTCAAAAAATGGGAAAGACCTATCCTCTAAAAAGGACTGCATCCAAGTAATGACTGCACCCATCACCCCAAGACTCCTAAGTCTATGGGTCAGCGTGTTATAGTTGACGGTGTCAAATGCAGCGCTGAGGTCCAGGAGGATGATAGCCACCGTGCCACCTTGATCCAGAATTCTCCTGGACTCCTCCGTCACTGCTAAAAGGGCGGTTTCAGTCCCATGTTGGGGACGGAAGCCTGTCTGCGAAGGGTGAAGTAGCTTGTTGGATTCTAAAAACTCTACTAAAACTGTGTTGACATGCCTTTCCAAGATTTTACTAATCATGGGGAGGAGAGAAATGGGGCGGTAATTCCCCAAATTATCCTGGTCAAGACTAGGTTTTTTGAGGAGAGCTTTCACCATTGCACATTTCCATGCCAGGGGGACCACTCTGGTGGAGATGGAAGCATTGACTACTTCTAGAATTACTGGGAGAATGTTTCCCGTAATGGAGGACAAGGATGAGGAGGGGCAGGGTCCCTGGGGGAACCTGATTTGACACGAGCTATGATGGCTTCTAATGTTTTATGGTCCAACAGAGGGATTTGTTCCAGCACTGCTTGGCTACAATAAAATGGGGCAGTGATAGGTGCCAGGTCTTTATGATTGTCTGTGGGAGGGAAGGTTGAGTATATATTTTTTATTTTCTCGTGGAAAAACTCGGCCAAGTTATTACAACGGGCAAGGGCACCATCCGAAGTTATCTTTTGCGGGGGCATTTTTAAAAGAGTTTTGGCGATCCCTCCCAGGACTGGACCTGGGAGGGAGAGAACTGGCTGAGCTAGAGGGATCCGTGGATGTGGGAGCCTGAGGGCTGCTTGGACCGGGTGGAGTGGTGGCATGTGGAGGTGGTGACATGCTGTGTGGAGGCTCAGTGGCTGAGGGGGAATGTTGAGGGCTGGGTCTCAACTGTTTGGGGATCCGATATCCCACAAGTGTCTTTGTCGGAGTGGGAAGAGAGGTGGGCACAACAGCCTCACCCTTCCCCAAAGGTGTAGCAGGTGCAGGTGCCTCACCACGTGGGGATTAGCTGGACCTGGTGGTACGCTGGCTGCGGCCTTGCTTTTGCCCCTGCATCCCCTGTTTCTGAGCTAAAGCCCCCACTTTGCTCTCTTGTCCCTGCTTCACAGGGGTATGGGTGGGAGTTGAAGTTTTGGGTGAATCTGCCTTCTGAATGTCTTTTGACTTAGTTGTGGCAGGCACCAGGTACACAGCAGACAGGGCAAGTGTTTGTGTATCTTTGGGATCAGGTGTGGGGATGGGAGTGCCCTTGGATGGTGATGATTTTGACGCAGGTAATGTGGATGCATGCTTCTTTGCCCTTTATCCCTGAGTGTCATGTGATGGGCTTTTTGTTTTGCGCTCATGTGTGCCCGTTTTGTGTTGTGGTGATGGTGTCTGTGGTCTGGTATGCTTAGAGTGCTGTTGTTGTGTGCTGCGTGTAGATGACTGGGTGCCTGAGGGCTCTGGCGTGTGTCCACTCTCGTCAGGTGGTGCCACTGGCAGAGTTTTTGCTGATGGGTCAGGAGCTGGACTGGGAGCTTGGGACTGCTGAATGGCTGCCGTCACTGTGGAGGACAAAGACTGGACAGTTCGGTGTAGGCCACCCACGTCTGAATGAATGCCCTCCATGAACGCAACAACCTTTGCCAACTTCTTGTCATGATCCTGGCGCAAAATGTCTACCGCCTCCACACTGAGGGCATCAGGGGAGACAGGGACAGGGGCAGCGGTGCCTGGTGGGAAGGAGATTCTACCCTTCCAAGGGCTGCGTACACGACAGCACTTGGGGGAGCATCTGGGAGGGTGGTCACTGGACAAAGTGTGGCGGAAGAAGATGCAGATCTTGAACTTCCTGTGCCCGCCAACACTGAGGAGTTACTGCTGGAGTTTGAAGATGTGGAGGTTGGTGTTTCCGGGCGGGAATCATCAAGGGCACTCCTGTCCCCCTCCGAGGCGCTGGTCCCCTCAGTGTCACTGAACCCCTGTGTAGCAGTCGTGCCAGTAGCTTCCACACCGGTGTCGGTCCCCCGTCCTTCCCTGCCCTCGGTCGATGCTGTAAGAGACAGAGACATAGGTTCAGTATAGTGCCATACTAACAAACATCATATGCCAGCAAAGCACCAAACTTTAAAATGATACTCCCCTGTTGAACCGCCAATGCCATTGCAGCCAATAGGAACTGCGATAGCGGTAGTGCAATGCAGTTTTGAAACCCGCGGTAGGCGTGCTCCGCTACCGCGGGCCCGGTCATTGGATACAATTGAAAGATGCAGGATTGCGGTAGAGACCGCCTGGCCCCCGTGGTGTGACACCGCCTATGCCAATGCCATTGCAGCCAATGGGAGCCGCGATCGCGGTCGTGCAATACAATTTTGAAACTTGCGGTAGGCGTGCTCCACTACCATGGTCCCGGTTATTGGATACAATTGAAAAATGCAAACCAGGCAGACCAATTGCATCAGCAGAGCACCACTAAAACAATCCCAGGGGCCTATAAATGGCAGTGAGAGAGCCACCCATGTCACTTGCATTCAGACACTGCTGCCTGCCATTCATCACCACCAACTGCTGCTGTTCCTGTATTCTGGACCCAGTGAAGGCGAGAACTGAGAACATAAGGGCCCGTCCCTTCACCACAGATGAGCTGGAGGTCCTGGTGGACGAGGACCTTGCACAGTATGGGAGGCTATACGGTGCCTGAAGGACTCCCTTGTCAATACACGCCCAAAAGAGAACAGACAAGAAATGACACCCACTGTAACCATGGCATGGGGCCTACCCAATATCGTAGGACATTATCAGTGTGGGAATTGTAGTGTTTGCCATCTGACTAGTAACACCAAAACACTTGTATTAGAACCAGGAAAAGTATGGTACCAACGAGTACACACGAATTGTAACAGCACCAATGTGGTCTATCTGATAAAGTGCCCCTGTAATCTTGCATATGTGGGCATGACTTGCAGGAAAATAAAACAAAGAATATGTGAACATCGAAGCACTATCAGGTGTAAAAAACTACCACAAAACTCACCGAACACTTCCTTCAAATGAACCATACAACCAACGACATAAAATGGACTATAATCGAACAGATAAAAACAGGAGTTAAAACACAACAACGCCTATTCGAAAAGGAACAACGATGGATATATAGGCTATCAACTCATAAAGAAGGATTGAATGATAATATTCCTTGGAATTCGGTCCTTTGAAATAAGTCCATGTGTTATATGATACATATGTTTTCTTTTGAATAATAATGACTACAGTCAACATCTATGTAGGTCTCTATTGCTATGGATTATTGCTGCCTTTATGCATGCTTGCACTAGTGACAATTTTGGAGATATTGAATAAATTCTCTAGGTATTTCACAGAATGCATGAACAACACACCTCCTTCCTGTTAAAATAACGAGTGTTTGCGTGCCTTTGAGGTAGTCATCGACTATCTGTTTATTCGTTTTATAAATAGAGCGAATCCCTATAAGACACACATATTGGGTTTATGCGCCTTTTTTTCATTATTTTGTCGGCTCACTTTAGCTAGACATAGTACTTTTATCTCCTCTAATATAGTGTTTCTTGTACCTCTATTAAAGGGATCCCAACTTAAGATAATTGAATGCGCTTCAGCGACCCCTATCTAATATCGAGGGATTTTTAGGATCGCCCCCCTTGCGTGCCTTTTGAGGTAAGCACTGACTATCTGTTTATTCGTTTTATAAATAGAGCGAATCCCTATAAGACACAGATATCGGGTTTATGCGCTTTTTCCTCCCCTTTTTTTCATTATTCTTTTTTTTTTCATTTTTTTTTTTTTCATTATTCTTTCTCTCTTTTTTTCATTATTTTTCATTATTTTGTCGGCTCATTTTAGCCAGACATAGTACTCTTATCTCCTCCAATGTGTTGTTTCTCATACCTTTATTGAAGGGATCCCAACTTATTAAGATATTTGAATGCGCTTCAGCGACCTCTATCTAATACCGAGGGATTTTTAGGATCACGCCCCCGTTACGTCCTGACGTTGGTCATGTGACCACGTCACTACGCCTGGACCCGGAAGCGCCCAGCATTTAACTAACGAGGACGCTCCGTTGTGGAAACCCTCGGGGAGCGGCGGCAGGTCTTTAGTATAGGCGTAGCAGCCGGTGACTGGTGACTCGCTGTAAGTACTCCAACTCAACGCGGGTGGGCTCCGCTTACTCCTCTCTATTTCTTTTTACTGGGCATTCACCTCATGAATTTTTCCCTCTCGTGATGCTCATTCCTTCTAGATTACGCAACAGAGCCAGCACCATGACCCCCTTTCCCATGAGGCACGCAATCATGCGTTACATAGTAAGCTCTTAACATTGTTGGAATTAATCATGATACGCTCGATTTTACTAATATCATTATTACATTAAGTATGTCCTTATCTATGTAATGCGAGCGTAGACACTCACTCCTAAAAGATAATTACAAGTAACGCTAGATTATAATCCCACGGTTTCTAATTGTTATCCGCGTTTATTTTAGTTTGTTTTATTTTTATTTTTGTTTGCATTTTGTGACAAGTACTGCCAGCCAGAGTGTATATAGAAACAACTGGACTGAATGTCGTGAATGGCCGGCACTTTCCTTTTTAATTTTTCACTTGAATGTATGTGCACATTGCTATATACTGTCTCTGAATTTTGGCGACAGATGTTCACTAAATGTGTACTTTTTAATCTCTTTTTCATAATTCGCAATTGGGATATTTTTGAGCACTTAACTTTGGAGAAACTTCGATATATTTGTATGTGTTGTTTGTCTGTGATTGTACATTTTTGTTCTTTCAGGTTCTTTCCTTTCAACTACTAGGATGAAAGGTCTCCTAACTGTGAGTACAGAGTTAGGAAACAGTGATCAAGGGCAGGGTACACCTTAGCGTGTGTAGACCGCCCGGGTTACGTACTCTTGGTCCTGACGAAAACCTAGTAATACCGACATTAGGTTGAAACATGTAGACCTTTTTCTTCGCACTTTTTTTGCACTTTTTTACCTAAAGATACCAGTTGGTCTATTTAACCAAAAAAAGGGTGTCTTATGATTCTTTTTAATATTGTCCAGGTGCTCTATTATTAAAATACTAATTTTGAGTTATATTTGGCCAATTTTTAAATCACTATTTCACTCACCTACACAGAAAACAAACCTGCTCCACTGTAATCAGGTGTCGAAGCACACCCGGATGGCATTCGGCCATTCGGGTGGGACCCCGATGATGAAGCATGTCACCAACTAGGTTGGTGAGTGAGGGGTCTTCTTAAGAAAGGATACTTCCTCTCTTGTGCCCTTTATCCCAATACTTTGGAGACTTTACCGAGTCTCCTGGTTGTACTCCTCTTATTGTTTGTTTATGAAATTTAAAGGGGATCAGGAGTATACCCCTCCACATTTGTGGTTATCCCTTTCTCTCTCTTGTGTTTTTGAATGAAAGGCTATATGGTGCTCCAGATGTACTGGTAAGTGTCTGACTAAAGGTTTGAGAGTGCTCAGAATGTTCACATGATGTTACTGTGCAGTAGTATGTGCCTGTGAGTGCAAGCCAATGTGCATGCATCAATATTTTGCCTATAGCATGCTCCATACATGGACTATTAAGAATTGCATTTGGGTATGTGGGGAGGATGGCAACATGGACACTTGTACAGCTCTTCTTAAGCCAAAACTAACACACGTTGGTCTGAGACTGGGTAATGTAAATGTGTGATACACTGCCTAGAATGCTGACTTCATGTCAATGGGGTGTGTAGGCTTATTTCCACAGATCCATGACTGCATTGAAGGATGGGA
The DNA here is from genome assembly GCA_963921515.1 of Calotriton arnoldi. NCBI lineage: Eukaryota > Metazoa > Chordata > Amphibia > Caudata > Salamandridae > Calotriton > Calotriton arnoldi. The sequence goes on along the minus strand of CAWUFW010006108.1, from coordinate 864,233 downwards.
GTGACATACTGTGGTTTTGCAGTTATACAGTTACACTGCTGGTTTGAGACACTCGAAGTCTGAACAAACATTGCCTGTGCTATGTGATGTCATGGTCCATTAAGTGTTCATATGCTCATTTGTGACATTACAAATGTATTTTGGCCAGAGGATACTGAATAATGTGTGTACAGTTTTCAAATTGACCCTATGGATATGTGTCCATTATGCACAAGAGTACAATGCCTGAGTGTAACACACTTGGTGGTAATTCACCTATGACACATCAGATAAATGTGAGATGGACATGTCATCCTTCTATTGATCCCATGATGTGTTCAGTCTCGCATGTGTAGGCACTGTTTATCCTCTCATATTGTACATGCATGTGATTTCTCTGATGGCCATGTTTAACCTCAGTGTGAGGCCCTCTGGCCTGCACAGTAACTGCCAAATGTTACAAGGACCCATCACTAAAAGGATTGAGTGAAACATATGTGTTGTCCACCACCCTTTTTCTCAATGAGCTATCTTAGGCCTGAGGATTACACAAGACAGGACTACACCTTGTGAGAAGAGTGTGAGAATGTAAGATCATGGCCCTAAATGTGACCACCATGACACATGTAGCCATGCACTGGTCAAGGACATTAAGGGGTGTGTAGTGTTGGACACAGTGAGTCTGCCACAACACATCATTTCCAGTGTATTGTATGCCATGCTCACTCACATACTGCATCACAGATGAGGGCAATTTTCACATTGGTTGCTGTGCTGGCACTCTGCATGTGTATGAGATGGCCATGTAGTGTGTCCATCATCATACATGTATACATTCTATGATATTATTTGATCCAAGTGTACTATGTGTCATGCTGTATGGCCTCTGCTCTCCATTTATGTATTGGTGTGATATGTATTTTCATGCTCTTGTAATGACACACAGTGGTACACAACACAGTGTCACAGAAACTTCCTCTTCTTGTCTCCCATTACTGCAGCTTAAGGTCCATCAGCGTAAGGCCTTATGGAGGGCCATTGCACACAAGGTGCGGGCTCTGGGTGTCTCCAACCGATGGCATACATACTGCCACAAGAGGTGGGATGACATCTGCCGGCTGAGCAAAAACGTGGCAGAGATGATACTGGGGGTGCTCCCTCGTAGTGGCAGGTTGGCGCGCAGGAGCATGACACCACTAATGGCCCGCATCTTGGCAGTGACACAGCCAGAGCTGGATGGACGCTTGAGGGCCCATTAGCAGCAAGTTGGGGGTGAGTATTGTGCAAATTGTGACTTTGGGTGTGAGTGACTGCATGAATCCCAACCCTGAGCCAGTGCGGAACTCTGTGATGTCTCTAGTGTGATGCAATGGCTTCTAAGTGGCCTCAGTGTTGAGTGCATCTGTTCTACATTTGTACGACATTTTGTTTCTCATGTGTTTAAACCCATGATTCTTGTCACATTACATCAGGTTGGCATTTTTTCATCTCACATTGTATAAATGTTGTCTGAACTGAGACCTTCCTACACAGGATAATCCATTGTGTGAAGTGGGTAGACCAGTACACTTGTCAGACTTGTGTGCGCTGTGTGGCTAGCTCAATAGTGCGCTCATGTGATGATGTGTCAGTGGATACAGACATGCACAGTTGTGGACTCAGGGAGCAGTGAGTTGGTAAGGGTCACACCTGTCCCATCGGCCCCTTTTTTCACAATCATATAGAGGACAGCACCATTGTGAAGTATACTTGCCCAATATCAGGAGCATGGCATAACATGGTGTACTTACCTGCCATAGTGACAGCAAGTGCACACAGGTGCTGAAAGGGTAGATGGGGATGATTACAGTGATGCATTGGCTAATTTACCTTTGTCATTTGTGCATATGGCAACATGACTGGGATGGTTAGACTCTGTGTTTCAAATGCAATGTAGCAGAACCTGGCTATTACGGAATTGTTTAGGCACTATGGAGTGTCAGTCCTCAGTATGTGTGCATTGTGAAGGGGTGTCCTTGTGCATCAGTGCATGGTTAAGTTGTGCCTAATGCTTTTAATCAGAGTGTGACTTATTGGCACATTGATGTGTCCTCAATGTCATCAGTCTGCCCGACATATGAATGTCATATGCCAGACCCTAGGTATTGTCACACATTAGCTGTCCTTATGGAGTCCACCAACTTCATCATGAACAGCAGACACAATCCTGCCTTGGATCAATGAGGGACTGTCAGGGACTTGTGGACATTTTGGTATGTGACATGTCACAACCTATGAAGGACTTGCATTAACTTCCCATTCTCATGCTATAGTGCTTTGTGTTTGTGACTACATTGTGCAATGGTGCACATTGGCACTTCATTGACAGATAAGATGTGGCCTTGTGACATATGCTGCAGTATGAGTGTCATAGACATCAACACTGATGGACCTTAAGCTGCAGGGATGGGAGACAAGAAGAGAAAGTTTCTGTGACACTGTGTTGTGTACCACTGTGTATCATTACAGGAGCATGAAAATACATATCACACCAATACATAAATGTATTGTATCCAATGACCGGGCCCGCGGTAGCGGAGCACGCCTACCGCGGGTTTCTGTCAGATCAACCATGCACTTCTACCTGTAATGCGCACAGTTGAGTTTCGCAGAGACGTTATGGACCAACTTCCCAGTACCCTACCTTATAATCAGTGCATCTAATTCCACTAGAGCTATGCAATAGGGTTCAGGGAGGAGGGCCGGGTACTGGACGCAGGTGGGCTCTTCTTGTCGACCTGCGAGGCAACAAGATTTAATTAACCATTGTGTCTTGTTGTATTTCTAAACACAGTTAGTCGTCCCTTCCTTCCTAATAATTGATACCTATGTTAGTTATCTCTCCTACCTGCGAACTAGAGATGTTGGGCACCGAGTCCTAGTAGGCTTGTGATGGTTTGATTTTCACTGTGTTGATTTTGGGGCGTGTTTTGAAGCGAGGTGTTCTTCAGTCCTCTTCTTCTGAAGAAATAAACAGCAAATTACTTTTATGATCTATTACAGTAGGGTACATATAATACAGTGTTTTATATTTCTTCTTTTAAGCCACTTACTATTTAAATGTCGCCCTTTACATGTTCCATCACTAAGAAAAAATAAACAAAGGAAGAAAACAAACATTCTACATTTTACATCTGACATGAATATAATGCCTTGATTGCTTAAAAAGTCTTTATCATGAAAATTGCTGCCCTTATATTTGAAAGAGTTTTGTCTTCAAATAAAATGTCTTTCTTTCCTTAGAAAAACGTTCCAAAAATTGTCTTTGAATTATTCACTCAAACGCTCTAGCAGGCATTGCTGTTTTGCGATGGGCGCCGTAAATGAAATAAAGTCACTTAACTTTCTTCTCCTTTTCTCCACAGGTTTGCAGCTGCAATTAAGCCGAGATGCCGCAGTGAAGCCGGGATGCCACTTGAAGAGAAAACGGGAGCCGAAGAGATGCTGCGTCGATTTCCAGGTAAGCGTCCCGGGATACCAGCTCTGTTCCTGACAACGGGCGGAAGGCTAAGCGCCTTCTAGAAGTTGGGTGTGGCATTAAATAATAGTGCCACACCCAAGATGGCCGCTACGCCGACCTACGCTCTGCGTGACGCGGCATGCAGCATTGCTCAGTTCTTTTCTTTGCATTTTGCCTCACCTGTGGCACGGACGCGAAGCTGCGTTCGTTCCGAGTCAGAGCTTTCTTTTGCCTTGCGCATATTGCTCAATGTCTAATCTTTGAATTCTGCGTTTATATTGTATCTGTCAATCTATTTTCACAATGTGCTTGGCAAATGTCTATAAAACATCATATGGCCTCTAAAGTCCGAAATAATACCCTAATACAGGAATCTCTTATGTGAGTAAAAACACTTGTGCTCATTATACAACATGACTTACAGTGCATAAACAGAACATGACGTACAGAGCATGAACAGCCACTATAATGTTAAACATCACATATAAACCATACATCCGGTCGTGCTGGTTGCAAGGGATAGGGGAGGGCTTTTTTTATATATCAATGACCCTGCGATTTGCAGGGAAATCATGACAGTTTCAAAACTGCATTGCACTACCGCGATCGTTCTTCCCATTGGCTGCAATGGCATTGGCATTGGCGGTGTCACACCTCGATGTCCAGGCGGTCTCTACCGCAATCCTGCATCTTTCAATTGTATCCAATGACCGGGCCGGCAGTGGCGGTGCACGCCTACCGCGAGTTTCAAAGATGTATTGCACTACCGCAATGGCGGAGCACTTCTACCGCACCTATGGACACATTGAGCTATTACATTGGCACTTGACAATTCCCTGCACTGATCACTATGCATTTACACTATCATGTTGCACGTGGTTGTAAAGTGAAATGAGAGTGTGACATTCAGCTCAATGATGCCCACACATGTCATGTCCGTACACATGAGTACATGCATTGGCATGTACTTCCTCACATGTCAATTATGATATTTGTATGCATGTACACAGATTTGATGTGTAATGGAGTCTCAAATTTGTGAACATGTCAATGTGTTAAATGGCTACTCAACCCACAGCAATGATGGACTGACCACATAATGTGCCTATATCACTGTGTACAGTGCGGTATTTGTCTTGATAGTTGACCAACTTACACACACTGTGTTCATTGTGTACAAATGTTGTGCTTAGTGGGACTTAAGCAAGAAGGTGTGGCAGGTACAGCAGCTACGTAGTGTTGCTGTTTGCCACATGTGCTCTGTCATCTACACCCAGGGCTGGTGACACAAGAAGTAGGAGTGTACCATTTACCATTCACATAGTCTGAATCTGATTTTGAAGTAGTCAGTATGTACATACTGACCACATGTACGGCTACATGAGATCAAGGTGTCTCTGCATGTGACTTGTGAATTAAGCTATTGTTACAGTCCTTTCAATGTTGGCGCTGTGTTAGTCAATATGTAAGATATTTGACACATCTCATTGGTGAATTTAATTTACATGTGTCCTCTTTCATGTTATGTAGGAGACGACCAAATGTGCATCGGCCTTTCCCAGTGCTGGCGAACATGGCGGATGAGGACAACATAAGAAAATTCCGGCTGAATCGCCCTACCCTTCAAGAGCTATGTGCTCAGTTGGAGCCCCATCTGAGGCCTCGCAGAACCTATCCAACTGCTTTGACGCCAACAGTTAAGGTGATGGCGTCCCTGCATTTCTTTGCCACTGGTTTGTTTCAGTACACGGTGGCCATCGCCGGTGGGATGTCTCAAGCTATGTTCAGCATGGTGCTACGTGATGTCCTGTCCGCAATGTTGACCTACAAGGACCGCTACATCCACTTTCCAAGGAGACATGAATTGGCAGGTGTGAAGGGTGATTTTTATGATCTTGGACACATACCTAATGTTGTTGGAGCCATTGACGACACACACGGCCTAGTTCCACCACAGGCACGTGAGCACATCTACTGGAACAGGAAGCATTTCCATTCCATTAATGTGCAAGTGGTGTGCCAAGCGGATATGATTATCTCCCATGTCTGTGCCAAATTTCCCGGGTCAGCACATGACTCCTACATACTGCGTAACAGCATCATCCCACAATTGATGGCAAATCTGCATCCGGAGCGTGCGTGGCTTGTTGGTGAGTAAGCAGAGTCAAATAGTGTGCTGTATGTGTGACATGCTGTTCTCAGCTACTTTTTATATTGCAAAATTGGTCTGTGTTTCTCACACCTAGGTGACTCTGCATATCCCAACCGTCCTTTGTTGCTGAGCCCACTGAGGAATCCAAGGACCCCGGGTGAAGTCTGCTACAATGATGCACATGGGAGGACACGCCGTGTAGTGGAGCATGCTTTTGGGCTTCTGAAGTCTAGATTCCGGTGTCTGGACAAGAGCGGAGGTGCACTACTCTACTCTCCCCAAAAGGTGTTTCAGATCATAGTTGCATGCTGCATGCTCCACAACCTGACCTTGCGCAAGGAGATCCCCCTGCTCCTGGATGATGATGAGCAGCAGATGCCCCCCCGCTGCAAATGCACACATGCCCAGTGATGATGGAAGAGGAAGGTGTTGACCTGCGTCAACAGCTCATCGACAACTACTTCCCTTGAGTGTAAGTGACATTGTACAACAGTGACATTGTCTTTTGGCTTTGATGGTAGTGGCAAGGCATAGATGAGCTTTTTGACTGCTGGCTGTTGTTGGCTCAGTGCTAATGGCTGATGTGTGTGGCACAGGGTATTGTTTTACATGTACCTAATGTCTATGTTGCTGTTGGTAGTCATTGTTATGTGTGATGGTTTTTGTACGTTGTTGACTAGTGGTGTGTTTTAGCTGTAATGGCATCACCTAACAAGTAACTGTCATTCTCTTGTGTCTTTCTAGGTTCCTTCACCCTATCAATGCCTCGTCAGAATCAGAGCTTGTGGTACATTGGAATCTGAGTTGACATTGTACATACTGTGATAAACATGGAACTGACACAAAGACATAGGTGTGTAAAGAGTGTTTATTTTCAATAAGTTTTTGTGAAAGAGAAGTGGTTGTTTTTAAAATTGTGCAAAGTGAATTTATGAGTTGTCAGTGATGGTAAATGAGACAAATAGAGTAGTCACCACATTGATGTAGTCACACAGTCAAACAAACTCATGCCATTAACATGGCAATGTGGGTTAGGATAGTTAACAAAGTCAATGTCAAGGGCAACACAGGTGCCATTATGGCTGGCTCAGCGACTTGCCTTTGGTTGGTGCTTTGCCACGTGATCCTCCCGTGGTGTTTCCCGGACGTCCCCTCCTGCGTTTGGCAGGGGGAGCCTCTGCTGCAGGCTCAGCGGTGTCTGAGGAGTCATTGTTTTGCAGCTCACCCCTCACTGTGGCTGAAGCTGAGGTGGTGGGAGTATCAGCAGGCTGGCCACTGGAGGGGGGGTTGAGCCGTCATTTGAGCCACATGTCTGTCCCTCAGAACACCCACAAGCTGGCCCATGAGATCCACAAGTTGGCCCATACGTTTGTCCATGGACCTCAGCAGCAGGGGGGGCTCACGTACGTCTTCAACAACCTGGCCCATCTGTCCCTGGTTCTGTTGGTATGCACCAAGGACTCTTGCAACGATGGCCTGGGCTTCTGTCTCAGTGTCCTCCTGTGATTGTCCCCCAGTTGCCCTCCCACCTGCCCTGCTGACACGGACCTGTGGCGTTGGGACTCAACGCACACGCACACTCTCCCTCGCATACTCGGATTGTGTGGTGGTGTTGGTAACCACTGAAGCAGGGAGAGTGTTGCAGGCAGCAGTGGTGATGGTGGAGGTGGCTGCCGCACAGGTCGTTGTAGCAGGGGTCAGTGCTGTTGTTGTTGCTGTGGTGGTGGTGGTGGTGGGGACAATGAGGCCCTGAGACGTAGTGCGCCCTGGCAGTCCGGAGGGGCCAGGTTGTAGCTCCGAGAAACGTAGGGAATCTGCATCAGAGAGTTCACGTTCCGGGGGGGGGGGAGACAGGCTCTGCAGGTTGGTGGTGTTTACTGCTGCAGTTGCTTGTGGATCTCCTGTTGAACAGATGTTAAAATGCCAGTTAAGTGCACTCCACAAGCTTGGTGTTAGACTTTTGGATGTTACATTTGATACATCAAACACTTTACATTGCAATTACTTGGTATGGATGAAAGATAATGAGCATCATGACATGATGTTGAGGTACATACATTACTTGTCCATGGTGTGACATGTAAATTGAAACCATGTGCCACGTACAGATTGTGTGATTACAGAGACATGTCATCATCTACCAACTTGCGGCACATCAACTTTTGATGATACGTGTTTTTTGTTTACTCTTCATGAAATCAATTTCAGCTAAGCAAGAACTAGCCATTGTAATGTTATACATACCTTTTTCTTATTATGTACTTTACTTTGTTTGTCATATTGACCATGCATGTTTTGTGTTCATATGGGCCTTCATGCTCTGACACCATGGCACTTACACAGTGTATTCTTTGCTTTGCATGATTGGGCCCTGAATTTCTTTCACATGTGACTTGCTGAGTCAAAGTTTTATTTCTGTGACAGTTACATGCGCTTAGCTGTGTGCACACTTGAAGTGGCTTTTGGATCTATGCAAAATTGGCTGATGTGGTCATATGGCTCCATGCATTTTGAGAAGGATGGCAAGGTGCATGCACTGACTACCTACCTGTTCGGTGACACAGTGGAGGGAAATGGCTGCCACATGGTTGTGGGTGAGGGAGTGTTCCATCCTGCTCAGCTGTGGGACAAGGGGGTCTGGTGGGAGTTGTAGTGCTGGCTTCCTTCCCACAAACACCCCTCCATGTTAAGATGGCTACCTACCTGTAAGTTTGAGGAGTGCAATGAAATGGCTGCCACAAGGTTGTGGGTGGGGGGAGTGTTCCATCCTGCTCAGCTGTGGGACAAGGGGACCTGGTGGGAGTTGTAGTGCTGGCTTCCTTCCCACAAACACCCCTCCATGTTAAGAAGGCTACCTACCTGTAAGTTTGAGGAGTGCAATGAAATGGCTGCCACATGGTTGTGGGTGGGGGGAGTGTTCCATCCTGCTCAGGGGTGAGACAAGAGAGCACAAGAAGGCTACCTACCTGTAAGTTTGAGGAGTGCAATGAAATGGCTGCCACATGGTTGTGGGTGGGGGGATTGTTCCATCCTGCTCACCTGTGGGACAAGGGGGCCTGGTGGGAGTTGTAGTGCTGGCTTCCTTCCCACAAACACCCCTCCCTGTTAAGAAGGCTACCTACCTGTAGGTTTAAGGAGTGCAATGAAATGGCAGCCACATGGTTGTGGGTGGGGGAGTGTTCCATCCTGCTCAGCTGTGGGACAAGGGGGCCTGGTGGGAGTTGTAGTGCTGGCTGCCTGTACACATACCCCCATGGGAATATTGCTAGCTACCTTTGTGGTGAATCAGAGGAAGGAAATGGTAGATATGTGAGACATGTGTTGGGAAGAGTGTGTTGTACGTAAGTGCATTTAGGTCTAGGAAGTGTAGCTTTCTAGTTGTGCAAGACAGGACATGGCAGTGTGATGGGATACATTTGTTGGTACTTACCAGCCTCCACTCCCCTGGGTATTCCTGTGAGACTCTCAGGATGCAGTATGGCAAGCACCTTCTCCTCCCATTCGGTGAATGTTAGTGGTGGAATGGGAGGGCCACCGCCAGTCCTCTGAGCCAGCTCATATTTCTTGTTGGCACGCTCTTTCACCCTGGTCTTGAGGTCATGCTACCTCCTCCTGATGTCACGCAGGGTGCGAGGGGTGGTCTCTACTGCATTGACTTTTCTGACTATCCTTGCCCACATTTGATTTTTTCTGGCTACTGGTGTCTGTTGGACCATGCTTCCAAACAAATGTGGTTCTACTCTTATTATCTCATCTACCATGACTGACAACTCAGTGAATTTTGCCATTTCTTTCCGTGCCATGGTGTATGATGTGCAAATGGATGAAAAGTGCAGGTGTGAAGGTGGTGGTGGAGATGTGTGTGGTGTGTGGTGTGTGGGTGGTTGTGATGGTGTGATGTGTGCTGATTTGCCTCTCCTTTGTGCTGTGGTGTTGGGCCCTTCAGTTCTGGAGTTGTGCAAAGGATTCTGGGCAGGGAAGGGGTTGGTTTTATACTCAGCTATGTGGGGGGGTCAAAATGGAGTATTCATGTCAGGTGTGTTATCTGGGTTGACCTGGGATTTGTATTTTTTTCTTGACATGGGGATGTGTCATTGGGGTGTGTCAGATGTTTTGGGAGGCTGCACCAGAAAACAGCCACACTTGGTAGCCTTGTTCTGTGGTTGCTTTCAACCTCCATTCCTCTTTCCTCTCGACCGGCGCGGTCTGAATGCAATGGTCGTTCTGCCGGCTCTCCCATTCTTCATTTCGCGCGAACGCGGCGGTCGGGAACAACTGATCTGGCTCTGCCGTCGTATCATAATTTCATTTGCGGTCATTCCGCTGGTCGATCGGTGTTGTTGGGTCTTTCCGCAGCAATTCCGTCTGCCGCGGTCGGATTTTCAGCTTCTCCGGACGTTCCCGGCGGAGTTTCCTGGAATCCGTCTGCCGCGGTAGGATTTTTCTGGTGGGGAATCCTAATCTGACTGCCGCTTTTCCGATCGCCATCGTAATAAGCCCCTAAATCAGGGAAAGTGCTGGACAATAAACATATATAATTTACTATTCCCACTCCAAACCACATTAAATCAGGGAAGGTGCTAGACACCAAACATATATAACCGAATATTCCTAATAACAATTATATTAACTCTTGTAAAATACTGCACACTAAACATATGTATGTATCTATAATTAAATATACACTGCATAGTATTTTTTTTTGTTTAAACATATCTGTTAAAATATCTCAAACATATTAATATCCCCAAAAATATAATAAAATTGCCCAAAAATATTTTACAATATTAACCAAATACAAAATTATAACCAACTAAATACAAAATAATAACTCTCATTAATAAATTAAAATTTCAAAAATAATTTAAAAATTTTAATTTTAGAAAATTTAATTTTAATAAACTTAAAACATAGTCAACTTCAACAACTATAAACGCAATATCCCAGTACTACAATAATTACATTTTAAAAATAAATTTAAAATTTTTAAAAATCATGAACAAAATTTAAAAACACTCACCACCCTTAAACACAATAGATGCCATATTACACTCATAAATTGATTTTTCTTAATTATTAATTTAAATTCATTTTTTTTAAATTTTTGAAAATTTTGTAACAAAAAAATACCCACCCTTATTCCCTATTAATACAAAATCCCACTTGTATATATTTTTTTAACATAATTTTAATTTTTACATTTTTTTTACATTTCTTAAAAATAAATTTTAAAACTCCCCACCCTTATCCCCTTTAAACCCAAAGACCTTTTAATTTTTACAATTTTTTTAATTTCTTAAAAATAAATTTTAAAACTCCCCACCCTTATCCGCTATAAACCCAAAATTCCAACCCTAAATTTAAAATGTTTAATTTAATTTTTTTAAATTTAATTTTTTTTTAAATTTATTTTTCAAATTTTTAAAACACTACCCACCCTTATCCCCTATAAACCCAACATTCCGCTCCTAAAAAAAAATTACAATTTCTTGAAAAAAATTTAAAATTATAAATATTTTAATGTTCGATTTTAAAAACACTCCCCACCCTTATCCCCTATAAACCCAACATCCTGCCCCTAAAAAATATTATACATTCAATTTAAATTTTTAAATAAATTTAAAAATTTTCCCCAATTTTTTTAAAACACTCCCCAACCTTATCCCCTATAAACCCAACATCCTGCCGCTAAAAAAATATTATACATTCAATTAAAATTTTTAAATAAATTTGAAATTTTTCCCCAATTTTTAAAAACACTCCCCACTTTTATTCCCTATAAACCCAACATCCTGCTCCTAAAAATTAGAATGCAATTTTTTTAAAATGTATTTAACAATATTTATATAATTTACAAACATTTTACAAAATAAAAAAAAATACTCAAACGATATATTTTACTAACAATATTTTAACAATCGATATTTTTTACAACACACAAAATCGATATTGTATACATAGATATTTTTTACATCGAAATTTAATACTAACAATATTTTTTACTCAATATTATGTCAAAACGATATTAAATACTCAATATTCTGACTACTTACCGGATTGAACACTAGATATGCCCCGTAGATTATCAAGGTCCACTTTATGCACACCCGGGATTTTATTTTCTGTCCAATGGTACTTATTCAAATGTTCATAATGGCACAGATGATGTTGCTTTAGGAATGGTGCTCCCTTTAGCTGTGCCTTGTAAATATAGTAAATCAAACATACGGTGGGTAAAAAGGACGTTGACAGCTGAATTCTATAATGGAGTGACAGATTTGGAAGTTAATAACTATAGTAATGGTATCACCTTTGGATATATTCTCTCTTCTATTATTACCTTTGGTGGTACTGCCATGGCTAGAGGTGAAAGAGCTAGAGAATATTTTGGATGTAAGTTACAGATACTGTCGAATTCCACAGTGGCAGCCCTGCGTGACATCATCACCCAATTGGGAAGCATGCGAATAAATTCTGAGCAAACCAGATATGCAGTTGACTTCATTTTAGCTAAGAGTGGTGGTGTGTGCGCAGTAGTAGGAGACCAGTGTGTAGTCGGGATAACTAATATGGAAAAAATATTACCCAACACATTCTAGACATCATGGAAAATGTAAAAGGAATGGAGAGTGGCAATTGGAGTTGGTCATTGTTCGGTGGGTGGGGTTGGATCCTTGAAAAGGTGATCTATTTCATTGTGAACTTGATCTCTTGCTGTGTTTTGGTTCAGTGTCTTCCCTTATGCTGTTCATACTGCACCACCTTTCTCTCTCCTAAAAGAATATCAGTTCATGATACTAACGCAACCATAATGTTCCAAAAAGAGCTTGATGATCTTATGCAGATAGACGAGGGTATTTTTGAAACCTCTTCCCTCTTTACCGTTTCCCCCCCGGATGCTGAAGATATGGAATGCTGTCAAATGTATTCATGATTTGCTGAATTATACGTTTTCTTAATATTGTGCCAAAATGGCTTCGCTTATGCTAAAAGGAGGGTCTGTTGGAATAAAAATTATGTTTTTATATTGTTTTACATAAGTTATCATTCGCAGCACCATTTTGTGTAACAGGTGCCATTTTGTATCATGTTCGAAACTAATTCTTCGCCATTTCTGAGAAACTGCCTACTCTAGGTTATGTTTCTTCGGAATTGAGTTTCGCCACACTAATGAATGCACTGTTCTTATTAGCACATACCTTTCTTCTGAGATGTAAGCCTTCTCCCACTTGTCTAGTGGAGGGCACAGGCTGAGTAACCTTGAAAGATAGATAATGTGTGCCCGGCCTCAGAATCGAAACTTACTCCTTTGTAATTTACTGTCCAGATGCATCTCTCTGGAAAATTCCATGACGGGCGTGTTTACTTTGAGTTTGAAAATGTACATAATGTATCGTTATGCTTGCTGATGTCAGTCCCTCTGCAGCACTCCTTAGCGGCTGGGCAGATTGGGCTCCGCTCTGAGTGTACTTTGAATAAACAATTATTGGTTTGTATTCTCTACTGTCTGTCCGACTCCATTTCCTTCAGAGGATCCTCCTAACCAGGTGGTTATCGCTTGCCTGAAGGAGTGGGTTTTCAATTTTATAAAAATTGCTCTCAGAAGTTTTTTTCTTTTCGTCATAAATTTCAGGCACACACAAAAAATGTGTGTTAGGGATTCTTTCTTATATTTACTCAGTCAACATTCTTGGTTTTGAAACAGTTTTTTTCATTTGGGGATAAGATCTTTGGTTTCCCTCATGCCAAAACAGAATTGCATAAACTAATGTTTTATAGTCAATGAAAAATGAGCTGAAAGGTATTCCTGGGGCTGCAATTTTTTATATGAATTGAACACTGTCCAGCCGTGTTGTCTGCGTGTTCATATCTGTTGTATGAGACAGATATTAGGTTGTAGCCTTAATTACTTGATAAAATGCTGCTTTTTCAATGCTCGCACTCCAGACATCTTGTACACCCAGTTCATCTATAGCTTGATTTAGATGGGATCCAAGGAGCCTTTTTTATTCATATGTTTATGCTCCTCAATTTCCTGCCAGCACAGGTTGTCGTTGGAGCCACTTTCAGATGCACGCAGCCTCCAGCATAATTTAATGTATGTGCTTTTGCTTTGAAATGTATGCTTTATCAGACCGAACTCTAGGCAAACTTGGGCTGGGGAGGCTGATTTCGAGATGTTAAACACTGATTTGTACACTCTTGTTTGGATTTTATTTAGGGTAAGTGCTTCACGACCCCTCATCATTTCCGTGCCGTACGGCAGCATTGGCATTAATTGGGCGCCGTGACGGATAGAAAATGGCTGAATGATGGGCAACTCAGTTTCTTTTTTCATAGTTTAAAACCATAGGTTAACGATTGGGCTTTTGCCAACATGGCTGCTAGATGCTGTTTACAGTTCATTTGATGTTCAACATTGAATCCTAGGTATTTGTATGTGTCTGCTACCTCAACTTTTTTCCCTTCCAAGAACCAGGAATATGACTTACATTTGGAGTCTACCAGCTGTACTACTTTTGTCTTTTTCAAGTTTAGTAGTAGCCCTTGTTTATCCATGTATGTTTTTAGGGCCTTCATGCTACGTTGTAATCCTATTGGCATTTGGCTTAGTAGAACAAGTTCATCTGCGTACTGAAGGCATCCTGTTGGGCCAAGGTTGGCGGGAGGCAGTTGTCCTTCGGGAGTGCTTCTACAAGGTCAGCAATGTAAAAGTTAAACAGACTTGAGGCTAGGACACACCCCTTTTTTAAACCGTCTCTTGGGTCGATTTGATTTGTCACTCAACTGCCATCTACAATTTTAACCTGAGCCAAAGTTCCTGTATGTAGCTCTATGCTTGCCTTCAGTAAGCTGCTGGGATGCCCCATTTGGCCATTTCTTGCCATAAGCGCCCTCGAGGCACTCAGTCAAATGCATATTTGCGATCTACAAAGCAAGAAAAAGCAGAGTCTTCTTATTTTTGCCCTTTTCTGCTAAGAGTGTTAATGCTAATAAATTAGTTAGCGCCCCCATACCAGCCCTAAACCTTGTTTGGATCTGTGGTATAAGCTTATTGTACCCGAGTTGGCAATACCTTTAGCACTCCCTGTAAGTCCCTAGTAAGTGGTATCCCTGGTTCCCAGGGCAAGGAGGCTAAAGAGGGACCTTAAGGGCAGCAGCATGAATTGTGCCAATCTAAAATATCCCTCACCAAACGCAAACAGACTGCCACTGCAGGCTGCGTGTCTTGGTGCAGACAAAAGTGAAAACACGATATGGCACACATCCCTGTATACCATGCCCACAGACAGTGCATGAAGTATAGGTAAGTCACCCCTACGACAGACTTTAAGCCCTAAGGCAGGGTGCACTATGCTACATGTGGGTGCCTATCTACATGAGCAGGTATGCCCCAGTGCTCGTTAGCTCTATTGCTACCAATACAAGGGAACAGGGAAGCCATTTTGAGTGCATGTGCTGGACAATTGTGAAAACGAGTTCCCCAGGTACATCATGACTTCACTGAAAATAGGGCTGTATGTTATCAAACATCATATATTACTTAACCCACACTGAAGCTAGTTTTGGATTTATTACTACATGCACACAGAGGGCACCTTAAAGGGGCCTCCTGAAAATCTACCAGCTACTTGTGCACTGTCTGACTGGTTTTCACCAGCCTACCACCAGAAATAAGTTTCTTACCCCCAAGGGTGAGGGTGTTTGCTGTCGGGAGACCAGAGACAGGGCCTGTTCGGGCCAGAGGTGCTTACACCTCCTCCTACAGGATGACCTGCAGATTAGCATTCCGAGTCAGGTGAGCTTCAAAGAGCCCGCATTTGGTATGCAAATCTGGCTTCTCTCAAAGGAGAAGAAGCTGACCCCCTTTTCCCAGGGCCCTTTGGCACCTGGACAGTTGGGAAAATTAGTTAGTCAGATAGGCATGTCCACCCTCAGGCCAGTACCACCCCTCAAGTGCGCTACCTGAAGTGGAGGCAACCTTTCAGAGTTAGCCATTTTGGTGCTGGCAAACTTTACAACTCTGGGACAGGGCTATGCCCACTCCCCACAGGAAGTGGTCATAAAGGGGCCATAGTGACCCCAGGGGTAAGTAGCCCATTGGCTGCTACCCTACACTCCCCTAATGCCCCTGAATTCAGTATTTAGCGGTGCTCCTGGCACTAGAAGATCAGATCCTGATGACCTACGAAGAAGAAGGACACTGTAGAGCTGGAAAAGCAGAAAACTGAAGAAGAACAACTGATTTGGCACCAGCCCTGCCGACCTGTCTGCTGTTCCCTGTCGAAACTGCGCCAAAGATGTCTCATCCTGCAGCTGTTGTGCCTCCAAAGCCTGGGAGGACAGCCTGCCTTCAATAAAGACTCAAGAACTCCTGTTGAGTAGCAGAGTTGCTCCCCTGCATCCTGCAGGCACCCCAAGAAGATCCGCCAAAACCTGACGCCGCCTTGAGTCGAAGTGGGCCAACAGTGTCAGCGTGGTCACCAAGCCCTCAAGAGACAGAGTCCACCTTGGTTTCACCCCTTGTAAACTCTCCGACGTAGTCTGCAGCCTCTGTTTACAGGCCCCCTCAACCGTGAGTGCTCCTGGAAGAAGAAACCCAACACCTCAAATACCCTCTGCGGAGAAGAGGAACATCGGTGTCCCCACGTTCCCTAGGACCGCAAGACTTTAAAACCTCCTGTTGGCTCAACACCTGCAGCCTCTTTTCATGAAGACCGATCCCCACAGGCTAACATTGGGCACCCGACTCTGTATTGCACCACTGCATCTGGCCGCCCTAGTACTACTGGAGGTGATCTTCTGGTACTGCCTTGGACCTTGCTCACTACCCATGTTAAGTCCCAGAGATTGGTCTAGTAATTCGCTGTACACTACCTTAATGCCAAACTTGTCTTTCCTTCCATAGGATAACATTGCAGCTTCCAAGAAATGCAGTGTCGTTTTATTTTAAACATAAACGTATTTCTTTTGAAAAACTCTCTTACCTGATCATATTGATTCTGGTGCTTAAACATAAATAAAGATATGTGTTACTTTTATAAATTGGTGTGGATCTCCTTATTGAGTTGTGTGCATCATTTATTGGCTATTGTGTGTATTTGCAGACATCTAACACTCCTCTCTGATAAGCCTAAGGCTGCACAAACACATCTCCCCCCTAGAAGAGCACATTAAGAGTACTAGAGCAAGCCCCTGTCCACTCACAAGGGACCCCTTGACTCTTTTCACGATATACCTAATTTTGGTATTTCATCAAAAGAGCCAGCTTCCTACATTCACATTATCCAAATGTTGATATTTCAAACCAAGTTAGAATACCACATTGGTAAGATTTACAAAGAGAATACTAAATAAGCAGCAAGTGTGTTCCATAAAGGAAGAATCCCTCGTCTAAATTAATGAAGTTATAGATGTAAATGGCATTTAATTTTAGAAAGCAAGGTAAGATGTCAGTTTCAGAAACCCAAATGAAGGGTTCCAATGAGAGAATAAGAATCCATGGGCATGAACCTTTGCACTGAAGCACAAGAAATTAGCAGAGGCTGGAAGGGGAAATTAGCAGAGGCTGGAAGGGAATTCTCAGCTCAACGTCAGCAGGCATCCTTAAGATATGCCTCCTAAGTTCTGCAGCAAGCTCTCTGAAGGTCTGTTTGGTGGGGGATCTCTAGTCTAAGGGACACATCCTAATATAATTCAATCAAAGCAGTAATGGCAAGAATGCTCCCATTCCCTTATCCTGTGATCCAATCAGTCTTCAGTAAACTTTGGAAACAAGTTAACTCCCCTATTTCTCACATCTTCACATTAGGCTACAAAATCATGTCCTTGGTGTATTACTTTGAACTAGGAGTGGGCGGAGCTCACAGTGTTTCACTCCGGGGAATTTCGCAGAGCTACATAAGAACTCCACTGCCCGTGTTAAAAAATTGCGCTAGGGGATGCCAATCTCGCTCGCCAGCTCACATTTTCTGGAGCCTCGCGGGAGAAGAATTCTGTCATGCGGTAATAGGCGAATTTGACCGGATCTCTGCATTAAAGAGTAACACGAGTGACCAAAATTCCGCCAATTCCGGGGTCGGAATGAAACATTCTGCCCACCCCTACTTTGAACAAATTTTGTGGTTGAGACAGCTCTTCCCATGAGTTGTGCTTCCTATCATCTCCTCTCCTCCCGGTGAGAACCTCACTATCAGTTGTCTAATACACAACAAATGCCTAATCATTAGCTAATGGAAGGCTTCTGGAAAATGTCAGCATCTATAGTAGGAAGAAAAAGAAAAACACCTGGTGAAAAACAACAGTTGAAAAATGCAAAAACAGGCCTCCTAGCCCTAACGTGCAAAGTCGGCATTTAAATTGACATCAGTAATTAGGCTAACTTAATTAATTAAAATAAGTCAATATGATTATTATCATATGATTACCTACTACGAATTTTGCATTAAGAGTATATGTGTCGACATTGAAGTTAGCAGGTTTTCGAAATGAGGAAACACGCTCTATCAACCATTAGATTAGACAGGGCAAAATGTTATTACCTCAGCATAATCTTGCATAATTTCTGGCATTGCGTGTTACAATTATTGTGGGAAATGCTTGCCATTGCGCTGTTTCACAAGAGCGCATAATTGAGACTTGATTCTGGTAAAACTGCTTTGTTGCTACTACAGAATAAAGGTGAATTAACCATGCATGAGTTTTTTCATTTCATGCGTGGGACCTGTTGGCACAACACGGGCGATATCTGGTACCCTCTGGGGTGCCTTCCAAATGCGCACATAAGCATATATGATTTCTGAAGGTTTCAGGGCAGTTAGAACGTAGATATTTTCCTATCTTGATGTTCCCGGAAGCTCTTAAGTCCCTTGTAAGTGTGAAAATTCCTCTGAAAACATTAGAAAGAGATTGGGATGCTGTCTTCCTGCATCATTGTTACATCCAGCAACCTACTGCTACTTTTTCATGCTATTTAGTTTTATAATCAGGTATCATTCCCAGTGATTTGTTACAGGAACTGCAATATAACACCATTTGAGGAAAACTAGTCATTTGTTAATCGTCAACCTTGCTGCGTCCATTACGTGATATATAAACTTTGTCAAGCAGGAAACAGGACGGTTTTTGGTAGGTTTGGTATCCAAACCTACCAAATATGGCTCTCCTGACAGGCGCGGGCCGTGGTAGGAGTGCCGGTCGGGCGGTGACGTGGGGCGGGGGAGGGGCAGGGTGGGGGGTAGTAAACTACGGATTAAGGCCGAATACAGGTAAGTGAACATTTAAATAAATAAAACGAATTTCGTTGCGCGCACTGCATCACACTAGTGTACTAGAGGATTGAGGAGAGATAAGTAGGAATTCAGTCTTTTTAGGCCTAAATTTTAGGTGATGCAGGGTATTCCAAGGCTGTGTATTATCTAAGGCTCAAGCTAATAAAGCGTTGCCTGCATGAGTATAGGTAGTGGGGCAGCGCAATTTTGATCCCACCCTAAGACACTATAGGAGTGCATTATAATCATGTGTAGTCAGCACTCAAATATATTCTGTGTGATTAATGTTACTAAGAAAGATGGGGTATTGCATATTTAAAGTACTCCACATGAAAACTAATGAGATTTATAAAGGGTGTGCCTACAACTGTGACTAATTGAAATTCCTGCAATACTTATATATAAATATGTTAAGAGAAAGCTAAAGTTATAACATGTCTCATTTTGAAGCTGATGATATTTATTAATGTAACAAGAAACTATATACATAGTGATGTATTTTGAAATACCATCTTTCACGTAATCTTTGCAATTTATTCATTAGTTACTGAAACAGCATTTGCTATTTGTTTGGTAATGTGCACATATTTGTAACCCTGTGCACTATTAATTTGACATGATTTTGCGGCCTCAAGTATAGTTTCAGCACAAGCTCAAATTTCCAGTCTAACATTTCATTTACATTTAACCTTAAATTTATAATGTGTTTGCTTGCATTTTTGTTTCCACTGCAGGTACAGATAAAGCCTCACTAGTTAGTAAAGAAGGGTTTGTGTTTTAGTGGGATAGCGAGGTATGTCCCTGGATTGTGGAAATCTACCGGAACTGATCACATGATTTACCTTGAATGCAGATAATAGCTTATGATTTAACTTAGTGAAGTCTAAAAATCGGGGTGTGCAGTTTCTCTAGGAGAAAAGAAGGGGGTAGTGAAAGGGGGAAATAAGAGAGTATATAATGTTCCGGGTCAAAGGAGTAGGGTCCAATAGGAGCAAATGCCCTCACACACCCGAGGGGTGTCATGCTTCATCATTTGGGCATGCTCCTCATCAGGCTGCCCAGGCACCCACTAGGGGGCTCTTTGCCAGAGATCTTTTATTTGCTGTGTGATGAGGTGTGGGTGTGTGGGTTGTGTTGTGTGTGTAGTGTGGCGGCAAAAAGTGAATTAAAATAGATAAAGTGATGCTCTGTATAAGAATATTTTAATAATAAGGCTCACTCCCTAATTAAAAACAGAGGTGCTTGATTCGGGATGCAATGGTCCTAATGAGCAATGTGAGTCATTAGTTGTAGAATTAAGTTCAACATGTTTCTTGCCTATACCTGTCCAAAAAGGATCAAATGACAATTTGTCAGGACCTACCCTACACTACTCAGTGGTTGAATTAAAAAATGTGTGTTTAGGTGCTAGAGTAGTCAGTCACACATCAGGTAATAAAGGGAACTTGTATCTTGTCCTGGGGAATGACCTGGAACACAAAGGGACAGACATGACATATAACACATAACTGTTGTTTTTTAGATATTTTGTAGGAATTTAATTGCATGCATTTGGTCATTGACTGTATGCCCCAAGTGGTTTACAACGAATGGAAACATATGAAAAAAACTTGAGAAACACCTTTTGCACTCACCACCATTCAAGTAGTCGTGCCGTGACTAGTTTGTGAATCAGCATAAACATATGTGTAACCGAATATTTGTATCAAACACTTACCCTCATTAGGGCCAAACCGGACCCCAGGAGGATAAGACAGAGTGAAAACACCTATTAGCGTCCTAAGGAAACAAACAGGGCACTTTCGTGAAAATCAAGGCCTCTTACCCCGGTTCTGTTGTGGTTGTCATAACTACTGGTTTGTACTTACTCAGACGCGAAGAGGGGTCTAACTGGAGACCTACCCAGGCTCTGCTTCCTCGTGGAGACATGAGTCACGGGGTACGGTCCATTATATTGCATCCGCTTCCTGTCAGCGTGAAATGAGTAGAACCACAACCTCGTCCGCCATTTTGGGAGAGGGGGAATAGATAGTTTCAAGGTAAATGGAATGGGAAGAAAAACGCGATGTGAGCTGATCGCGTCAGAGATTCTAGCTGTCTAATATTCAATTGGGAGATACTACCAAATATAATGACGTTGGATAAAAAAGTTTGTAAACAGCTCCTTTATATTAATGATGTAAAAAATATGTATAAAAATACATCCTTTTGTTCAATTGGAACACAAAGTGGCAGTGAGTCTTCCATGGGTGCAATGCCTTTCGCATCTAATATTCCGTGACTGGAAAGAGGATCGCATCAGATGACACACATCTCAAATAGAGTTGCATGACGGCAGTGTGATTTGGTTGGGCAATCCTCATGTCAGGGTCGGGGTAACTCTCCTCATAGTGATGGAACAAAAGGGATTGATGTGTTAGCATGTTCTTGTCATCTGTGTGGATTGATGTTCCTAGGTCGCGAGATTATTTATTCAGTTACACCCATGGGATGTCATCGTTCATACCGTCTCTATGTGAGGATAACCTGAAAATCCAGTTTTGTTCTTTCTGAATAAGCCTACTTGTTGCAATTGTGGGTGTGTTTCAAGGACTGTCCATTTAAAGTCATCGGGGGAATGGCCTACAGTGGTAAAATGGGCACACTTTTTGTTGGTTGACTTTTTGCACCTTATATTACTCTGATGTTCTGTATTGCGCACCTTTACTGCTCTTGTAGTCATACCTATATATTGTAGCTGACATGGGCAAGTGATCAAATAAATGCAGTTGCATGTGTTGCAACTGGTTTGCTTCTTCTGAGTCCATGTCAAAGTGTCATTGAGCTGGATGACCTTAGTGGTCTGTGTCAAAGGGCATACATTGCATTGGCCACAAGGTTAATGTCCCACCACTGGCAGCAAATTCCAAAGAAGCCTTTGCACGGGTATAGTGGGCGTTCTTGGCCTTGTGTGGATCAGCATATCTTTCAGATTCGCTGTTCTCTTGTATGCAAACCTAGGGGGATTAAATGTAAGTTTTCCAGGCAGCAGGATGTTACAATGTTCCTTGATGACTTAGGGCGTGAGCCTTATTATTAAAATATTCTTATTCAGAGCATCACTTTACCTATTTTAATTCACTTTTTGCCACCACACTACACACACAAGACACAGCCCATGCACCCACACCTCATCATACGGCAAATAAAAGATCTCTGGCAAAGAGCCCCCTAATGGGTGCCCGTAGGGCATTGCAGCGCTGGCCTGATGAGGAGCATGCCCAAATGATGAAGCATGACACCTCTCAGGGTGTATGAGGGCACTTGCTCCTATTGGAGCCTACTCATTTGACCCAGAACACTAGATACTCTCGTGTTTCCCCCTTTCCCTTTCCCTTTCCCTATCCCCTTTCTTTTCTTCTAGAGGAACAAACACAACTATTATTGCAAGGAGCAAGTGTGCTTGACTTTCCCAAGTACCTGGGTCCTCTCTTTTTTAAGTAACTTAGTGAAGGACAGAGAGATATCTTAGGAATTCATGAGGTACCGACCTCATCTTCTGCTTTGTGTGGCTTCTTGCTACATGACCCTTGGTTGGAGTTTCTTCTACTGAAGACTCTGACAACTGACACCTTTTATATTATTCATGCTTACTCAATACTTCTTAGTTTAGGGTTGTCCCTTTTAAGGTAGTGTAGGAAGAGATAGTGTGCTCATGCTTACCTTCGATAATCAATTGATGCAATTTAATGTTCATAACTGAATTTGTTGTATGCTTTTTGTTACATAGGGTGAATCTCTTTAGGAGATTTGGTCTCAGTCTGTTTTTCCTATATTTCTATACTGTAGTGTTGAGACTGATTTATATCAATCTGTTTCTGAATTTATAATTAAAACCTTACTAATCTCAATCTTAGTTGTCAAGTATTTATTGTGTAACCAATATAATGTAGTTAGACTTCGATTGTGTTTATTTCTCCCTCTTATCTCTCAAGCAAATAAAAAGACCATCTGTTTGATTAGGGACGTATAAGCGGGCCAGAGCTTTCTCTGTTGGTAGCAGAGTAAGATAGTTATTTGTCGAAATGGAAGGAGATAGAACCTAACCTAGAATAATCTAGACCCAACCCCAGTTGCCCTAGTCCAGAGCCCAAGATCAATCAAAACTTGGAGAATAGATGGCCTTCCAGTGGAGTTCGTCAAAACAGCAGCGGAGTGAGTATTAGTAGGGTTGTGTGTATGAGGATATGCTTAGCTTGCGGTGAAATAGTGATTGTGTGATGTCTGGCAGAGATGTTGTGAGAGTTGTGTGAATGTGGTTGTTGAAGATTTTATCGGGTCCAACGTGACCTGAGATCCCTGGATACATAATAAAGATGCAGAAGAAGACACTGTGTTGTAATAGTCTGCTAAAGTTTTGTGGTGTTTGTCGTGAGATGTCATAGGCGACCCAATTGAGACAGGGAACTTTCTTTGTGTACAAGACAGAGTTGTGATTAGTGTGGTGGACCTTTTGGGAGAAGGGAAACTATAGGGACTTAAGTGATTTCCCACTGGTCGTGGTTTCATTTGCGAACCTGTGAGTTCTTTGGGTGATTGAAATCTATCAGTTCCTTTAGTAAAGCAGAAAATTGTTATTTTTTGTTTTTCATATAATTAGTGTGAGGAATTGTGAAGGAGGGTTAACTGCTGCAAAGAGGGAGAAAGTCGCCAGAGTGTGCCACTCTGGGGGATGAACAACAAAAGAGATAGAGGGTAGACATGATTGAGGGAGCGAGATTATACCCTGCCATAAAATGTGAGGGGAATGATATTGGAAGAGAGAGAAAGAAAAGGGAAAAGAACAATATGGGAGATGGACTTGAGAACAGTGACACAAGTGACAGCCATTTGGACAGATTGTTAGCAGAACGCCCACCCCCGTATATTCAGTCCCACTCTGGAAGCGGGGGAGGTATAGATGTTACTATAAATTCTGGACGTACTTCAGCACTGGTAGCACCGAGCTCTGGTGTCTTTGGGGTTACATCGACAGACATGACACAAACTGTAGTGGGAGGGAATGTGCGAGTGTATAGTCCTGATTTTTCTGACACATGAAATTCTAATTAGACTTAAAAGATTCTGGGTGCTCTTTCGGTACTGGTTACCATTGGTCCTATAGTCAATATGTATGACCCTGGTTTGATTGGGGATGGAAGTCAGAAAATGCCTGTTCCTAAAGAAGTGAGGACATTAGCGAAAGGAATAGACAGCTCCAATGTGCAATTTTTCCTGTTAACCTCGATGAATGCGAGTTCACCATGCGCAGCGACTGCAGACCACTGTGCAGTACAGAATGGATTCGGACCTTTACGGTCCTTTCCTGGATTGGCAGGTATGGATTCACCTGTATGGGAAACACTCCCAAATGTGCGTGACAGTACGCCTCATGGGAGTACTACACCAAAAAGAACTTCTGAGGGCCAACAAATATTTGAGTTTCAGAATTTAGAGCAATGGTTGTAGGTGCACAACAATATTTCAAATGAGAACCAGAATACAGAGACAAGCCGGAACCATAAAATCAGCTATAAAGGTGGATTTGATTGATGTGGTTAAATTAAAAACTGAATTAAATTAAATGAAAGCAGGAGCCTAGAGCTTAACTGAATAGATACTTATCAACAAAGCAAATTGCTATTCATGTATGAAGATGTCACTAGGAGAGCAAGACAGGCTCATGAGATATTATCTGAGTTGGCTCAAAGATATGATGTTGAGATAGAATGGACAAACGTTTTACAGAAAAATCACACACTTACATTCAGCGATCAGGACTTATAGAACCTAAGATTACCATGGTTGTAACTCAAATCCGAGATTCAGATTTGGAGCGCATTGGACAAATGGGAAGAGAGAAAGGGTACCAAAAGAACAACGGGAGAACTACCTCCCTTAGGTGAAAGGGGAACAAGTGTCAAGGCTTTCCCTTTGCGAGAGGTACCAAGTGGAGGCTATGTGCATGTACCTTGGAGTAGAGGTGATCTTGCAGCATTTACCAATGATTTCCTGAGGTTGAGAGAAAAGCCTGTAGAGTGGTACAAACAGGTCGATCAATTTGTGAAAATTTCAAAGGTGTTATGGATTGATTTGAATATGCTGTTTGAGATTGTAGTTCCTAGTGATTTGTGGTCTGCATATAAAATAGCTATGGAATGGCCTGAAGATAAACCTGGGAGAGATGCAGTGAGACATGGTCCATCACCCATAGTGATGAAAAAATAAAATCAGGTGATTACTTGGCTGAAGGCTAATGTGCCCCCCACAATTTGTTGACTGGGCAAAGATTGACAGGACGACCAAAGAACTTAAGGAGACAATTCATACAATTTACGAAAGATTGCAGCAGGCTTTCAAACAGTATAGTGGGATGGACACCCTAGTATCCAAGTATACAGGACAGTTTGTGTCCAGATTTGTGACTGTGTTTAGACCTAAAATTAGTTTGATGATTCAACAACATTTCATTTTCTGGCAGAATAAGTCAGTCAACGAAATTTTGCATTATGCTAAATATTGTTGTGATGAGATTGAGATGAAGCACAAGAAGTTGAAAGAAAAGTTGATGATGGAGCAGATGAAGGCTGCTCAAAGAGGAAGTCAATGTCAGCCTTATGTTGGGAATACCGTCCCTATGCAGGGACTCTACCAGTCAGGGACTCCAATGTAACAAGGTAGAGGATTTCAAAGGCAGGGAAGAGGAAGACGTGCTCCTATAGATCCCAAGACGGGAATTGATGTTGCCACTTTATAGAAGTATAATCCATGTCACTCTTGTAATAAATTGGGGCATTATCTTAATCCTGCAAATCAAGAACAGAATGGAGGGGTTAGTCAATCACAGGATAATGTTATACAACCTCAGAATGTGCCCAGGCCAAGATTCCAAATTTCAGTTGCTCCCCAAGGTCCCGTAATGCAAGTGCAATAACGCCTGATGCCACAGCAAGCTATAAATAACTCCCAATGTAACCCCAACCAGACATGAGTAGGAACCAAAATTTGTTCCATGATAACAATCCATTCCAACAGTTCCCCATGTTTGAGACTTCCAATGGATATGGTTCACATCACTCCTTATGGCGATACCTCAGGGGGGAGGAAGACAGTACACTTGGTGCTGTCTTAGAGGTGTCCCTTTCCTGATCGACAATGGTGCTACCCGCTCTGAGGAACCAAGGAATTTAACAGGATTTATAACTCCAGAAGGTTTGTTTCGGTTCTGTCGCATACCTTTTGGGCTGGCCAGTGCAGCAGCCGTTTTTCAGAGGTTAATAAAGGAAACTCTTGATGGTTTAAAGGGGGCAGCTGTTTCCAGCATAAAATACTTGTTTTCGGCAAAGATGCTAGCGATCATGATCACAATCTGATAGGGATTTTGACGGCCTTTGCTGATAAAGGCCTCACTTTACGCCCTGACAAATGCAAGTTCAAACAAACTGAAGTTGAGTACTTAGGCAATTCTATTAGTGGTTTAGGTATTAGGCCTAAGCAGAACCATGTTGAAAATATTCCCAAGGCTCCTATTCCCAATCTTAAGGAGCAATTGGTGGCGTTCTTGGGATTAACTGAGTTTTACTCTAAATTCATTCCTAATTTTGCCACCAAAGTGGAACCATTCAGATGCTTGTTAAAGAAATTGCACAGTTTGTTTGGACTAAGAATATGTCTGCTGCATTTCAAACGTTGAAGGAGTTATTTGTTAATGCACCATGTTTCAACCATTTATGTTTGGGAAACAGTGTGTGGCAATGGTAGATGCCAGCAATTGCGGCTTAGGAGGTGTGCTTATTCAAAGAGATCGAGGTGAGGAATGGATAATTGTTCATACTTCTAGAGCGTTGTGGTAATCAGAAAAAAATGACTGTAATTGAGAGACAATTGTTGGCATGTGTGTGGGGTGCGGAACATTTTTTAACCTTTTGGTGGGGTACCAAATATATTATCAAAATGGACCACAAACCTTTAATTTACATGATGGCACCTGGTGCGTTATATGTCTGCAAGGTTAGCAAGGTCAGCGTCCAGACTGCAGAATTTTCAGTGTCAATTAGAATTTGTACATGGAAAAAACTATGTGCATGCTGATTGCATGGCCGGTTTACCCATCCCTATCAGTGTTGATGATTGTGAGATGATAGATAAGGAAGACTGTGAGGTAACAGGATGTTAACTTTCTAGGTGCTGAGAAACCCATTATTCTTGAATCTATATGGACTGAGGAGATGGCGATGCGTTGCGCGCAATGTAATTCGTTTTATTTATTTATTTCTGTACTTACCTCCGTTCGGCCGTACCGGAGTTTACTACCCCCACCCTGCCCCTCCCCCGCCCCACCCCACCGCCCTGCAGCACTCCCTCCAGGAGCCGTGACTGGACAAAGATATCGAGCTCATGAAGGTTAAGCATTGGATTTTGCATGGTTGGCCGGAGGAAAGGAATATATCTGGAGAATTTATGGGGTACTCCAAGGTGCAGGAGGAGTTGGCTTTGGAAAATGGCATCATAGTATGTGGGGATAAGTTTATTACTCCATTGAATTTAAGGAGAATGATTGTGGACATAGCCCATGTGTGTCACATGGGTATGTCGTGCACTAGAAGATGGGACAGGGAGAGTTTCTGGTGGCCTGGAGTGGATATGTTTCTTGAGGGTAAGGTTGTGTGGCAAGTGCACATCCAGTGATAAGTCAGTCAGAAACATTTGTACTGAACCACAACCTGCTGAATTACCTCTTGCCCCGAAGTTGGGTTTGGATATTATTGGCCCTTTTGCGGTATTGCCCAAGCACCAGGCATTTGGCATTGTGTTGGTTGACTATTATTTCAAATGGCCGAAGGTTAAGATAGTGAATTACATCACTTCACAGAATGTTGTTGAATTTTTAGATGAAGGTATTCCTCAGCAACTTGTAACTGAAAACGGTCCTCAGTTTGTCAGTGCATTAATGGAGAACTTTTTGGAGAAATGTGGTGTGATACATAGGAGAATAGCTGTGTTCCATCCTGAGGCTAATGGTCAAGTTGAGAGGTTCAACCGTGTGGCTAAGGAGGTGATCCAACTGGATGTAAAGGGAGGTCTCAATTGGAGAAATGTGTTGCAGTCTATGCTGTTAACCTATTGGACTTCACCTAATTCTGGAACCTATGTGAGTCCCTTTGAGTTGTTGAGAGGACGCAAACCTAGTACCAGGTTGGTTCCTTGGTGGCTTAAGAAAAAACGCAGTGGTGTTGGTTAAGTGGCAGGAGGTAGGTTTCAAGGGGATAAGACGTAGAGTGGAGAAATATAAAAAGGAAATAAAACAAGAATTAAGGAGAAGGAAGGGTCCTGTAAGCAAGCAAATGGTCAAAGTAGGTGATTTGGTTTGCATCAATAAAGGGAGAGGTGAGGGGAAAGGATGCTATGAAGCTGCCAGAACAAGCGAACTCCTGGGAGTATGTAGTAGTCAAGGAAGATCAGGGACTGCAGGTTGGGAGATGTTTGGGCTGGGATTGAATATATGATACCACACATCTCATCACTGATGCAGTGGAAAGCTCTGTGACACAAGTGATTTTAGTACTGGGTGCTATATGCACATGCCTACAACACCCATGGTTCCTTTAATTTGGCAGATATTATCTTGATCATCATTGTCCCCGTTATGAATTCATGTTTACCTACGAAAAGTAGAGGGGGTGACAGTCCCTTCCTTCTTGAGAGTGATGGGGAGGTGTACTGTCTGCAGTCAAAGGTATGTAGGCGCTGTGGCGGTTTTATGAAGTGCTATTCCATAACAGAAACAGACCAAATTCCAGTGGGACCAGATGCAGTTGGGGTGGAAGGTGGCTTCAGAATAGATGTAAAGTGAATCAAGTGTAGAGTGAGTGAGTACTCAGTTTTGTTGTTCGAGGTTGGTGATTGACAGTGGGTTTTAGCGGTGAAAGTCTGACCTGTGTGTGCATGAAGGCTGTTGCAGGGGCTCCAAGGCTGAAGCTCATAGGGGACTGGTGCAGTTGTGAGCAAAAAAGGATTAGCTACGTGTTGGTGTGGTCATGTGAAGAAATAGTGAATTTTATCTCCCTTAGCAGGCAAAGTCATATTCCTGTGAAGAGTGGATCATCCTGAAGGGATTCAAGGGAAGGTATGGGCTATGCAGTAGTCACTTGGCACTTATTTACAAAGTTGAGTGGGGCAGGGTAAGGTGGAATGTGCTGTCTGTGTTGCGCCTTTCACTCAATTTCCAATATGCATCTCAGCTTTCTGCTGACACACCGTGTAACCAGTCACCTCAAATCACATCTCTGATGAATCGCGAACCCTGACCGAAGGGATGTTTGTTCTTCCACCCAGATTGTCTCAGAAGTGATGACTTTGGTCAGTTGCATAGATGCAGACACTGAGCCCTGGCCACCATGTGCTCAAGACATTTGCCCGAGCACATCGAATGCATCTTAACACACCAGCGGCCATTTTTTCATTTTCTCTTCAGTTAAAACAGTAATGTAAGAAGACAAAATGTAAATGGTTGACAGTCAAATGAAAAAAATAAATTGGTAAAGTGCCTATTAGAAGCTAACGGGTCATCAAAGAGAAAAAAGAATGGACTGAAAAAAAAACGGGAGCTGGAAGGATAAGCAAATGGAGATGTGGGAGCCCCAAACAAAAATGTAAATAGTCTGAAGAAAAAATTAAGTACAATGAGGGTGTGAACTACTTTTTGAAGTAATTCCCATCCACAAAATACTATTGGCTGATGCTTATGCTGATAGACAACCCCTAAAGCTGATGCCTAAAGCCAGATGGACGATAGTGGCCAATGGCCAATGGCTGAAAGGGGCAGCCCCTTGTATGCATGTGAATGTGTACGCTTTGTATGGGAATGTTATGTCGTTTGTTGTGTGATGACAGGAGGTCTCACCAGACAGCTAAAATGGTCTGTAGACAAAACCTAAAAAGTTCGTCCACCATTCACTTTTTTGTTTTCCTCAATTTGATGCCCTGTGTGTGACGGGTATGCCCAGATGTATTTCCCATGCTCAGTGTGCCACTGGAGCTAAGTTGCATGCTACTTGTGAGGCAGAAACCAGTCCCAGCAGTCTAAGCTGGAGTATTCTTACTGAAGCAAGACCAAGACTGATTTGCATATGGCTAGTTTCTGTCTGAGGTGGCCTAGTGAGCAAAAAAAGACACACTGGATGACAGCCATCGTATTTACTCGTGGATGAAGTTAATTCTACCAATCCACCCAGCCCTTTTTTATTTTCCTCTCTTACTAGTAGGCTACCAGTCAGATTTCCTACAAAAGCCCACTGGGATGTTCCATAAAAACAACCATGAGGGCAGTGGCACTAATGTCCTGCTGTACAACCTGTCATATATGCATTCATTCCTTACATGCATTATCATGGTTTACACTTATTATTATAGCGTAAGACTTGTGTTATAATTTGTTAAGGTGCTCATTTAACGGAAACCTAGTTAAATAATACTGGTGCATCAAAATTAGCTATTCATCAGCCTGTTTTCTTTACACTGCTTTTTAAAACACAATGTGACTCTGTGTCTACCTGAACACCCTGTTCTTGCAGTGTACCAAATAGCCAGGCATGCATGGTTACCTACCTACACGAGCGAATGAGTTTTGCAATATGGAGTGTGCAATCTGTCAACAAGGAAGGACCACATTTTGAAAAATGAATCTCTACTGCACATGCAATATATATATTTTCTGTGCCTAATGTCTCCAGCTACTGTTTAACTAAAATTGCAGTTGCAGGCGAGCCATCTGTCACATACAAATATGTCCAATGCCAACCTCCAATCTGACACGAAATTTGGTCTGCCATTAATGTCAAATCATTTATAATTTTGGATCGCAGCACAACAAAAGAAAGATGACAGGATACTATTTCACACCCTGATGTTTCAATGAATAAAAATTACGCCTGCCCTATTGCAAAAATAATGACAGTAGCAAGGTGTCTCCAGAAGCCGGAAGCTAGCTTCAGAATGTGTGGCGCTACACACACTTTCAGTCCAGGCACCGTAAATTCACATTGCCTAGCGTATATGTTGAAATTATGCATGGATAAAATGGATTTTAAATAAAAACCACTACTCTTTTGTAATTAAATTGACCAAGTAGTGTTTTTTCAAATGCAGACTGCTAATGTCTTATGTGCCATGTAGCATTCACTTTGTACAGTGGTGGTTTGAATAAAAACTCAAGAAGTATGTGAAATAAGACATTACAGTCGAGGCAATCTTTTTTCCATTTTAATAACAAAGGTTTTTTTTGGTTTTAGAAACTTTTATTGAAAATAAAGCACGTTACAGTATAAGCATTCAATTAGTACATTCTGGCATAGATGGTTTAGCGGTATACAACGGCACAGAAGGGTATATATACGGTGACATATCATTCAGCAAATTGGGCAGGTGTCTATAAGGTGGTCATGAACTCGTGGTGTAGAACATCGCAGCCACAGGGATTATAGGTTTGATTCTATAGTGATTTACCCAACAGCTCAGGGTGGCGGGAGTTGGGGGTCCGCATCAGGGGGATTAGGGCATTTGTCAGTATCATCCAATTGGCAGAGGTATGTCACCAAGGGGGCCCAGATGTCATGCGGTCGGCTCGCAATGGGGCATCAAGTTCCAATATTCAGCGAGATGCGTCTGGCAGTGCGCAGCGTCCGCAAGCCAGGTTTTGGTCAGCGGTGCTGGGTTTCAGCCCCAATGGATCGCCATTTTACGCCTGGCCAGTACCAACAACATCGCCACCAATGTGCGGCTAGCATCCGGGACCTCCTTGACATAACCCAGTAGACACATAAGGGGGTCTGGTGCAATGTGATGCGAGGTGATGGCGCTAATAATCTCACACACTTCCTCCTAGTAATTGGCTATCCTCGAGCATGTCCAGGCCAGGTGTATGAATGTGGCATCAGGCGCCGAGCAACTCGTGCATCTCGCATCTGCGATTAAGCCCATTTTGTGGTGGGCCACTGGGGTATGATATAGTCTATGTAAAAATTTAAAATGTATCAATCGTAGCCGGTTATTAGGGGAGAGTTTTTCAGTCTGGTTGCAGCAGTATTGCCACTGTTCTGGTGATGGCCCCATAGCCAGATCCGCCATCCATGCCCAACGTGCGCGCCCAGCATCCTTTGGGGAGGCTGCAAGGGTAAGCGCATATAGCCTGGTAACAAGTTTGCGAGGTGACGCAGTAGTGTGAATATATTTGAGTGCTGCACTTGGCGGTGGAGAATTTGGAAATGCGCTGTTAATGTTCCGGCAGGTCGCTATAATTTGATAATACAGCAGGTTGTCAAGCGGGGTGAGCGGCATAGCGTTGGCGTGAGCAGGGAGAGGGAGGAACTGCCCATTAAGGTAAAGGTCTGCGTTGGTGCATATGCCCAGGGACTTGGCCCGGCGTGGCATTGCTCTGGTGTGTAGTGGAGGAAAGAAGGGATTTTCTGCCAGTTGCATTGTTGGCGCGTATAGAGTGTCAGCACCTGTGTGTTTATAGATGCCCTCCCACGCCCAGCGCACGCACTCAACAGTGTTGATTTCTTGCCTGGGAGCCCTGTATGGCAGAAACAATGCCGTCTGAGGTGGCCAGGGGGAGGCCAGGTATGCCTCAACTGCCACGTTTGGCTGAAAGGGCGTTGGGTGTAGCCAGAAGTGGAGGAATCTGGCTTGGGCACAATATGCATATAGCTTGAGATTCAGGGTCCCCATCCCGCCACACGAGAAAGGTAGCGTCAAGGTTTCATAAGCGATGCACGGTTGCCGACCAGCCCATAATAACGTGATTATGTTTGAGCGTAGTCTCTTAAAGACTTGTGTGGTAAGGGGGAGCGGAATATTCAAAAACAAGTATAATAGTTTCAGCAGAACCACCATTTTGGCTATCACAATGCAACCCGCCAGGGAGAGTGGGAGTTTATTCCAAACCAGGATTTTGGTTTTCAGCCATTCCATTGCCCTGCCAAAATTTGATTTCCAGATCTCCTACGGGTCTCTGCTCAACCATATACCTAGGTATCTGGTCGGTTCCGCTGCCCATTTTATCGGGTACTCCGTAGGGAAGGGCAGTGTCACATCGGCGAGGGGGAATAGGATGGACTTGCTCCAGTTTGTTTGTACACCGGAATAGCCTCCAAATCGTATTACCTCTCTTGTCATTGGCGCTAAGTTTGTTTGCGGCTCACGTATATATAACGCGACATCATCCGCAGACATTAAGGTTACCAAGCTACGGGTTGAGAAGCCAATAGCTCGCTGCGTGTGGTGTTGGCGTAGTCGGGCTGCGAGCAGCTCCATCGCAATGGCAAATAGCATTGGTGAGAGCGGGCAGCCCTGCTGTGTGCCCCTGGTTATTGGTATGGGATTGGTAATTTGCCCATTTATTTTGATGCGCGCAGAGGGCAAGGTATATAACAACTTGAATTTCTGGATAAAGGCTGAGCTAAAGCTCAAACGACCAAGCAGCGAGAAGAGGAATGGCCATTCTAGTGAATCAAATGCCGCCATCGCAGGCAGGGAGGGATTAATTTTGTGCATTACAGAGAAGATTGTATGTAGATTGTGCGATGTGGCATGACCCGGTATAAAGCCAGATTGTCCGGGCGTTTTATCAGGGGCATGAGTGGGAGAAGTCGGTTTGCTAATAGTTTCACATATATCTTATTGTCCGTGTAAATTAATGATAAGGGGCGATACAAGCCACAACGCTCAGACGCTTTGTCCAGTTTGAGAATAAGTGTAATTAAAGCCTCTCGGAGAGAAGGTGGGAGATGACCTTTAGTGACGGATTCGCTGTACATTTCAACAAGGTGGGGGATCAGGATAGAAGCATATTCTTTAAAAAATGCGGGAGTGAGCCCATCTAACCCCGGTGCTTTACCGCCCGGAAGGCCAGCGATCACCTGTGCGATCTCCTCCGTGGTGAATGGGGCATCTAAGTAGTCGCGGTGCCCAGGGTCGGGCCACAGCAGTTTAATTGAGTTCAAATATTGTTCTATGGTATCGGGGGGGGGGTTCTGCCCTGGCCGTATATAGTTGAAAGTAGAATGACATGATTGTTGCAATTATTTTACTGGGGGAGGTAGTCCTGCCTGCAGTATCGTCCAGCAACTCTGTTATATATGAGGAAGCGTGCGGCTTCCTCAACAGGTTCGCCAACGTTTTGCCAGGGCGAGCTCCCTCTCCATACCGGCGGGCCTCCGCTGCACGGCCTAGATAATTCACTTTGTGCTCGGCTTCAGTATGATACTCAGACAGCTTAGCCCTAATGTCTGCCAGCGCAGTAGGGGTAGGGTAGGCACTGTACCCTTGGTCAAGTGTTTTGATTTTCGCCTCTACCTGCTCCAGGGAGCCCCTGATGGATCGAAGTACTCCCGACTGCTTGGCGATGCACACCCCCCAGATCACCACCTTAAAGGTTTCCAAGAGAACTGAGAGCGACTCCACAGAGCCAGTATTCAGCTCAAAGAAGTCAATTATAGCGCTGCGCAGTTCTTCTTTAAAAGCGGCATCTCACAGCGCAAAGGGAGGCAAGCGCCACGCAAAGATTCGCTTTGAAGTTTGTGGAATCCGCAGCGTCAAGCATACGGGGGAGTGGTCTGATAGGGTGCGTGCCATATGCTCAATGGAGGAGGACCAGCAGATGACATCGGGGGTGACCAGCCACAGGTCAATGCCGGACCAAGAGCCACTTGTGTTGGAAACGCAGCTACCCTCGTGTCCATCAGGGAGCGCATGGCGGCAGGCGTCAACTATGGTATTGTCTTGCATGAGTGAGAGTAATGCAGCAGTGGCGCACTGGAGCAGTCCAGTGTGCTTTGTAGTGCAATGTTGAAGTCGCCGCCCCATATCAGTGGGTAGGGGCCGAGTGAAGAGATCAATTTCCACATATGGAGGTAGAAATCTGAATCATCCATGTTCGGGCCATATACAGCCGCCATAATTAAGGGTTGTGCGTATATTGTCCGTGCCAGTACCATGTGTATGCCCGCTGTATCTATATAAGTTTGCGATGTGCGCCAAGGGAGGTCTTTTTTAAGCAATATGGTGACGCCTCTCACGTAGTTAGAGTAAACTGAGGAATAGGAGACGCCCCAGCAGTGGGCGCGCAGCCTAGCCGTGTTACTGGCTGTGAGGTGTGTCTCTTGTAGAAAGCAGACGTTGATCATGTGTCTAGCAAGGTAGGTGTGTATGAGTCGTGCTTTGCGATGGTCGTTCATGCCTCTAATGTTCCAGGTTAAAAATGTCACTTCAGCCATGCATGAAGCCTGAAGGGAGTGTGTTATTGTGCCTACCGTTGCTGGCCTTAGAGCAGGGGGATGTTGTGCCATTGAGCACAATGTAGCTGCCATTGAATGCAATCAGTAACATATTCAAGGTCAAACAGGTGCGAAAACTTAGCAAAACTCAAGGATATGGATTTGGCACCTCATATCCTCTTTGAACTACCCATCCCTTCCCCCTCCCACTCCAACCCCCCAATTAGGTTGAGACTCATTCCTCCCCCCTCCCAAGGAACCCCAACTTGGAAGATGCCAAAAGAATATGGGAATTATCCCTGTGGGGTGCGTGGGCTCAGCCAGACTTCCCCCTTGCCATGAGGCAGGGTGGCAAAGCGACATCATTCGCAGACAGGCGCAGTGTGCAAGAGCCTAGTTATTTATAATCAAACAGATGCAAGGCAATGATGTGCAGTGACGGCACTGCCATGTTTCAGTTATGAAATCCACTGCAAGTGGGGTCATGCATCCTGTGAGCTATTTCCTTGCCAATATAGTTAGTCATTGTCACTGGTGCGGCCATCTTCAGATGAGGCGGGTGGGCCTCGAGGGAGGGATTTCTGCAATTGTTTAGCAAATGTCATAGCTGCTTTCGGGTCTGTAAAGTAGCGAGGCTTGTCTCCAGAGTCTATCCGCAGCTTGGCTGGGTATATGAGGGCATATGTAATGTGTAACTGCTGGAGCAGCCGTTTGGTAGGGAGAAAGTCTCACCTTGCAGCTTGTACCGTCAGAGTAAAGTCAGGGTAAAATGAGAGAATGTTGCCTTGGTGCCTGACCTCGCCTATTTCTCTGGCTTTCCGCAGAATGGAATTGCGGTCTCGATAGTTTAGTATGTGCGCTATTATTGGTCGCGCGGGAGCTCCCGGGGGAGGTCGCGGGCCAAGGGACAGGTGCGCCTGACAATTAAGAGTTTGGACAGGGCAGCGGCTGACTACACAGTTCGAGCAAAAACTCTCCAAAAAGAATTGCCAAAAATGGACAATGGTACTTTATGTTTGGCAAGCAAAAGATAATTTGACAAAACGTATTTGGAGGATAACACCTTTCTGAACTAGTGTGATGGGTGGGCCTATTTTTCTCCAGAAAGAATGTCAATCTGTGGATGTATTCTTACTACTGCCATTCTCAGGTTGTGCTCCTATTCCAGTTGTGAACCGTAATTCGTCTTTAATACTGACAATGCTGAGAACCCAATATCACATAGATATGATGAGCTAAAAGGCAGAAAAGTCTTTACTGCAAATTTTGACAAACCTGAATGTTCTTTAGACATTTTCAGCCAAAATTCCCGCAATCAGATTTTGCTCAATTGCATCTGGAGAACCTGGTCACTCTGGACCTCAATTAGGTCTTCCTGACGGTGCACTGGTAGATGAGTACCTGCATCCAGTAGAGGTGGTTGAAAGACCCAATCATTGACATAATCAGTGTCCTCAGGGAAGTACTTTACTAAACTGTCCCTGAGAGAAGGCAAGTGATTTCTTATTACCTCTGCAGCACTTTCAAGTTCATATTCTGTGTCCTCAAGAGCTTCTGCGTAACATGGGCATGCCTCAAGCAGGCCACCTTGAATTAGTCTTCTCCACAACTACAGCTTCTTCTTGAAGGCAGATATTTTTTATACATGGTGAAAGATGTACTTTCAGCTTCTTGCAATGAAAAATTCAAGGAACTCAATTTATCAAAGATGTCTTCAAGGTATGCTAAAAGCAGAAGCCAACGGGGATTACACAGCTGTTCTGCTTTGTAGGGGTTCAAATCCAGAAGGAATTGTCGTACTTCATTTCTCAATTCAAAAATGCGATTCAGCACCTTCCTTCTGGATAACCACCAGACTTCTGTATGGAAAAGCAAACTGTTAAAATGATAAACACTCGTAGATTTAGGAATAAGGTTTATTCCATAACAGGAACCACCAACAGACACTGCCAGCTCTCCGGTCTCCAGCCTTTAACTGCCTCCACACAGGCATCTCCATGGAGACTGGAATACAGGAGCGAGCTGGAATTTATACATCAACAATTCTAACTAGCTAATACAACACATCCCCTATACTAATAAAAATGAAAAGAAATAAGAAAAGAAGAAACAAAAAAATAAAACAAGGAAACCATACAATTAAGATACATCCATATCATAATCCTTAAATCGCATAGGAACACGATGTGATCTGTGAGGAAATCTCCTTGTGGAAATAATATCTGAATTGAGCAGATCAGTACTAGGAAAACCATTGTCAGAACAAGAAGGAAATGATGACTTGTCACCATTGAACCTTACTAGTCTTGACATATTCCATTTACTACCATTTTGCATCGTCACAACATTTTTCTGAATTGATGTAATGATAAAAGGACCCATATACTCAGTGACACCTTTCTTCTGCCACCTGGGTTTCTTGACCAACACCCATTCACCCACACGCCACAATAGAGCCTTTACAGAATTTCTCAAGTCATATCTCTCTTTATATTTCCTTTGATAAGATTTAATTCTGGAATCCACCTCATCCTTATCCAAGGAAATAATATTTTGGAAAGGCAACCAACCAGGGTTCAATTTAGAGTGAGCTTGTCTACCTCGTAACACTTGAAAAGGAGAACTGTGCATGACATAGTTAACAGTGGTACGATGAGCCCACCAAGTGTCACGCAGAACATCTTTAAGAGGAACCTTCAACTCCAAAGCTCTCTGTACACAACTTTTAACAACTCTGTTCATGCGTTCCGCAAGACCATTGGCTTGTGGAGAATAAAGAGCTGTTTTAAGATGAATTATTCCAAAATCATCCAGAAAATTTTTCATATCCTGAGAAGTAAATTGTACACCGTTGTCAGTAATTAGACATTTAGGAATACCTTTGCAGGCAAATTCATCCTTGAGGAAATCAAGAATTACCTTAGTGTTGAATGTGCTGACACACCTGGTAGAGACCCATTTTGAAGTGTAGTCAACTAAGAGAATGACAAACCTTTCTGAAGGTCCTAATAACTCAAAAGGACCCACCAAATCCAACCCAAGTTTTGTTCAAGGTTCACGTGGAACCTCCACAGGTGACAACGGAGCAGAATTGATGACCCTAGACTTGTCATTAGAAGCACATAGGTAACAATCCTTAACTACCTCCTCAACATGATGATCCATGCCTGGCCACCAATATCTCTCACGCAACCGGGCCTTAGTAAGACTCCTTCCCAGGTGTCCTTCGTGCGCAAGATTAACAAGTTTGGGTCTCAAATCAGAAGGAGGTATCAATCTCTCACCACGCATCAACTCGTCTTGCAGAAGAGTTAATTCATCCCTAATAGACCAAAAAGGCATAAGATCAGAATTAACACTCTTACTGCATGCAGGCAATCCTTTTATCACAAAGTCCCTAACCACAGGTAAGAGAGAATCATGGGATTTAGCTTCAGTCCATTCTTCTTGAGTGATGGCTGGCTCCTTAACCCAACAAACACTCAAAGATTCAACATCAACATAATCTTCTTGAATTTGAACAGGCAACCTTGACAAACAGTCAGCAGCTTTGTTAGCAGAACCAGGAAGATACTGTACCTGAAAATTGAATTCTTCTAAACCTTCACTCCAACGTTTTAATCTTTTAGTCAACCTTTCACTCTCCATGCAAGAGAACACTTGTACAAGTGGACGATGATCAGATCTTACAATAAAGGGGATCCCCCATAAGTAAAATTTAAAGTGTCTAACTGCCCACACAATTGCAAGTGCTTCTCTTTCTATACAAGAATACTGTTGTTCAGCTTTTTTTAGCGCTCTTGAAGCAAATGCAACAACTTTTTCACCACTAGCATTCACTTGAGTGAGAATTGCACCCAAACCAGACAAACTTGCATCGGTAGTGAGAGCTGGCAGTGTCTGTTGGTGGTTCCTGTTATGGAATAAACCTTATTCCTAAATCTACGAGTGTTTATCATTTTAACACTGGCGACGACGACGCTTGTTGGGGACAAGCTTAACCACCACCAACTTCCCCGTGAACCCACGTATTTTGTTTCAGTCTCCTTAAATCGGATTTACTGCCAGCGATATTGTGGATTTTGGCGGATTAATTCTCCAGTGACCTAATCTGGCTCCTGACGTCCAAGAGGTCTGGTAATTATGTCTAAAATTACCTTTATCCTTGAATCCGGGGACTTGGCTGCTCGCGAGTGACTCGCGCTCCTTCTGTGCTGTTGGACTCGCGCCTTCACCGCTCGAGCGTCTCTCTTCTTGTAACTGGCTCGTCATCACGTCAATCACGTCACGCTACGTAACGACGTGCAGCCATTTTGTTTATTATCTCCATAGCAACTGCAATTCTTCAAGTTACGGCTCAGTTTCTCCACAGTTATTTACTCGAGTGAAATCACGTTTATTTTTTTATTTTTTTTCTCCTTTATCTTCGTTTTCAGATCCTCATAATTTTTCACCAATATGTCCACTACATCCATGAGTCAACCTCCAGCATTTTTATGTGAAAAAGGTGAGCCTTTACTTCCATGGAAGAAATGGAAGAAATTATTTGATTCCTACTTAGTGGCTATTGGTGGTGAAAGGTTTTCAGCGTATAGAAAACAAGCTATTCTCCTTCACAATTTAGGCATTGAGGGTCGCAATATTTACAATAGTATTGATGAACTGCCTATTGGAGAAGATGATGGTCAAGTTGCGGATGTATTTGAAATGTCTATGAAGATGCTTGAGACTTACTTTGGCCCGCGTATTAATGTTGTACTTGAAAGACATACATTTTTCATGAGAATCCAAGAGCCTACTGAAAAAGTTGGAAATTATGTTGCATCCTTAAAAACATTAGCCCGAACTTGCGAATTTGGTGACTTAACTGAATCCTTAATTCGTGATCAGCTAGTCAGATGCACAAACAGCTCTAGGGTTCAGGAGAAACTGCTATCAAGGAATCCCTCGCTGAAAGAAGCAATGGCTATTGTTGAAGGTGTAGAGAATACTTCTGGATGGGTGAAGGAAATGAAAGAACATAAAACAGGGACTGAAAATGCTCTCACACCCAGCAATATCCATGAAGTTTTGCTTACTGTTATCGCTGTGGGAGTTTTAACCAGCCAAGAATGGTAGTGTCTAATGTAAGAAGTGATGGTGTGGTGGATGCTGATCCAATATTTATGCCAGAATGTGATGTTGAAATTGGAGGAAAATTATTTGTTGTACTATCATATTCTGGTTCTCCCTTCACAATGATTGGTAATGAGCTATGGAACAAAACTTTTCCTGATATTCAGTTGCTTCCACCTGATATCAACCCTGTGAGTTATGGGGGGGCACGCATTGATGTATCTGGTTATACAGTAATGAGAATACACTTCAAGGGCAGAGAAACAATTGGGAAGATATATGTAGCACATCGTGGAGATAATCTTCTTACATTAGACACTACCATTCTTGGCTTAATAGTCACTGTTTCAACACTATCCACTGCGTGGACTTTTCCACCAGACCTACAGACCCTGGCATAATGACCTTTAATACCACATTTTAAACAGGTGGCATTTTTAGCATAACAATTAGGAAAATTAGAAGGATGGTTAAAACTCCCACAGCGATAACATTTCATTTTGCCTTGTTCACTATGCGTTTTTCCTTTAGGAGTTTGAATCACTTTACAAATGTTGTCTACTGGAATTTGTTGAGCTTCAGTAAGCTGAAACTTCATGGATATTGCTGGGTGTGAGAGCATTTTCAGTCCCTGTTTTATGTTCTGTCATTTCCTTCACCCATCCAGAAGTATTCTCTACAACTTCAACAATAGCTATTGCTTCTTTCAGCAAGGGATTCCTTGATAGCAGTTTCTCCTGAACCCTAGAACTCTTTGTGCATCTGACTAGCTGATCACGAATTAAGGATTCAGTTAAGTCACCAAATTCGCAAGTTCGGGCTAATGTTTTTAAGGATGCAACATAATTTCCAACATTTTCAGTAGGCTCTTGGATTCTCATGAAAAATGTATGTCTTTCAAGTACAACATTAATACGCAGGCCAAAGTAAGTCTCAAGCATCTTCATAGACATTTCAAATACATCCGCAACTTGACCATCATTTTCTCCAATAGGCAGTTCATCAATACTATCGTAAATATTGCGACCCTCAATGCCTAAATTGTGAAGGAGAATAGCTTGTTTTCTATACGCTGAAAACCTTTCACCACCAATAGCCACTAAGTAGGAATCAAATAATTTCTTCCATCTCTTCCATGGAAGTAAAGGCTCACCTTTTTCACATAAAAATGCTGGAGGTTGACTCATGGATGTTGTGGACATATTGGTGAAAAATTATGAGGATCTGAAAACGAAGATAAAGGAGAAAAAAAAAAAAACATGATTTCACTCGAGTAAATAACTGTGGGGAAACTGAGCCGTAACTTGAAGAATTGCAGTTGCTATGGAGATAATAAACAAAATGGCTGCACGTCGTTACGTAACGTGACGTGATTGACGTGATGACGAGCCAGTTACAAGAAGAGAGACGCTCGAGCGGTGAAGGCGCGAGTCCAACAGCACAGAAGGAGGGCGAGTCACTCGCGAGCAGCCAAGTCCCCGGATTCAAGAATAAACGTAATTTTAGACATAATTACCAGACCGCTTGGATGTCAGGAGCCAGATTAGGTAACCGGAGAATTAATCCGCCAAAATCCACAATATCGCTGGCAGTAAATCCGATTTAAGGAGACTGAAACAAAATACGTGGGTTCACGGGGAAGTTGGTCGTGGTTAAGCTTGTCCCCCAACAAGCGTTGTCGTCGCCAGTGTTAAAATGATAAACACTCGTAGATTTAGGAATAAGGTTTATTCCATAACAGGAACCACCAACAGACACTGCCAGCTCTCCGGTCTCCAGCCTTTAACTGCCTCCGCACAGGTATCTCCATGGAGACTGGAATACAGGAGCGAGCTGGAATTTATACATCAACAATTCTAACTACCTAATACAACACAAACCATTATGTTAAGCTACCATTTCTGCTCATAAACTTTCAAACAGACAAGCTCTTATGGGGTGAGCTTTCATGAAATTAACAATTTTCACAGCAGAATTCAACACATCCCCAAGTTCTCTATCCATGTTTTGGACTGCAAGGGCTCCCCGGTGTATCATACTGTGGGTCCATAGAATATGAGGAGCCACTTTCAACACTTTGGCTTTTAGGCCTGCCCCAGCCCCACATATAGAAGGACCACCATCTGTACAGATCTCAAAACCCATTTTACGCCATTGGAGCACAGGAAATCATTGAGAATATCAAACAGTGCTGATGCTGTTGCCTGTCCCTTGATTGGTTTACAGAAAAAAAAAATCTTCCAATGTTGCAGTTTTGTGACAGTATCAGACATAAGCAAATAAATGAGCTTCCTTAGATGAGTCAGTCACTTTATCCAATTGCAAAGCAAACAAACTCGATTTCAAACATGCAATGAATTGTCTGTGGATATCCTCTGA
This sequence comes from Calotriton arnoldi, assembly GCA_963921515.1. NCBI lineage: Eukaryota > Metazoa > Chordata > Amphibia > Caudata > Salamandridae > Calotriton > Calotriton arnoldi. The sequence continues at coordinate 821,546 of CAWUFW010006108.1, read as the reverse complement.
CATGTCAGAGATGAGGCGGCAAACTGTTGTGTCTGAGAGGGGTACCTTTTAAACTTCTCCACTGCTTTTTCACCAAGCATTGCCTGGCCATGTTGAGAATTGCTGGAAGAATCACTTTTTCCCCATCTGTAAAAGGCTTTTAGTTTTTGGCACTGTGGTACGCCAATTGGTAGGATGCTTTCAAGACATTTGTTGGTGTGGAGAACACATTTTGACAATGTCTTTTTGGTGGATGATGTCTTCCGTTTTTCTGGCAAAAAAAAATCTCTATTCGTTCCTACCAGTGACCCTTGCTTAGTATCCAGGTGTTGCTTTAATTTTTTTTGGTTTCAGGCTTTCATTAGCCAAGGTCATGCCACAAACCACACACTGTGGCCTAATTTCACCAGTTATGTTGACACAGGTGAATCCAAAGTCCAAGTAGGAGGCCTCATACTTCCTAATTTTTGTAGCTCTTTTCTGATCATCTGTTTTGGCCTTTTGTTTGAGCGCCCTACCATCTTTTGGGAGTAGGGAATGATCCACGTCAAATGTGTGGTGACCTATGATACAAAATTCCAAAGTTCACTATTAATGAACACCACAGACTTGCTGCTGCATGTGGTTTAGCTGTCTTTTTTTTTTTTAACTCTTTGCAGTTTTCAAAATGTTTTTAAAATATCTTCTTATCTGGGGTGCATAAAACACAAATAACACGTTATTTCCCTTCCACATGCTTAAAACAGAAATTGCAGCTGGTCCTGGCTTCCTGACATAAGCAGGCCATGTGAGCCATTACCAAGGTTCCCCTTTCCTCGAACGCACTCGCATTGTTAGCAATAGGTAACTCGGGTGGATAAAATCCTTATAATCCACCTCCTACCTGCTAATGATCTAAAAAATCTATGCATGGCCAACTTAGTGTTCTATCTTTCTTAGGTCAGTAAATTGAGTACTATGAAATTTAGAAAGAGGAACCTTGGTTATTTGCAACACTTACAAAAAAGCAAAACTGTAGTATAAAGTATTATAAAAATATGAATACAATATTTAAAATGTACTCTTAAATACCACAAAGCACTGCATTAACACAAATCTAAAACAAACCAAAAACGGTAATGTGTCACTAAAAAATAAAAACATAATGACTCATAACTCTGATGATTAATGTACCTGCTGGAGAGAGATGGAGTTTTGTCTTGTCCCTGTTTTGATTCACCATAAAATAGCACAGAGGGTTAAAGTGTCCACTGCAAAACATGTGTACCATGCAGATCACAGAGTTGTATTTTATATAGATAGCTCAATGCGTTACTGATTTTGTCAGAGATTCTTCTGTTACTAAGTTAAATTCGAACTGCCAACAAACAGCTGGATGCAAGACATAGGTTAGAAACTTATGTTTTCCCCTGTCTTTCATTATCCTGAGGTGTCTTTGGGTGGAAATAAATTCTTATTAGTAAAGACAACCCCAAACACAGTATTACATTTTAAATCTGAGTTTTTACTTCTCCTGATCAAGCACTCTTGAAATATAATGTCGACCAGAATGGATGACATGTGACTCCTACACCATGTAGTCCTCATTGTCTTACACAACATTTCTGTATATGTGTGCTATTGTCTGTTGCTAAAAGCAAAAGTAAACAAATGCTCAGTATTTTTTCCCAAGAAAGATGGCAACCCTGAAACCCACAAGTGAGTAACACTAAGAGTGACACTTTCCCGTGAATAAAGCCAAGCAATGAAAATTTGGAAAGTCACAATATTAGGATGTCTACCTGTACTGGCTGTTGGATTTCTTGGTGCATATTGCTATGAACAATGGATGTAATGCATGGGCTGCAACTTTAGTGCACGGCATCCGAGTAGAACCATATAATATTTCAGGGGATGCTGACGGCTTGGCTTCTACAGCTGCATGGAACCGGAGGTTGCTGAACAGCATTCATCATCGTTAAAACACAGCATTTACAATCATTACTGGTGAACTGTAAGGTCCAAGTGGGATGCTTTCTTTAATTCCACGGAAGAAAGTGGTCCCTTTATCTTCTTTCACACTGTTTTTCCAAAAATGCCTTTATTTTTAACATTATGAAAACAGACGCTTATATTTTAGCAACAACTGTCTCCTGGTTATATTAGGCTGTGATCCCTGATCAGGAGAATGGAAGGGAGTAGCCAGATAATTAAAATAGCCCCCACTCTGAACTAAAGTGCTGCTGTCACTATTCAAGTGACACAAGTGTGCTGAACCCTTCCTAGAACAGCTTCCTTGTCTCTTCCATCCATGCATCTTTACATTCATTCTTTCACCCTTCCACCCACCTGCTGATATCCACAATTACTCTGTTACATCCTATCATTCATTCATTCTTTCATCCATTATTCAATCTTTCCCCATTCCACTCATTCACCCATCTATCAAATCTGCCATTCATCCATTAATCCACCCATCCATCCACTCTGCGACACATCAGCGCCTGGATATCCTCATGGGTGACAAGTAGCACTCTATAAAGCTACTGATTGAATGATTGATCTGTCCACTCTGCCATCCATCCATCCACTGTGCCACCCATGGATTCAGTCACTCTGCCATATATCTCTTTTGCCATCCATCCACCCACCCATCAAATCTATCATTGATCATCCATTCATCCACCCGTCCACTTTGCCATTCATATCTTCATCCACTCTGCCACCCATTCACCCACTCTGCCATTCATCCATTAATTATGCGATCCACCCACTCTGTAATCCATTCATCATTCATCCATCTACTCTGCCATTCATCCATCCATACATCATCCATCATCCATCAATCCATCCATCCACTCACTCATCTTTTCACCCACTCATCCATCCATCCCATTACTCTGACATCCTTTCTCCTGTCCATTCGACTATCATTCACTCATCCTTTCACCCACTCATTCATCCACATACCCATGGCTCCATTAATTAGGTAACAGTGCAGGGGCCTGCTGCTCCTTAACTCAATGAGCAGTGCAGGGGTCCACAGCTCCTTTAGATGGTGGTGAAGGGGCCCAGGGTTCCATTAACGAGATAACAGTGCAGGGGCCTGCGGCTCCTTTAATGAATGAGTGGTGCAAGTGTTCATAGCTCCTTTAGGTAGCGGTGCAGGGTCCACACCTCCTTTAAAGAGATAACAGTGCAGGGGCCTGCGGTTCCTTTAATAAATGAGCGGTGCAGGGGTTCATGGCTCCTTTGGTCAGCGGTGCAGGGGTCTGCAACTCCTTTAATGAGGTAACAGTGCAGGGGCCTGCGGCTCCTTTAGGTAGCGGTGCAGGGTCCGCACCTCCTTTAATGAGGTAACAGTGCAGGGGCCTGCTGCTCCTTTAATGAATGAGCGGGTCAGGGGCCCATGGCTCCTTTAGGTAGCTGTGCAGGGGCCTGTGGCTCCTTTAACCCCTTCCGTGCTCATGACGAGCTGAACTCGTCATGGCACACAGTGGTCGTGTGCTCATGATGAGTCCAGCTCGTCATGACACCCAGCACGGGAAATCCCTCTGGTGCCCGCACCAGAGGGATTCCCTTTTCTCCCCTAAAGCCTCGGGAGCTGGGGAAGAGCTTCCCCAGCTCCCGAGGCCCCCCCCTGGTTTCCCTGAAATGACGATCGGCGCGCACGTCGCGCTGATGTCATTTCAGTGAAACTGAAACTGAAATGAGCCAAGAGGCTCATTTCAGTTTCAGTTTCTACGTGCTCAGGGGGCTATCTCAGCCCCCTGAGCATGTAGAAACTCAGGAGAGGTATCGTTGGAAAGGGGAGAATCTCCCCTTTCCAATGGTACCCCTTCCTAGTGGATCCCTGCTTGGGGATCGCCCCAGGAGGATCCACCCACTAGGCACCAGGGAGGGGGGAGCAGCCCCTTGGGCAAGGGCCTTTGCTCCCCCCATAACATTTTTGGCATGATTAGTCTTTCTGCCCCCCCTGGGGGGTAGATGGGGGCAGTAGCCCCCAATCTGTAGCCCCCAATCTGCCCCCCGGGGGGGTAGAAAGCCCACTAGACACCAGGGATTTCTTATGGGATGTTTATTAGGGGTGGGGGCTGCCCAAAACGGGCATGCTGATGCCCCCACCCCCGGCCACAAAATTAGTCTTTCTGCCCCCCCTGGGGGGCAGATGGGGCAGTAGCCCCCAATCTGTCCCCCCGGGGGGGCAGAAAGCCCACTAGATAACAGGGATTTTTTTTAAATTATAGTTAGGGGTGGGGGCTGCCCAATATGGGCATGCCAATGCCCCCACCCCTCCCGCAGCAAAGGTACAGTCTTTCTGCCCCTCCTGGGGGGCAGATGGGGGCAGTAGCCCCCAATCTGCCCCCCCGGGGGGGCAGAAAGCCCACTAGATACCAGGGATTTTTTTAAATTATAATTTGGGGTAGGGGCTGCCCAATATGGGCATGCCAATGCCCCCACCCCCGACGTCAAAGGTACAGTCTTTCTGCCCCTCCTGGGGGGCAGATGGGGGCAGTAGCCCCCAATCTGCCCCCCCCGGGTGGCAGAAAGCCCACTAGACACCAGGGTTTCTTTCCCCTCGATACATTTAGGGGTGGGGGTTGCCCAAGATGGGCATGCCAATGCCCCCACCCCTCCCCCCACGAAATTCCAGTCTTTCTGCCCCCCCGGGGGTTCAGAAACACCCTAGATGCCAGGGATTATTTTTTTTATAGGCCCGGGGTGGGGGCTGCCCAAAATGGGCATGGAAATGCCCCCACCCTACCCCCCAAAGAAAAAAAAAAAGACTTTCTGCCCCCCCAGTAGGCAGATGGGAGCATTAGCCCCTGATCTGCCCCCCCGGGGAATTTGGTTCCTAGCTCTGCCGGCACCTAAGGAAACCTAGCAAACCTATACATTTTTTAAAACTAGACACCCAGGGGAATCCAGGATGGGCTGACTTGACTGGCTCTCACCAGGTTCTGTTACCCAGAATCCCTTGCAAACCTAAAAATGTGTCCAAAAAAACACATTTTCCTCATATTTCTGTGGTGGAAAGTTCTGGAATCTGCGTGGATCCACAAAATTCCACCCACCCCGCGTTCCCCAAAGTCTTTCGAGAAAAATGGTACCTCACTTGTGTGGGTAGGACTAGTGGCTGCGACAGGAAACGGCCCAAAACGCAACATGGACACACCACATTTTCACAGTGAAAACTGACCCTTTTTTTGCAAAGTGCCTAGCTGTAGATTTTGAACCCTAACTCTGCCGGCACCTAGGGAAACCTAGCAAACCTATACATTTTTGAAAACTAGATACCCAGGGGAATCCAGGATGGGGTGACTTGACTGGCTCTCACCGGGTTCTGTTACCCAGAATCCCTTGCAAACCGAAACATTTGTCCAAAAAACACATTTTCCTCACATTTCTGTGGTGGAAAGTTCTGGAATCTGCGTGGATCCACAAATTTACACCCATCCCGCGTTCCCAAAGTCTTCCGAGAAAATGGCACCTCACATGTGTGGGTAGGCCTAGTGCCCGCGACAGGAAACGGCCCAAACGCAACGTGGACACAAAACATTTTTACAGTAAAAACGGACCATTTTTTTGCAAAGTGCCTAGCTGTAGATTTTGAACCCTAACACTGCCAGCACCTAGGGAAACCTAGCAAACCTATACATTTTTGAAAACTAGACATCCAGGGGAATCCAGGATGGGGTGACTTGACTGGCTCTCACCAGGATCTGTTACCCAGAATCCCTTGCAAACCTAAAAATATGTCCAAAAAAACACATTTTCCTCACATTTCTGTGGTGGAAAGTTCTGGAATCTGCGTGGATGTACAAAATTCCACCCACCCCGCATCCCCCAAAGTCTTCCGTGAAAAATGGTACCTCACTTGTGTGGATGGGTCAAGTACCCGCGACAGGCAAGGGCCCAAAACCTATTGAGGCGACATCAAAATTACCTATCACAAACCAACCTGGTTTTGCAAGGGGGGTCCCATGAGTTTTTGGCCCCGGGCTCGACGGCCATCTAGGGAAACCTACCCAACCCACACATTTCTGAAAACTAGACACCCGGAGGAGTCCAGTGAGGTATGGCTTGCGTGGGTCCTCCAAAATTTTCTTACCCAGAATCCCCTGCAAACCTCAAATTTAGCTGAAAAAATCACGTTTTTCTCAAATTTCTGTGTGGGAAAGTTCTGGAATTTACGTGGATCCACAAATTTCCTACCACCCAGCTTTCCCCCAGGTCTCCCGATAAAAATGATACCTCACTCGTGTGGGTGGGTCAAGTACCCGCGACAGGCAAGGGCCCAAAACGTATTGAGGAGACATCAAAATTACCTATAACAAAACTTCCTGGTTTTGGGGTGGGGGCACCTGTTTTTTTGGCCCCAGGCTCGTCGCCATCTAGGGAAACCTACCAAACCCACACGTTTCTGAAAACTAGACACCCTGGGGAGTCCAATGAGATATGGCTTGCATTGGTCCCCAAACGTTTTCCTACCCAGAATCCCCTGCAACCCTCAAATTTAGCTGAAAAAAACATATTTTCCACATATTTTTGCATGGAATCACCGTGCTGGCACAAATGTCCTACCACCCAGCGTTTCCCTTGTTCCCCCGAGTAAAATGATACCTCACTTGTGTGGGTGTCCAAACCAGAACTGGCTAAAAACGTATTTTTAAAAAAATGTAGCGCTTAGAATTCTCGGTGCTATACCCTAAATCCCTATGTTTTGGGCTCTTCCCAGTCACAGGCCTTTGGCCCACCCACACAAGCGAGGTATCATTTACTCGGGAGAACAAGGGGAACGCTGAGTGGTAGGACATTTGTGCCGGCACGGTGATCCCATGCAAAACTGTATGGAAAAAGTGATTTTTTTCAGCTAAATTTGAGGTTTGCAGGGGATTCTGGGTAGGAAAACGTTGTGGGACCCACGCAAGCCATACCTCGCTGGACTCCCCCGGGTGTCTAGCTTTCAGAAATGTTTGGGTTTGGTAGTTTCCCAAGATGGCCGCCGAGCCCGGGGACAAAAAACCCAGGTGACCCCTCTTGCAAAACCAGGTTGTTTTGTGATAGGTAATTTTGATGTCGCCTCAATAGGTTTTGGGCCCTTTTCTGTCGCGGGTACTTGACCCACCCACGCGAGTGAGGTATCATTTTTATCAGGAGATCTGGGGGAACGCTGGGTGGGAGGATATTTGTGGCTCCACGTAGATTCCAGAATTTTCCCACACAGAAATTTGAGAAAAAAGTGATTTTTTCAGCTAAATTTGAGGTTTGCAGGGGATTCTGGGTAGGAAAACGTTAGGGGACCCACACAAGCCATACCTCGCTGGACTCACCCGGGTGTCTAGTTTTCAGAAATGTGTGGGTTTGGTAGGTTTCCTAGATGGCCACCGAGCCCAGGGCCAAAAACTCATGGGACCCCCTGCAAAACCAGCTTGTTTTGTGATAGATCATTTTGATGTCTCCTCAATACGTTTTGGGCCCTTGCCTGTTGCGGGTACTTGAACCACCCACACCAGTGAGGTTTTTTGCTGAAAAAATCCCTTTTTTCACACATTTTTGTGTGGTAAAGTTGTGGCATCACGGGGCTGACACAAATTTCCTACCACCCAGCGTTACCCCAGGTCTCCCGATAAAAATGGTGCCTCACTCGGGTGGGAGGCCCAAGTACCCGCGACAGGCAAGGGCCCACAACGTATTGAGGCGACCTCAAAATGGCCTATCACAAAACGACCTGGTTTTGCAAGGGGGGTCCCATGACATCATTAAAGGGTGTTTTAAATTACAATCCCATAGACACCAAACTCAATATTCCTCCCTGCTCCCAATTGAAAGTTGTCACTTATTAAATGTAATAAGTTAACCCAATGTTATCCTATGGGAGAGGCTAGCCTTGCAGTATTGAAAAACAAATGTAATGGTTCTTCACTGCCAGGACATATAAAAGTTAAAAGTACATGTCCGACTTTTTAAATACACCATACCCTGCCCTATAAGCTGTTTAAGGCCTACCCATGGGGTGACATATGTATGAAAATGGAACGTTTAGGCCTGGCTAAGGTATTTATATCCAGGTCAAAATGGCCGTTTAAACTTCACACAAAGGCTGCAAAGGCAAGCCTGAGACATGTTTAAAGGGCTGCTTAATTGGGTGACATGATCCGTGCTGCAGGCCCACTAGTAGCACTTCATTTACATGCCCTGAGTACATGTAGTACCACTTTACCAGGTACTTACAAGTAAATTAAATGTGCCAATTGGTGTAAGCCAATTTTACCATGTTTAAAAAAAAGAGTACAAGCACGTTATCACTGGGTAGCAAAGTGTACAAACTCCTAAAACAATAACAACGTGATCAACAAAAAAAAAGAAAAGGAAGGCAAAAAGTTTGGGGGAAGACCACCCTATGGCCATCAGGTCAAAGAGCCATGTTATGTCATGTTATTTTATATGACTTGCAAGCCACATGTTTGAATCTTAGATAGGGCAAGCCAGCATCACATTTACCTGAGATCCAGGCATAAACAAGTTGATCTCTTAATGTAACAAGAAATAAAGGGCTCGTGTAAGAAGTGATGAGCTGCTGGAAATGTTTTGGGTGGAACAAGGTTGGTTTCAATCGATACACAATAGAAATGTGACTATGCAGGGCACTGTTATAAAGCTAAATGCCAGTTTTCCCTATAGACAATAAAATAATTAGGTATACACCCTTTGAAGATTCAGTGTGTGAGGTAATGCAGTGGTTGCAATGTGTCTGCTTTTAAGTTCACTTGCGACTTAATCACTGTGCATTTTACAGTATTTGTAAACAACTATTTATCATATTTGAAGACTTTGGATATGAAGCTATTTCACATGAAAAGAATGTATGAATATTTAAACCTGGATAAATTATCCTTGCTTATTCTAAATGTTAACAATACAAAGTTTTTTTTTGCTTGTGGTCCATCCAGTCCTGTCCTTTACCAATCATCATTCACCTATGGACATATAGTTACAAACTAAACTCCCCTCAGTGTTGACTGTAGTGTTACTCCACACTTAGGGGCCTATTAAGATCCGTCATCCTCGCGGTGTTGGGACCGGCCGCCAGACGTGCGGCGGTCCCGCACCGCAAATTAGGATGCGACTGCCACCCTGGCAGTCGCTTTCCGCATATTTGACATTGTGGCCGGTGCTGCTTACAGCAGCACCCGCCGCAATGCCAAATTGCCATGTTGGGCATTTCCATGCACAACGTGGCAGGCACCGTGCGGTGCCTGCCACCTTGTGCATCGAAATGGAGGGGGGTACCATGGGTACCCCCCAAGTGCACCCCCCACCCCCTCCAGGGGCCCGCAACGGGCCCCCAAATCACATCCCCGCCAGCCTTTCCATGGCGGCATCGCCGCCATGGAAAGGCCTTTAAAAACATGCATCATAATATGGATGGCGGTGCCTGCTAGGCACCGCCACCATATTGTGCCCCAGTTCCGCCCGGCCAGCAATCGGAACGATTGCCGACCGGCGGAAAAGCAGCGAACGCACTTTGCGTCCGTCGCGATACCCCCAGCCATTATAATATGGCAGGGGGTAAATCAGGTTACGATGGCGGGCAGATCGCCACCGCCGGGCCAGCGGTGGCGATCCGCCCGCCATCGTAATCAGCCCCTTAGTGTTGACTGTAGTGTTACACCAAACTTTGGTGTAACACTTCAGTCAACACTGAGGGGAGTGCAAATTGTAGACTGCATGTACCATGATGCAAAGGAGCAAACCTTTCTGGGATATGATGTAGTGTCCGACCACACCCTTTTCCCTGCCCACACTGATTTTCAAGACCTCCTCGACCATTTATCACACATTCCTAATGTTCCTTTTTGTAAAAATTGCATTCCGGCCCATTGATTACACTTCAGTCCGGCCCGAGCCAGAGAATACGGCCCAAGCCGGAGAGTACGGTCCAAGCCGGAGTGTACGGCCTGGGTGCGGAGAGTACAGCCCAAGCCGGAGATTCCAGCCCGACTGCAGACGTAAAGATACGATTCGTAAATGACCTCTGTGAATACAAAAAGTCGTAAAGTTAGACTTTTGTCTCAGATTGCCTTTGTGAATCGGGCCAAAAGTCTTTATTTAAGTCAAGAAGGAGTGTTCCCTTGGCCGCATTCTCCTCAATCTAAGTTCCCAATCATACAGTCTGTGACCAGAACATCAATATTTCTATGACCTATTCTCAGCAACTACCTGGTATTATCCACTAATCACTTATGCTGCAAAAAGCTTCGACGCCACCAAAGATGGACGCCTAATTAGGGAGCTCTGCTACGTGCAGAATCTCCAGCCACGTTGTCAGCATCCTACGATGTCTTCAATCAAGTGACTTCATCTACGTTGATATGCGAGTGGACGGGGCATTTTAGACTGCCCCTTTTGTCAAGCTGAAGCACCTGTCAGCTTAGGTACAATCTTCGTTATAAATGACGAATGCGCGCGGCCGACATTTTACTTGTATTAATGCCGTCCAGCACTTCCCGCTGCTCTGGGAGGTGCATTTTTCTGCTTTTACTGTTATTTGTTTGGATGTGCCTACATTTATGCTTTTTCAGCCGCTGGATTGCTGTAGTGGATTTTCTGTTTATTTTTCATATCTTGATTACAAAAATGGTCAATTTTTCAGCTGCCTATGTTTTTTTAGGAGGAGCAATTGTTTATGTTCTTTTTGTGACTTTACTTTGAATTTACAACCTTTTACCTACTGCTGCCACTCACTGGCCTAATTATTTACTGTCTCCTGGCTTTTTCTGGTGGTGCCTTCAGTTTTGGAGACTTTTCATTTCTCTAGTCCAGTAAAGGATATTGGTTCCTTGATGTGTATGGGGAGCTTATGAAAACTATATCCTACTGCAACTTTTCTCCAACTCAAACGATTCCTCTATGACTTCATTATTGAATATATCGCATTCTTGTGATGATATGGCATGCTCTGTAAATTCCCGCTACTCATCCATTTCGGCTGCCTCCGGTAAAGCTCACTATCCTTCGTCTACTCATAAACGTCTAAAGCATGATCCTTCCTTGCCCTAGAAACCTTCTTCCCTCATTTCTTTAGACATACTTCTGGAGGAAATTCGAGCACTGCGCCCCTTTGTGGAGGGAAGGAACAGGCACATTCAACATCTTGATGACAAACTCTCTCTCGTTGAAATCCGTGTGTCTATGATGGAACAACAAGTGGTTGACCTTCATGAAGAAACAAATAAAATTGTGCACTTGTTCTTCTTTTAAAGAAACAGGCAGAAGATTTGAAAAAGAGGAACAGGCGTAATAATCTCCGTATTTTGGCCTTCCTGAAGATATTAAAGGCAGCGAGCCTGTTTCTTTTTATTATCTCTTTTCTTCCGAAGCTGTTGGACTTACCTCCCTCCACCGCACTCATTATACAACATGCTCCCAGACTGGACCTGTGACATTCCTGTTCGACGTCATCTGCCAAACCAAGGGAAATTATTATTCTCTCCCTTGAATTCATTGACTTATTGAAGGTTCTCCGAACTGCCAAGTCTAAAACCAACTTAATTGGTCAGGTAGAAAGGCCTACTTGTTGCAAGATGTCTCCAAAGCTACAGCTAGCAGAAGAAAATAATTTCTCGGCCTCCAGGTTGCATTAAAAACTTTGGTGGCTAGATATGGCCTCTTCCATCCATGTCTCTTTAAGGTTACTTATCAAAATAATACTTCCTCCTATGACGATCCTGCTGAACTCAAAAAATGCATCACTACTCATTCGACTGATACCATGGACACAGCTGGTCCCTCTACTTGTTGATTTAATTTCCTAGTTCTGATTGTTTTACTCCATTTCTAAAATGTTGATGTTTCTGAACTGTTTGATATGACTTTCTTTTATTCTTGTCAATATATTTTTTGTCCCTTTTCTATCCTTACAGATCCATAATGTATGTTTATCCTGTTGGATCCCCTTCTGCTTGTTTATCATTCTGCCGTGGTATGTGGTTCCTACCTTCTGGATGTGACATCCTCATCTGTGATGTCACCTCCCCACTCTCCTTTTGTTATTATTCCAAGTATGTGTCTGCAGTCATCATTTTTTGCATGTACTGTCTTATCTTGTTTCTTCTCTTCCCCCTTTATTTTCTCACCTCATTTTTAACTTTTCCCCTTCTTCCCTACATTTTTATTCTTTTCTTTTGCTCATCCTATCTTATTTCTCAAGCACGATATTTGGTTTTTCATGATATTTTCTCATATGTTAAATTGTCCTCATGATTGTTATATTTTACTAATGTTGGACATTTCAGAGTAATTACATGGAATGTTAAAGGTTTTATTAATCCTGTTAAAAGGCAGAGAGTCTAATCCCACATGAGTAAATCAAATCCTGATTTAGTTATGCTTCAGGAAACTCATCTTACTGAGTTGAAAGCTTTACAACTTAAGCGAAGTTGGGTGGGTTCTGTCTATGTATCCCCTTCGTTATATAAGAAAAATGCAAATATTATTTTATGTATAAAAATCTCTCAATCTTGTTGTACTTTCGCAAGAAAAAGATGACATGGGTAGATGGATTGTTATTGATCTTTTAATAGATAACATCCCTCTAACAATTTTGAATGTTTATGCTCTTACCCAACTGAATCATACATGTTGGCCTCGAATAGCACAGAAATGCACACCGTATCTTGATTCCTATTTTATTTTAGGAAGCGACTGCAACTTAGTCTTGGATCCTTTTTTGGACCGGCGATCTTTGGTTCAATATGTTCCTTATAAGATGTACAAGCAGTTTCATTCAACTATATCCCATGCTGCTCTGGTTGACTCTTGGAGATTATGCAATACCACCTCCCGCAATTGTACATGGTATTCAGCCTCTCTTGGTACACTTACAAGACTCAACAATATTTTTGTTTCTAAATCCCTCTCACCCCTCTTGATACATTGCCGTATTAGTCCCATATTGATTTCCAATCACGCCATGGCCATTATGGATTTGGACTTGGTTCCCCCTCACTCTGATTCACATAGGAGGAGGTTTAATAACTCTCTATTATAAGATGCTCTTTTCTCTACCTCCTTTCTTTCATTCATTTTTGACTTCTTTACCTTTAATGACTCTCCTAGCACCTCTCCCGCCTTGCTCCGGGATGCCTCCTATTCAGCTGCACGAGGTTTTATTATGGACTATGTATCAAAAAAAAGGCCACATCAAAGAGCATACTACATTGTTATCTTTTTTTTTTTAAACAGATTTTATTGATTTGCACAAACCAACAGAGGGATCAGGGTCCCCCTCTCCATTAGGAGACAAAGTTACAATCCAGTGAAATGTGAACATATGCGCCAAAAAAGAATGATCATGCCTTCTTATCAGGTACATTATGCCGTCAGTTCAGTGCACATAGACATCAGTGGCAGAATCCTAACCCCAACTAACCCCCCTCCCCCGCCACCCTCCCACCCCCCAGGCGTGTCACCAGATCTAGGTCGCAAGGGCCAGCAAGCCAGTCTCTGCAGCAAGGCAATGTGTTGGAATAGGATATGGCTATGGTTATATTGGATCAACATATTTGTCTAGAAGCAACCCAGTTCCCGAGGCTACAGCTCGTGATACTACATTGTTATCTTTAATTAAATTTTTAGAGCCTCAGTATTTCTCCTCTAAATAACCCTCTGATCTTCAAAATCTCGTTAAAGCCAAATTACAATTTAATACTATATCTTCTAATGAGACCAACTCTATTTTACTTATACAGAGTGCTCGATACTATGGAGGAAAGAACAAAGTAGGTAAACTGTTAGCTAATTACCTGAAAGTAAGGAAACAAAGGCGGATCATAGATTCATTGCTAACTTTGCAAGGATCTTCTATTACAAATCATCAAGACATTTTACAGTAATTTGTGAAATTTTGTGAACCATTATCTACCCCATAAACAATAATCCAACCAGCTGCTATTGACGACTATTTACATTCTATCCCCTGTCCGATTCCCTCCGATTCACTCCGATTTGGATTTTGATTTGTTATTTTAATTTGACTGTTGATGAAATTTCTAAAGCTCTAAAATCATTAAAATTAGGGAAAACACCAGGACCCGATGCCTTCACGGTAGAATTCTATCTCCATTTTTCTAATGTTCTTCTTCCTCATTTACATCACCTATTTCAACACTTCATTGATTCAAAGTCATCCTCTGGCATGTTTCAGGAAGCTACAATATGTCTAATCCATAAGGATGGCAAGGATCCTGCTCACTGAACAAATTATTGGCCTATTTCATTGTTGAATGTTGACTATGAGGTTTATGCAAAAATTTTAGCACTCAGATTGGAATCTTATCTTCTTCATCTCATCGGGAAAGAGCAATGAGGCTTCATTAAATGTAGATTAGGTACTGATAACACCAGATTATTTCTTAATGTCCTTAGTAAATCTCCTCTTCTTACCTCTTCCCTTGCAGCGATAACGATAGGTGCAGAAAAGGCATTCAATAGGATAAGTTGGGACTTTATGTTAAAATCATTAGTCTGGCATTGATTTGTCCCTAAATTTAAAGCTCTCATCTCTCTCTTATATCAGGCACCACGTGTATCTGTTCTTGTTAATGGTGAAATTTCTCCTTCTTTTGCTCTTAAACGAGGTGTTAGACAAGGCTGCCTTCTTTCCCCTTTATTATTTGTTCTTGCACTTGAACCTTTTCTATCCCAAGTTCTTTTGAACTTTTCTATATCCGGTTTTCATTATGGTGATCAACATCTAAAGTTAGCAGCTTATGCTGATGACCTTCTTCTCTTTGTTTCCTCTCCAGAGACTTCTTTACCTGCCTTGATTCATGAAATAACCTTCTTTTCTGATATTTCCGGGTATAAGATCAACAACAATAAAACAGAGATTCTTTCACTCAACAAATACACTTTAAAAAGGCCATTTATGATTACAGGGTTTCAATGGGCTACTTCCTCTAAAATTAAATATTTGGGTATTTGGCTCACAAATTAGATCTCAGATTCTAGCGCCATTCATTTTAAGGAACTCTTTACCAAAGTTGATTCCATCATGTCTTTCTGGAACACCTTATTTGTCTCTAGGTGAGGTTGCTTAGTTTCCATTAAGAAGATGATCTCTCCTCTCTTGCTCTATCTTATATCCATACTACCAGTTCATATTCCTAAGAAACTCTTCAAAGAAATAAATTCTATGCTTATCAAATGTCTCTGGAACAATAAGAAATCAAGAATATCTAAGTTAGAAGGCGGAGTTAACTTTCTAGATTTTTATCGATATCATACAGCATTTGGTTTGCGACAAGCATCCTTCTGGATTTTAGACTCACATTCACCCTTCTCTCCTTTATGAATGACTGTAGAAACAGCTCTTTTACATCCCTTTTCCTCGAAACAAATCTTATCTTTCTCATCTAAATCCCCTCTTCTTACTTCTCCTATTTTTCATCATACTCTGTTTAAATCTACTTTAACTCCGACTGTCTTAACTCCTTCCCTCTTTCTTGCTATGTCACTGTGGTATAACACTCTCATTAAAATAAATAATAGACTAATATGTTGGCATTCATGGCAAGAGAAGGGTATCATTAGGGTTGGACAATTATTTGAAGACGGTGCCCCTATGTTGTTCCCCCACTTTAAACACATTTTCAACTGTCCTCAATCTTTTCATACTCATTTTTTACTACTTATCAATGTAGTCCTTGATACTTATTTCTCTATACAACAAACTCCTACTTCTGTCCCCCTCTCTTCTGACTTAACAACATTTATCAAATCTGGTCCTCGAGCCTCCTCTATTTATAAATCTCTCTCCCTTTCGGACCCTTCTTATACCAAGTCCAAAACAGAACTTTTATGGGAAAAAGATCTTGGCATTAATTGGACTGTATCCTTCTGAAATAAGATTTGGTCGCATCTTTATAAAATATCAAGATCCGCCAGTGTTACACAGTCCTTGTTTTTTCTTTATCATAGATTATATTTTACTTCCACACATTGTGCCAAATTCTCTCCAGGCACCGCTTCTAACTGTCGGTCATGTGACTCTCCTAATGGTGACATTATGCATATGTGACATTTAGTTGTCCTAATACACTTTTCTTTTGGCATAAGGTCTGGTCCCAAATAACAAAGATTTTACAATTACAACAATCTTTTAATATACAATATTTTCTTTTAGGTACTCTAGCTACTCATTTGACGCCATCTTACCTAGGAATAAATTGCTCGATATTTTATTGGCATTAGCATTCGAACAAATTGCGTTTAATTGGAAATCCTCGTCTAAGCTATCATATAAGATTTGGTGGGACTGCATTTGTTTACATCATAAGTTAGATACTGCATATTCTTCTCAGTGTTTGCCTACTCAAAATGTTCAGTTATTATGGTTGCCTTTGACTAAGTTTCTCAAACAAGTTGCTCAATATGTTTCAACTACTAATTGTACAATCCCTAAAAACTTTTACCCTCCGTGAATACATTTGCTATCTATTATCATTTATTTTTGACCTACTCCTAATAAATTGTTATTCAGCTTGACATGTTAACACTTTTTTCCATTCTTAGGCAATTGGCGAGGAAATAATTTCCTATTATTGTTAATTACTGTTAATATTATATATTATTATCTTTCTACTGTATAAATTATGCTTCTCCTATATGATTTTCTTTTTTTTACCCTCCTCCCCCCTTTTTTATTTAAAAAAATCTGGAAGACTTAGGTGATTTATAATGGCATTTTATATTGTGATATTCACTCCTTTGTTGAAATACATTGTTGTATTTTGAGTTTTTAATAAAGACTTTTCAACATATTTATGTGAAAAAATCCTCCTTTAGCACTTGAGAAAGAGTCTCCTGTCACATGAAGAGTGTTCTCCTGAGAGTCCTTATGAGCTCAAAATGTGAATGAATAGAGAATACATTTTCAAATGAAAGAAGACAGTCATTAAGTTGTAATTTGGATCAAGTTTTGCGCCCAACAAACATCGTTACTATAATTTAGTTGCCAGATAGGGCAACGGGCTCATGTTGTGGCTGGATGTGCAGGGTCATTCCATCTTATTGTCTTAAAACCGTTTTGAATGTGAATATTCCCACATGTTAACACACCATACTTATTTTGCAGGTCAGCCTCTTCTGGGTCAGTGGTGACCGATTATACAACAGCCATGTGTCTTGGTCATCATACCATCTAACAATAAAAAAGGACCTTTGATCTTTTCTCCCAATGTTGCACTCTTATTACCAAAAGGTCTAATCACTGGAACCCGAAAAGTGCATGCCAAATTTAGATCTCTTAACATCAATTGTGAGAAATGTAATGTAGGCAGCCACTAATGCCCCTCTCAATGTGGATTGATAGATGGATATATGGATGGTTGGATGGATGGATGGATGACTGGCTGGATGGACGGACGGACAGACAGACGGATGGATGGACGGACGGACGGACGGACGGATGGATGGATGGAATCATAATACATATATCATTTATATAGATATATGTATCTATTCGAGACACTTTTGATTAAAATGTCTCAGCTTGCTCAGGTGCCTGTAATGATTAATCAGGATTATTTGAACAGTAAAGACCTGCAAACTGCTGTCTAGAAATAGTTCTTCCCCACGCTTCAGAGACAAAAGGTGTGCTATCTGAAGAGCCCTTTATTTGAGGAGCGTAAACTTTTTTTAGGAGCTCTAAGACATAATTAGAGACACATTATGCACAATGCACTTGACTAGCATTTGTTTAGCAATTCCTTAACTATCCTGAGATAAAAAGAGTTTCCATATTCAATTTGGTGCTAACAGCCATGTATTTCATACAGATGGAATAAACAGAGAGTTTATGTAGTGTCAGGTTTATGGGAATGAGGAACTTGATGCAGATCCCAGTCCTTTTTCCTGGATCAGTGTAAGGCACCTTCACTATACACCATGGCCTGTAAAAGACTGTAATGGGTGAAAAACAAGAAGGAGCAGACAAAACACTGGGGTGGTACAGCTCTGCGGGTTTTCAATTAGTTAGGTAAATCATCTCTGGGGATTTCTGGTCAAATCAACAGGCAGTTAAGTGAGAGTGAATAATAAAACATTCTAAGTGGAAGAAAAATGAAAGACACACAATGATGGGGTTAATAACATAATTACACCTTACTGGTCTGTTACCCAAACTGCCTCTGAAGAATGAGGAAGAAGGAACTCCCTCGATGTCTGAGCACCAGCAGAAGTGATGTCCCAACAAACGTCTTCCTTTTGGAGACCACTTGCCACTGTACACTTGCCAGTATGCGTTCAGCATGAATTAAATTTGTTGGTTGAAAAATCTAATCACGCAGGTCAATTGACCCCTAACCAGTGCATGTTCAACTTGAATTATCCAAATGGTATAAAATCTTCACCCTAAGGCGGCACTGTACCGTCACCTGTACATGCCTAGGAGAGTCTCTCAAGGTTGCTTCTCCTGACACTTTTCAGCAGATTAAAATCACCCACTAAGATAGTGGGGTAGTCATGTGAGTCAGGCAGGTCAACAATAAACTCTATTATTATTTGTGGAAAGACTTCTTAGGTGTTGGTATATGATTTAATAGCATTTGAGGTTCTTGGAGACTGTCTTTAGCTTGAGAACATATAGCACACTTTTTCACATAGTCTGTGACAGCATTTGACAGCATTTCCTTGACAAAGCTGCCAAAAATACCAACAAACGAGTTTAAGTTCCTTTGTTGTTCCACTATGTACTGTCATTAGATTATCATGACACCAAGCATTTTTTCTGTAGTCTTTCTTGGGTATGTATACTGTTTGTTTCGGACAGATAAGTCCATTTATTAGAAGACATTTTTTGACTGTGTATTTATAAGTCCAAATACTGGGATCATATTCTTATATAACAAGAGCAACCCAAATGTTCATAAACATTTGTCTATCTAAGCAAAACTTACACAGACGTTCTCACTGAATCCATTTTTTAATTCTCAATAATTCAGCAAAATAACTGTTCTAAGTAAATCAAGAGAATGCAATCATGCTGTTGATGTTTCAGTTATTATAACAAAATTTATTGCACATTAGAAAATTCTTAAATTGGGGAAATTTTTTTAAAAAAGAACAACCAGTGTGAAGTGCACATTGACGCCAAGTGACGTACCATAACCAAGAAAAATGTGAGACAATGAATACGGTACAGGTGTTTTGGTTTTAGCAAACAACCATATATGATATTCTCTCCAGGGAATACAGAAGAACTATGTTAAAGTATGTAATGCTGTGATTTTCAATGGTTTATCTGCAAAAGAGTTGTTATTTCTTTCTGCCACTTGAGTAGATTTACTACTCAAACGGCAGCTTTATTAATGCGAGAGGAAGCTTTCTAAATGCGAGGGGTTGCCCATGTTTCAAAATTTCACCGGGAGCAGGTCTAGTGCTCCATTTTCCTTCTTGTGCTTGTCAACCTAATGTTGTGATACAAAAGGGGATGATGGACGGAACGTTTGAGCCAATCAAACACTCACCCCCAGTCAACTGATCTGGGTTTAATCCATCATCATTCTTTAGCTCACTCCACCACCCCAGTTCAGACATGGCCATATGCAAATCAGTCTGACCCTGTGCCTCATGGGAACAGTCCAGCCCGAACTGCCAAGCCATGTCTTCCCTGGACCGGAAACAAGCATCCTAGGACCGGTTTCTGGCATTCCAGCCGTCATCAGCCAGGCTTGCTTGAATCCAGTGGCAAAGTGAGCAAGGGACCCACGTCTGGGCATACCCCGCCAACTTAGGGCGAACAAAGCGATACAAAAGGGGATGATGGACGGAACGTTTGAGCCAATCAAACACTCACCCCCAGTCAACTGATCTGGGTTTAATCCATCATCATTCTTTAGCTCACTCCACCACCCCAGTTCAGACATGGCCATATGCAAATCAGTCTGACCCTGTGCCTCATGGGAACAGTCCAGCCCGAACTGCCAAGCCATGTCTTCCCTGGACCGGAAACAAGCATCCTAGGACCGGTTTCTGGCATTCCAGCCGTCATCAGCCAGGCTTGCTTGAATCCAGTGGCAAAGTGAGCAAGGGACCCACGTCTGGGCATACCCCGCCAACTTAGGGCGAACAAGCGATACAAAAGGGGATGATGGACGGAACGTTTGAGCCAATCAAACACTCACCCCCAGTCAACTGATCTGGGTTTAATCCATCATCATTCTTTAGCTCACTCCACCACCCCAGTTCAGACATGGCCATATGCAAATCAGTCTGACCCTGTGCCTCATGGGAACAGTCCAGCCCGAACTGCCAAGCCATGTCTTCCCTGGACCGGAAACAAGCATCCTAGGACCGGTTTCTGGCATTCCAGCCGTCATCAGCCAGGCTTGCTTGAATCCAGTGGCAAAGTGAGCAAGGGACCCACGTCTGGGCATACCCCGCCAACTTAGGGCGAACAAAGCGATACAAAAGGGGATGATGGACGGAACGTTTGAGCCAATCAAACACTCACCCCCAGTCAACTGATCTGGGTTTAATCCATCATCATTCTTTAGCTCACTCCACCACCCCAGTTCAGACATGGCCATATGCAAATCAGTCTGACCCTGTGCCTCATGGGAACAGTCCAGCCCGAACTGCCAAGCCATGTCTTCCCTGGACCGGAAACAAGCATCCTAGGACCGGTTTCTGGCATTCCAGCCGTCATCAGCCAGGCTTGCTTGAATCCAGTGGCAAAGTGAGCAAGGGACCCACGTCTGGGCATACCCCGCCAACTTAGGGCTGAACAAAGCGATACAAAAGGGGATGATGGACGGAACGTTTGAGCCAATCAAACACTCACCCCCAGTCAACTGATCTGGGTTTAATCCATCATCATTCTTTAGCTCACTCCACCACCCCAGTTCAGACATGGCCATATGCAAATCAGTCTGACCCTGTGCCTCATGGGAACAGTCCAGCCCGAACTGCCAAGCCATGTCTTCCCTGGACCGGAAACAAGCATCCTAGGACCGGTTTCTGGCATTCCAGCCGTCATCAGCCAGGCTTGCTTGAATCCAGTGGCAAAGTGAGCAAGGGACCCACGTCTGGGCATACCCCGCCAACTTAGGGCGAACAAAGCGATACAAAAGGGGATGATGGACGGAACGCTTGAGCCAATCAAACACTCACCCCCAGTCAACTGATCTGGGTTTAATCCATCATCATTCTTTAGCTCACTCCACCACCCCAGTTCAGACATGGCCATATGCAAATCAGTCTGACCCTGTGCCTCATGGGAACAGTCCAGCCCGAACTGCCAAGCCATGTCTTCCCTGGACCGGAAACAAGCATCCTAGGACCGGTTTCTGGCATTCCAGCCATCATCAGCCAGGCTTGCTTGAATCCAGTGGCAAAGTGAGCAAGGGACCCACGTCTGGGCATACCCGCCAACTTAGGGCGAACAAAGCGATACAAAAGGGGATGATGGACGGAACGTTTGAGCCAATCAAACACTCACCCCCAGTCAACTGATCTGGGTTTAATCCATCATCATTCTTTAGCTCACTCCACCACCCCAGTTCAGACATGGCCATATGCAAATCAGTCTGACCCTGTGCCTCATGGAACAGTCAGCCCGAACTGCCAAGCCATGTCTTCCCTGGACCGGAAACAAGCATCCTAGGACCGGTTTCTGGCATTCCAGCCGTCATCAGCCAGGCTTGCTTGAATCCAGTGGCAAAGTGAGCAAGGGACCCACGTCTGGGCATACCCCGCCAACTTAGGGCGAACAAGCGATACAAAAGGGGATGATGGACGGAACGTTTGAGCCAATCAAACACTCACCCCAGTCAACTGATCTGGGTTTAATCCATCATCATTCTTTAGCTCACTCCACCACCCCAGTTCAGACATGGCCATATGCAAATCAGTCTGACCCTGTGCCTCATGGGAACAGTCCAGCCCGAACTGCCAAGCCATGTCTTCCCTGGACCGGAAACAAGCATCCTAGGACCGGTTTCTGGCATTCCAGCCGTCATCAGCCAGGCTTGCTTGAATCCAGTGGCAAAGTGAGCAAGGGACCCACGTCTGGGCATACCCCGCCAACTTAGGGCGAACAAAGCGATATCGCTTTGGTCGCCCTAAGTTGGCGGGGGTATGCCCAGACGTGGGTCCCTTGCTCACTTTGCCACTGGATTCAAGCAAGCCTGGCTGATGACGGCTGAAATGCCAGAAACCGGTCCTAGGATGCTTGTTTCCGGTCCAGGGAAGACATGGCTTGGCAGTTCGCGCTGGACTGTTCCCATGAGGCACAGGGTCAGACTGATTTGCATATGGCCATGTCTGAACTGGGGTAGTGGAGTGAGCTAAAGAATGATGATGGATTAAACCCAGATCAGTTGACTGGGAGTGAGTGTTTGATTGGCTCAAACGTTCCGTCCATCATCCCCTTTTGTATCGCTTTGGTCGCCCTAAGTTGGCGGGGTATGCCCAGACGTGGGTCCCTTGCTCACTTTGCCACTGGATTCAAGCAAGCCTGGCTGATGACGGCTGAAATGCCAGAAACCGGTCCTAGGATGCTTGTTTCCGGTCCAGGAAGACATGGCTGGCAGTTCGGGCTGGACTGTTCCCATGAGGCACAGGGTCAGACTGATTTGCATATGGCCATGTCTGAACTGGGGTGGTGGAGTGAGCTAAAGAATGATGATGGATTAAACCCAGATCAGTTGACTGGGGGTGAGTGTTTGATTGGCTCAAACGTTCCGTCCATCATCCCCTTTGTATCGCTTGAGTCGCCCTAAGTTGGCGGGGTATGCCCAGACGTGGGTCCCTTGCTCACTTTGCCACTGGATTCAAGCAAGCCTGGCTGATGACGGCTGAAATGCCAGAAACCGGTCCTAGGATGCTTGTTTCGGTCCAGGAAGACATGGCTTGGCAGTTCGGGCTGGACTGTTCCCATGAGGCACAGGGTCAGACTGATTTGCATATGGCCATGTCTGAACTGGGGTGGTGGAGTGAGCTAAAGAATGATGATGGATTAAACCCAGATCAGTTGACTGGAGGTGAGTGTTTGATTGGCTCAAACGCTCCGTCCATCATCCCTTTGTATCGCTTTGGTCGCCCTAAGTTGGCGGGGGTATGCCCAGACGTGGGTCCCTTGCTCACTTTGCCACTGGATTCAAGCAAGCCTGGCTGATGACGGCTGAAATGCCAGAAACCGGTCCTAGGATGCTTGTTTCCGGTCCAGGAAGACATGGCTTGGCAGTTCGGGCTGGACTGTTCCCATGAGGCACAGGGTCAGACTGATTTGCATATGGCCATGTCTGAACTGGGGTGGTGGAGTGAGCTAAAGAATGATGATGGATTAAACCCAGATCAGTTGACTGGGGGTGAGTGTTTGATTGGCTCAAACGTTCCGTCCATCATCCCCTTTGTATCGCTTTGGTCGCCCTGAGTTGGCGGGGTATGCCCAGACGTGGGTCCCTTGCTCACTTTGCCACTGGATTCAAGCAAGCCTGGCTGATGACGGCTGAAATGCCAGAAACCGGTCCTAGGATGCTTGTTTCCGGTCCAGGGAAGACATGGCTTGGCAGTTCGGGCTGGACTGTTCCCATGAGGCACAGGGTCAGACTGATTTGCATATGGCCATGTCTGAACTGAG
Source organism: Calotriton arnoldi (assembly GCA_963921515.1). Taxonomy (NCBI): domain Eukaryota; kingdom Metazoa; phylum Chordata; class Amphibia; order Caudata; family Salamandridae; genus Calotriton; species Calotriton arnoldi. The sequence continues at coordinate 797,941 of CAWUFW010006108.1, read as the reverse complement.
GGTGGTGGAGTGAGCTAAAGAATGATGATGGATTAAACCCAGATCAGTTGACTGGGGGTGAGTGTTTGATTGGCTCAAACGTTCCGTCCATCATCCCCTTTGTATCGCTTTGGTCGCCCTAAGTTGGCGGGGGTATGCCCAGACGTGGGTCCCTTGCTCACTTTGCCACTGGATTCAAGCAAGCCTGGCTGATGACGGCTGAAATGCCAGAAACCGGTCCTAGGATGCTTGTTTCCGGTCCAGGGAAGACATGGCTTGGCAGTTCGGGCTGGACTGTTCCCATGAGGCACAGGGTCAGACTGATTTGCATATGGCCATGTCTGAACTGGGGTGGTGGAGTGAGCTAAAGAATGATGATGGATTAAACCCAGATCAGTTGACTGGGGGTGAGTGTTTGATTGGCTCAAACGTTCCGTCCATCATCCCCTTTTGTATCGCTTGGTCGCCCTAAGTTGGCGGAGTATGCCCAGACGTGGGTCCCTTGCTCACTTTGCCACTGGATTCAAGCAAGCCTGAGCTGATGACGGCTGAAATGCCAGAAACCGGTCCTAGGATGCTTGTTTCGGTCCAGGGAAGACATGGCTTGGCAGTTCGAGCTGGACTGTTCCCATGAGGCACAGGGATCAGACTGATTTGCATATGGCCATGTCTGAACTGGGGTGGTGAGTGAGCTAAAGAATGATGATGGATTAAACCCAGATCAGTTGACTGGGGGTGAGTGTTTGATTGGCTCAAACGTTCCGTCCATCATCCCCTTTTGTATCGCTTTGGTCGCCCTAAGTTGGCGGGGGTATGCCCAGACGTGGGTCCCTTGCTCACTTTGCCACTGGATTCAAGCAAGCCTGGCTGATGACGGCTGAAATGCCAGAAACCGGTCCTAGGATGCTTGTTTCCGGTCCAGGGAAGACATGGCTTGGCAGTTCGGGCTGGACTGTTCCCATGAGGCACAGGGTCAGACTGATTTGCATATGGCCATGTCTGAACTGGGGTGGTGGAGTGAGCTAAAGAATGATGATGGATTAAACCCAGATCAGTTGACTGGGGGTGAGTGTTTGATTGGCTCAAACGTTCCGTCCATCATCCCCTTTTGTATCAGCTTGGTCGCCCTAAGTTGGCGGGGTATGCCCAGACGTGGGTCCCTTGCTCACTTTGCCACTGGATTCAAGCAAGCCTGGCTGATGACGGCTGAAATGCCAGAAACCGGTCCTAGGATGCTTGTTTCCGGTCCAGGGAAGACATGGCTTGGCAGTTCGGGCTGGACTGTTCCCATGAGGCACAGGGTCAGACTGATTTGCATATGGCCATGTCTGAACTGGGGTGGTGGAGTGAGCTAAAGAATGATGATGGATTAAACCCAGATCAGTTGACTGGGGGTGAGTGTTTGATTGGCTCAAACGTTCCGTCCATCATCCCCTTTTGTATCGCTTTGGTCGCCCTAAGTTGGCGGGGGTATGCCCAGACGTGGGTCCCTTGCTCACTTTGCCACTGGATTCAAGCAAGCCTGGCTGATGACGGCTGAAATGCCAGAAACCGGTCCTAGGATGCTTGTTTCCGGTCCAGGGAAGACATGGCTTGGCAGTTCGGGCTGGACTGTTCCCATGAGGCACAGGGTCAGACTGATTTGCATATGGCCATGTCTGAACTGGGGTGGTGGAGTGAGCTAAAGAATGATGATGGATTAAACCCAGATCAGTTGACTGGGGGTGAGTGTTTGATTGGCTCAAACGTTCCGTCCATCATCCCCTTTTGCGTCAACCTAATGTTGGCAGGCCGCGCTTAAGAAAAAACTCCGCCACATGGTGGTTGGCGAAGTTTTTTTGAAACTCAGCACTCAAAGCAGAGCGTACAGTGAGCAAAACTGCAAACTCTGCCAGAGGTGCGGAGATTGCTGCCCACCCCTAATATAGAACAAATCATATCCTCGAAGCAATGTGTGAGACTAGGTCATGCATTGTGATATTCATTGGTGTTGTCCTCAATGTTTACAGTCAATCTGAGCCTCACTTGTAGTATTTCTTGGGCGTTTGACAATCACCTGGGTCTTGGTTCCATTGTCTCCCTCGGTTGCCTCTGCCCCTCTGTCCCGGTGCTAAAAACCTTTAGGCCCCTGATTGCCTGAGCTAGTGTTGCTCTCCTCTCTATGCTCGTCTGAATTGTCCAAGCCTCCAGATGATTCTGAGAATGTTACTAATCTGTGCTTTTCGTACCAACTGTGGGTGGTTTTATTGCTTAAGGACTGTGTCTGTGTGTAGTAGTCTTCGTGGAGATATGGGTATGCTTTTTCTTCACTAAAGTATCTAATATCTCTCTATACCTTGTCAGCTTTCTTTTTCAATTCAATAGTGTTAAATTCCTCAATGGTTTTGTTCAACTTATCTAGTGCTATCTTAGCTTCTTCTAAGTTTTCACATCCTAAATGTTCTTTATCAAGTTCTGCAATCTCTTTTAATTCTTCTTTGCTATATTCAAGTGCTGCCTCAATTCCTAAAACTTCCCAATGACTTGAACAGGTGATGGCTATACGGCTGAAGCCACCTTTGAATTTTTTGACTTCACGAAAAATGCCACAGATGTTGTGAACCTGGAGGCCCAATGGTATTATATCAGCCTTAAGGTATTCAGTAAGCATGTGTCTGTGAAGCTCAGTTCTTTCATGTTTCTTTTTTTCTTTTTCCAACTTTTTTAATAATATCTGTTTGGGAGTAGATCGTAGTGTAGACATATTTGGAGTGAATAACGAGGGCCCACTAATTACTCTGGCAATGTATTCCTCAGTATATAAGGGCACCTCCCTATCTGACATTTTAGTCAGTTTGTACAAAACACAGGACAAAGTGTCTTTGTTAAAAGGTTTCTTTAAATCTCCAATGCCATGCCACTTTGGGAAAACATAAAAAGAAGGAAAGAGGAATGAACACTTGAGCAAAACCCAAAGGTAATAAGCATGATGTTCTTGCAGTGAACCATCATGCAAACTATATTCTAATATAACAAGAGCAATCCACATGTCAATGCAAACTTGGGTATCTAGGCAAAACTTACACAGATGTTCACACGGACATCATTTTTTCAATTCTCATTAATACAACAAAATAACTGTTGTAAGTAAATCAAGAGAAATCCAACACACTTTTGATGTTTCAGTTATAACAATAAAATGTAGTGCACATTAGAAAATTCTAAAATTGGGAAAATAATGAAGAAAGAAGAAGCAGTGTTAAGTTCACATTGACCCCAAGTGACATACCATAACCAAGAAAAATGTGAGACAGTAAATATGGTACAGGTATATTGGTTTTAGCAAACAACCATATATGATATTCTCTCCAGGGAATACAGAAGCACTATAATAAAGTCACGTAGTACTGTGATCATCAATGGTTTATCTGCAAAAGTGTAGACAGTGTTTCAACCCCATTAGAAATTAGAGGGTCTCTTCACGACTGAGTATAACCTGGAGAAAACTAACAGGGAGATATACGTGGTTAGAACTGAAACACTATTCATGTATCTAATGAATGGATGTAATAATAAGGAAAGGAAAATACTGGTCTCTCCTATTGGATACTGGAGCAAAAAAGGAAGCAAGGTCCCTGTCTAGAAATGTATATGTGCCATCAATTGTGAGCCTCAACAAAGAAATAGTATATTCACAGGGCAGTGCCTGAGTGTCAGGAATAAATCAAAAATCACTTGGTCAATTAAGGCAAATGAATGCTAGAACTACATCAATGAAAATGCAAGGGTCGCTTACCCGTGATAGTAACGATGCTCACTGCTTAGTAATAATAACTAGGCCTCTGAAATAGGAGCGCTATTTCAGCATCCAATAGGAAAATTCCTATTTAACGAAGCCGTAAATAAACTATACTGCTCTTGACTGAGTCTGTGTTTTGTCTCTTTGGAAATTGAAAGACTCATTAGCAATAAAAATAAAAAAAAATTAAAATATATATATGTATATATGTATAGATACATATATATATTTAATTTTTATTTATATATATATATATATATATATATACATATATATATGAAAAAACTGAAAAAAACAAAGGTTATAGTAACGTTACAACAGGTGAAAATTTCAGTGGCAACGTAATGTTTTAAGGTCAAGAAACCACTGAAAATCACCAGTTCTATAGTGTCTCAAGTAACCATAGCTCGTGCCCTAAGGTAACTCTAGCTCGAGCCTTCTCCATTCACAGTTTTGTCATCAATGATGTCTTTTCAAATGTTGAGGTGATATTATCAATGATGTTATAGAACGTGGCATGAGTGATGTAATATGTGGGGTGATTAGTTGTGCATGGCAAGGGCACAAGTTATAGTTACCTTATGGCATGAGTTATAGTTACTTAAGATGACTTCCATTATGTAGGCATGTGTTCATATATTCATGTTCTTCTGTATGTATAGTGAATGCTTTTAAGTTTGCCATGGCTTCATTGTTGCCTTTAGTGTGATCTCATAGTTCAGCAATTGTTTTTAACAGCATTTCCCCTCATACTTTATCAGAGATGATTTCAAAATATTCATCAGTCCTTGATAGGAGAACTAGAAGTAGGTGAAGGAGCATCTCATTATTGTTGTTGATTGTTATTTTTATAAACATTCATTAAAAGACCCTTATGTTTATAGTTGATTATCAAAACAAAACAGCAATATGTACATAAGGGCATGATAATTAAGTAATAGGTGAATTTCTTTAATGCTTTCTTAGAAATGAAGATCTTAAGAGTGGCAAAGGAGTGTCAGCTAGGCCAGTCAGTCTGACTCTTTCTCTCTTGGATGGCATGTTAGGCTCCCTGAAACTCAGAACAATATTCTTGTTTGTTCTGTTAAGGTATGCGGGCAAATGTGGGAACATTTAATCTTGGATAAGCTTTTTTGTGCTAGAGATAATTTAGCAAAAGACAAGGAGGGAAGGTTTTAAGCAGATTGTCTCAAGCCCATAAGGCAACCTTGAATCATGTACCATTTATTTTTGTTATTCTTTTTAATAATTGCAATTGCTGCCACACTGCTTATTGCCTTTATATTGACAACAATACATATGCTTTATACTAGATAGTAGAGATTCATCTTTAAAATAAAAGTCATTTAAAAGATTCCTAGTGTCAAGTCAAACCCACTCACTTGAAATCCATGTCTCTTTGGGAGCAAAGATTCACTACCCGTGCTGCAAGAAGCTGCCTCTCAGCACACAGATGCCTTAACTATTTGAAGAAGAGTCGCCACCAGGGGACCGGGTGATGGAAGGAGGTTGGAAGGAGAGAGGGTAAGATCTTTGGAGATCAGGTTTAGCTCTATTAGACGGGTATTGTTGATTACTGCTCAACTGTTTCTATGAATTCTTGGTTCTAGCTCTCCTTTAGAAAGCTAACAAGTCACCAGCAAATGAGACAAGTATACATGAAGTCTTCTACATGTACTCAATCATCAATTCTCAAAACTCCCTGATCAATTACTTTTTCTATTGTTGTTTTTGATGAGATTGGCTGCTATCAACTATATTGCCTTGACTTTCTCTGGGAGTGTGAATCTACATGCACAAACACAATATTAGCACAAAGTTCAAAAACTATCTGTGACTGAGAGTTATTTACTTGAATTTTCTTTCTAATCTCCCCTTTTATAATGTATTATTTTATATTCGCTAGATCACTTAAGATCTCTCTAGAAGTGATGAATGTGTCTTACCCAAGTGACTACTAAATATGCTGGGAAAGTCTCTTCAGGCAAGGTCTTGTGCATCAGTATTTACTTGATTACGTCCATTAACTGCACAGAAAGATTGTTAGTTCAGAACAATGTCTTGAAATTATCTTCGTTAGGTCACAAAACTTTATAGCAGGTAAATGTTCTGTATCAATAACACGCCCTACTGATTGATCAAGACTCAAGTTTACCAAGTGCCTTTTCACTTTTCAGAAGCTGGTTTCTCTGAGAAATGTAGTGGGACTCAGTGAATATTGCAGATGTAGCTGGTACCCTTGAGTGGAAACAAGACTGAATCTCCAGCAGGTAAGTATCAGCACTGGATTTTGAGGTGCACCAGAACAGGATCTCAAGGTGTTATCTCCCTGGATTTCATAAAACCAAGCTGATCATGGCAGTTTGAGCACAGTTTTTATAGAGCAGTGTGCAAAAAGATCACAACTGATTGGGTCCAAGTCATCCTAGTGGGCCAACTGTCCTCCGATCAGGCTGTCCCATCAGAGGACCTGTTGTCACAGCAACAGAGCAGGTTTGTGCACCAGGACTTCACAATTTCCACGTTCATGCTTGTAGAGTGGTGGCAGCTGAACTGCTTTGACCTTCAACTGAAGACTGTGCATAAGGGAACCATCTCCTGCAGGACTTTCTGGTTTGAGCCCATCCACAGACCATCCTCCATACAGGTACTGCTTTGTTATCCATCCAAAAGGTGAGGAATCTGCAGCTCGGAGTCTCTATCAAATGAACAACTTAATTATCTTTGGTAGCATTCTTTCTGGTAGAGACTCTAACTGAAGATTCGTCACTGACCCTCCATTTCTTCCCATTCTGTCGTTGGCTTCTATGCATTAGTAAGATCACAAGTCTTGGAATCTGCATACTGGTCACACCAACTTGAATTTGGGGCGCTGCATCTTAGTGTGCAGACAGTCTCGAAAGCAACTGACAGCAGTATATGGAAGTGGCGCCTATATTGGCTCCCCAAGTCATTTCTGAGGGGAACGGCTTCAATTTGGAGGTGCATGGCTCCACCTACCGGTGAGCAGAGGTACTTCCAAAAAGTTTCCGGTCCCAGTCTGACACCTGGGAAATTTTAAAAAGGTGAGGAATTTCCTGATAGATAGAGTTTCTACCAGAAAGAGCATTACTGAAGTTAAGTAACTTGTTTGATAATTTTCACCTGGCACTGGATTAAAAGTACTTTCTGGACCCCACGTAGTTGGACAATGCATACTAAGAACATTAGAGCCAGCAACATGTTCTCACTAATTTCTACTTCATCAGTGATAAAATTTAATCCATGTATTGTGTCCAACCCTCTGGCCTTGATTGAGCCAGAGAAGTGAACACAATAAACTGGATTGGCCCAGGAGAGGGCAATTTATTTACTTTTTCCAGTATATACTGATACTATAAGGTGATATATTTATTGGGTGCAGTAAATACCTCCTATTTGAAGCTTTCCACTGGAAAATGAAGAACTACGTCTGGAATTTGATATTTTCTGCACCAAATTATGCAAATTTCAAAATGTACAGAATGTTTCCCCCAGTAAATTTCAGCTGGTTTGTCTGCCATAATTTATCAAGGAAAAATTGAAGAGCTATGGTATTTACTCTTGTTTGTGCGAGGATTGAAATTTACTCGCCTCCTTTATACACACAATTGTACTCAAGGTTCAACATTTGTAAAACGACTTCTCTAAATTTCCCAAAACAATTCTCTGAATTCTGAGCTTCTTTTCACATTTTCACTGATTATGTACTGACAGACTTCACTCATCTACCCAAGGCAAGTATTTTAACACTGGAAGAACTATCATGGTAAATGATGTACGGTAGAGAGGACCAGGACAGTTCAATGCCTTCATGTACAAAGATCTGTTTCAAAGTTCAGAAGGGAGCCCATCCTAGACTTCCACCCACTGTCTGCACAATCTGCAGATACTCTTTAATTCTGCGTGTATCTCTAAGACATTTATCAAAGTAAGCACATATTGAAGACACTGTTCCAGGGGTCCATCTATTAAGGAAGGGATGATAGTGTGTCTTCAGTCGGGCTGGGACAGAATATAAGAAACTGTCGAGCAATGTTGTTCAGTCACTGAGTTTATCAAATATTGACAGACATGGAGTCATAGCCATCCATAACTGTCAGAATAGAACAGGGGCCCTCCTCCTTTTTACAAATGATCCAATTAAAGGGAACACGTTAGCTATAAAAGTCAAAATCAACAATGCACTGTACACTGACAGCTCATCCAACATGAAAAATCAATAGCTCATTCGTCTTCAGTGCCGCAGCACGAGCCAACAGTAGCAGATTTCCAACCTCTTTAGTCAATTATGACACTGTATCAATCGATCACATTTTAGTGCTTATTAATCACCTCTTTAAGACAAAGGCACAGTAACTTAGCATCCCCCTGCTACTTTCATATTAATAGCATCATATTTCGATTATAGCTCTCTTGTCATGTTGCATAGAGATTTGTCAGGTGTGCCCTCAAAAAAGACAAACATGTTTCGGTTTCCCCACAATTATTCCAATTATTTGCGCCCACACATACACTACATACATTCAGTTACACTGTGTCATAAACACTGCAACAAAGTTTTTTTTTAAATCAATCTATTTACCTGGGCAGACATAGCTCTAGGAACAATAACACCTCCGAAAATCTGTGTGCTATTGTTCACTCAGACATGCACCAGACCCTGTGAACATGCAAAAAACTCCCCCTGTCCTTGAGAAATACGGGTTTCATCCTCATTAATGACAACCTCAAGCCATTCTGAGTACCTTTACCGTGGCTCAACATTTTATTCATGCCAAGTAAACAAAACATAAACATTCCAATAGCAATCAGAGCCCATTGTTAACGGCACCTTGCTGCGAGCTGCCTCTCCCGTCAACAGACAACATGTCTTATTTAACAAAGCAAATGTGTTTTTTTCTAAAATTATACATTTCCGTCTATGCAATTAAGTATGACAACCAGACAGAACAGTCCAGTTTTTTCAGTTACTGCTTTCAATAAACATTTCCATTTGGGGATAAACACGTTTTGAAGCTAAACTGTCTCTAAATAAACATGCAATTTTAACTGAAAATTAAATAACAAAAACAATCTGTCACACTAGATGCCATTATCTGTCACACTAAAGACCAGGCTTGCTTCCTTTACAGGAGTCAGTGCATCTTTTGTGCCACAAGCTGCAGTGTGTTGCAGCTATTTCCTCTATTTTACGTGCACCTCCTGAGAACATTTTGACCCAGGAAAGGGACACAGTTGTGTCACAAAAAACACAAGGTGGGATTGGTGGGCACATCACCTACAGCACATCTGCAAGTCTGTGATTGGTTGATGATATATACTGCTAGGACTTGGCCATGTGTGTGATGATGGATTTATTCTGTTTCTTTAGCATGGATTGCCCTTATCAGGACTCTGATCTTGGCTCCAAGAGCCACCAGTGATTTCCTCACATCAGTAATTCTTTCCTAAAGGCATACTGGAAGGAGATATCTAACCCTGAGAGAAGTCCTTCAGAGCATGTTGGGTGGTCCAACAGGTGCATTGTTCTGAAGTGCCTCCTTAATGTCCATCAGGGTGTTGTCTGTGCCAGTAAGGTAAGTTCATCTTTTTGGAGCGCTCACCCATGCACTAAAGGTCCCGAGACTGCCTGATAACAAGCATATCAGCATGTATTGTGGCTAGGCCATCCCCCACCACCTTTGCAGTGTATTCGTGGCAATCATTGATACGAATGTCAAAGTTCAGAGTTTCATTTCCTTTTCAAGCGATTTATGACAACCTGGATATTTGTTATATGAGCTTTATGTTGGTACCCCTTTAGCCCTGCTGTCACTGATGCCGTGTACTTTTATAGTGTTATGTCTTGTAGCAACAACATGAGGTTCTCCCATCACTGCTTGCTAATGTGGGCTGAATTTATGTGGTCCTTCAATGTATTCTGTGGCTTCACCTTCTGTAGTCACTGCACCTACACAAAAGGGGAGTTGGTGTCACACAATGTACACCATGTTTAGGTGATGATACATGTATGCCTCTTAAACTATAGAAGAGGGCTTTAGAATTAGCAGCTACATACTTATTGCAGCGATGGGATTACATGCTTCATATTGCAACGCATGGGAGTATGATTGGTCCCATGTAGCTTTCTCTTTTTGCCCTCTATATGTCTGTGACATGCTGAGTTCTAGGATGACTCTTAATGCTGTGACAAATCTGCAACTGTATGTAACTGCGCAAGCAAAACTGATTCTTCTGTGTATCGTGCGATTCACTGACAGAATATCAATGTAAAAAATATAGAAGTAAAAAATATTGATGGAAAAATATAGAATGCAAAAATATCAACTCCCTATACTTAAACAGGTAAGTACAAAAATATCAAAAACAAAGAATCGATGTTAAAAAAACTTGTTGTACAAAATATCACGTTTTATATATATATAATAAAATAATAAATATTAAATATATTAATTAATAAAATTAATTTTATAAAAAATAAAGTAGATTTAATATACATTTTAACAAATATAACAAACTTAATTTAAAATAATAATTAAACACACCCACTATGAATTTTAATGTATTTTATAATTTAAAAATTAAATAAAAATATACACATATATTAATATATATACATATATATACCAATAACATAAAATCTATTACAAAAAACATTCTATTATAAATTAAAACAATAAGCTATTTAAAAATATTTAAACTTAAATTAACCACTCCAGTCAGTGCAACAGTAGGGAAAGTGTTGGATAGCGGAGAGATAAAAACTTACTATTCCCACTCAGGTGAGTGCAACAGTAGGGAAAGTGTTGGATAGCGGAGGGGTAAAACTTACTATTGCCACTCTACCGAGTGCAACAGTAGGGAAAGTGTTGGATAGCGGAGGGGTAAAACTTACTATTCCCACTCCAGTCAGTGCAACAGTAGGGAAAGTGTTGGATTGCGTAGGGGTAAAACTTACTATTCCCACTCCAGTAAATGCAACAGTAGGTAAAGTGTTGGATAGCGGAGGGTTAAAACTTACTATTCCCACTTCAGTTAGTGCAACAGTAGGGAAAGTGTTGGATTGCGTAGGGGTAAAAATTACTATCCCCACTCCAATGAGTGCAACAATAAGGAAAGTGTTGGATAGCGGAGAGGTAAAACTTACTATTCCCACTCCAGTCAGTGCAACAGTATGGAAAGTGTTGGATTGCGTATGGGTAAACATTTCTATTCCCACTCCAATGAGTGCAACAGTAGGGAAAGTGTTGGATAGTGGAGGGGTAAAACTTACTATTCCCACTCCAGTGAGTGCAACAGTAGGGAAAGTGTTGGACATTGGCAGGATAAAATTTACTATTCCCACTCCAATCAGTGCAACCGTAGGCAAAGTGTTGGATAGTGGAGGGGTAAAACTTGCTATTCCTAGTCCAGTGAGTGCAACAGTAGGGAAAGTGTTGGATAGTGGCAAGATAAAATTTACTATTCCCACTCCAATCAGTGCAACAGTAGGGAAAATGTTGGATTGCAAAGGGGTAACAATTAATATTCTCACTACAGTCAGTTCAAAAGTAAAAACAAACAAAATATTAACAACAAAAATATTTAAAAAACAAAATAAACAAAAGCATATATAAATATATTAAAAATTAAAATACAAATATATTTAACATTACAAATATTTAAAAAAATTATAATGTTAAAAGCATATGACAAATACCAACAAATATTATATTAAATAAAATAAAAATAATTTTCAACAAATAAATATTTTTAATTTGAAATTATGTAGAATCAAAATCATTAATTATTACATAAATTTACTATTTTTATTTCCTACCCTATAACACCACACAATTCAGAACCCACATCTAAATTTTATTAAAAAAATGTATTTTCTATAGCACAGCTCTGGGGCGCTAGTCATACCGCAACGGAGGAGGCCTGGGCGAGAGATATGGATTGGTGTATGTTTAGAGAGAAAACTGTGTATATATCGAGGGGGCTGTCCCCGTAAGTGGGTCTCCATTTGGAATGCTTGGAATATTTATAGAGGATCTATATGTAAACCCCCCAATTGCCAGACACGGACATCCAGGAATCACCATGAATGTTATCACAGTGACAATGTGCCGAACGTAAATGTCTTAACCCACATATATAACCGAGAAATCCTAAGACCTGCTGTACCGCAATGTTTGATTTTATTTGTTAATAAATAGATTTATATAAAACAATAAAAAAATAAAAATGTACTTTCATAATTAACATAATTAATTACCAATTAAAGAAATATTAATTAAAATACAAATTAAAACTCATAAAAATTAATACAATTCCCACACTTTACCCCTAAAATCCCCACAAACCACTGGTAAAATTAAACTGTAATAAAATTAATTACACAATTAAATCTTATTTTCAATTAAAAACTAATAGTATATAAAAACGAATTATAAAGTATGTAAAATGTATTTACTGCCCACCCCTTACACCTAAAAAAAGTAAAACCCACACACAAAAAAATATAAACAACAACCCTAATTAAATATCAATTAATTAACATTAATGATCAACCAATTATTAATTAATTAAACATACATTTCTTCACTCACTTTACCCCTATAAACCCCATAACCCACACCTAAAATTATTTGCGCAAATTCCATATTTAATTTTCAATTAATTAATCAATATTAATTAAGAACTAATTATTAATTGATTAAAAATAAATTACTTCCCACCCTTTACCCCACAAACCCCACAACCCACACCTAAAAAAAATCACACAATTACCTTAATTAATTACCAATTAAGTAGTTTATATAAATTAACAAATATTTATTAATTAATCAAAAATAAATCACTTCTCACCCTTTACCCCTATAAACCTCACAACCCACACCTAAAAAGAATTACACAATTACCATATTTAATTACTAATTAATTAATTAATATTAATTAACAACAATAAAAATGTATTACAAATAAATTGCTTCACACAATTAACAATATATAATCTAAATTAAATAAATAAAAAATAATCATTAATTTATTATAGTTAAATTACTTCCCACCCTATTCCCCTATAAACCCACAATGCGCTACGGAACTAAGAAATGCAAAATATAATTAAAATAAAATTGATAACTACTAAAAATGTAACACATATATTAAAAAACATAAACAATACTTGTACAAAAAAACATACATCACATACATTTAAAATATAAACTAAAATACATAACACTAATTTTAAAGAACTATTCTCAAGAACGTGCGATAATCATCGCCAAAATAGGTTAACGCAATTTCACATATCGCCGTCCATCGCGGGAAAATAACTCCGTGTTAACGTCCCATTCTCAACACGGCGGTAACATGCGATAGTGTCCTGATAACGCATCAAATGTCCGTGATAAAATCACCGGGACGGCGATAAAAATCTAAAGACTAACGTGAAAAAAGTTGCCATGGGCCCAACTGCGAAAAAAAATACAGCGATAAGCAGCGCCAGGCCTGCAAGTCCCACAAGTCAGGCGGGAAAAACAAGTAGAAAAGTGCCAACAAAAAACACAAACAAAACACAAACAACTGCGAAGCACCATGGAGGTAGCCGGAGCGAGTACACAGGACAACCAGAACCCCACAAGCCCCACAGAAGACCAGCCTGGGACCTCGGGGTCAGGGAAGGGCAAGGAGAAGAAGAAGAGGAACCCGCCTTACAGTACGCAGGAAAACCAGATCCTCATTACAGAGGTGATAGAACACCACCACCAACTGTTCATCACCTCCACTGTGTCATTGGCAACTAAAAATACAATATGGCAGTCCATTTTGGCCAAGGTGAATGCAGTCGGAGTGAAGAGAAGGGAAGTGGACGAATGCAAGAAGCGCTGGACTGATGTGAAGCGCAAAACCAAGCTGAAACCCACAGCCAACCTGAAAGCAGCAATGCAGACTCGAGGTGGGAGTCCAGCGACACACCAGGAGCTGGATGAGATGGAGGAAATGGTGACCCGAGTCATCATTGGGGAGACGGTGGCAGGAGTTGGGGGACCGGACACTGCACAACATGACTTGAGCCAACAGCAACAGGGTGAGTAACGACCAGGGACTGGGGGGACGGAGAGAGATGGGCACAATGGCACACATGCACAATTAAGTATAGCACATCTGCGGACAAACCATGCCCAAGAGTCACAACTCCGACCAAGAGCCCAATTTACCCAAGTCTGCAACATCTCAGCACTGTATAAGCACAGAAGTCAAAGGCACACCTCCTGAAAAGGATAAGGGCCAGCCAAATCAGAGCTGAAGGGCCAACACACCCACAATGCTGCACACACACATAAGAATCAGAGCACCCCAACATTGACAACAATGTGGTACAAACTGCAACACTTTCACAACAGAACAGAGGACACAACTGCCGCCGCTTGTGTGTAGAAAATGGCCATTCGCATTTGGCATAGCAGGAAACTGTGAGATGACAATGTACAAGTACAACCTCACATCCCTTATGGTGAAGAAATGTCAACTGTCCCGCATCACATAGGCATCTCCTCACAAACAGTCACAATGTACATTGTCATGCAGTCTGTAAGTAAACTTGTCCAATGCGTCAACATACATGTGAACACAATGTCAATCTGCATCTCCCCTTCACATTGCAGAGGGAGAATCAACACCTCCTGCAGAGCAGACCCAACAACTCAGCACTGATGATGAAGAGGACCTCCCCAACATTGACACCGACGCCCTCCAACAGCCCACGGACAGCTTCGGCATCCCACCTCCAGGAGCAGTGCAGCCCAGCTGCATCGAGGAAACCCCACCCCCTGCACAGACCACACAGCAGGAAGCACCCACCACCACGGCTGTCTCCCAGGACCCCCACGAACAACACATGGCATTCCAACGCCGTGTGTTAGGGTGCCAGGAGAAGATGGCTGATCAGCTGCGGGTGGGGTTCGACCTCATGGCAGCAAAACTAGATGCCATACGTGGGTGTCTACGTCCCATCAGGGACCACTTACAGTCCCTAACGGACACCCACTGTCCGCTCCATGCTCTCCAACAATCCATGGCTGACATCGCTGGAGTCAGACTCTGAGACAAGAACAACTGTCTAGTCAGAGTGGCTCCAGCGATGTCAGCTGGGAGTTGGGACACATGCGGAGGATCATGTTGAACATGGAGCGGATGCAGGCGGAAATAATGTTTGCCACAGCTGCACACCAGCGAAATGTAGCTGTGATCTTCCATGCCCTGCAGATCCTCGTCAGGGCATTGCCGCAACAAGGCCTGGTGCGGATGAATGCTGCTGCTACTACTCCATCCACATCTCCGCCCCCTGAAGTGTCAGTGCCACACAGTGATGCAGACTTAACACCACCACCCACATGTGAGGCACCTGACACATCAGAGGACGAAGATGATGATAAATCTGGCTTTCTGGTAAGAATGAAGTGGCAGCATTCATCTCCGCCATATGGCCTGTCTCAGCTTGGTTCTGCCCTCTGCATCATGCCCTGGAATAACACCTTCCACTGTCCCCCGATACACCCAGCGACACTCACCTTGGACCTCGACAGGGACTGCCATATTTGGTTTGGTTACCAATGACACAGCAATCACACTGCGGACTGAAGTCTTCCTCTTCCGAGGAACTTGTCAATCCCTAATGGACTCTGGCTGGCCCTCCACGGGGCAACAATGTAAAGTGGGGTTTACATGGCCCTGTACCGGTCCAGCTTAAACACCCCACTGAATGCGAATAAAACATTCAAATTAACACTGATGTGTCATGGCCCTGATCAATTATGCATGAAAGTATTGATGAATGTAGGGACAGTGATTCCACAAAAAGGTACTCCCTGGGTAATGCTATCAATGCGCATGTATGGCTGTGACCCAGATAGGCAGTGAGACACACATTGTCATTCAAATCAACACTCATCACAGTTGAATACAAGTGAAGGTGCGTAGACTTTATTAGCATATGTGTGTCAGTACGGGCAAGATAAGTGCCACAACATGCAGACCAATGCAGCAGTATGTCAGGATGAGGAACGTTGCCAAGCGCCGCTGTCCACTCCGGGGGAGTGCCTCACCTTTCACAGGTGTGTGTTAACCCGCGTTGTTGTCCGCTCATGTATTCGCAGTCCAGGCGAATGCAGCCATGTCCACTGTTGTCGTGGGACATGTGACCAGATCTCCAAGATGCAACAAGGTTTTGGGACATGTGCAATGGGTTCCAATCTGTTGTGGCTGCAGGTACGTAGTCACTCGTCCATGAAAGCGATTGCAGCTCCATAGGCTATCATTTCCAACATGAGGTCGTTGTCGACTTCATAAAACAGGACGGCGAGGCGATCCATTAGCAGGTCCAGACAGATGTGCTGCGTCCACCCCCTTCCACCAATTTGCACTACAGCCCAATAGGGGAGCAGTTCAATGTGGTCACTGCACATGAGGAGTTGTGCAATCTCCCAGGTCCAGCTGCCAGCATGTATGCCAAGTATCAAGGCATCCCATAAATGTGTATCACAGTGACACTCCTGGTCGTGGACCAACAGGGGGCGCACACACATGTCAAAATCCAGTTCAGCTACCGTCCTGTTGGATAGGCAGACATCCATGGACCACTCGAATATGCACGATTGACAATGCAACACAGGCTGAACACAGGTGACGTTGGCAAGGCAGAAGCTTAGCCGGTAACTGATCCGCAGCACTGCCAATGGCAGTGCCCCCAGTAAACGCAGCATACGTGCACGGTACAGTTCCACCTGACAGGGGTTGTGCAAGTGTCCGGGATGTTCTGCCATTGCGTTAGTGGCTCTGGTTGAAGCGGCACTGTTCTGACCTGCGCCAGTTCTGTGGATGAAATGCCACAGCTCGGATCAATGAGTTGTATTAGTGTGCAACAGTTGTACGCCTGGGATGAAGTGGGAGTAAGTGTGAAGGCCATTCCATGCAAGATAACTTTGAGCAAAGACTTCTGTGTGTGGGGTGTGTATATGTTGGTCTTTCGTCGGGCTGTGCGTAGTGTGGGAGTCATCATCAGCTGCTATAGTATCTGTCAGGGGGTGAAGGGAACATGCAATTCTGAGGTCGGAGGTGCAGATGTGCTTCCGCCTGATAGTTCAGACAAAGGAGCTTTCATCCCTAATGTTAGTTTCTCATCTGCTTGCATTCAGGAAATGTGAAGTGGCTTGTTGGGGGTGGGGTGGGATGTGTGCAACTTTGGGATCCATGTTTGACATGTCTTGCATGTGGCAAATGAGCGGCATCACTGTGTGTTACATTGCCTCACAGCTGCTCCTCCCTCCCCCGAGCCTATTTACTTGTGTGCGCTGTGCGGTTGCATCACTTGCACTCCTATGGCACACCATTGTCATGCCTGTCTGCGCATGTCCACAAGCCTGACAACGACAATGTGATGTTGGCCGTTGAAGGTGGGCGGCCACGTGAGTGTAGACCTGTGGGAAGGATAGGGCAGACACAGATGTAGAGTTCATGCCTGGCTGAACTCGCGCTGCGATTAAGGCTAGGCATTAGGCTCATGCTGCGGCAATACAGATACACACAACACTTGGCATGTATGAGCCAAGACCCCGAGCGGTCTTGCGCTCCTTCATTTCCCTGTTCGTGCGAGCCCGCCCTCCGGGTGCATGCTACATAGCAACATTGTCGATTGCAGACTGGGTGGCGCCAACACTACAACAGTGACACACTCATTAGTTACTTCCTTGTCCAGGCCAGTACTGAACCACGCCCAGAGCCCCGGGCAATTCCTTCACACCCCTACGCTAGCTTGGCGTACGCCGGCCCAGCCCACTCCGCTTTTGCTTACAGGGGTGGACGACACGGATACATGACCGGGGTCTTCCCCACTGCCTGAGGTAACATGGTTGCGTCCACTTTCCACAACACTACATACACCAGCAGTATATGTCCACATGGACATGTCTGTGCTCTGCATAATGTAGTCTGTCCAGCTCTTCACCGCCACACTTGGCATTGTGTACATTCTTATTCATTTCATGGGTGACTTGCCTCCTTCACACATACTTGGTTCCCACCTCTCCCCACATTCTGAAATTGTGTGGCTGTGGGGTCATGCCGTTTTGGGAAGGTCAGCTGTCTTGTTCTGCGCTGCCTCGGTGGTAGTACGGGGGGGATCAGGGGGGTCCTTGGGGTGGTGGCGGTGGGTGTTGTGGACCTCTTGGGTCCCCGAGCTGCATGGTCAGTAGCTCCATGACATGTGTTGGTCTTCAGATGTGGCTCTGGGCTGGGCTCCCTTTCATGCTGCAGGTTGTCTTCCGGCTTTACACAAGTAGAAGGCAGGTGTTAGATCCCTGCTGCTAACGCGCCTTATCGCCTGTTTTTGGGTCACATCGTGGATCTGGCTGGTCATTGAGAATATCGCGAAGTGGTGTTTTTGTGTGTTTTTGCATGGGTACGCCTACTCTGCATATCATTAGCGTTAGTTGTCGCTCTCATCCGTGGCGATGTGTTTTGCGGCAGCTATCGCGGGAAGACTGGCGATGTCGGCAGTTTGCACCAGCTTGAGAATAGGGCGATAAATCTATCGCCACTTTTGCAGCGCTAAAGTGCCGATAAATCGGCGATAAGTCCTTGAGAATATGCCCCTATATTTTTGCAAACAATATTAATGACTTCTATATTTTTAAAAATGATATTTCTTACCATAAATTTTATCTCCTTGACCACGATATTCTTACTGTCGATATTTCTGAATCACGATATTTCCAACTCGATATTTGTGTAAGTCGACATTTCCAACGTGATATTCTGTCTTAACACCGTATCTTGCACGGACATGGATATGACTAACTTTAGTGACACTTTCCTTTCACGTGGTGTGTGATATTTCACATGACAGAAACTTCCAAGTGAATGGCATTTCTCCTATACCCCTTCGTTTTAATTTTGGTAGGTTGGTCTAGTGCAGTGGCTGCATATTAAGGCCCAGATACACCAAGATTTTGCATAAGGGTTTCATCAGGTTTTCGACACAGCCCTGATACAAAATAAAATTTTGGAAATCCCAAATCTCACTTTGCTAAGCTTCACATGGCTTTGCAAAAAATACAGTAACAAAATGCAGTGCATAGAGCTGCCTTGCATTACATTGCATCAAGTGGGTGTTCCATGGGTGGTATGTGGGTATTCCTTTGTATCCACCTATGCATTTTTAGGCAAACGCATATTTACAAAGTCTTGCAAACATGGATTTGCACCAAAATGGTGTGCCTCTCTGAGGCTGGCATGACAAGGAAAAATATCTTTATTTCTCCTCTTATTTCCCCTATGCACGTGTTCTACATTATGCAGTGCAGCACACATACAAAGAGGAAATGCCCTCAAAGGATAGTATTTCTGCAGGAAGGTAGCCCTTCCTGCACAAAACTAAACTGATCACAACGCAGGCATCCTTATGCCATGATGCAAGGATGCCTGCTTTGGTGCTAGGCAGCCACAAGTATGCCAGCTCTAGGAGAGAGCAGAACCGCACCATATCTTTGAAATTATGGTGCTTTTTCTGCTCTCTCCCTTTCAAACAACGCAGTGCAGAAACTTAGCTTGCTGAGCTGTGCTGCATTACGTGAAATGTCAGTAAATATGCTCCTGAGTATTTAACTAATGTGTCTCTGATGCGTGAGTGTAAGCAATTTGAAATGGAAATCAGATCACATACCTGCCTGTAACCATATCATTATTTTGTTGCTTAAATGATGAGCGTGGCTGGGTTAAATTCTGCGCACAACCGTAAAGCAAGTAAAATCTCCTAAATTCCTCTGAATGTTCCCAAGGATAAAGGAGAAACGGCCACCCTATGTTCCAAAGAATTCTGTGGACTAAGAAGACCCAAAAATACAAGTAACAATCAGTCTTTATCCTGAGCAGAAACAATAATGTCCAAGAGTTCGTATACACATAGTGGTTGAAAACCTTCTTCTTTAATTCCAAGTATTCACTTTGTATCCCATGAAAATCACATCCAGTAGTACATCGTTACAGTTTGGTTGGTACAATAGTTGATACAGTCACAGCCAGATGATAGATGTAGCCAACACGTGTTTCGTCATTGGGTCATCATCACCCATCGACTTCCTCAGGGCTACAACAACAAGAGCAGAATGCACCCTGTAACTATTTACGATGTCATGATTTCCAAGGGTTAGTCTAGTTAGTGTGTCAGGAAAAACCCTTGAGAAATGAGTACCGTGAATTTAGTAGTTCTTAGAGACCGATATTTAGGAAATGCGAAAGAAGTGGACGGGGAAAGAGGCAGTGTAAGTAAAGAAACTCTGATTTTTTCGTGCCACTAGGAAAAGATAGTCTAAGTCCAAAAGGTGAGTAATCCCTACCGTCGTGAAAAGAGGTTAAATTTGTGACGTGTCGTTGGCACTATAAAAGCAGGACCCACCACCATAATGGTGCCTATGTATTTAAAAAAACTCACCAATACTATGTAGAAAAATGTGCCTCAATTCCAAAAGCAAATTATTCTGTACTCTATTTCTCCAGAACCTGGTCATGAGAGACATATCATGTATAAATAACATATTAAGCACTAGGCCAAATATTTCCGAAAAAAGAATAAACTATTTTACTAAGTCATACCTATAGCTCCAAAACAATCCGCAAATAAGAGTAAGTATATTTACGAGATCTGAAAGTAAGGAAAAAAGACAACATCAGCATGTGACCTCTAAGTCAATAAGTGTGACAGTCCCACATAGTGCTTACAGTGCTCAGTATTTACAAATGAGAAACCATACATTGGCGTACAAGTAAATCTACACAGAACAATTAAGTATTCCGTTGCTCTAAAGGTGAATCATTAAAAAGCTACCCGTATTCAAAGGGGGCCTCAAAATGTAAAATCGTCATGCCGCCAGACTCAGCCCCTGATATATTAGCAAAGTATTCAAAACCTTAACTCAGCATACGTGCTACTTGTGTAAGTCACCTCCATAGTTTGTCAATCAAATTAATCTTCAATTAAGCTTGCCCGTATTTGGAGTGCCTGAGCATATGTAAATATCAGACTACAGCAAGCAATACCATATCTTATGGTAAACGTAAAACAATTCTACACATGCAACGTGTCTAAAGATAAAAACAAATAAACACATGATCGACAAAAGGCAGTGTCAGCCCGAATCACTTAAAACAGAGTCATGGCGACCTAAATCCAAGATTGTAGTTCATACGCTAGATGTGCCTCACCTTACAAAAAGACGGAGAGTACTCCCATCAGAATATCGGCGTCTCGCTAACGGTTAGGAAGCCGTTCACCCTAAATATAGGAAGTAGATCAATTCGTACCCGCCCATTCCGGCGGGCAGTCAGGATCGGCACGTATGTGGCAGCCATCTTGTAATGGGGATCCTCTGTGACATTAGTAATTGTCAAGGTTAAAATGTATTTACTATGTGGGTAAATCACATCTAAATCTCATTTCCAAAACCAGATTAATTATTCTATGTTGTTCAACCGTTTTATTATTCAGTCAATGGCCATGTGCCATTCCTCAATAGTCTTACAGTCTTACAGTCAATATGCTTATTTATCCGGAACTTCTGGGATCCATTGTATTCAAATTCTTTTACTCCATTAATCACCATCGTATACATGCTGCAGTTACCACAAATGAATGACCCCTCATTTAATTTGTCTAACCAAGTATCTCTAGTTATCAATACTGTGGGGTAGCTGGGACTAACAAGGTTCCTTATTGTTTTACCCCTCCTGTATGTAATGCTTGGATGTCCTAGTACATAGCGTTCTAGTGCTCTGTCAGCTGTCAGCAGGTGCCAATGGCGTTTCAAGATATTATACAGTTTGTGTGACCATGGATGATAATTGGTCACCAGTCTTATGGGTGTTTTTGTGTTCCTATCACTTTTACGGTCCTTAAGGGTATCAGTCCATTGTAACTTTGATGATCTTTTCTTAGCCTTCAGTACAGTGGTCTCGGTATTCTCTAGCAAGGAACCGTTGTTGAATATCATCAGCATTAAGTGAAATTCTGTATCTTTGCTACAGTTCCTGCATGCCCTTAGCATTTCCCCAAAAGGGATACCATTAATCTGGCTCCTAGGGTGTGAACTTTTTGCATTCAAAAGTGCATTGCAGGCTGTAGCGTTTCTATACATTCTACTATTGCTCTTTCCTTCATCAATGTACAATTCAATGTCTAGGAAAACAATCCTATCCTTACTCTGTGCCATAGTGAAAGTCACATTGTATGGATTATTATTCATATGTTCAAAAAACTCCAGTAACTCCTCATAGCTGCCTGCCCAGATTAGGAGGCAATCATCAATATATCGTCCATAATAGAAAATGATGTCTTGCCATTTGGCCCCCGATGGGCCCCCAACATGCACCGCCTCAAACCATCCCAAAAAGAGACAGGCAAAAGACAGCGCAAATCTGGAACCCATCGCAGTCCCACATGTTTGTTGATACCAGACACCATAAATAAGAAGGCGTTGTGTTTCAAGATCATAAAGTGACATATCAATTAGCATCTCAGAATGCTCAATATGTTCTACAGGTCGTCTGTACAAGAAATACTTTAAAGCAGATAAGCCATGCTAGTAAGAGATATTTGAATACAATGAGACAAAATCCATGGTCACAAATATCATGTTTGGGTCCCAAGTCAGATCATTTAGAATATTAAGTATATGTTTAGTGTCCCTGATGTATGATGGGAGGTTAACCACAAATGTTTGTAAAAAGGTGTCTACGAATTCGGAAAGTTTTTCTGTTTGTCCATCGATCCCGGAAATGATCGGTCTCCCGGGTGGTAAGACCAGGCTTTTGTGTATCTACGGAAGCGCATACATGCATGGATATCTAGGTTTGTCTAACAATAAATATGAGTATTCATCCTCATTAAGTAAGCCTCTGTCTAACCATTGCTTAAGACTGGTATTGATCGTCTTGGCTATATCAAATATGTGATTGTGATCACGTTTTTTGTACCACGTACTATTGTCAAGCTGTGCCATGATTTCTTTATCATACAAATCCTTATCCATCACAACCATATTCCCTCCCTTATCAGCTTCCATCACAATAATATCATCATCCATGGCTAAGGTTCTCAGTGCTTCTTGTTCCTTGTATGTTAAGTTCTTAGAGTGGGATACATAGCCATTTCAAAGCATTTGCTTATCCCATTTGTCTATTCCAATGTTGATTATTTTGTGAAATAAATCAATGTTATTACCACGAGTAAGCTTTGGGGTCCACCTTGATTTGCTCCTTAAACAACTATCCTCACTAAGATTGGTACATCGTTCTAGGTCATACATTACACTTTGTACAGTAACTGGACTCTGTTCATTTTTAGTAAGAGAAAGCAATGTGGTTACATTATGAGCGTCCTGAATAGACAGATCCCCAACCACCACCTCTCGTTCAGTAGACTTGACACGCTTCAGGTTGGTTTAAAAAAACCTTTTTAATTTTAACTGTCTGGTAAACTTATACACATCAATCTTAATGTCAGTAGTATCATACATCACTATAGGACTGAAATTCATGCCTTTCTGTTATGCAGTAACAATATCCTTAGTTAGCTCTTTACTGGACAAGTTAATTACTTGTACCCCTTCACCTTGGTGATCATTTATTGCTTGTTCTTGTTCCATGGGCGTGTGTGTCTTCTCTCTCTTTCTCTTGATGTTTCCTCCACCCCTCTTCCCTCTCTTTGTTTTCCTATATTGTCTTTTTTCTGTCTGACATCGATCTCTTTGTTGCCCATCCTTATTCGTTGAACCTCCCTTAAAAAAGAACTATCAGGCAGTACACTAGATGGTCCTTCAATAGGTCCCTCATCTCCACTGCTTGAAATATTACTTGATGAGCTGGCACTGTTGCCACTCGCTGAGGGCACCTTATTCTGTGCCCTGGTATGATCCTGCCTAACTATGTCATCGAAACATTTAGGAAATGTAAACACCCTACCATTCGCATAATCTGCCTCATCACGCTTCAATTTGCGGGCCTTACGCTGTTTAATATCATCCTCATATTTTGTTAGTACCTCCTCCAGAATTGTATAATTCTTTTTCATTGCGTCAGCCAAGTTGAGATCAGAGATCTCCTTTTCTAATGCATCCACTTCTACTGCTGTCTTAGTAACCTTTCTATCAGCATTTTCAATCAATATATTCATTAGTGTAATGCTGTTACCACTCAGCTCTCTTTCCCATAGTAGAAGATCTTCTTCAAGATCATCATATGTAGGGAATATCTGTGCACGCAATCCACATGGGATTCTGTTCAGCTTTAGATACTGCTTCAGAGTTGCCCCATCCCACCATTTGGAAATTTCGAATTTTCTAAGTCTCTCAAGTCATATAAATTTAGCCTTCAAACCTTCATTAGGTCTAGAACTCCCTTGGGTTACCGCTTTGCTGATTGGCATCCCCGCATGTAAACTATTGAACAGATCCTCCGGAACTTTTTCACGATTCTGGGGCCTATTCCGATTCAGGCTGGAAATCACTCCGACCGAGCCGGACCCGGAGAGATTTCCGACCGAATCGGACTCTAGCAGCCCGACCGAACAAGTACAATGCGTACGCATGCTATCGGACTCGATTCGGTCGGACTCCCATTGAAGTCAATGGGAGCTGGTCGTACAACACGTACGCGGGCTCCCATTGACTCAATGGGTGCGAGGCGAGCAAGGGCGCCCCCCACAGTGGGTACGCGGCGATGCGACTCGTGCCGTACATGCACAGGTAGGGGGGACCCATGGGTCACCCCTGTGTGCGACTCGCGCGGCTACGTGTACAGGGGGGTCTGACACGGACCCCCAAAGTCCAGCTCCGACTGCTCTTTCGAGCCGGACGGCGCGAGTCGGTCGGACTGCTTGAGGCGCGCATCGTACTTGCCCGGCCGGAGAACGTCTCCATTGCGCGGTGCGAACAGTGTCCGTGCGAGTCGGTCGGAGCGGACCCGCGTACGAGTCGGTCGGCGATTTCGCGAGCGCTCGCATCGTACTCGCTCGCCCGGACGCACGTACGAATCGGTCGGGAAAGAGGGCTCCGAATCGGATCCGGTTAAGCCAAATCCGATTCGGTGCCCTACCGGCCGAGATCGGAATCGGCCCCTCTGTCTCGAGCTCATTATGAATTTGTGTGTAAATATACACTATATACGGTTTGCAGCAGAACCCAAATACAGTACTGAAATGATGAGCGTGGCTGGGTTAAATTCTGCGCACAACTGTAAAGCAAGTAAAATTTCCTTAATTCCTTTGAATGCTCCCAAGGTTAAAGTAGAAATGGCCACCCCACGTTCCAAAGAATTCTGTGGACTAAGAAGCCCCAAAATTAACAATCAGTCTTTATCCTGAGCAGAAACAATAATGTCCAAAAGTTCGTAAACATATAGGGGCACATGCATCAACCTAAACACCGATCACAAACGGGCCGATTCGCAGAATCGCCCCCTTTGCGACCCGTATTTAGGCAATTGGGATGCCTCAACCCAAAACCCATTCGCAATATAGGTAATTGCAAATTTTGCATTTACCTAAATTGCAAATGCTTTTAGGGAATCGCAAATTGCGATTCCCTAATTGGGATGCATCAAAGCCTTTCCTAAATGCGACTTAGCATTTAGGAAACGCTAATTACCATCAACTGCAAGTTGATGGTAATTTGCAAAAACTTTGAAAAATACACAAAAGTGCATTTTTCAAAGTGCCATGTGGTGCACACATATGCCCTTAGGGCATATGTGTGCGCCACATGAGCACAGATGCCAAATCTGGGGGTGCAGCAGGGTGGCCTTTAAGGCCCCCTAGCACCCTTCAAATTGCATTTGGTACTCACAAATTGCGAATGGCTTCCCATAGGCCCATAGGAATGAATGGGAAGGCATTCCTTAATTGCAAATCGCAATTTGCGATTCGCAATTAAGGAATGTGTACGAATCGCAAATATTTTTGGAAAACCTACATGCATAGGCAATTGCGATTCCTTAATAGTGATTCCTTAATAATCGCTATTAAGGAATCGCAATTGCCTAGCATGATGCATGTGCCCCATTGTGGTTGAAAACCTTCTTCTTTAATTCCAAGTATTCACTTCATATCCCATGAAAATCACATCCAGTAGTGCATCGTTACAGTTTGGTTGGTACAATAGTTGATACAGTCACAGCCAGATGATAGATGTAGCCAACACATGTTTCGTCATTGGGTCATCACCCATCGACTTCCTCAGGGCTACAACAACAAGAGCAGAATGCACTCCGTAACTATTTATGATGTCATGATTTCCAAGGGTTAGTCTATTTAGGGTGTCAGGAAAAACCCTTGAGAAATGAGTACCGTGAATTTAGTTGTTCTTAGAGACCAATATTTAGGAAACAAAAAAGAAGTGGACGGGGAAAGAGGCAGTGTAAGTAAAGAAACTCAGATTTTTTCGTGCCACTAGGAAAAGATAGTCTAAGTCCAAAAGGTGAGTAATCCCTACCATTGTGAAAGGAGGTTAAATTTGTGACGTGTTGTTGGCACTTTAAAAGCAGGACCCACCACCATAATGGTGCTTATGTATATCAAAAAACTCACCAATACAATGTAGAAAAATGTGCCACGATTCCAAAAGCAAATTATTCTGTATTCTATTTCTCCAGAACCTGGTCATGAGAGACAGATCATATAGAAATAACATATTAAGCCCTAGGCCAAATATTTCAGAAAAAAGAATAAACTCTTTTACTAAGTCATACCTATAGCTCCGAAACAATCCGCAAATAAGAGTATACCTGAAGTTTGCAGAAAAATAGTAGGGGCAGAGAGGATGGGGGAAGAAGGGGGAAGTAAATAAGTTGTTTATGTGATTCAATATAAACGTGACAAAATTTATGTTGGCAGTACGATACGCCCACTTAAAGAGCGTATAGCAGAACATTTTCGTATACTTAAAAACTTGGATGTAAGGTACCCAATTGGAAGTCATGCACATGAATGTATTGCACAAAGAAAACAACTTGGTTTTAAGTTTCACGGTATAGACTCTTTAACACCTGATGTAAGGGGAGGCAACCGAGAACTTAGACAATGTGAAGCCCGTTCTATTATGAAATTACGGGCTGTTGAGCAGGGCATCAACATGGATGCTGAACTTCAATACTTTCTCAGCAGATAAAGATGTGAAATAATCATATATTCCTTTTTCAGTACTTCCCTCTTCTTCCCCCCCATCCTCTCTGCCCCAAATATTTTTCTACACACTTCAGGTATAACGATCACATGGGTTATTAACGAATTCTACTCTGGTGATCAAACTAAAGTCACGATACCTTTACTTATCTGGAGCTGATCTGTTTTGAGATGCTATTTATGCTAGCTCTTTTACAATGGACCCTAGGATTTTAAGATATGGAATGTAGACTGTCGACACTGACACTCAAAAGGTTCCTCTTCTATAGACAAGATTGGACTTACACATTGATAACGCGGGTCTCTATTACAAGATGGCGACCGTCTAAGTAGTTAATGGGCTAACACTCCCTACTATAGAGGAATGGCACATGGCCATTGACTGAATAATAAAACGGTTGAACAACACGGAATAATTAATCTGGTTTTGGAAATGAAATTTAGATGTGATTTACCTACATAGTCAATAAATTTTAACTTTGACAATGACTAATGACACGCAAGGATCCCCATTACAAGATGGCTGCCACATACGCTCCGATCCTGACTGCCCGCCGGAACGGGCGGGTACGAATTGATCTGCTTCCTATATTTGGAGTGAACGGCTTCCTAACCGTTAGCGAGATGCCGATATTCTGATGGGAGTACTCTCTGTCTTTTTGTAAGGTGAGGCACACCTAGCGTATGAACTACAATCTTGGATTTAGGTCGCCATGACTCGGTTGTAAGTGATGCACGCTGGCACTGCCTTTTGCCGATCATGTGTTTATTTGTTTTTAGCTTTAGACACATTGCATGTGTAGAATTGTTTTATGTTTAACATAGGATATGGTATTGCTTGCTGTAGTCTGATATTTACATATGCTCAGGCACTCCAAGTACGGTCAAGCTTAAATGAAGATTAAGTTGATTGACGAACTATCGAACTTACTTACACAAAGTAGCACGTATGCTGAGTTAAGGTTTTGAATACTGATTTCGGGCAGGAAAATTACTCTAAACACACTTATTTTAGTTCCAAAAGTGATAATTCACATGCAATAGTTATTTACAGTCAAAATATTAAACATTAAAAAATCAATATTCCTGACCATCTGGAAAAGGTTTGACAGGTCCGGGGTCATCGTTTTTCATCAGAAAATTGATTTTTTGGACTGTACAAAAAATGATTCAAAATGTCAATTGGATCGTGCCTCATGTTGAATAACCACTTTTTAAACCCTCACAGTGACCAAAATTGCCATTTTTACAGACTTTTCCTCCTACTCAGAAGCTTCTATTTTGACTGATTTCGGGCAGGAAAATTACTCTAAAAACACTTATTTTAGTTCCAAAAGTGATAATTCACATGCAATAGCTATTTACAGTCAAAATATTAAACATTAAAAAATCACCATTCCTGACCATCTGGAGAAAGTTCGACAGGTCCTGCCGGGTCATAGTTTTTCATCAGAAAATTGATTTTTTGGACTGTACAAAAAAGTATTCAAAATGTCAATTGGATCGTGCCTCATGTTGATTAACCAATTTTTAAACCCTCACAGTGACCAAAAATTGCCATTTTTACAGACTTTTGCTCCTACTCAGAAGCTTCTATTTTGACTGATTTCGGGCCAAGAAAATTACTCTAAACACACTTATTTTAGTTCCAAAAGTGATAATTCACATGCAATAGTTATTTACAGTCAAAAGATTAAACATTTAAAAAAATCACCATTCCTGACCATCTGGAGAAAGTTCGACAGGTCCGGCCGGGGTCATCGTTTTTCATCAGAAAATTGATTTTTTGGACTGTACAAAAAATGATTCAAAATGTCAATTGGATCGTGCCTCATGTTGAATAACCATTTTTTAAACCCTCACAGTGACCAAAATTGCCATTTTTACAGACTTTTCCTCCTACTCAGAAGCTTCTATTTTGAATACTTTGCTAATATATCGGATGCTGCGTCTGGCGGCATGACGATTTTAAATTTTGAGGCCCCCTTTGAATACGGGTGGCTTTTTGATGATTCACCTTTAAAGCAACAGAATACTTAATTGTTCTGCATAGATTTACTTGTATGCCAAAGTATGGTTTCTCATTTGTAAATACTGAGTACTGTAAGCACTACGTGGGACTGTCACTCTAATTGACATAGAGGTCACATGCTAATGTTGTCTTTCTTCCTTACTTTCAGATCTCCTATACTTACTCTTATTTGTGGATTGTTTTGAAGCTATAGGTATGACTTAGTAAAATAGTTTATTCTTTTATCTGAAATATTTGGCCTAGTGCTTAGTATGTTATTTATACATGATCTGTCTCTCATGACCAGGTTCTGGAGAAATAGAATGCAGAAAAATTTGCTTTTGGAATTCTGGCACATTATTCTACATGGTATTGGTGAGTTTTTTTTATATTCATAGGCACCATTATGGTGTTGGGTCCTGCTTTTAAAGTGCCAAAGACATGTCACAAATTTAACCTCTTTTCATGACGGTAGGAATTACTCACCTTTTGGACTTAGACCATCTTTTCCAAGTGGTACGAAAAAAATCAGAGTTTCTTTACTTACACTGTCTCTTTCCCCATCCACTTCTTCATGCTTCCTAAATATCGGTCTCTAAGAACAACTAAATTCACGGTACTCATTTCTCGAGGGTTTTTTCTGACACCCTAACTAGACTAACCCTTGGAAATCATGACATTTTAAATAGTTACGGGGTGCATTCTGCTTTTCTTGTTGTAGCCCTGAGGAAGTCAAAGGGTGATGACCCAATGACGAAACACGTGTTAGCTACATCTATCATCTGGCTGTGACTGTATCAACTATTGTACCAACCAAATTGTAACGATGCACTACTGGATGTGATTTTCATGGGATATGAAGTGAATACTTGGAATTAAAGAAGAAGGTTTTCAACCACTATACGTTTATGAACTCTTGGACATTATTGTTTCTGCTCAGGATAAAGACTGGTTGTTTATTATTTTTTTGCACAGAATGTTTTTATAGATTTTTAAGTTAATACCTCTTAGTTGCACTTTAGTGCACCTGCTATTCATTTTCATTCAACTTCTCCAGGCGCTCAGTTCCCCAGCAATATCGCCTGTTACTCTGCGGATATAAACAAGCTGTGTCTCTTAGTGCACACCTTCATATCAGTTCTTGTTTAATCATTTTGACTTTACCAAGGATGTCATTTCAAAGTACTGCTTGCTTGGCTGGAGGTCATTGGGAGAACACAAGAAGTGTTTTTGTTGATTAAAACCCTATTTTCTCCTCATATGAACTTTCTCTTTCTCTTCCCTTCTTCGGTGTTCTGTTTTCTGACTCTACACTTCTCTTTCTCAGATTCTGCTATTTTGTGGTCTTCATATGACGTCCTCAAAAACAACACATAAAGGGGCCGATTACAATGTTGGTCGGAAAGCCTCCGACTGCTAGTCGGATGTTTTCCGACCGAGGTTGGAGACTTTCCCACCGACTCGGTCGGTGTGCGGTCCAACCGCCCGATTATGATGTCAGCGGTCAGAACGTAAACTGGCCGGTCATTCCGACTGGCGCTAGGAGTATTCCTGTTGGTCGGAACCGCACCGCAATCCCCTATGGACAGCGTTTCTGCCGTCGGGATTACGATGTTGGTTTCTGACAGCCTTTCTGTGCTGGCCTTTCTGACACAGAAAGGCTGTCGGAAAGTGACTTTGGGGGCCCCTAGCAGGGTCCCTTGTCTCTGTGGCCTATGGTTGGTGGTCAAGGGGTATACCTAGGCTACCCCCCTGTGAAACCCTGCACTGTCTGGCAGGCACCATATGGTGCCTGCCACAGGGTGCAGGGTTTTACACACACACCCATTTCTCTATAGGAGCCTGTATTACAAGCTCCCATAGAGACCAATGGGAATCCGACGGAACAGTGGACGGTCGCATTGTAATCAGGCGGTTGGAACTGCCGGCCTCAGGTAGGTCGTTCCCGAGTCCGAGATGGTGTCGGTCATTAGCAACTCTGGCCAACATCGTAATAAGCCCCTTAGTGTCATTTTGTGCAAATTGTATAGCATTCAATGTCATGCAATTACATTTATTAATAAGGTAATGTAAACACACACCTTGCCATTTCTTTACACTTTGAACACCTGCACGAGCAATGTCATCCTCTCCACAAGTAAACTTGATGTTGCATCACATTTTTAACTTCACATAATGCTGTGTTTTTAGGACATAGATACCCCCAGTTTGGTCTGCATCTCAACACAACCCAAATGAGGCACCAACAGAACTTACTGAGATCGTAAACTTGGTGGAACAGTTTTTATTACAGTCATGTCAAAATACACATGTAGAAAACACATTCATGTAAAAAACATTCTTAGGTCAAATATTGGCAAAACATTGTGAAGAATTAGGCACTTGTGATAAAACAAAACGTCACACAACAAACAATGCAGGATATGGACTCATGAACACTAACAACACCAAAGACCCTCCGCATTCCCAAACGTCATTGGACCACACAGGTATAAACACCTGCATTAGTGGGGGCGGTCGCGTCTCACTGTCCCTTGTCCTCATCCCAGGGGATCTCCCCCAAACACCAAGCTGCCAAAAGGGGCTGAAATGAGGTGGCCAGGAGCTGCAGCCCCATGTCCATCCCGGTGAACTGTGTGCCAAAGCCCCCAAGCTGGTGTACACCCTCTGGTTGACTCAGAACTACTGGACCCTACCCGTGGTGCTATTCTGGGAATGCTGCTTTTGAGGACCCCTCTGCTGATTAGGGGTGAATTTAACTATATGAGATCCTGCTACAAGGATGACCAGGGCAAAGAGGCTCTTGCCCCCCCACCACAAAAACATTCTCTGAGCAAATGCCCAAATATCCTCGATGAACAAATCTGTACCAGTGTCTGAGAGGGGAATGCCATCTTTATGAAACATAACCTCACCCCTCAGCAGTTTATGCGGGATGTTCCAGAGGCGACCCTGGCTGGGACACGGCCCCGACAGCTCGGAATTCAGACGTCGCACAGCTACATTGATTGTCCTAGACCTGATGTCCTTACCCCAATTTTTGCGGGGGACCATGTGGGACCAAGTGATGGGTGCCCCGGGGAAGGCCTTTGCTAGCTGTGCAAACTCTTTCAAAGTCACCTCCCTGAGCCCCTTGCGGCCCATTTTTACCAATTCATTACCTCCAAGGTGGACGACAATGAGGTCCGGGAACTGAAGTCCCTAGCAACCCCTGAATACGTCAATCAACCGTTGTAACTGTAAAATGTGAAGGCCTTCGATCGCACACCACCGGAAGGATACACCACGCAGGGCCGCCGGCTTGGGCTTAAGGAGGAGTTGCAACCTGTAGGCCGCCTGCTGAACAAAAGAATGACCAACAATCCACATGACCTTTGATGGCATCCTAATAAAAAAATCTGAAAAAACACAGGTATGAACAAACAACGAGAAAGTGAAACCATGCAACAGAGCCCCTTCCTAGCAAGTTGGGGTGAATGTAGTGCTTAAAGACTTCAACGAACAGCGTCCGATCTTTTGAATCTCTTCACAAGACATGCCCACGCCCACCGCTACCGTAGCCGCTCCTATTTCTAAAGGAGTGTGAAGAGTAATCACTAGAATCGACACGGGAAGCCCTAAGGGCGGCAGTCAAAACTGCTGTAAACTGATAACGCGAAATGCAATCCTCATTTGGGTGGATGAACAAAGCAGATGCCCCCGTGTCAGGCCAAACGGCCAGGTAAGACCCCAAGCGACAGGACACAAATGGGAGCCCAGGGCTGCTCTGAGTTTGATAGCTGCCCCTTCTCTCTCCTGATCAGTTTTGAACTTTCTCAACCAGATCAGTAGCCAGTCATTACTCAACCAAATGTCCCCCCACTGTAGGTCCCCTGGAAAGTCAATTCTGACGGACCATACCAGTTTGCTCACTCTAAAGGAGCCATAAAAGGCCACCGTGAATGTCGCTTCAAATAAAGTCATCTCGTATGGAGAAGTGAACACCTGTGGCAAGCTAGACAGAATTTTGATCGAGGTCTTCCACTTAGTGTGTCCGACCAGGGCTCCATCGCAGTCAGCCTCAAACTTTGACTTTGTCCTGGTCAAGCGCGTTCAGATGTTCCAAAGTGGGGATATATGTTGTTAAGCATTAGAAAGTATTTATTTTTAAAAATTCATATCTCTGGTTCCCTACATTGGAATTTTGTTATTTTGATGTGTATTTGTTCATAAAAATACAATCTATTCTTTTAAATTGGAGTTGGATTTTTATTTTGTGTTGTGTCTTACTTATTTAATGTATTGGTGTTTTTAAATGCTTTACACACCTGTCTCCTAAGTTATGCCTTCCTGCTCGTTGCCAGCTACCAAGAATAGAGCATAGGAATAATTTACTTGAACTTGACTGACCCTTTTATTGTGTTTGTGGCCTCATTACTAGTGATAAGTAACTACTTATCACTACTAATAACCCACTTTCCCACAGGGATGCCTACATGAATAAATAAATAAATGCAGGGCACAAGTCCTAAAAAAAGAAGTGGGGGGACTAACCTAGTTAGACATCATGGAGCGCGACAGCACGGCGCGCGACATCACGGCGCACAACATCACAGTGCATGGCATCACAGCGTATGACATCACACATGGCATCACAGGAATTGTCATTATAGAAAGTGGCATCACAAGCATCACAAGAAGTGACATCAGATCTAAAGTCCTCACATATATGTTTAGCAGGTCTATCATGTGTACGTTTGAGCGCATTGCGAGGATAATAGCACAGTGAGCTATGGAAGATGATATGTGACTTCTACACCTTGCAATCCCCAGTTTTATGTAACACATCCTGTACATTCATTTACAAACGTATATAATGTATTGTACATGTAATATGCGCGTGTTGATGTAAAGCGCTCTGACACCCTGCATTGGGATGAGTAGGGCTATACAAGAAAGATAGTGGCACTTAAATTATTTCAACGCCTCCTCGGGTGTAGTAAGCTCTATATAAAATTAATTTGCTTTGTGTAAATACTGGGAAAGACCAACACATCTGACATTCTTACAGTGCATGCATATCTCCTAAACAGGGACTGAACAAGGTGCAAACAAAGTGAAAAGCGGTCTTTCTTAAGTATGTGTGAAGTGCTAACCTTTGTTTCCCCTCTGCTTAATTTGCATCTAGGAGTGAGGCGCCTGACTGCTCCCAGCCAAGAGACTCACAAAAGGAGGCCTGATGACCCCTCAAATTCGGCCTTTGTTATGGGCCCAACAGGAGTCTTAAATAAGAAAGCCCGGTCCCTGCCTGCACGTTGTTGCTTGTTGCAGATGGAAAGCAGTCCCGGTGTTTGGAAATTACACCGGGACGAGTTCAGCACATTATTCAGTGGTGCCCAAATTCTTGGCAGGGTGGACGACGTTCACCCTGTGAAAATAGTGGGTGGACGCCATCCACCCACATGTACCCCCGACTCGTGCCTTGAATAAATGTATATGCAATTAAGTGAATCATTTTCAACAGTGCTTTCTCTACAGAACCAATCAGAAAGTTTATAATGTAGATTCTACATTTCAGACCCTGTGTTTTCGATTCTACCATAACAACAAACCAAGCTGATGAACAAATAGTGCAACAGACTGATTTCTCAGCTATGAGAACCAAGCTCCTTGAGAAAGAACAACACAGGGTAGAATGCATTAACTCATTCGTATTTATATTGACTGGGATATGCACTTCAACGGGTGCTGTCTCTAGCGTGTAGAGATTGGCTAAGCCAACTATTCTCAACCAATCAGATGTATTATTCTTGCTTTTGCTACGATAGTTTAGCTGCATTGCATATGTTGTGAAAGTCTTAAGCGTGGCATGATTGGCGAGGTGCAGTTGGCTTGGGCTTGCTTGAACACCGAAGGTGGTGAAGTCGGGGAGATGAGTGCTAGTAGCGTCATTGTACACCTGCTTCAGTCATTCTCACCAGTAAATTGCCCCAATCCTCATTATGCAACCTCCACCTTAACTTGGGCCATAATGTTTGAGTAGGGCAATTAACAACGTCTTACACCCTATGCAGATGGCAAAAACTCTTTGTGGTTTTTCCTTTAATTTCTTTAATTTGTCTAATGTTTGAAACATCTCATCGAGGCAAAGCATGTGGGAGTCGGCCAAAGGAGACAGGCCCGCCTATTACGTCAAGGAACTGGGCTTCGGTTAACCTCACGGACTTCTGCGGGGATCTAGGAAAATCTTTAACTGTCCCAGTGGAGGACATTGAAGGGTATGAGCACAATGTCTCAACCTGGTTGAAGGGGGCCAGTAACATTCGTGCACCTAGCCATAGCACCATCAAGAATAGAAAGCCAAGAGGCCAATAAATGGTTTTCTGAAGATTTGAAAACGGCGAAACTCAATCTTCGACGTGCAGAACGGAAATGGCGGTCGGAATATCTGCCAGACCTTAAAACCAGGGATCTCCGACAACTTAAAGTATATAAGTCTCTCGAAAGGCAAACCAAAGTAAGCTACTTTACAAGCAAAATCTTGAAAGCCCCGAATAAATCTAAGGAGATATTCAAGATTGTTACTGAACTGTCCAACCCAGACAGAGTGACTCTTCCGGTCACACCCTCACAGAGTTTGTGTGATGCTCTCAATGCTTTTTTTGTGAACAAGATTGAGGTTATTAAAAAGAGCATTCCCTCTAGTTCCTCTGCTACCAATCCACCAGCAGGTGACATGAACAGCAACACGATCACATGTTTTCCTAATATCACTCAAGATAATTTAACTGAGTTGATGGTGAAAGTTAAGTCAGTATCACCCAATGAGACTTGTCCCCCTAAGGTCCTAAGAGCGGTAGCTACCTCCTGTGGGGACAGTGTCTTACAATTTTTCAACTACTCGATTAACTTGGGGCTGGTCCCTAGATCCTTTAAAAAAGCAGTCATCATACCCCTCCTTAAGAAAGTGGGGACAGACCCTTCTGACATGAAGAATATTTGCCCTCTGTCCCTTGTACCGTACTTAGCAAAAATCTTGGAGGCCCATGCTGCCCATCACCTCTGTGCCTTCATAGAGAAGTCTGAGTTTTTGGACCCTTGTCAGGCGGGTTTCTGGCCCGCACACTCCACCGAAGCAGTGGTCACGTCAGTGATCGACGAAATGCGCAGGGAGCTGGACAAGGGGAACACACAAGCTTTGGTGTTACTTGACTTGTCGGCGGCCTTTGACACGGTCGACCACTCATTGTTGGCTGACCGGGTCAAGGCCGCTGGGTTACGGGGTGTAGCAATGAATTGGATGTTCTTTTTTTTGAAGGACAGATCCCAATCGGTCAGGCTATCCCCTTACACCTCTACGGAGGTCAAATTGAATTGTGGGGTGCCTCAGGGTTCCTCTCTCTCTCTCCTCATCTGTTTCATATCTATATTCGACCCTTGGTCAACTCCCTTAATAAGATGGGAGTGAACATTTTCAATTATGCTGACGACATGCAACTGTTGTTCACGATTAATGATAGCTCCACGGCTAGGCAACACTTCCAAAACACTATGATGTTCATCAGTGATTGGATGAACGGTAATCATCTGAAACTAAATTTGGATAAAACCGAGCTAGTTCTCATTAAGAATAGGATTGCTTGCTGGAATCCCACCTGGGGGCCCAGTGAGATGGGTTCTCCCCCCACTCCCAAAAAAGCAGTGAAAACCCTGGGGGTTATGATTGATGAGGATCTCTCACTTAAAGAGCAGGTCAGTGCAATGACATTTGCCTGTTTTTTGCAAGTGCGACGTATAAAAAAGATTAGGAAATTCCTTACGAGGGAGGCCCTGGTTCAAGTAATCATGGCTTTAGTTATGTCCAGTATTGATTACGTGAACTCTCTCTGTCTGAACCTCCCGAAATTTCTCCTGCGCAGGCATCAGCAAATTCAAAATCAGGCCGCTAGGCTGATAGTTCACCTGCCCAGAGGGGGGCACATATCGCGGGTGACCAAGGACCTCCACTGGCTGCCAGTGACGCAGAGAACTAGGTTTAAGGTATGCTGTACGGCGTTTAAGGCGTTACATATGAGCTACCCGACCTTCGTGAAAGCTCGGTTCGTGAAATATTGTCCGACAAGAGAACTGAGATCCAGTCACCTCCACTACCTGATCATCCCCAATTTTAAGAAACACAGGATTGGAGGTTGCAGGTTCTCCATTACGGTCCCTCTGGCTTGGAACACACTTACTTTGGAGATTAGGCAGTCCTCCAATTACACCAAATTTAAGACAACTTTTGAAGACTTGGCTCTTTACACAGGCTTACCAGTAACAATGGTTTAATGACGCATCAGTTACCTAGCGCCAAGAGACCTTCCCTGTGAACGTGCACTTTAGAAATGGTCAATAACATAACAACATTTGCCAAAGATGACTAGAAGGCACACACCTGCTCCCAATGGCCTTGTTATTTTTACTTTTTTTTGCAGTTTTATATAGCATGAATTCGACCCAAAGGTTACATTACACAAGGACACATTCATTTTAGGTAGGGCCGGGGAGATTAAGTGATTTGCACAGAATCACGGGATGCTGAGCAGACGCCGTAACTCGAACGTGGTTCCCCAGTTCCAACGTCGGCAGCTCTGGCATTAAGCCACATCCTATCCACATCATCTTGTAGCTGGCGGAAAAGGAGCGCCCAAACAATAAAATAATATCTTGCTGGTGACCATAACAATCCTTTAACCAGAGCTGCTAGGGGCTTCGAGTTTCACTGATAAGCAATTAAACATGAAACACTATTCATCATGAACTCCAAATTGGAAAAAAGTAAGTATAATTTCAGAGCATCAAAAATATGAGCGATGGAAAGAAATTAACTTCCCACCATTACTGTAACAAACAACAGGAAGGAGAGAGCGTGAACCAGCAATTACGGATGTTGAAACAAGAAAGCAGGACTGCTTCAATCACCGCTGCAAACACACAAAGGCACCGGGAGGCGGTAGTTATGAGCCATCATGAAGAGAATAGCAGGCTTGATGAAGTACCCTGTAGAGTTACTCTTTTCACATGTCCTTCAGGAACTTGCCGAGTACGCAGCGAGGTCTTTAATCAGGGAAATTCAATGTCAAAAGAATGTATCTGCATGCTATTAGGATTTGTAATGTATTGTGTCAGGCTTAGAGGCAAGAAAGGAACTGTTTAATAATGTAGTGCTTTGGTCTGGTGTTAGTTCTTGATAGCACGCAGAGACTAGTTCCAGATGAAATCTTTCATCTGTAGAAAGCATTTTGTTTGTTTCATGTTGTTATCAGCGCTCATCAAGAAATGCCAATTAGGAGACAAACATTGCTCATTATTTTATCAGTGTCTCTAGACAAATTTATAAAACATTTTTCAGAAAGCTCCGGATGGAAATGGAATGGGTGAATGGGAGCAACGCAATCTACTGATGATTTCCAAATCAACATAATATATCATTGATTAAGTTGTGACATGGGATATATTTTGCTAACAGCGATAGATCATCGACGCTTTTATTTTTTTCTTTAGCTTTTCTAAGTTTTTGTCCATGACATGTTAGAGGTGTGCAACATTCACATGATTTGCTTTCGTTTGATTATCCGAAATATCAGAAAAATCATGTGAGATTGTACAAATTACAAAGCCAGTATTTCTTGCATTAAAAATAGAACAAAAAACACAAGCCCTGCAAACAACACCCACTCGCATTTTGTTGTTTTGGTGTGCTCGCGCTAACTTTATACCATGAACAGTACCTAATTGTGACTTTCTGGAATTTCACCCCACAAGCATAAAACGAAATTTTCATAAATGGGCGAGATTACGCAGGCATAACTCAAATTTCGCCCAGACTTAATTTTAGTGTCAATTCAGGTGCAGTTTTAAAAGGAATCATTATTATTTAAAAATATGACAATGAACTGGAACACGTCTGAGTTTACACTGGCCTGCTTCATAAAGCAAACAAAAAAGTTAAACATTTATTACAGTATTATGGCTATTTTTATAGTACCAATACTATTGTCAAAAGAGAATTGGAATAGAAATTTTTTTAAACAGATATTGTATAATATGGTTTTAAAGCCCTAATTTGCTGCTTTTAATAATGCACTTTTTAGGTCTGGCTTGACAGCGCAGCTGTCTGCAAGGCATATTGTAACCAATTCTTAAACATGTACCTTGGCTCCATCCAGAAAGTCCTTCCATTGTTTAACATATGAAAAGTGCCCTCGATCGCCACGGTGTCTGTCAAATTCAAATATTAATCTTCTTTTTGTAATCTAGAGAGAAAGTAATCTTTTTTCGTCACTTCTTCCCAGAACTGACAAAGCCAATAGGGCTGGCTCTTTTTTTTTTTTACGGAGTTTTATATAGCGCGAACTTGACTGAAGGTATCGGGTATCAGAGCGCTTTACACGAGCACCAGTTGCGTTACATGAGGACACATTCATTTTTTTGGTTAGGCACGGGGAGATTTAGGGGCATATTAACAATGCAGCGATAAAGAATTATCGCCGCTTTTGCGGCCGTTTTCGGCCGAAAAGCGGCCATAATTTTATCGCCTTATCAGCAAAGACACGCTATCGCGTGTTTTGCTGATTTTGCTCCCGTTTCCAGCACGCCTAACTTCGCATCGCTAATGAGATGCAAAGTAGGCGTGTCTGTGGAAACAACATGGGTAAATATCGCGAAGGCAGCTTCGCGATATTTACAATGCGGGGAAGCGATTATTTTAATCACGCTAAGTATGCCTTAACGCAGGAATTTAACGTCTGTTAAATTCCTGACTAAGGCATACCTA
Source organism: Calotriton arnoldi (assembly GCA_963921515.1). Classification (NCBI taxonomy): domain Eukaryota; kingdom Metazoa; phylum Chordata; class Amphibia; order Caudata; family Salamandridae; genus Calotriton; species Calotriton arnoldi. The sequence continues at coordinate 758,142 of CAWUFW010006108.1, read as the reverse complement.
ACATGGGAGGTGGATTCATGTGATACGACCACAAGGTCGTATCATCAAGTATATCGTCGTTTACATGGAACATCGCTGGAAAACCAGCGATGTTCCATGGAAAAGAAGCGCTATCGCTGGAATATACATCGCCATGGCGCTAAGCGTTGTTAATACAACGCTAGCCTGACGAAATATTCCAGCGATAGAAAAAAATGCGATATACAAGGTCAGCGATAATTATCGCTGCCTGTTGCAAATATGCCCCTAAGTGATTTGCCCAGAATCACAGTATGTTCAGCGTCATTGCTGAAACTCGAACCCTGTTCCCCAGATTCCAGGACGACCGCTCTAGCCGTTAGGCCAACTCCTCTTTTTTAATGACAGTAACAATGACAATGGTATGCTGACATCATAAAGGTAAAAGTGAAAATAAAATGAGCGGTTGGCTCGTTTTACCTACACTTCATTCTGTGCTTTGGGAAAAATCAGTCCCATGAGCACCAATTTTCATGGAGGAGGTATTATTGCAAAGAGGAGTTTTCCCCTTTCCAATGACATCTCCCTAGTAGATCCCCGTTAATTAAGCCTTTCTGCCACCTCCACAGGGCATGGGGGGCAATTGGGGGATGTAGGCACCCTCTTGATGCCAGGGAAGCTGTCAAAGACTAACCTTGTGCCAGGAGCTGCAGTCCCTGAGTCCTTAAAAAAAAAACATATGGGGGTGCAGCATTGGATATCCTGACCCTCTAGGCCTCTTCGAGGCATCGCAGAGGGGTCCTGCCCCACCCCCCCTACCCCAAGCCAAAATTAAAAAAATTATTTTTATGGTACAATGGGAAAAAAGAAAAAGAGCAGGACCACCCTTTTCCACTAAAATCCCCCCAAGGTGGGCCAGAGCCCGGGAAGGAGGGGGGGGGTGCATTACATTTTTTTATTTATTATGGCGAGAGGGGCATGTGTGAGCCCTTCGTCTTCAGCCAGGTATTGGCCCTGGTTACCCCATCCCCAAGGACCTGAGCAATTTATATTTGGCATGGGGGCCTGTGAGTGGCAGGTATTGGCCACGGGGCTGCCTTGGGCAGGAGCTGAAATCTACTTTCTGGAACAGCGGATTGCTCCCACTTTGGGAGCAAAAATTTTACCTGCTCCCGCAGCACGCGAGCATGTTCACTGTTCCGGAGTCCAACCAACATCCAGGATGGTTGCTGGCTGGGGAGCCGGTGGTGCCGCTGGGGTTCTTGTCCTCCCTCTAAAGCCTCCAATGTGAGGCAATGTTGTGGGTGCCCCACTTGGAACCAATTCTACACAAAAGGGTTACCCAATATTCCCTTGTGGGCTTGGTTAACTGTAGACAGGTAGGTAAAATGTTCATTATTTTATCAGTGATGCTTATGAATACAATTCTCAATTAAATTAAATGTTATTTACTTTTCATAGAATAATTCAAAGAAAAAGAAATCAATCTAAATGCAGGTGTATATATTTTTTCAAGTTTGCATTGAAATTAGATCAAATAGTAACAGTGGTTCAAAACACAAATCTCACAACGTTTGTTACAAAAACTTTATAAGTTTTTTGAACATATATCAATGTACTTGTTGCCCACTTTCTTGCATACAGCTGGAGACAGTTTTATCCAAAACACATGACTCATAGAATGTGTTAACAACTTCTAAAAGTAAGTTGGGTTGTGCAACGATGTTTCGGTCTCAATTGTTGCACATCTGTGAGACCATCTTCAGGACTGCGTCTTTGAATGAAGATGAAGGACCCCACTATGGACATTTAAAAGGGAACATAACTCTCATATACGAAAAATGCTACTCTTAAATATACACCTGCTGTGCAAAGAGCACAAATTGCTTGTAGAATTTGAGGATAGAAGCCATCACCGTGTTCATAGTCCATCTCCATTGTGTTATAGCCTCTCCAAAGATATCGGGAATTATAAATAATTGTGCCCAGGATGCAGAAGATCATACAATAAGATTTGTGAGAGGAAAGGGAAATAACTTATTGTGAATAGAACCTTTGTTGGCAAAGCTGCACACAAAGAAGTGAGACAGAAGACCTTCACCAGATTGCGCCAGCTACAGCCTAATAACATAACATGTGTATTTGTAAAGCGCACATTCACCACTACGGGTATCTTGGCGCTGAATAACAGATGTTTGTTGTTACCCAACTCAATGGTACTCATTTTATCGACCTCATATGGATGAAAGGCTAAGTGGACCCGCCAGGATTTGAACCTGTGACCATGAGGTCGAACACAGGCCCCTGCAGTAGACGCATTAGTCCACTGAGCCACCAGACCCGGGTATCTTATTGGGTTCAGTGCATTACAAAAGTGCTTATTATGAGGCCAACGAGTTGGTATTTGGCTGGGACAGAGCTGTAAAGTACAAGCGATGTAGAAACTGAAATAATTCAGCAATCCCTGTAGGAATAAAACCAGAAATTGGGGTACCATAGTAAACCCTAAACTGTCCCATCCCGTTATGATGCAAGTTTTTGGGTACTAACATAAAAATTGTGGTCCCAGAACAAACTTAGTAATGTTCAGCAAGATTTAGAAGTGCAGGGTATATATTGGTAGTTCTTCGGCATATATATGAAATCCTGAAATTATATAGACCAATGTTAGGGATGGGGAAATAGTGCCAACAGCTAAGAGTTATCTGAGCAATGTTTTAGCTTCCCCATTTACTTTGGATTTAAATGAAGAAATCACTTTCTCATAGAGCCATTTAATCATGGAGTAAGAGCTCGAAGATTCTAAGGGGTGCCGTTGAATATTGCGATGTGAACTGTTAATTAAAATATACAACATGCCCGTTGATTAGGCTATTTATAGATAATTTTGATGTCACATTCAATTTAATAACACATCAAACAGTGAACTACGCTTCTCATCAAAACAGAAAAAGTTAGCTTGCTTATGAACTTATCATGACAAGCATTACTTGGCCATATCCATGTGGAGTATGTGGACTGATATCTAGTATGCCACTATGTATATGTGTTTCAAGTTGGACTAATGTTCAGTATACAAAAATGTATGATATGCTGTATATGTCTATATAACATTGATTGTCCAATATGCATTCCGGTATTATATAGACTTCAATATACTAAATAGCCAAGTCTGTCAGGCAATGTGTAATTTATGTTAAGATGATGTATGTTAATGATGTATGGTAATTTGTTTTAACAATGCAGCATTTCTTGCCAAATTGTACCAACATTATATGTTTTACATTTAACCCATTGCTGAAAAAGTGCTATTTATCTTTATACACCTGGGTGACTAATCTCTAATATTCTCAATGTGCACTGTATATTCTCTAAATTATGAGTCTTTATACTCAAGAGATTTTTTTAGTCACATTAGCAGTTCCCCTCTGGACTCAGACATCCAATAGCCTAATGATATGTGGCACACTTCGTTTTTTGTGCGATCATTGACGAGGAGATTATGACATGTATACTTTCAATATGGCCGACTACAGTCAACACTCTAGCGTTCCAGCCATTTAAATACACCTGGTTTGCGAGCTCTGATACAGCATCCACATGCCAGTAATGCTGAGAGAGAGAATCTGAGAGAACCACTTCATTCGGGGACACGTAAGTGAAAGTTCCTCTACATCCATAGATTCAAAGTAAACGGTGTTCAATAAAGGATTGTTAACGCCCATTTTATATCCGCTCTCTTTTAAATTTGCCCAAAAGAAATTCAGATGATTTTTTTCGGCATGTTAAAGTAAGTTGCTCAAGACCCGTGAGTGCTCCCGTGCCCTTGTTACCTTTGATTCAACGTGCTCACTATTTAGGGGCCGATTACCATGTCGTTCGGAAACTGTTCTGACCGAATCGTTTCCAGAATCGTTTTTGACAGAATCGGGCTGTGCGAGTTCGACCAACCAATTACGATGTTTCCCCAACATCGTTCAGTCGGACTCGCATTGACTTCAATGGGAGCCTGTGTTCCGAACAAGAACACAGATCCGATTGAAAAAAGGGGTGATTGGGGAAAACCTTGCACCATGTGGCGGGCACCCGATGGTGCCTGCCACATTGTGCATGATTGGAAAGAGGTGTCGCTTGGGTACCCCCAAGGGCCACAACCATACGCCTCCGGTTGAAGGGGGGCCTGCAATGGGCCCCCAAAGACAGATTCCAACAGCCGTTTTGTGTCGGACAGACCGAATCGGAACAGACTGTCCGAATCGGTCATCGTAATCGCTCGCTCGGAAACTGTGTCCATAGAGCTGGACAATTCGGCTCCGAAAGACTCGGCCTGTCCGAATGCCTTCTGGAAATAATTCCGACAGCCCGAACGTTTTCCGGGCATCGTAATCGGTCATTGGGAAATGTGTACGATTCGTTCAGAAACAAGGGTTCCGAATCGGATTCTGGGATACCAAATCCTATTCGGAGCCTTTCTGACCGACATCATAATCAGCCCCTTAGTGTTTTTGCGGCAATTCCCACAGGCAGCATTTAGTTACTGCATTTTTATAAACCCATTCTCGATATAGGAATATGAAATTGAGCGATGATCCACTTACCATTAGAGCTATGTTTTGTATATAGAGATACTGCACCTTTTATAAGCGCAATTTCAGCCACGATACACCTATTGTTAGAGCTTTGTTTGGCCCATGTCTTCGATATCAGGGCAGATAACTATGTATAACTATATTAAACATCTTTTAAAAGCGCAATGTACTCCCGATATAGGAAAATAATTTTAGCTACGATACGCTTACTGTTAGAGTTGCATTGTGTCCATGACTGTGATATCATGGCATATAACTATGTATAATTACATCAAATGGACATTTGTGAATTTCAGTTTTGAAATAAACAACTAAGCACTCCTGATATAGCACTCCCAATGTAAAGGATCAGGACATACAGCTTTAACATGCTCGTTGTTCAGTGATATATTTTGGTAATAACAAGGGTGATATATTGATGACGAACCATATATAAGCGCAAGTATTGGGCTTTTGGCTCACTCTTAAGTCCGAAAAGTATATCTATTAATATATAGTAAGACAGAATTTAAGTCTGATACCCACGGCTTTAACCCTATAGGACCCTTTACGTCTTCAATGAATATATTAAATAGGATCTGCAACCTGTCGCACTCCATGGAGTGTTTTAGACTGCATAAACTCTGCATAGATATGACCAAGTAATGCTTGTCATGATAAGTTCATAAGTAAGCTAACTTTTTCTATTTCGATGAGAAGCGTAGTTCACTGTTTGACACGCTATTAAATTTAATGTGACAACAAATTTATATATAGTTCACATCACCGTATTTGACGGCACGCCTTAGACTCTTCGAGCTCTTACTCCACGATTGAAAAGCTATATAAGAAAGTGATTTTTTAATTTAATTCCAAAGTAAATGGGTAAATTAAAACATTGCTCAGATAAATCTTACCAGTTTGCGCCATTTCCCCATCCCCAACATTGGTCTATATCCTTTCAGGATTTCATATATATGCTGAAGAACTACCAATATCTGCCCTACGCATCTAAATATTTCTGAACAGCATTAAGTTTGCTCTGGGATCACAATTTTTATGTGAGTACCCAAAAAGTTGACATCAGAACGGGATGGGATAGCTTAGACTTTACTATGGTGCCCTGGTTTTTGGTTTTATTCCTACAAGGATAACTGATTTTTTTCAGTTTCCACATCGCCTGTACTTTACAGCTCCATCCCAGACAAATACCAACTCGTTGGCCTTAAAGGAAGCATTTTTGTGATGTGCGGCACCCAATACGATACCCAAGAGACTTTAGCTGGCACAATCTGGTGAAGGCCATCTATCTCACTTCTTTGTTTGAAGCTTTGCCAACAAAGGTTCTATTCAAAATACGGTCTTTCTCTTTCCTCTCAAAGATCTTATTATATGATCTTATGCATTCTGGGCACAATTAATTGTCATTTAATGGAGATGGATTGAGAACAAGGTGATGGCTTTTATCCTCACATTCTGCAAACAATCTGTGCTTTTTTCACTGCATGTGCATATTTTAAGAGTAGCATTTTTTCTTATATGGTAGTTATGTTCCCTTTTAAATGTCCATAGGGGGACCTTCATCTTTATTCAAAGACACAGTCCTTAAGATGGTCTCGTGGATAACCCGATTTCTTATAGTTACCCACTTGAAACATATGGAACACTAGAGCAGAGCTGTCTCTTTAAATACTTAAAACTCTTAAGTTGGGTGAACAGTTGGAGAAGGGTAGAGGATAATGACATGAAGATATATTGCAAGGTGTGGTCAAGATCAACTAAAGATTTGCAATGGTGCGTACACAGTGCTAAGCAGCACAAAGAGCATAGATGATCCTGGATAGACTTTTGAATAATACATTTATTTCTCACTGAAAATTATTAATTAAACAACGCCAAACTCATTTTGTGCTGCAAAGAGTCAACCACCTACTAATGCAAGGAAAGAGGGTACGTTTGGGACAAAGCAGTGTATACACCCCTACACTTTGACACAAAACCAGAATAACTATAATGGACTGCCCTGGTTTTGTGTGCAAACATAGCACCAAATGAAACGAGAGTCCAAGAAGTATTTTGTGTATGGAACCTTTGTGTGACATGTGCACTTTATGTAAAAGCACACAGGTTGCAGGACTAACCCTTCTGCAATTGCTTTCATACAGTAGTTTGTACAGGAGGGTGTACTTGGAGTACATAGTATATGTTAAAACACTTCTGTATCATTTTTGCGCTAAGATGCAAGGCTCTGATTGGCACAAATCTGCGATTCTTAGCACTAGCGCCATCAATGACATCATGGTCCATCGCCCTCTGTATATCCAGAGCTGGCAACAAGTAAAATCTCCCAGATGTTTAAGTCACTTGATGCCATTCAAGAAAATGGCAACAAATAGAAAGTTTCTTTGTGGAACTAGAACTCGGATATAATATTTGATGGCATAGATTCTAAGGGGCATATTTATAAATGTGATTTGTCGCCCTTGTGCCATGCAAGGGGGTGCATGGGCGATACAACACTTAAGTAAGAGTTATCAAGCCACCTTTCATGGCCTTATGTGGCTTGATAAATCTAGGGTAAAGCAATGAGGCACAGATCGCTGACTTCAGTTACTCTGCACCGAGAAGGGGTCCGTGGGTGGAGCGTGGGTGTTCCCACGCATTCACCCATACATTTTGACGCATTCCCAAATTTACCAAAACTGGTAAACCTAGGAATGCGTCAAAATGCAATGCCACTCAAGAGGAGGCGCAATGAGGATAAATATCTTTATTTCTCCTTGTTGTTTCCTCTTTCTGAGAAAAATGAGAAGGAGGAATATGCCTCTGAGGATTGTTAATGTTCAGGAAGGTGCCCCTTCCTGCACAAAAGCAGTGCTGCCTAGAATGCAGCTACCCTTGCAACACGCGCGAGTGTGCCTTCATTAGCGCTAAGCAGCCCCAAAGGGCACCAGTCCAAGGAAAGGACCAGAATGCACCACATAATGTTAAATACTGCTCTTTCCTGCCCTTTCCCTTTCATGCAGAGCAGCACAGCGAGGTGGATTACTTTATGAAAGTTTTAAAATATATGCCTATCTGATTATATGGGTCTCATCAAAAGTTGGGTAGTAATTAGAGGTGGAGTTGCCTGGGTTAATAATACCGATACTGCTGGTATCTCTACTCCAAGTACTGTCTATTATGAGTTTTCATGCCCAGAATCAGGGAAAACACAGAGAACCTGAAGTTACTGAATCCAATTTTGCATAATTTCACTGGGTGATGGCTCCATTTCAGTTCACTGGTTCTTCCAGTTTTAAAGAGACTGACAATGTGCGTGGAAATCCATTCTTGCTGTGTTCTTGCACCAACCTGTGCTGTATACCCCAAACTCACAGTGGTATTGTAATTGTGGTTGCGTTAAATATTGCATGCAGCATCATCTTTAAGGGGTGCAAAATTACCACACAGACTCGTGGAAGATTCAGATAGATACCCCAAACAGTATGTTTGATAATAGTATCTAAAAATAAATACATTTACGGTAAATCTTTGTAATTTGATTATAGTGAAATAAACTATCTTTCGACCTCAGAGTACTGCGTCTTGGCCTATGATGGTAAAATGATCCCTGTGAGGATAAGATACCAAAATAAAAATACAATAAAATAAAGCACATTTTGACTTAAGTGTGGAATTCTCTGAATGCTTACACATTGATCATGAATTTATTCAGGCTGACAGGCTGGAGGGCCACTGGTTAATTTGTGAAGACATAAGTGCTAGTTGCTAAAATATTTCTTGGAGGTCACAGCCCACTTCCCTATTGACTCAGTCCACTTTCAATATGGGCGCCACCCATTTTCCATGCTTGTGCCATTCATTTCCACCACAGGCTTGGCACTGCCCAGTACCTGACACTGAGCAGGTCCTCGTGGCAGCTCCCCCTGCCACAGTTCTCCTGTCCAGCTTGCCCGCAGTCTGCTACCCTCTGCTGCCTTTCTACCTGCTGGCCTCTGTTTGTGCCTCCTCTGCTCGTTTCTTGCACTGTTTTGCCTTTTCTGCTCGTTTTTCTGCCCTCTGTTTTTTATTTCCTGCTTGTTTTTCTGCCCTCTGTTTTGCCTTCTCTGCCCATTTTTCTGCCCTCTGTTTTACCCTATTCTGCCTTGTTTTGCCCTTTTCTGCTAGTATTTCTGCCTTCTGTTTTGCCCTCTTCTGCTTTGTTTTGCCTTTTTTGCTTGTTTTTCTACCCTCTATTTTGCTTTTTCTGGTAGTTTTTCTGTCCTTTGTTTTGCCTTTTTCTGCACATTTCTTCCCTCTTCCTGCCATCTCCCTCCTCCCACCAGAAAGCACCCCGCCCTCCCCCAGGACTTACTTAACGAAGGCCGCAGTGTGACCCCATTGAGCAGGTCCTCGTGCCAGTTCCCTGCGACAGTTCTGTCCAGCATGCACGCAGTCTGCTACCCTCTGCTGTGTGTCTACGTGCTGCCCTCTGTTTATGCCTCCCCTGCTCATTTCTTGCTCTATTTTGCCTCTTCTGCTGGTTTTCCTGCCCTTTGTTTTGCCTTTTTCTGCTCATTTTTCTCCCCTCCCTTTTTTTCTGCTTGTTTTACTGCCCCTAGTTTTGCCCTCTCCTGCTCTGTTTTGCCTTTTCTGTTCATTTTCTGCCCCCTGTTTTGCCTTTTTTGGCTTATTTTTCTGCCCTCTGTTTTGTCTTTTTTGGCTCATTTTTCTTCCCTCTGTTTTTCCTTTTTTCTACTCGTTTTTCTGCCCTCTGTTTTGCTTTTTCTGCTCGCTCGTTTTTCTGCACTCTGTTTTGCCTTTTTCTACTTATTTCTTCCCACCGTTTCCTCAAGACCCAAGACCTCTCACCCCAGTGCCCAGATACCCCCAAGGATGACAATGCCGCACTCTACAAATGCTGATTGATTAATACCTGCCTGGAAAATACCCAAAGCCAGATTATAACATGTGAGTAAAGCCTTCAGGTAAGGTTGGGAATTCTGCCCTACCCACCCTTCTTGAAAATAAATTTTAATAATTGAGTCCAGCAAAACCAGATGATTTTAACAACTTTTAGTATTCAACCGTATTTAGCGATCGTACCTGGTGTTTATGATAGGTTCCTCTTGACAAGATTTAGGTTCGGGATATTTCATAGAATTGTAAGTTTCCCAAAAATGTATGATTGGGCCCGAATACTGCAATTGTGTCCATGTGACAATCGCTCGCATCAAACTACTATTCATGTATTTTTATTCTGTAAATTTTATAGCGCATTGAGAAGAATTTGGGTTGTTCCTATTTTAAAATCTATGGGGATTAGGCAGTGCCGCCCGGCGTTTATCGCCCTACAACTCCTGGATAATGTACATTCAGGGGCCGATTCCGATCTCGGCCGGTAGGGCACCGAATCGGATTTGGCTTAACCGGATCCGATTCAGAGCCCTCTTTCCCGACCGATTCGTATGTGCGTCCGGGCGAGCGTGTACGATGCGAGCGCACGCGAAATCGCCGACCGACTCGTACGCGGGTCCGACCCGCTCCGACCGACTCGCACGGACATGGCTCGCACCGCGCAATGGAGACGTTCCCCGGCCGGGCAAGTACGATGCGCGCCTCGAGCAGTCCGACCGACTCACGCCATCCGGCTCCAAAGGGCAGTCGGAGCTGGACTTCGGGGGTCCGTGTCGGACCCCCGTGTATGCGTAGCCGCGCGAGTCGCACACAGGGGGGACCAATGGGTCCCCCCTACCTGTGCATGTACGGCGCGATTCGCATCGACGCGTACCCGCTGTAGGGGGCGCCCTTGTTCGCCTCGCACCCATTGAGTCAATGGGAGCCCGCGTACGCATTGTACGACAGGCTCCCATTGACTTCAATGGGAGTCCGACCGAATCGAGTCCGATAGCATGCGTACGCATCGTACTCGTTCGGTCGGGCTGCTAGAGTCCGATTCGGTCAGAAATCTCTCCGGGTCCGGCTCGGTCGGAGTGATTTCCGGCCTGCATCGGAATCGGCCCCTCAGTGTGGAGAATATCAATGTTTTTAAAGAAAGTGGTTTATTTTAGGAAAAGCATTGATATATAAGTTCAATAGACTAAGTAGATGGGCACATGATAGTACTGTTTATAAATGCTTAGTTTCTGAATATCATTTTTGTCAATAAGCTGCGAAACTATATGTATGATTTTTAATGCGCATCTTATGAGTGTATGAACAAACAGCTGGTTAATAATGTGCTTTTAATTATCACTTTTGTAATAATTTGTATGTTTTTTAAATACTTTTATGATTGTTTCAGACAGCGATCGAATAAAGCAGTGTTGACTTGACTTGAGTCAAAAAGTGCATTTTACAGCATATTTTTCCCAGAAATGTGCTAAAAGGTCATGTGCTTTTAAAGGATACTCATACAATATTCCATTACTTTCCTGGTGGGCTAAGCAAGACTGAGCATCCCCAGGAGTGCTGCAGGACTGCTAAACCTAGGATGAATTTGAGAAAATTGTGGTAAATTTAAATGTAAGTTTATAAGCCCTTGCAGGGATGTGTCACCCAGGGAGGGGTGGGTAATGTGGTAAGGTGTCTGTAGGAAATTGTGCTATTAGTTGCGTGGCCTACACAAGAAATAGGTCCACAATTTCTCCTTACTGGAAACCAAGCACCCCGTTGTAGTGCTTGGCTCTCTCAGGGTAGGGAAGCAGAGCACTCCTGGGGGGGTGGTGTGGACTAGTACTCACTGTTCACTGGTACACAATAATAATGAATGATTGCCCAGTCAGTGCTTTTTCTTTAGAAAAAGTTAAAGTACATTAATTGCACACACACCAGTAAATATTATGCATCCATTTACATATATATACATTAGGCAGATTGAAAATAAAATAGATTACTTTACGTAATCACTTATGACCCCCTATAGGGCCATACAACCATATAAAGTAAGTCTATTGGCTTGGTCAAAGGCTCAAGATCAACAAACCACATGTTAAAAACACCATCATTTCATGTAATAATACATAATAACCATGTGTAAATGCACTTATTACTGTTAATAAAATATATTTACTTTGATCAGTAATTACTGACAGCATTAGTATGTCAGTAAAACATAACAGGTGTTTGTGTGCTTTTTATATACTTGCAACCTATGAATATGCAATCATGCAAATAGTCCGGGGAGGGCATTACTTTCTCATCACATTATATTCAACCATAGTTCAGCCCCTAGAGAGACCTTTACAACATATACCTTCTTTAAATACCTTCAGGCCACATTAGATGTAGCTATAAAACCAGCCCCTAGATGGGAGCTGAACTTTCAGCTGTAGAGCAGAAGCTCCAGCCTTGGGAGTGCTTCAAACATTATGTGAAAAATCCTGGAGAAGTCCTGGTTTTCTAACCCCTGCAGATGTTGGGCCAGAACTTTTAAAACTCCTTAGAGGGAGCTGTTGTACTCCTGTAGCCCCATGCTCTTGTTTCAGTATTGGCGATGCCCCTGCCATTCTGGGGCCACCACAAGAGGAGGAAAAGCACAGGGAAATTAGCCCCACAGGGCATTTTGGGGTGCTCCCTCGCGGAGAGCCGGGAATAAATGATGAGTGGCTCCAGCCACTTGTTTTCATCATGCCACGTGGCCTAATGCCACGCTGAGTTTCCCTTTTGTTCTCTTTTTTTCTTTTTTTTAGTTGGTCGTGCCCAGTCCCACCCGGGCACTCCTTATGGCTTCAAACACCGGTGGCCTCCGAGGGAGCTTGCCCCTTGCTGTTGCGCCGGCTCCCATAGTCTCATGTGGCAGCTTCACTTTCCCTGCCCACTCTTGCTGGCAGTGGTCGCTTCACTGGTGGCGGCTGCCCGCTCCCCCAGACACAGGCATGGGGAGCAGGGCAGGCCCACCATTACTGGGGGTTGTGACGGTGCTCCCCTTTCCTCTCAACCATCAGGGGCTGGGGATGGTGACCCGGCCCCCTTGTCTGCATTTACGGCCCGGGGATGGGGTCGCAGGGCCAATGGGGAGTCTGAGGCGGAGGCCCCGTGCATGCCCCCTGCCCCTGGAAAATTAGAGAGTTGATCCTGCGCTGATCCCCGGGCCCTGGCCCAACCAGCTGGTGATTTTAGAAAGGTAACAGAGCCCCACGCCCTCCGCTCATTGTAAAAAGGTTCAAAGAACACCAATCTTCAATATGCCATAACCCGGGCCTGTAGGGCCGATCTGGAAGATCTTGGGCTTATTTTATGCCTGGTGGCAAGCTCTAGCCACCAGGAACAGTTTCAGCAGACCTCCTAACTTCCAATGGGGTGTAATCCATAGGAAGCTGGGTCTCCTGCCTCCCTGTGCCAGCCCTCCTACTGGAATTGTCTCTGGGTGCAGCAGCCCAGTGCTTTCTCCCAACAGGTCCTCAAGGTGTGTGAGGGGGCCAGCCTCACTGGCCCTTGAAGAGACCCACTGGTACTGGGGCCAACTGGGGCACAATCTTTAGTCCTTTCTGGGCATCAGGGGGTTCCTCCTTCCAGTAGTCATGGCAGCCCATTGTCCAGCTACGAAGAGCAGAAAAACATCAACCAAGAAAGAGTCTCTCCCTTGTGCAAGAGTTTTTAAAAGGGGATGGAAGGTTCTAGAAGCTAGGCATCCCTGGACAATCCCAGGGTGCCACGTCACCTCTCCACCTCTGTCCCAACCCTCCTGCATAGCATGCTGGGACAGTTCAAGATGGCGTCATCCAGGAGTCACTAGTCACATCTTGTCTTGCATCTCAGCTCCTCCCCTTGTTGACATCACTGCCCGGGCCTTTCTCACTAGATATTCATAGGGGAGCTTCCTCCTCTGTTGGCTCCAGAGGCCTGGGCTCCTTCCTCTGTTTAATGGGTGTGGGCTGGCCCATCCCTGGTACAGTGTGAAAGCTGATTGATTGATTGATGCAAATCCCTCATCCCCACCCCTTTTCTCCTCAGGAGCTGAGTGAAACACTGTTAATTGCTCCCTTTGTGTGGAGAGGCCTTTATTCCTGCTGCTGGAGAGAAATGTAATTAACTTGGTACAGCAGGGTGACAAAAGGCCTGGGCTCTGATTTTGCGCTGAGCCAGAGAAATATGACAATTTGGGATGACCAATAGATTGTACAGATATTGTCTTGGAACTTGCATATTTGATTTTTTCACACACATTACGCCCCATTTTGATATGTAACTGGACTTTGTAGGCCACAGGGATGTGACACTGCACTCTAAGGCAATTTTCCCCATGTGTAGAATTAAGTGTCACTACAGCCAAAATAGTAAATCACACTGACTTTTCCGATTAGTGTACACTAACATGATAAGGCCTAACTCACTTCAAAATGTGGGCGCAGTTACCAGGCTGCGCACTACAGCAGTCTCACATACACAGCCCTCACACGTGTGCACATGTGTTCACCTGTAACCAGCCAAGTGCCTTCTTACCCTAGCTGCATTGCAGCTGCCTTATCTTAAAAGGCAGACACTGGCGCTATGCATGAGCAGTCCGTTTGCCATGGGATTACTGTCATGTAGTAAGTCTCACCCATAATAAAAAGTTCAGAAGTGGGTGATCCAAAAAGCAAAACATCTGGGTGTACTGGAATGTCTGACAGAATATCGACGGACAGAAAATCGACCTGCAAAAATATCGACACAGAAATATAGAAGTAAAAATATCGAAGTCCAATCTACATAAAGGTAAGTACAAAAATATCGAGAAAAAATATATAGTTGTCAAAAATATCGAAGTTAAAAATATCGTTTTTTGAAATGTTTAAATAATAATGTAAAATTAAGTAAATAATACATATAATTAAAAGAAATATAGTTACAAATATTAAAAGATATTTAAAAATAATAACTAATACATTAAATGTTCAAATAAATTAAACATATACATATAAATTAATATATATACTTACTCCACATAGTGCAACAGTAGGGAAAGCGTTGGATAGCGTAGGGGTAAAAATTACTATTCCCACTCCAGTGAGTGCAACAGTAGGGAAAGCGTTGGATAGCGTAGGGGTAAAAATTACTATTCCCACTCCAGAGAGTGCAACAGTAGGGAAAGCGCTGGATAGCCTAGGGGTAAAAATGACTATTCCCACTCCAGTGAGTGCAACAGTAGGGAAAGCGTTGGATAGCGTAGGGGTAAAAATTACTATTCCCACTCCAGAGAGTGCAACAGTAGGGAAAGCGTTAGATAGCGTAGGGGTAAAAATTACTATTCCCACTCCAGTGAGTGCAACAGTAGGGAAAGCGTTGGACAACGTAGATGTTAAAAATAACATACTTATCAATGAAATAAATATTGTAATTAAATAATGATTTAGTAATAAATGTAGAAGAAAAAAAAAACTACAAATATATCAAAAATAATAATTATTTTAATAATATTAAATACTTCCCACCCTATTCCCCAATAAACACACAACACACTCCACATAAAATTTCACACAATTAAATTAATTTCCAATTAATCAATTAATAAAAATTAATTTGCAATTAATAATCAAATAAAAAAAATGCCAATAACAATAAATGTGTAATAAAAATTAATAACCAATTAATATTTAATTAACAAAAAAATTAATTTTCAATACCAGTAAATAATATTTATTAGACATTAATAACAAATTAATAATTAATTAACAAAAAATTAATTATCAATACTCAATTTTTTAATTAATTACAAATAATTTACTTACCACCCTATTCCCCTAAAAAAACACAACTTACTCCAATAATAAATTAATACAAATAAAATAATTATCAATTAATAATAATTAATTACCAATTAATAATTAATTAACAATAAAGTAATTATTAATAACCATAATTAAAATTTAATAATTACTTAATTAAAATTAAATTACTTCCCACCCTATTCCCCTATAAACCCACAACCCGCTACAGAAATAAAACCCAACATTTAATTAAAATAAATTTATAATTCCTAAAAATTATTATTTAATTTACTATAATTAAATTACTTCCCACCCTATTCCCCTATAAACCAACAACCCGCTATGGTACTAAAACGCAAAATTTACTTTTAAAAGAATTACTAATTTCTAAAAAATGTATACATATATTTAAAAAAACAGTACAATACTTAACAGAAAATATAGAACACATACATATTAAATACATACTAAAATACATAACACTCATATAAATATCGATATTATTAACATCGATAATTTAACTATCGATATTACTAACATCGATATTTGCAACATCGATATTTCTTACCTTAACTTCGATATTCTGGTTGTAGATATTCTTGACTTCGATATTTTGTCCCTACGATATTTAAAACTCGATATAACTGTGCTTCGATATTTAAAAATCGATATTATGACTGTCCACCGGTGTACTGAATGGGTGGAACCAATGTGCAACAACAATGGGGACTGCTGCAGAGAGTTTTATTTTTTATTTTTTATTTATTGAGTTTTATATAGCGCAAACTTGACCCGAGGGCATCAGAGAGCTTCATAGCGTTAGAAGCATATGCTTGAGATACATTTGGAGTAAATGCAGATACACAGTGATAGAAAGTGATGACGTATACAAGGTATGAAATTGCATGTGCCGAAATATGTAAGATAGTTCTGGCTACAAAAATAGATACGTGGTGACATTATGTGACGAGGAGTGCAAGGACATTGTGGAAAAATTGGCAATACAATTTTGAGGTAGATACGGTATACACAATACATATCGCTCTGCAGAGCACATCTGCAATTGTACAAAATTTGCAGTGGAGTAAAATAATAACAGCAAAACAGATAGTATCAACAAAAACGACAAAACAGGATGAACAGAAGTAAAGACAGGCGTTGTAGGTCTGAGATAGCTGGGGATAAGGCCTCCTGTGGATGGGGGAACTAGAGGCACAGATTTCCCTGGGGTAGTGTTGCACAGATTTATTTTGAGGGAGTGCGGAGGGAGCCCGCAGGCTAGGCAGGAATTTTTAGGTGGGATTTGGGTATTTGTTGAGGAGAAGAAGCTGTAGTTTCTTCTTGAAGTGAGGGAAGAGATGATTTTCCCGCAGGTCCTGGGCAAGGAGTTCCAGATTTCTGGGACATTCCTGGAGAAGGAGCAGGTGTACGATTTCTCTCTCTTCAATTTTGGAGGGAACAAAAGTGATCTGTTTGAGCTTTGTAGTGGTCTTTTTTGTGGCCAGTTTATTCGTGAGGTAGATTGGCTTTTCACTGTAGAGCACTCTGTGGGTTATGCAGGCAGTTTTTAGTATGGCCCTTGCCTCGACTGGTAGCCAGTTGGATTGTTTGAGAGCGAGAGTGTTGTGACCAAAGAGCCTTTCCCTTGATACAAGTCTAGCCGCAGCATGGAGAGTGGCTTTCAGTGGGGGCTAGATAAGAATTTTGGGTGCCCGTAACAATTGTGTTGCCATAGTCTAGCTTGGGTAAGACTAAGGATTATACACCAGTCTTTAGGCCTTTGCTGGGGATGAAGGGTTTGAGTTTTGTGATATTTTTCAGCATGTGGAATGCACTTTTTGCAAAGGCATTGATATGGTCTTTCATGTTTAGGTGGGAGTCAAGGGTAATCACCAGGGATTTACCAGAGTTGGTGATGGACAGTTTGCAGTGATGTTGTTGAGCCAGCATTCTACAGGAAAGGATTTTTCTTTGAGATGGATGAGAAGGAGTTCAGTTTTGCTGGGGTTGAGTTTGAGGAGGTTGCTGGTCAACCAGGATTGAACTGCGAGGAGAGTGTTATTTAGGTGCTGGATGTCTTTGACTCTCTGCATTTTCATGTAGAGTTGGGTGTCATCTGCATATAGATGGCAGTCTAGTCTAGCTTGCCTCTGTATCATTGCAACGGGTTCCATATAGAGGGCGAACAGTTTTGGAAACAGGATTCACCCTTGAGGGACTCCTTGGGATATTGGTGTTGTTTTTGAGGTTTAGTTGTTGAGCTTGATGAACTGAGAACGTTGGCTTAGAAAGGAGGAGAACCACTGAAGGACATTCCTGTTGATGTCTGCCCAATGTGGGAGTGTGCTTAGGAGGATGCTGAGGCTGACAGTGTCAAAGGTGGCCGAGAGGTCTAGCAGGACTAGGAGCCAGGCCTGGCCATCGTCCAAAGATATGAGTAGGTTGTCCATGATGCTTAGTATAACAGTCTCTGTACGGCAACCTTTCCTGAACCCGGATTGGAAGGTGTATTTCTTGATATGGTTGTTGAGTTGGACAAGCACACATTTTTTCATGGTTTTGGCGAGGAGGGGGAGGTTGGGTATTGGTCTGTAAGTTTTAAGGTTGTTCTGGTCAGCATCCGGTTTCTTGATGAGGGAGGAGACCAGGCCGAGTTTGAGGGGAGCCAGCATAGAGCCACTTGATAGAGGAGTTGATGATTTTGGTCCAAAACGGTGAGATGATGTGCCTGAGATTTTTCACCATCGCAGCAGGGAGGGGATCAGAGATGTGAGATGCCGGTTTCATGTTGGAGAATAACTTGAGTACTTCTTCTTTAGGGGTAAATTTGAAGTTAAACCAGGTTGCATTTATTTTCAGTTGAGGGGGAGGAGGTTGGCGTGCTGAGTTGTAGAGAGAGGGAGGCATTCATTCATTTACTATAGGGTTATGGGTGAGCCCTTTCTACCGGGGGGCAATGTAGGTGCAGGGTGGGGAGGTGGATCGCGTGAGAGATAGTTTGATGTTCTATATTTTTTCCGCAAAGAACATGGTGAATTCTTCACAGCGCTCTGAAGAGTTGTTTCTTGAAAGCTGGGGGAAGAAGGAGGTTTGTTGTTTGATGATGGTGAATAGGTCTTTAGATCTGTTCCTAGACCTGTCAAGTTGATCTTGGAAGAAGGTGGATTTTTCTTTGAAGATGTGTTTTTTGTATTTGTATTTTTGGAGTTCAGTCCAGAGGAGCAAGAGATTGGATTCTGATGGTTGTTGTCTCCAGTTTTGCCATTTCAAGCATGCATGTCCCAAATCCATTGGTAATCACACAGTTATGTAGTGTGGTCTGCAGTCAGGAGCTGTCGGGGCTGAGGAAGTCAAGGATCGATCTTGGCAAGAGCAGAATGACAGAGGCAGGAGGATAGGCTGCATCAGTGGATTTCTGTAAATGGGGAAACAGATAAAGTTTCTTTCTGCTTGACTAATTGGAGTTTAGTTTTAGATAGGGTTATGAGGGACTCCAAGTTCAAAGATGGGCTGAGAATTTGTTCTCTGTAAAGGGTCATGGTGATTTGGTTTGGGCTAAGCTGATGAACGCGGTATGAGGCAGTAGAATGGAATGCCTTTTTGACTATTGGTCTTTGGAAAGATTGATAATTTCACCCATTGGGGTTGTACCCAAAAAGGAGTTGTTTTTTGTGGTTAATTCTACCCTTGTCTTGGCTTGAGGGTTAGTCTGTTAATGACTTTATTTTGGAGGAGTTGAGCATTTAGATAATAAGCAGATTTGACCTTTGAATGCTAGGTGCAATATAAACTCAGCTTTTCGCTTGTTGCCTGTTCATCCTTTGGATTTTGAACTTTTAGGAGGGCAGTTTGGTGGTTACTTCTTTGTTGATAAGGCATTGCCTATTAGTTGCTCTATATTTTGTGCCTTGTTTGTGGTTGTTAGTAGCTTTTTGCAGCATTTGTTTGTATTTTCAACAGGTGCGGAATGCATGATGACTACTTAGATGATTGTTTTCATTTTTGCCCCCCACAACTTCACCAGATTGTTTGGAGCTGCTGGTGAGATTTCAGGACTTAATGCAGGACTCAGGTGTGCCTTTGGCTCCATAGAAGATGGTGGGACTGAGTAAAGTTTTGATTTTCTTGAAGTGAAGCAATGGAAGCACGGCCGCCAGAGGAGAAACAGAGAAAACTGCTGGACCTGTTGGAATTAATGAATTGAGTTTGAAAGAAAAAGAGCAAGTGGGGGATATCCAGGTTCTTACCTGGCATATACATTTCGTGTATAGGGTGGTGAGGTCAGGTTGCATATTCTATAGGTGATTGGGGCTGGTGCTGTCTAGTGCCACGTTTCCCCATCACACAATCGGCTTGTCCACGGGCGTGAAGGTTGACCTGAGAATTTGGCAGACATTTCTGATGGACTTCAATGGGGATGGGGTGCCCCGTTTTGGAATGGGGGTTAAAGCAGAGTGGTCTATTGAAATTTTCTGAGATGCAGTAGGTGTATCAGGCTTTGGATTTTTTGGCAAGGGAGGTGGTGTGTCGAGAGTTGGCCCAAAAAGTGGACCGGTGGTGGTTGCAGCATCACATTTTTTATGTTTTTCCATTAGTAGTTTATGTTCTGCTATTGGGAAAACACTCCACTGACAAGAAAGTTGTGGTTAACATTGACAATTTGTCAGTAGTCAACATTGTTAGCAGGCAGTCTGCTGTGGATGTAAAGATTTTACAGCTTTTAAGGGTTTTTGTTTGGGAATGTTTGCATCGGAATGTAATTTTTAAGGTGAGGCACATCCCCAGAGTTGATAATGACATTTTGAATGCCCTCTCTCGTTATCAGTGGAAGAGATTTCGTGGGCTTGCGCCAACAAATTGAGCCGTCAGTGTCGGAATCCATCGGACAGGTGTATTGTTGGACATAGTTGGAAATTCTGCCATTGGGTGCTAGGAGAAGAAATCCTGAGAATGGTATTAAAAAACAGGGTGGATGTGGTTAATTTTTTGGATTCTGTTAATAACTGAGAAACGTTTGTCAACAGTAACAATTTCAGGTAAGATTTTGGCCTTTTTTGGGAAGATGTACTGGGTGTAAGAGCCATCTCCTGGGGAAATGGGCTGGATGATTTCGGAAGGTGGGATCCTAAACTCGGTGGTGGAGTTAAAGTGTCTACGCCTCTGATGTTGTCAGTTATTAAAAATATTGATTGATGTACTGCCAATAGTGTGCAGAAACGCTATGGAGACTGTGGTATTTTCAATGATTATGGTTTAGCTACTTCTCGGGGCATTCAGGGTTGTGGAATTGTTGGGTTTGAAGATGATTGAAGGTTTGCGCTCGGGACAAGGTTGGCGGGGTTAGTGTGAGTGCAGAGGGGTCTTTTGTCATGATGATAGTTCTGAAGTTTTTACTTCCCAGTTATTGGGGGTTTTGCACAAGACCTTTAGACTTTTAGGGCTCACATGGACTGAGTTTGGTACACATTCCTTTCGAATTGGCATGTCAACTGAGGCAGTGCAGAGGGGCTGATCCAGTGAGGAAATATGAAAGGCAAGGAGATGGAAGTCTGGTTGTTACAAGTGCTATATTAGGCCTGTATGGGTTTTGTCTTAGTTTTGAGGATTTTTTTATTGTTTGTTTTGTTTATAACAGGTTGTCTTGCAGTGCTGAGAAGAGGACATATTGAGGTCTGGATTTGCTGACACTCATTTGTAAAGTGGGTTTCACAACTGGTGAAAACTCGGAATTTTGGGAATCAATTGAGGTTTGACAACCTGAGGATACAAATAAAGTGGTTTGGGAAAGGGAGGATGTGCTGGCATGAACTGCTGCCAAAATTGAACTTGTTGTCACAAGGTTCAAATTGTGTGGATTCTCTTCTCATTCACTTGGGGGAGAATGAGTTGGTGGAGATGCAAGGCTTGGTGAATTGAAGGTTATGAAGGCAGACCTGATGGAGATTAAGTGGACATGGTCCGGAACGTCGATGTTATGAATGGAATTAATGCCCAGGCGATAGTGGAGGGTGCCAAAAAAGCAGAGGGCTATTGACAGGGAAAGGAGGAAAGTTAAAAGAGAGATACATACATTCTGTAAAGAAAGAAGGTGTTTATAGGGTGGAACATCCGGATATTAAGTTTGAAGAGAAACAGTGTTTTAGGGATGATGGTGTTCATCTCTCCATTGTCGGGTTGGAACGGTACTTGCTGCACATTGCTGGGAGTTGCTTTCTAGTTTAGTTTGGGGCAAAAACACCTTTTGCGTTTTTTCTGGTGGCGGTTTTGAACAGGGTTCCAAGACGGCAAGCAACTTTTGCTTATGTTTAGCCTCAGTTTGAAAGATGCAAGGGGAGTATTCCTAAATGGGAAGTTAAGAGGAGGATACCAAAGTTTGGCATATACGTTGTGATGTAATGAATGGGTGCAGCTTGTGCATGATGAGAGTTTGCCAATGTACAGCAGAATGTTTTAGGGCTCATTTATAGGAGGTGAAGGTAGATGGTCCAGTCTGTTCAATGTTCAGTGAGCAGTGGCGGCTGGCACAGGTAAGAGTGGTGAAGCTGTGGGGCGGGGGCAGTGTGGGGGTGAAAGTTGAAAGATGATGGGATAGGCAAAGTTAAATAAAAAACTCGGCGATGCGGCGAGTGCAAGATAAGTGGTTTTATTTCTTTTTTTATTTAATTTTACCTATCCCGTTGTCTGTCGACTTCATCACCCCACCTCACCCTACCCCACCGCTCTTACCTGTGCCAGCTGCCACTGTTAGTGAGGGCGGATCAGTTTTAGTCTGCATGACAAGTTGCTAAGGGTTTGTTTATCTGAATTTGCACCTGTCTCATTAAAGCAGCCTTTTCCACCCTTCTTGGCTAATGTGGTTTTCTGGCTCCTCTGTTCTGCTTGAGGAGTCACATGATTGTGTGGGTGGCTTTTCCTGTACTCTGCTTGATTCCAGGTAGACGCTGTTGAGGTCAGTCTGGCTTCGATCTGTACTCATGGCAAGGCATGCAACGACTTATAATGTGGATGTGCTCTGGACACACTGTCGCTCGAGATACTTTCCTGTGCTGAACTTGAGCTTGGGGATGGATTGATGTCTGCCATGTGCTCCCACACTAAAATGTGCGTTCTGAACTGCCAGTAGAATGCAACACTGAAGCATTAACTCGCCTCACACCAGCTAAATTAGTAATATGTTGAGTTCTAACAGTATCCAGAGTAATGGCAGAGGTTCTTGTAAACTCAAACTCATTTCTGATGACAAGGCGTTTGTCTCAATGCCTCTGAAATAGAGTTTCTCCACTAGTCCTGCCACTATAGTGATATTGGGGTATGAGCTGAACATATTTGAAGCAGTCCTCAAGTCTGTTCAAAGTTCACGTAGCTTTGCTAAATCTGTGGAGTTGAGTAACAAAGACACTTCCTTGAGGTTTTTAGTTATGTTATGTTATAGAAACTTCTAAAGCACAACAAATACTCAAAGGTGTCAAGGTGCTGAAGTGTCTTCTTGAAGTCCAAAAACAGTCCACCCATATCAGAGGCAACTGCCTAGAATGGAAAGTGGCTACTTTTGGAGTTTCATGGCGCAACGCACTATTCTACATACATCACGTACGTTCCAAGTGATCAAGACAAAACGCTATGTTCTTGGGTCTAAAATATGTATTACATCCACAAAGGCTAGTGAAAGCTGCCACACACTTGATTATAGAAAAATACACTGCCATACCAATGTTGCCAGTAGCCCAATGCCACTCAAGTGGCTCCCAATAAACCAGGTGGCAGTGTTTAGGGCCCTTTGCA
The DNA here is from genome assembly GCA_963921515.1 of Calotriton arnoldi. Lineage (NCBI taxonomy): Eukaryota > Metazoa > Chordata > Amphibia > Caudata > Salamandridae > Calotriton > Calotriton arnoldi. Next base: position 735,161 of record CAWUFW010006108.1, on the reverse strand, counting down.
TAGCCTAAAGAACAATTAATAACCTAAATTAAACTTTTCTCCATTCTAGTTTTAATACCGCGAAAGCTCTTTTTCCTCTCCAAACAGCCATGCACTAGAATGCACTATTTTGGGCATTTAAACAATAACACTTCAATTTCCATTTTACCATTCCCTAAAGACCAGTCTTTCCTTCAGATAAGCTCACCGCTTTGGTATTTTGTAGTAGGCCTGGCAATGTTAACCGAACAGTAGAGCTTATCCCTTAACCTGTTTCATTTCCAATTTTAACCACTGCAGGGTGTAGTCACTTTGCCTAGTATTCTCCCCTTTTGGGGTCTTATTTACAAGCCCATTGTGCTGCCGATGCGTCACTTTTTTCGATGCACCGGTGGCGCAATGGGCTTGTCCATATTTACAAGGCCATGGCGCCACCAGTGAATCACTTTTTATTATGCACCGGCGGCGCAGTGTACCTGCCCATATTTACAAGGCCACATAGAGTCACCCTGCGTGGCTTTTCACGGCCTTGTAAAAATTGGCCCCTTTCACGCATGACTGTGCCTAAAAGGGACTTACCATGGGTGTTGCTGTGGGTGTTTCTACGCAACATCCATGGAACTTGGCGCATTCCCAGATTTACAACAGTTTGTAAAACTGGGAATGCATCAGAATCCTACACATTCCCAGGAGAGGCGTAGGAATGGCGCCACGAGGAGAAATACTTGTATTTCTCCTTGTTGTTTCCTTTTTCTATGCGTGCTGCATTCTACAGCATGCATAGAAAGAGGAAAATGCCATTAATTATTGTTCTTGTGCAGGAAGGTGTCCCTTCCTGCACAAAAACAATCATCCCCGTGGCGCAGGCACCCTTGCAATATGAACAAGGGTGCTAGCTCTGTCGCATGACAGCCAATTATGCGCCAGCGCAGGGTAAAGCACAGGGATGCGTCGTATTGTTGCTTATGCGATGCATCCCTGTGCTTTAAACATTATGCAGCTCGACGCAGCTAAATAACTAGCAGCGTCGCGCTGCATAATTTTCTTGTAGATGAGGCCATTGTTGGTTTTAAACTGAAAGGCTCTATTATCTTATTTAATGAGTCTCACCTTTGTTGTCTTTAAATGCTTAAACTCATGGTTCACTTTCATCTGTCACTGATAAGCGCTCTCTAAAGTCAATGCACTTGTTCTTCCTTTCCTTTTCTTGAGTTTCCTCTTTTCCTTCTCTTGTGTTTCTACTGGGTCTGGTGGCTTAGTGGACCAATGTGTCCACTTTAGGGGCTTGTGTTCGACCTCATAGTCACAGGTTCAAATCCTGGTGGCTGTAATCAGCCTTTCATCTCTCTGAGGTGATAAAATTAGTACCATTGAGTTGGGTAACAATAAACATCTGTTATTCAGCGCCAAGATACGTGCAATTTACAAATACACATGTTGCATGTAGAATTTTAACATCAATTGTTTAATTGAAACGTACATTATGATGCAACAAAAAAAGTCACAACTCGAAAGGTGCAGAATAAAAGTTCTGCGACTGATTGTTCAGCACAACAGTAGCAAGGCATATTGGGACAGCTGGATTCTGAGCTTCATGAACATTCCCATGGTGAACTTTGTAGCAGTGATCACCTGCGGCTCAGGTGCATAGTGCAATCACGGATGAAAGAATAACCCAGAGAGAGGAGGCTTGCAATCAGCACCGCTCTACACTGCGACTCCTCAAGTGCTTGGCGAGAATAAGCTCCATAATAGCTTTCACAACAAGATATGTACTCCAAGAGCTTTAAAACCCTGCTTCACAGACTGCCCCTTGTGCTGACCAAATCCGTGTCCTCAGAGGCTCTGCTTCCTTTTTTCAACCTCTGAAGATACCTTTTTGAGTTGGCATGCTGTATATGTGCAGCACAATATTTTCCCCTCCGGATGATACATCTCGCAATGGCAGGTTGGCATCAGATGCATAGAGTAATAACTTCAGGGTCAAGATGCACTTCACCTGAAAAGTGAAGGGCCGACAAAGGCATTTATGAGTATGTGCAGTACTCCTGTAGTACAAACAGTTAAAGTCCATTGGCAATTGGCCCCAAAACATCTAAACTAATGAGAATTGCAATATTCAAGAAAAGTTATACACAATTAGTACAAATAGCAAGGTTTGTACCCTTTTTGGACATCAAAAAAAGACATTTCGTAGTCAATTCACTAAGGCATTTTTGAGTATTTGAAGTAGGCCTGGATGGAGTTCGTGGATTTCTGCTCCGCAAAACTTCGCAAAGTGCCAAAAAAGCTCTGCCGCACTCTACATAGTTCCAAGAGCAGTGGAGTGTGGTAAGCTGCGCTGCTCTCACTGATTGTTAGTGCCAGGAGTTTGTTCTGCACTGTAAAATCACCGGTAATTGCACTACACGCCAGTGGGCTTCCTCAACGCGAGCTGCAGATTTCTCAACGCAAGCGGTCATGACCTGCTGCAACCGCCGGTATTGAGCAATCTTGCCGGGAGGAGGTCTAGCATGCAATTGTTCTCACTCGCCAACTTAATGTTGGCGAGCCGCATGAGAGAAAAAAACTCCGCTCCATCTCCCCTCGTGGAGATTTGCGGAACCCCGTGCGGCAAAAGTCTGCAAACTCCGCCCGCAAAGCGGAATTCTTTGCCCACCCCTAATTTGAAGTAGTACGCCTGCACAAATTTACCCGCTGCATCCTGGCTTTTGGTTAAACATATTTTTTAAGCACACACTCATTGCATAAAACAGAGTGCAATAGCTATTTATTACCATAATTGAGCGAGTGGACGGACATCAAGACCTACTCAAGTCGTCGCTTCTCATTAGTCATGGCCTGTCTACACATTAAACAATGGTAATTAGCGGCATTGTTTGGACTTATACCAGGTGCTAACTTATGTCCAGACAAAGCTATGCTTCTCTCTATGGGGGAACCAAGATGCCTGCTTGAGCAGACGCAGCCTTGCAAACCTCTCAGTGGTGCCGCCGAAGAAAGACCTCCACTTCGGTACCATGGAACAGTAGAATTGGCAGATTGTGATGTGCTGATTCCCCAGATCATAGAAATGTTTTCGATCAAAATCTCGTACTTTTCCTCCAGAGAGATGAGGTAGGGGAGGGAGTGCTGCAGCCTCGAAGGACTGTGCAGTGCAGAGAAGCGATCGAGTGAGCTGCAATTTTCGGCTGGGAGAGCCCAGTGCAGTCTCTCACTTGACTGCCCCCCCCCCTCAGTGGATGCCTAATTGGGGGACTAAAGATCCTCTGTAGCTAGGAGTTATAATTGTCGTGGTCCTGTGCACCGGGAGTGGCGACCCGCACTGGATTCCCTCTTCACAGGCTCTGTAGACAATTACTGGACCTCCTATCCCTTGGAGACTGTAAGGTGATGTTGTTCAGAATGTGGTGTGGCAACAATTTGTATTATCTATATATTAGGAGTATGACTGTTCCCTACATTCATGCTACCTGCTGCTGTAATTATTATATGGGGGTCGAGAACTGTGCTTATGTAGTTGGCTAACACACTAGTGAGCACAAGGGCTGCTCTCCGTTCCTTCAGACTGCAGAATCTACTCTGAGGGAAAAGGTACAAAGGATAAGTTGTGCTGCAACATTCAATGGATACCACAACCTGATGACGGACCCCTTACTAACATACTACGATGCTGAAATTCATTTTGAAATTATGCCTATCTAAAGGAAATCTTGTCACATATAGGATGAACAAGGGGTGACATTAGTATCACACTGTCTTGGGTGGGCCAGCATTCCAGAATGTTGAAAAGAACTGAAGGACACAATATCTCACACAGAGGAGTTAGAAATACAATAGAGGAAGTATAAGCAAGATGGCACAAGGCGTGCTGGGCAGGGAACACTCTCAGGACCATCTCTGGCAGGATGGGAGGGAGGTGCTGGGCACAGCCTCACTTACACCTGAATAGGCTGTGTCCTGTCAACACACAAAGTACTGCATACCCCCTTGTAGGGATCTGGAGCCAGGGCAGGAAAGGAGGACATATGTGCACTTCAAAGGCATGTCTTTGAAGTCTCCCCCACTTCAAGGTCACCACTGGGTGTAAGTACTGGACCTCAGACACCAACACTGCAGTATACTTCTGGACCTGTGGGTACTCTGCCAGGAAGAAGGACAGCTGTGCTGCTGAAGAACTGCCTCTCTGCTGAATTACACTCTGTTGGACTCCTTCTTTGTGGTGCTGATCTGCTGCCTGCCACCCTCTGGCCTGGGTGAGAAGGACTGGACCTGCATCTCTTGAACCCAGAACCCAGAGTGACTCCAAGGGCTAGTTGGCTGGTCTCCTGATCTGAAGCCTCAGGGACATAACAGACTTCCAACCTTGCATCTGCAACTGAACTCTGCCATCTGTCAGTAAACCCTGCCAAGTGGTGCCACACCAGTTCTGGACCCTTGGAAGTGCTCCTAAGGTGATTACCAGTAGAACCAACGCATCTTCTCTGCTTAGTGGCACATCTCCAAGTAGAACCGACACATCGCACCTGCTGCATGGATTAGACCCATTGCAAAAGACTCTTATGGCTGCTGTAGCCCATATATTGGGACCAATGCATTGGTTACAGACACAACACTGTACAACACTTTCCCCGGCACAGCTCTACACATCTCTCGTTGATGGCAGCCTCAATGATGAAACTCCGCATTGCAGCTTCAAAGGAACCGAAGCATTGCCTCGACTGCTCATCGTATCCCCGACACCGGACATTGCATCACTAGCCCCGTTGCCGGGATCCTTGATGTCCGTGCAATAGGACCTCGCACAGCAGCCTCGTCACATCTCAAAACTGACACATCGTCTCGGCTGTGTGATGCACCTTCAATATGGATCCACGCAAGCTCTGCAACCAGGACTTAAGGTACTCTGTTCAGCCGGCCTAACTAGGTCCCTGTAGCCAGTGGGTGCTCCATCACGGTCTGCTTGAACTTGTGACTTTGTCTTGGTCTGGCATGACCAGATATACCCAATTGCGCGTTCTGCTTTTTAGTGTTATTTTTCACTGTTAGAAATTGGGTTGTTGATTGACTGGGGTGTGAACCTTAGTCAAACAGCTGTTAGAATAGAAATGTTCACGTTTGCGCATTGCCCTATGTAAGTTAGCATTCGCGGCACCATTTTCTATTCAGACCCCATTTTGAATCATGATTGAAACAAATCCTTTGCTATTTCTGAGAAAAGGCCTCTGTTGTGTTTCGTTTCTGCAATGTTAGGTTTTGCTTCACTAATGAATAGACTGTTCATATTAGTGCATACCTTTCTCACTAGATAAAGGCCCTCTCCCACTTGTCTGGTGGTGGGTGCAGGGTGAAACGACCTTGGGTTGTATGAGGTGGTGTGAGATATAAGAATCAAAACTTATTTGTTTATATTTCACTGTCCAGCTGCATTTGCTTGGAAAATTCCACTGAGGGCGTGCCTTCGCCAGGCCATGAAACGTACATAATGTATCATTTTGCTTGGTCTGAAGAGTTGGCAGTGGAGAATTGGTCCGTTTGTGTTACTGATATCAGGTGAGTTTGTTTTGGTTCTTTGTGGATATGGTAACATTGTGGTTTGAGTTTGGTATGGTGTGAAGACTGTTTTTGGTAAAAGTATTTGTAACTATTTTGCTAGGTAAAAATAACGAACTTGTTTTCTTTTTAAAATGCCTAGTTTTAGCAAAATCTTGTATTCGTGTTGTCGTTGTTGTTCTGCAGATGCTCGATTGGAAGAAGCTCAGCCGGCGCCTCCAGAAAGGAGCCCTAATTTTGATATGTATGTGAATCATGGTCTTGGCCCTATTATGTTTAGTACATTATGGCACAAATATACGAGGGACAATACCGAGTTGCAGGGGCCGTTGATGGGCACTTTTGATGAACAAAAATTGGGTTTTTACAGGAGCAATTATTTAAGAAAAGAAGTAGACAGTCCATGTTTGACTCTCAGAAGTTGGCAGAAGGAGACTAGACAGAGACTGTTAAAGATGGAGAAGGATGCACGGAAAGGAAAAATGCAAACATTGATACAGAAAGCTGTGGCATATGATAAAGAGAAACAAGAGTCCGGAATTGAATATGAAGATAGGAGATTTCTGTTGCATATTGATAAGTCTTATTTGACCAAGGAAGTGGACGATACCTTTATAGAGGAGTTGCTAGATACTCTACCCCGCCTCCTTATGCCCCACAGAGGATATACCCCGCCGTTTCCTTACAGTTACAGCAGCCTGCTGTGTCTGCTTTGGCTGTTCCCATATCTATGGCTGTTGTTTCGACGGCTTTGACTACGGCACCTCCCGGTCCTTCTTTGTCCTCCCCATCTTTGGCAACTGTGACCCTCAGCAAATCTGCTGTTTTGACTCCTGTATCTCCTGTTCTTTCTCCTCCTGTACAAGCGCCAGCAACGATTGTACCCGTCACTTCTGTTGTTTCTCCTTCCATGGTTTTTCATCCTCCGATACCTTTGCATGTCGAGACGCCAGTACGTGGATTCAAGGATAGAGATTGGACAAAATTCAAGGAGCGCATAGGCCCGTTAGTGCAATCTGGGGTTGGGGATGAAGGGAAACAAGTAATAGCTGACCAGGCCTTCGTGGTGGACTCGTAATGCGATCTATAGTGTGGAGGACGTTTGGGAAGTCATGCAAGAATTTGAACCCTTTATACAGCAACATGCCCTTAAGCATATGTCTGCTACATTGATTAGTCTTTGGCAACAACACATTGGGACAGAAGCACCTCAAATTTTATTTGATATTAGAGTTTGTGTGTATGCTGCTGACTTGGAGCCAGGCCAAGTATTTGGGAATGTTACAACTTTAGTTGCCTGTAGGGGTTGACTGCATGAGAGGACCCCTACTCAGGTATCTCAGTTTCCGATGCGGGAGGTCCATCCCATATATCACCCAGAAATACCTGAGTTGACGGAAGAGCGCAGTAGTGTCACTAGAAATGCTGTGCCTGCCCATTTCCAGGAGCAATGGGTTTATACTCCATGGAAAAGGAGTGAAGTTTTAGCCCTTAAGGCTCATTTTCCTGATCCTAGGAGGAATCCTACAGCTTATTATAAAGAGTTGACAGAGGCTGCCTCTTCTACTGTAATGACTCTTGCTGATATTGAAATGTTCTTTGGTCTCCTCATTCCGGTTGATGTTTGGAGACAGGTTCATACCCAAGACCATATCACGGAGTTGGGAGGTACATGGGATGTGATTAAGGGATGGGATTAGGAAAGGAAACCAGGTGATAAACCCCGAGCTGAGATACTTGCTTTGCCAGGCCGTTTTATTACATATATGCATTCCCTTATTCCGCCCAAGAAGGTAAGCTGGGGCAAATTGACGGCTTGTCCACAGAAGAAGGATGAAAGTGCATCTGATTTCTTTACTCGGTTTGAAGACACATTTTTGGACTATAGTGGGCAGGATATGTCTGTTGAAGGAGGGGTTCGATTGTTTGTTGACAGATTTGTTTCTAACCTTCTTCCTTAAATTGCGACTCGGTTACAGGCGTGTGAGAGAACTTGGTCCAACTCTTCCCCCTCTGTTATTTTGAATATGGCCCAGTACTATGAACATCGAGATCAGGAGGAAAAGGATAGGACTGATAAGAAACATAAGGATTTAAAGAGGAAGGTGTTGTTGCAGCAAGCGTTTAGGGGAAATAACAGGGGACGTGGTGGTCCTTCTATACAGCTTCCACGTACTGGTAGACAGTCTTCAACGACACCTTTGGGGCCGAATCAGTGTGTCTATTGCAAGAAGGAGGGTCATTGGCATAGCCAGTGCCCTGTACTCTTACAGAAAGTTGCAGCTCCTAGAGGACGTGGTTCCGGTGGTAGAGGTCGTGGGAAGGAGAGAGCTCAGAATGTTACGGTCTCACAGGGTCCTTCTGATAACAATTATTTTGATGACCCTCATGATGGCCAGTATTATCATGATGATTACGATATGGATGAGGCAACAGGTATGTCCTATAGCTAGGACAGCCAGGGAGAGGGACTAGTTCAGATACCTGTAGATCAGCGTGGTTCTTATGTCACAGTAGAGTTGCAAGGTTCGACTAGGGAATTTTTGGTGGATACAGGTGCGACGAAGAGTTCTGTTTCTCAACATATGGTCCCTGGGGCAGGTCTGTCCGGTCACAATAATGTTTCAGTAGGTTTTTCAGGTGTACCGGTTGTAAGCCCCATTTCACGCCCCCTTGCATTGACTGTTGGCTCTTTTACTGTGGAATCTCCGTTTTTGTTGACATCTAATTGTAGTGAGAATTTGATGGGTTTGGATTTGCTGAAGAAGTTGTATGCTACCATCTATTGCTCTCCTGCTGGTGTTCATACCACTATGGGTCCAGATGCGAGTACTAAACAGTGTTTGTCTCAGGATGCACCCCTTCCTGCTGAATTTGCTGATGTCCCACCCACTCTATGGGCTACAGGTGAGACAGATGTAGGTCTGTTGCATATACCACCAGTTTCTATACACGTCAAAGAGAATGCTGTTTTACCGCGTATTCCTCAGTATAAGATACCGCAGGCAGGAGAACGGGCTCTTCTTCAGATTATTCAGGATTTGATACAAAAGGGAGTAGTTGAGGAAACGTCTGGTAATATTTGTAATAGTCCTATTCTTCCGATTCTTAAAAGGGCACCCTCAGGCTCCTCTCAGGATGCTGATGATGTTTATCGTTTTGTGATTGATCTGCGCGAAGTTAACAAAATAGTTGTTCCACAGTTCCCTGTGGTTCCTGATATTACTGTACTTTTGACAATGATTCCTTCTACTGTTACATTTTTCTCTGTTATTGATTCGAAAAAGGCTTTCTTTACTATTCCTATCCATCCAGACAGTAGATATTTGTTTGGGTTCACACTGGCTGGTAGGAGCTTTAGATTCTGTCGCGCTCCTCAGGGCTATACAGAGAGTCCTAGTATCTACAGTCAAGTATTAAAAGCTCAGTTGGATTCCTTGTCGCTTCCCTTAGTTAATGTATTTGTGCAGTATGTTGATGATCTCCTCATAGCTTCTGATACGGAACAGGGTTGTAGAGATAGTACAGTTAAATTGTTGTTACATTTAGCCCATCATGGACATAAGGTTTCCCTTTCTAAATTTCAGTATTGTCGACAGGAGGTTACCTATTTAGGTCACCTACTGTCGAAGGAGGGTAGGAGGTTGACCCCCAAGCGCATTAGTACCATTATTAGAATGCCCATTCACAAACTCAGAAAGATGTACGCGCTTTTATAGGTATTACTTCCTACTGTCGCCAGTGGATCCCAAACTACTCGTTACTAATCAAACCTTTGCTTGCATTAACAACAAAAGAAGCGCATGAGCCTTTGCCTAGGACACCCGAATGTCAGCAGTCTTTTGAGCAATTGAAAACTGCACTATGTTTGGCTCCAGTACTTGGCCCACCTGAGTATGGCAAACTGTTTGTGTTCTTATGTCCATGAGATGGCTTGTTGCGTGCTTTCTGTCCTAACACAAAAATTTGGGGATAAGCAACAGTTGTGTGCTTATTTCTCTGCTGTGCTTGATCCCATCGCTAGGGCCCTCCCGAGTTGTCTAAGAACGGTTGCGGCTGTGGCCACTTCAGTTAGACAATCGGCTGGACTCATGCTTGATACTGACCTCGCAGTTATGGTACCCCATGCTGTGGATACACTTTTGAATAAGACAAAGACACAGCACCTCACCAGTGCAAGTCTTACCAGCTATAAATTGACATTGTTTGCTAAACACATTACAATTAAAAGATGTGCTACTCTGAATCCAGCCACGTTACTATCCCTCCCTTCTGAGAACGATGCAGTTGATATACATGATTGTATTTTCTGGACGGAAGAAGAGACGAAGGGACAGGTAGACTTGACTGATGTTCCCTTATCTGACACCCAAGGAGAACTATATGTCGATGGCTCTTTTTTTAAGTTACCGGATGGCACCAGGACGGCAGCTTATGCTGTCACTATGCTACGCACAGTGGTAGAGACATCACAGGTCCCCTATCAGTCGGCTCAAGCTGCTGAGCTCGTTGCTCTTATTCGAGCTTGTGAATTGAACGAGGGGCTGGTTGTAAACATCTATACTGACAGCCAGTATGCCTTTGGGGTCGCGCATAATTTTGGGCGCCTCTGGGCAGAGAGGGGGTCCCTTACTTCTCATGGAACCATGATTCAGCATGGGCACCTCATATTGAGACTTTTCTCTGCTTTAACGCTCCCCAAGCAATTGGCCATAATTAAATGTAGCGCCCACAGGAAGGTTACTGATGGCATAGGTAGAGGAAATGCTTTTGCAGATCAGAAGGCTAAGGAAACCGCCCGAACAAAAATGAAACGTATGTTTGTAGCAGGTCCAGCTAGGTGGCTTCCTGAAGTTGTCATGTTCGAGAATACCCTTGAAAGTGTAAAAGAGATACAAAGGGAAGTTACCATGGAAGAATTAGTGGAATGGCAGGAAAGTACAGCACAGTTGAATGAGGAAGGATGTTGGATTGATAAATCAGGGAAGCAGAGATGGATGTTACCGGATGCATATGTTCTTCCCGTGGTGACTATGGCACATGGCCCAGCTCATGTTAGTGCAAAAGGCATTTGTAAGATGTTAGACCCTGTATAGCTGAATAACAATATTTCTAAGACAGCTGCGCATTTGGTGAAATATTGCATGATCTGTATGATGCATAATCCAGGGAAGGGTACCCCGACACCACCTGGTAATTTCGCGCCACCCACTTTTCCTTTTGAGGTCCTTCAAATGGACTATATTGAATTAGAGAGATGCAACAATCTTAAGTATGTTCTGGTGGTTGTATGTGCATTCAGTAAATGGGTTGAGGCTTACCCTACTAAAGATAATACAGCCATTATGACTGCAAAGGTACTCCTGAAGGAGTTCTTTCCTCGTTGCCCCGAATTATCTGGAGTGACAACAGAAGTTTTTTTAATGCAAAAGTGATTCAATTGATTTGTGAGGGTCTTTATGTGAAGCAGAAATTCCATGCTGCTAATCATCTACAGTCAGCGGGTTTGGTTGAGAAGTAAAATGGTACTCTCAAACAGAAATTGGCAAAAATACAGGAGACTACTGGGTTAAAGTGGTCAGATGCTTTACCGTTAGCTCTTTTGTCAACAAGAACAACAGCACATTCTAGGACAGGGTTGTCTCCTTACGAGGTCGTGTTTGGGCGCCCGGCAAATGTCTGGGGCGTCCCGCATCCTCGTAAGTTCTCAGATATTGAGAACCCTGTGTTGCTTGGTTATCTTTGCCAGCTAACAGAAAGCTTACGTTCTATTCACCAACAGGTGCGAAAGTCCCTGCCTTCCACACCACAGGGACCTGGCCATGATATCCAGCCTGGTGACTACATCCTATTACGTAATTTTCAGAGGAAGAAACGTTTGGAGCCGCGCTGGAAAGTTCCTGAGCAGGTTTTATTGGTAACACGTAGTGCTGTGAAGGTTGCTGGCCGTAAGAACTGGGTTCATGCAACCCACTGTCGGCGGGTTCCTTTACCTTTACCCTACGATCAGTGGGTCAAGAACGGCATCGGGGACTCAGAGTGCGAGCAGGTGCCTCGGTTTGTCCCATTCAGTGATGCCCAGCTAACGTGGTCGCAGACGGATAAAGAGAATGCAGATGTGCTGAACGAGGCTGTTCCTCCAGAAATATGAGCTATCCAAGAGCCTTTGTTCACTGATCACACGGTGCCTGGGGCTACCAGGTACAATTTGCACCCTTGGCTGAGGGAAATTGCATCTAAGGAGAAAAGAGTTTAGGGATGGACTGCGTAAGATAGGCTGTCCTTAGTTATAGTACCAACGGAGATTTGTTGAGCTTAGTGAAGGATTCCTGTTTACTTCATTTTAGTTGTTTGAACATTAGATAGGGAAGACCGAAGTATACTGTGGAGGTATACCATCTCAATCGACGTGGGATACACCAAACAAGCTTAGGACAGAGCAAGCTCCAACGCCGGTGCTCAAGAGCGCCAACGTATTGATGGACAATAGGAGCCTGTACCAGTGAGGCTTTGATGGACACTGGGAAATTGTATATTACCTTTGCATTTTGCCCCTTTTTCATCGTTTGTTATGCATCCCTTTGGTAGACTGGTTGCTGAGGAAGAGCAGCCAGTGATTCTTGTTGCTCAACATAATATGGTTTGGACCCGCAGACAGAAAACAACATGTATTGTTCTTGTGGTTTTGTTGTTAATACTTTTGTGTGGGGTGTCATGGGTTTTGGAAAAAGATCAGGATGTGTCTTCACGTACCAAGGGTAAGGTTATATCCCCAACAAGAAAGAAAAGGACAGCCCTGAGTAATATATTTCTAGACACGCACAAGAGATTCTTTGGAGAAGGGACAGCTTGCTACCCCACTGAATCTGTTACTAGTTTATGGACTGCATATACGTTATCACTTGTCAATTATACCTATACACCATCCACCGCAATTTACAGAAGTGAAGGGAGTTTTTGGTTTTGGCTATCCAGGTCCTTGTTTATATTACAGAAAGCTACTGGGAATGGGCTATCCAGGCTGTGATAACAACACATATTGCGACAACCTCTACATGGAAAAACAGAATGTCACACTGGTGGGTTTGCATTACAAGGGATTGAAAGTCACCCGGTAGGCTGGTTATTATCCTGCATGTTGCCCTATTGTGAATAGTACGGACACTTCTTTGCATATCAATTGTTCTGGAATAGTGCTGTATAAGAATACAATGCCCTTGGTGAATGACAAAGATCCGAGTACTTTTGGAATGAACACCAGATATGCTGCAGTAGATTATGAAGGGCCGATTTATGCACACCCGGGGTTTTACTTTTTGTCTAACGGTACATACTCTAACGTTCATAATGGTACCGACGATTTAGCTCTTGGGATGGTGTTGCCCTTAGGTGTACCCTGTAAATACACTAAGCCTAATGTCCGCTGGGTTAAAAGGACTTTGACCAAAGAATTTTGTGAGGGAGTGACCGATATAGAGGTCAATAATTATAGTAATGGGATCACTTTAGATACATCCTTTCTTCCATTTTCACTTTGGGTGGTACCTCCGTGGCCCGGGGTGAGAAAGTTAGAGAATATTTTGGATGCAAGTTACAGATTTTATCTAATACGACTGTGGCAGCTTTACGTGACATCACGACCCAGTTGGAAAGTATGCGAATATTTTCTGAACAGACTAGATACGCAGTTGATTTCATCTTGGCCAAGAGTGGTGGTGTATGCGCAGTAGTGGGAGACCAGTGTGTGGTCAGGATCAAAAATATGGAAAAGAATATTACCAAACACATTCTCGATATTCTCAAGAATGTCAAGGGAATGGAAAGTGGAAATTGGAGTTGGTCTCTTTTTGGTAGTTGGGGCTGGATTCTTGAATAGGTGATTTACATGATTGTGAAATTGGTGCTTTGCTGTGCCGTTATTCAGTGCCTCCCCTTCTGTTGCACCTATTGCACCACCATTCTCACTCCTAAAAGGAAAATATTGATTCATGATACCAACGCTGCAATTATGATACAGAAAGAAATTAGACGACCTCATGAACATAGATGAGGGCGTTTTCGAGACTTCTTCCCTCCTTACAGTCTCCTTTCCCGATACTGAAGACATGGAATGCTCATAAGATTCCTATTTTCCTGGTTTTATATCCTCCTTGTGGTTGCTAGAAAATGTTTTAGCTCATGCTAAAAGGAGGGTCTGTTAAAATATAAATGTTCACGTTTGCGCACTGCCCTCTGTAAGTTAGCATTCGCTGCACCATTTTCTTTTTAGACGTCATTTTGAATCATGATCGAAACTAATCCTTTGCTATTTCTGAGAAAAGGTCTCTGTTATGTTTCGTTTCTGCAATGTTAGGTTTTGCTTCACTAATGAATAGACTGTTCATATTAGTGCATACCTTTCTCATTAGATAGAGGCCCTCTCCCACTTGTCTGGTGGCGGGTGCAGGGTGAAACGACCTTAGGTTGTATAAGGTGGTGTGAGATATAAGAATCGAAACTTATTTTTTTTGTATTTCACTGTCCAGCTGCATTTGCTTGGAAAATTCCACTGAGGGAGTGCCTTCGCCCGGTCATGAAACGTATGTATCTTTTTTCTTGTCAATTTCAGTCCCTCTGTAGCACTCCTAGCGACTGGGCAGACTGGGCTCTGCTCTGAGTGTATGTGAATAAACAGTTATTGGTTTGTATTCTCTACTGTCTGACCAATTCTTTATTTAGTATGGAAGGCTGAGAGGTGGTCATTAGTGACCCGGGTGACCCTAATTGGGCCACTTCCTTCACAACAACCACAATCCTAGTCAGGGCAAGGGTCAGGCAAATCCTAAATTAACATTTGCTCATCCTCTGGTAGCTTGGCACAAAGAAGTTAGTCTTAACCTAAAGTATTTGTGTAACACTTCAAACAGTTAACCAGTGAAAACACCACACAAAAAGATAGCACATCAAGTAAGAAAAATTGAATTGAATTTAATTTTTTTTAAAACCAAGACAACAAAAATCCAACGAGTACCTCTTGAGATATATACTTGGGATATTTGGTTGTGCCGGACGGGACAAGTCAAAATTTCAGGCCAACTGCGATGGAGATTGGTCCAGATACATGGAACCAGTGAGGCCCACTGAACAAAAGTACCTTAATCCTAGTTGCTTTGATGAAGATGCGGTGTGCAGCCAAAGCTTTGCATTGGTGTTGATCATGCAACAGAGGGAATGCATTGATTTTCTCCACACAGCAGAGGTGATGCATCTATTTTTTCCATGTAGCAGTGGCGATGCCTCAGTTCTGAAATGCTGTGGTTCCAAAGGCGATGCACTGGTTCTGTGCCCGCATCCGCAGCAATGTGTCGAACTTTCTCCCACAGCAGAAGATACGTCAGTTTCGAGGGCAATGCGTTGGTTCCGAAGGCGATGCACAGGTTCTGGTCCCAGAACACCTGAGATGAGTCAATTGTGCTCCTGAAGCAGAGGATGCATTGGTTCCGCTGGAGCAAACACCTTAGGCCCCCTTCCAAAAGTCCAGGACTGGGATGGCACCACTTGGCAGGGTAGACTCAAAGATTGCAGAGTCTAGGTGCAGGAGCAGGATGGTTGAAAGTCCTTTACGTCACAGAGACTTCAGATCAGGAGGCCAGCCAACTAGCCATTGGAGTCACTCTGGGTTCAAGTGATGTAGATCCAGTCCTTCTCATCCAGGCAAGAGAGAACAGCAGGCAGCAGGGCAACACAGCAAGTCAGGAGTCCAACACAGCAGCAGCAGAGTGGGAGTTTTGTCTGCAGAACAGCAGTTCTTCTTTCTAGCAGAGTGGTCACAGGTCCAGAAGTGTTTTGAAGTCATGGTGTCAGAGGACAAAATGTATACCAAGTTGGGCCTTTGAAGTGGGGGAGACTTCAAAGACAGGGCTGTGAAGTAAACAGAGGTCCTCCCTTCCTGCCCTGGCTCCAGACTACTACAGGGGGTTATGCAGCCCTTTGTTTGGAAAAAGGGCTCAGCCTATTCAGGCGTCAGTGAGACTGGGTCTAGCTCCTCCCTCCCATTCTCCCTGTATGGCCCATCAAGTCACACCTAAGCTCCCATTGTGTGTGACTGTCTAGGGGGAATACACAAAGCCTAGCTGTCACCCACCCCATACTAATCTGAGACAGGCAGCATTCACCAAATGGCTAAAGTTAAGAAATGCCAATTTTCCCCAAAAAAGTGGCTTTTTCAGAAGTGCAATTTTAAATCTGACTTCATCATAAGTTGTGATTTTAAATTGTGATTCTAGAGACACCAGACTTGGAGGTCTAAGCTCTTCCAAATTCGAAATTGCGCTTATAAAATGAAAAACAGTAGTCCTGATGTTATCCTATGGGTGAGATAGGCCTTGCAATAGAGAAAAATGACTTTAAGAGTTTTTCACTACCAAGACATATAAAACTTAAAAGCTCATGTCCTGCCTTTTAAATACATGCAGCCTGCCCTCTGGGTTGTCCAGGGCCTAGCATATGTATAAAATGCGAAGGATTGGGCTTAGCAAAAGGGATATTATGTCAGGTCGACATCGTAGTGTAAACTGCTCACCGTGGCTCTGCAATGGCAGGCCTGAGACAGGGTAAAGGGCTATTTAAGTGGGTGGTACAATCAGTGCTGCAGGCTGACTAGTAGCATTTATTTTACAGGCCCTGGGTGCAAGGGGTACCACTTTACTAAGGACTAAAATTAAATATGCCAGCTGGGGATGAACCAATATTACCATGTTTAGGGGAGAGAGCATAAGCATGTTGGCACTGGTTAGCAGTGGTAAAGTACACAAAGTCCTAATGCCAGCAAAACTGAGATCAGAAAAATTGAAGGAGTCAGGGGAAAAGTTGGGGGAAAGACCACCTTAAGACTGTCAGGTCTAACACTTGTCTTCCCCAGCTGAAAGTGGGGAGAGCTACCCAATCCCTTAGGAGTTCTCTTCACTAAGACAGGAGAACCTGGAGAGTCCATCAGCATTGGCTGGGACTGTCCCTGGGTGGCACTCCACCATAAAGTCCATTCCCTGTAGGGAGATGGACCACCTCAATGGTGGTTTGTAATTTTTACACCTAAACTCCATGAGCCTTCTGAGGCGCCTTTCGTCTGTCTGAACCAGGAAGTGAGTCCCAAATAGATATGGTCTCAATTTCTTCAGTGCACAGATCACAGCAAAAGTTTCTCTCTCAATCGCACTCCACCTCTGTTCACGAGAAAGTAGCCTCCTACTAATGAAGGGTAACGGTTGATCTAGGCCCTCTACCTTCATCTATGCTAAAACTGACCCTATGCCATGCTCTGAAGCATCTGTCTGCATGATGAATTGTTTGGAGAAATCAGGTGCCATGACTACAGGTGCTGTAGACATGGCTTCCTTCAGGGTATCAAAGGTGTTCTGACAGGACTCTGTCCAGATCACCCATTGGAAGTCAGTTCAGTTAAAGAGGCAACAATGGTGCCATAACCCTTAACACATCTACTGTAATAGCTTGTTATGCCTAGGAAGGCTCTAACTTCTGTCTGGGTTTTAAGTGGTTGCCAGGCCACAATAGTTTCAATCTTGGCCTGGAGGGGCTGCACCTTGTCTCCACCTACTAGGTGACCCAGGTAGACCACGAACCCCTGCCCAATCTGGCACTTACTGGCCTTGATTGTCACTTCCTGCATGTTGTAGGGTCTGAAGCACCTCATGGAGGTGATGCAAGTGTTCCTCCCAGCTGGAACTGTAGATACTGGTGTCTAAGTAGGCAGCACAAAAAGCCTCCTTACCAGCCTGGACCATGTTCACCAACTACTGGAAGGTAGCAGAGGAATTCTTTAAGTCAAATTACATCACCTAAAATTGTAAGTGGCCTTCTGGGGTCTAGAAGTGTGACTTCTCATTGGCACCCTGAGCCAGAACGATTTGCCAATACCCTGACGTCAAATCATAGGTACTGAGGAATTTGACAGAACCCAGGCTGCCGAAGAGCTACTCAGCTTGGGGAAGGGGAGTGCATTAATCCTGGTGATGGAATTGAATCTTCAACAGATCATGCAGAACCGGTGCTTCCCCCTTGATGCTGGCCCTCACCCTGTCCGACAACCTGTAAATGTTGTTCTTTACAAGTAAGCTGTCTTCAGTGTCAATATAATGGATGCACGGGGGTGAGTGAGAACAGCGAGGAAAAATATCCCAGCCATTGGTAACACTCCCTCTGTGGTTCTAGGGCAGGGGTATTCAACCTGTGGGGCGCGACCCCCAGGTGGGGCATGGAGTTGTGGAAAGGGGGTTGCGCCTTCCCGTCGCACCTCTGCCTGGAACTGCCTCAATCTGGAATCCAAAACATTTACTCTTCATTTTGGATTACGAACAGTGCACCTCAAGGAGCTCCCTGATTGGAGGACATTGTAAAAGAATACAACGTCATTGACGACTGTCCTCCAATCAGAGAAACTGCAGGATGCACACCAGGAAATGCCGGGAACTGGGGCCATAAATATGCACCTGTGGAGTGTGGAAGGCTCTGGAGTGCTTCAATATTTATTTGTTCCTGCTACCTTGCACTCCTGCCCCCATTCCTGGGCTTCCTCGTTGCTGCTGCTGCTGCTGCTGTGTTGTTCCAGCTGGTGTCCTCTTCGTGCTTCTTCCTCGTGGCTGCCTCTGCATTCCGATCTCCCGGCTGTTTCCTGGTATTCAAGGCAACCGAAGCTTCTACGTGCTTCTTCCTCGTGGCTGCCTCTGCATTCCGATCTCCCGGCTGTTTCCTGGTTTCCAAGGCAACCAAAGCCTCTTCCTCGTGGCTGCCTCTGCATTCCGATCTCCCGGCTGTTTCCTGGGTTCGCAAATCTTGTGAGTAAGCTGCCTCTTCCCTCGCCTTCCTCTGCATCCACCCCACCTTTAGGAGCCCTCTTTTTCTGTTATAGGGCAAGTTGAACAAATGTAATTCAAATATTAATATAAAGTTAGAAAAACGGAAGCAAATAAGGAATTATTCTGTTCAAGTTTTGTTAAATGGTAATTGCAACACCCTTAATTCTAAATAATCTTGCAGCCTTTGCGTAAGGGGCCCTGGATGTAATGAGTGCTATCCATTTTGCCTAAGATAAAATTCCATCAGCGTGTGTTCATTTATTAGGCAGGAACATGGGCAGCAGACAGGAGACCAAAATAGCACCAGTGTGAGTGAAGTCGGCCCTCTAATTAAAGCACAGCGATTCACAACATTTCAGCGCCATCTCTGTGGACCCACTGGTGGCGGATGGACTTCTCCTGCAGTACCCCTCGTGGGCTTGAAAGGGGATTCCTCTGTGATCCATTCATGGCACAGATAAAGTTCTGTTAGTCTCCCTGAAGATCAGTGGCAGGTAGCAACCTAGAAGCACAGGGCAATGTTCTTGAAGAGCACCCGCTTGATTTGGAAACAGGTGGACCCCTGGCTTCTGGGGAGGAAGGGGGTCCAGTGGCAGATAGCCCCATGTGATGCAAGTGAAGGGCAGTCACGGCCGGCTTTAGCGCTGGTGGCGCCCGGTGCGGCAATCATTTTTGGCAGCCCCACACGCCATGACCGCCTCCTCGGATTCTCTCACTACCACCGGGCAAAGGTGTCTCTCATCTCTGCAATAATAAGCTATTTCTAAACATAGCACTGCCCCCCTGAGGTTGGTGCCCCCTCCCAGGTCAGCGCCCAGTGCGGCCACACCAATCGCACTGCCCTAAAGCCGGCCCTGAGGGCAGTCTTCAGACACTCTTCAGTCTTATTAGCAGCAGAGAGGGCACAGCAGAGAGACTAAAATGCCCCAACCTCTAAAGGTGAGGAATCTCCCATGTCACTCTCGCTTGCCAGCTTGTGAGGGACACAACATTACACCAGCATAGTGCATATTTCTTTCTTAGTTATTGATTGGATGGAAATCATATTGCGATTGAGGAGATGAGAGGTGTGCGTGGCATTGTGAATAATCCCAGGTTTAGCAGCTGCATGGACATTGCTCCTTATCTTTACGTGAGTAGAGATTTTAATACATATTTTTGATGTACATGTAGAAGGCTGACCAGCAATGAGACTGCGGTACAGCCCTTTGGCAGAAGGGCAGATGTCAGTCAGAGCTCGCAGGTGTGTCTTAAGGTGTTCTGTGTTTTCCTCCATTGATATTTAGTTTTCCTGTGTGTAACCTTCATGCCTCTCTGTTTTGTAATACACCTGAGAGCAATGCATGTTTGATCTCTGGTTAATGATTCTGGGGCACTAGCAGTGAGAGTTCTTGTGATTAGATTAGAGATGTTTTCCATCTCAGTGAAGTAGAAGGTTTCACTGCAACAGGTCCAGCTCCATAGGACAGACACCCTTCAGTAGCCACAGCCTTCTCTAATTCAGCCATGACCACCTAGCATCTCCTCTACACTTGGCGCTAGCAGGACCGCCGCCATATGTTTGACCAATGTCCCCAAACCCATCAGTCACCTGACTCCTGAAGGGGTGTCTCCTGAGTCTACCACCACTCCCATTATCCTAACAAACTGGCTGCTTAGAGGGGCGGCATGCCCCCAGCACTACAATAAACCATGGCATATGCATCTGGCATAAACTATGTGTACGTTATAGCATATTGATGGGAAGGGTTGGTGCACAGCTGCACTACAGAAACGAGCAGGACTCCACTCTGTATAAGAAACGCGCAGTGTGTATCCAGTCGAAAAGTATACAAATTAAGAAAGGAATGGCATTGGATACAACAATGAATAGGCAGAGCTAATGGGGCTGTATGAGGCTGAATGTGTTCTTCTGCGAATGTATAGAACTGCATTAATTTGACAAATTAAAGGCAATATGGTGACTAGAGTCTTCCCTTTATCCGTTCATGAATGACTCTAGTGGAAACAATGAAAATAGTTCAGTTCATGGGTAACGCTATTCATTTGCATGTGTAATTGCTGTTTTGTGTTTTTTCCACAATTTTATATTTAAGAGCCTTAAGGAAGATCCCAAGTGGTTGAAATGCATTGGAGTTACAGAGAAAAATAATCAATATAAAGCTGAAGTTTTAAGAAGAAAATGAGTTAACTTTCCACATAAAATACGATTTCATATGAAGATTGAAAGTATTTAAAAGCAATTCATGGGATAATGAAATCAATATTTTCTTAGTAATCAAAATCAAACGTGAACTAAAAAGTTACTAAGATACTGAAACATAAACGCAAGTAGTGCCATCAAGCCGGTGGCTTAGTGGACTAATGTATCCCCTGTAGGGGCCTGTGTTTGACCTCATAGTCACAGGTTCAAATCCTGGCGGGTCCACTCAGCCTTTCATCCACCAGAGGCCAATAAAATGAGTAACATTGAGTTTGGTAACAGTAAACATCTGTTATTCAGTGCCATGAGACCCTAGCTTGGGTGATACTTGTGCTTTACAAATACACATGTTATGTTATGAAGCTGACAGAAAGGCAGTGTCCTTGGTGGGGGTCTTGGAGGGGGCATAACATTGATGGGATGAAGGGGAAGAGACTGGACAGACAATGCCTGACCTGTGTGTTATTATTAGGTATTGAGAGACAGGACCAGACATACTTTAACTGACAGAGATAAGAGGGATGGATGGTAGGGGGGGGGAGGAAAGAAGCCTGTGTAAACTGTTTAACTCTGCACAAGACCTCCAGGGTTTTAAGGGACCCCCTACTTCTCCCGGCCAGGACCAGGTGAGCTTATAATGTGGCTACACGTATTCCTGCAGAGTGGAAGGCCCTTTCAAAGGTTGACTAGACATCTTTCTGTTGTTCATTGCTGTATTTTGTTTATAAACTGGTACTGATGAGGTGAAACCATTGCCCAGTGTTATCGTGTGTACAAAATGTCAAAATAATGAAGTAGTAGTATCCCAAAATATGCGCATCACATAGCATTATTTAAATTTTCTTACCACACAATTTAGTTGACCCTGCTGCATAATTTGGTCCTCCCTTGCCTCATAAATTTAGTAGCCCTTCCTATAGGGCAGTCTGGTAGTGCCCAAAGGGGTGGCCAGTCAGGTCAGTGTGTGTGCTTTGTTTTGTTGCTTGCTGACCTGTTTAACAGTGTGGTGGACTGTTTTTACTCTTAATTTCTGTGCTATTACCACAAATATTGTCTGCAGGACGCACAAGTGCAGTAGTCTACCATACCTTGCAAAATACCTCTACAGCTCGCTTTACAAGTTTAAAACCGGGCATAATTTGGTCCTCACTTGCCTCATAATTCCAGTAGCCCTGCCTATAGGGCAGTCTGGTCGTGCCCAAAGGGGTTGCAGGTCAGGTCAATGCTCTTGATTTCTGTGCTATTATCACAAATATTGTCTGCATGAAGCACAAATGCATACAGTCTACTATACCTTGCAAAACACATATACAGCTCAATCAATTACAAGTTTAAAAACAGCCCACTTTCCAAATAAGGGCCCCTTTTTAAGATCTCATATATGCTGCACTCACACGCAGTAAACTTCATTGTCCACTCTGCGCTATATCCCTTAAAGCTCAGTGAGCTCCAGTGATGAGTGAGAGGGGAGGCGACACTTGGTGGCACTGGCAGGAAGCCAGAAAGTGTCAAGCTGGGCGCCAGGTTTAGAAATCATAACTATAGGTGACAAAGGTGGAGAGAAGTTTTGCAGGCTTTCATCTCAAGCTGTCACGAAGGAGAGGCTGGTCAGACATTAACCTGTCAAGGAAATGGGAATTTCCAGGGAGAGAGTACATACTCTTTGAGTGGGGTTTTTGTGATTACTAGATAATCCTCATCAGAATACAGCAGCAAAGTCTTCATGACCACTGAATGTAAATTATGCCACACACAAGTCACCTTGTTATGTGTGTGAGTGGCCTCTTGGTGCATCCCCAGTTCAGCAGAGCCTGCTGCGCTGCTGGCAAAGCAAAACAAAAACAAATAGAGCACCCCGTGATCTTACAGTTGTCCAATGCATTAGGAGTGATTTTGGGGCAAATGGGGTGAGCCAGAATCTCTAACAAAATGGCAGAATGCCACCAGTGTACATGCATGTATGGACATTAATTCCTTCAAGAGAAAGAGAGATGCAAAAGAGAGGTTAAATGCAAGGAAGGAGATAGAATATGAGAGCAAAGACAAGAAAGTCAATAGAGGAATATAATGTTTCGATGAGTAACCAAGAGTCTGCAACAATAGCCTCCACTTGTCTGGCAGGGTTTCAAAGCAAGCACCGCAAGGCTGGCTTTTACTGGCTAGGAGTGGTCTTCCTTCTGAGATCAATTATGACACGGACAACAACCTTGGAGTCCTTCTACCTTTCTTGAAGATGGTGTCAGGAGATCATGAGTTGGACTAGCCTACATAGAGTGCACTACAATAATCAATTTGGGCACAAACAGCAGATTTTTTATCTCATTAACAAGTAGGTGGTGGATTTTAAACATTTCGTCCACCCATGTTACCTATTGCTATCAATGTGTGCGCACTCAAGGGAAGGGGAACCTTGGTAATGGCCCACAACGCCAGCTCATGTAATGGAAGCCAGGACCAGCTGCAATTTCTGTTTTAAGCACGTGGGAGGAACCTGATGTGTTATTCGCATTTTAGATAAAATAAGAAGATTTTTTACACTTCTTGTGAAATTGCAAAGAGTTTTTTTTTTTAATGACAACCATACTGCATACAGCAGCAAGTCTGTGGTAATCATTAATATTGGACTTTGGAATTTTGTATCATAGGTCAAACACACATTTGACATGGATCGTTTCCTGCAGCCAAAAGATGGTAGATCACTCAAACGAAAGGCCGAAACAGACGTCGAGAAAAGAGCTGCAAAAAGTAGGAAGTATGATGCCTCCTACCTGGACCTTGGATTCACCTGCGTCACCATAAATGGTGAAATAAAGCCACAGTGTGTGGTTTGTGGCATGACCTTGACTAACGAAAGTCTGAAACCAAACAAATTAAAGCGCCACTTGGAAACCAAACACGGGTCACTGGTAGGAAAGAATACAGATTTTTTTGCCAGAAAGCTGGAAGGCATCAACCACCAAAAAGACACTGTGAAAAATGTGGTCTCCATGCCAACAGATGCCTTGAAAGCATCTTACCAAGTGGCGTATCACATTGCCAAAAACAAAAAGCCTTTTACAGATGGGGAAAAAGTGATTCTTCCAGCAATGCTTGATGTGGCCAGGACAATGCTTGGTGAAAAAGCGGCAGAGAAGTTGAAAATGGTACCACTCTAAGACACAACAATTTGCCGCCGAATCTCTGACATGTCAGAGGATATCCACAGACAACTCCTTGCACGCTTGAAATCGAGTTTGTTTGCTTTGCAATTGGATGAAGCGACTGACGTATCTAAGGAAGCTCATTTAATTGCTTATGTCAGATACTGCCACAAAACTGTAATATTGGAAGATTTTTTATTCTGTAAACCAATCAGGGTACAGGCAACAGCATCAACCCTGTTTGACATTCTCAATGACTTCCTGTGCTCCAACGGCTTAAAATGGGACAGTTGTGTTGGGATCTGTACGGATGGTGCTCCTTCCATGTGTGGGGCTCGGACAGGCCTAAAAGCCAAAGTGTTAAAAGTGGCTCCTCATATTCTATGGACCCACTGTATGATACACCGGGAAGCCCTTGCAGTCCGAAACATGGATAGAGAACTTGGGGATGTGTTGGATTGTGCTGTGAAAATTGTTAATTTCATAAAGGCTCACCCCACTAGAGCTCGTCTGTTTGCTATTTTGTGTGCAGAAATGGGAGCTGATCATAATGGTTTGCTTTTCCATACAGAAGTCCAATGGCTATCCAGAGGGAAGGTTCTGAATTGTATTTTTGAATTGAGAGATGAAGTACGGCAATTCCTTCTAGATTTGGATCCATACAAAGCAGAACAGTTGTGTAATCCCCGTTGGCTTGTGCTCTTAGCATACCTTGCAGACATCTCTGATAAATTAAATTCCTTGAATTTGTCTTTGCAAGGAGCTGAAAGTACATCTTTCACAATGCGCAAAAAAAAAACTGCTTTCAAGAAGAAGCTAGAGTTGTGGAAAAGACTAATCAAAGATGGCCTGCTGGACGCATTCCCATGTTTATCAGAAGCTGTTGAGGACACAGGATATGAACTTGAAAGTGTTGCTGAGGTCATAAGAAATCACTTGACTTCTCTCAGGGACGGTTTAGAAAAGTACTTTCCTGAGAACATTGATCATGACAATGACTGGGTCTTTCAACCTTTTCTAGTTGATGCAGTTACTCATCTCCCAGTGCCCCTTCAGGAAGACCTAATTGAGGTCCAGAGTGACCGCGTTCTCCAGATGCAATTCAGCAAAATGTCATTGGGGGAATTTTGGCTGAAAATGTCTGAAGAACATACATGTTTGTCAAAAATTGCAGTCAATACTATTCTGCCTTTTAGTTAATCATATTTATGTGAGATTGGGTTCTCAGCATTGGCAGTATTAAAGACTAAGTACTGTTCAAGGCTTGAGGATGGCAGTAGCAAAGATACATCCACAAATTGACAGTCTCTCTGGAGAAAAACAGGCACACCCATCACATTAGTTAAGAAATGTGTTATCAAGTTTTGTCAAATTATTTTTTGTTTAGGAAAAATAAAGTACTGTTGTGCATTTTTGGGCAATTCTTTTTGGAGACTTTTTGTTTGAACTGTGTAGTAAGCCTGTGACTCCAAACTACAATCACCCACAAACCTTTAGTTTGCTAAACACTGTTTCATAATATTTCCCCACAGTAAAAATGATTTGCCATGGGGACTGGGGGCATTTGTGGTTGTGGGTGATGAGGAGTACCAAGCTCTAGACATTTTTGTCAGGAAGGGGTCCTTACGCCTGGAAATTTTGACAGGGGGTCTCGGCATCCAAAAGTTTGAAGACCTCTGTTCTAGGGTCAGGGTGGAAGAAAAGTTGACACCCTCCATTGACCCATTGTGTTCCTGAGCAGAGAGGAGGTCAGGGAGAGGTTCCCTCTCCTCTTCCACTCCATCATCTGTCACAAGGAGCATGCTCACTTTAGACCTCTCAAAGTGAGGCTTGAGTCTGTTCACATGGAGCACCCTTAGGGGCTTCCTAGGGGTCTGGAAATCCACCAAGTAGGTAAACTCACCCTTTCGCTCCTTGATTTCATATGGGCCGGTCCAGAGGCCCTAGAGGTCTACTGGTTCCATGACCCCCACTTTCTGACCAGGCTGAAACTCCACCAGAGTGGACTTCTGGTCATACCAGAGGTTTAATACTTCCTGGATGATCTCAAGATTGCTTTTTGCCTTTTCCAGAAGCCATGCATCTGGTTGCAGAGGACCAGTATGTAGCTGACCACATCTTTGGGGGTGTTCTTACTAGCTTACTCCCACCCCTCCCAGACATGGCTCAGAGGTCTCTAACAGGGTGGTCATAGAGGAGTTCAGAGGGGCTGAACCCTACTCCATTCTGTGGCACCTCCCTGTAGGCAATTAGAAGGCATGGCAATAGGACATCCCACTTACGCCTCATGGGCTCAGGCAGGCCCATAATCATGCCCTTTAAGGTCTTGTTGAATCTCTCCACACGACCATTGGTTTGGGGGTGATAGGGTGTGATGAACTTGTCAGCTACACCAAACTCATCCCACATGGACTTCATGTATGCAGACATGAAGTGAATGCCTCTGTCAGACACTACCTCCTTGGGGAACCCAACACGGGTAAAGATCCCTATCAGAGCTCTAGCCACCATGGGTGCAGTAACTGACCTCAGACGGATGGCCTCCGGGTAGCGGGTGGCATGGTCCATCAAGACCAGGATACACCTGTTGCCTAAGACTGTCTTGGGGTCCATTGGTCTAATGATGTAGATGCCCATCCTTTCAAATTGACTGCCAATGACTCAAAGTGCAGTTAGAAGAGTTTTTTGCTTTTTCCTTGATTTCCCACTGGCCTGGCAGGTGGGACAGAACCTGCAGAATGCATCTAAAGCTGTCTTCATTCTGCGCCAATTAAAGTGGGAGACAAGCCTGGCGAAGGTCATATTTTGCCCCAAATGTACTGCCAGGGGGATATCGTGAGCCAAACCCAGTAGAAAGGCCCTGTGACACTGCGGGACCACCAGCACACAAGCTAGCCCAGAGCCAGGAGGCTTAGGCTCACTATAGAGAAGATTATTCTCCCAGTAGATTAGGCAATCCCCAGTGGCTGTACCTACTGCATGGACTGAGGTCTGCTGCATCAAGCCCTCAAGAGTGGAACACTCCTTCTGCACTTGGCAGAATTCCTCCCTGGTGGGCACATCCTCAACATGTCAGCTAGCAAGCTCAGGTAGGTCACCCAGGGCTACAATGCTGTACCTGGTTGGCTTGGGGGCCTCCTCCTCAGGGACCTGTCAATCTCCACTGTGGGAACTTCAGGGGCTGGTTTCACACTCCACTTGCCCCTCTCCTTGGCAGTTGTTTGGGCCATTATTACAGGATCCAGATGCCCTTGACTCTCTTTCTGGGCAGCCATGGACCCTGTGGTCATACAAAACCACTCAGGCAATCCCATCATCTCCAATTGAAACCTGGGCTCTGCCTACCTCCAGTTAGTGAGCTCCAGTTCATTGTCCAGCAAAGACTAAAGAGGCATGGCAGTACTCACAGCTACTTTCAGAGAACCTGGGATCCCCCCCCACTGAAAGGAGCAGAGCCACCGATAGATGGCTCTCTCGATTGTCGGCGACTACGACTTGGTGGAATGTGTTCGGTAGGAACTCCTCTGCAGACACCTGCTTACACCTGACAGTAGTCATACTGGCTCCTGTGTCTCCCAGAGCCTCTACTCATTCCCCATTAATGGTGAACCACTGCCTATAATTTGAAGTATTAGTATTAGCTGGCATGTGGGCATTTGGCACCATCTCTCAATTCCCTAGGAGGGACACTAGTGTTACCCCTATCTATTGCTCAAAGTTAACTGGGACTATCTCCTCCCCGAGCGCTATACTCACCAACCCAGGTGTCTGCCCACCGGTTGGAGCCTGTCCCTTCTTGAGACATTTGGAGTCACCTGTGTTGTGCACATATCTCTGGCACTCAGCACATTGGGGTACACTGTCTTCTGATCAGAGAACACTTTCTTCTTATGATCAGACTGGGACTGGTTACTACTACTCCCTTGTGAATTGTTTTCAGTGAATTTTGAGAACTCCTTACTTTTAACATTTTCTCTCCCCTCATTCTTGTGGTTGGAACCATGATCACCTTTGTGGGAGTCCCCCCAGATACCTTTTTGAACACTCAGGTGCTAGCCCAGAGGTTTGCCTCCTCAGTAAGCTTCCTGGGGTCAGTCAGCTTACTGTCAACTAGGTGCTGGTGCAACTCTTGAAAACAGATACTGAGCATGTGCTCTCTCATTATTAAATGGTACAACCTATTGAGATCACTAACCTTGTTGCCCCGCACCCAACCATTCTTTGCCTTACTGGAGTAATCTACAAAATCTACCCAGGATTAGTTGGGGGGGGGGCTCTGGCTGCCCCTGAATCTTTGGTGATACTTCTCCAGAGTCAGCCCAAATTTGGCAAATTAAAATGGTCTTCTGAGAAGTATACTTGGTTTGGTCCCCAACTTCTAGTGTAAGAAGTATGTCCCTCCTCACAGTAGGCATGTGTTTCCACAGACCACCCCCGAGTGCTCCTCAGAAACTGTGTGAACCTTCCATGCAATTTCATAAGCAGAAAACCACTAGTCAATGTCATCTCCCACCATATATCTGGGCACCAAATCCTTGGTTACACAAACCTTTTTCTTTCCTTCAGGTACTGAATATATGCTTAACCACAAAACCTCAGGAAAGACCTGGGGAAGGGAACTAGAGGCACGGGGTGCTAGGAGTAGGCAGCCTCCAAACTATAATGTTTAACACAAAAGAGCCGCTCCTAGTATGATGACCTAAGTACTACCTTGTGAGTGCAGACATCTCACAAAAAGTAAAAGACTGGTCTCACACACCACCTGGTGTCATGCTTCATCATTGACCAGTCCTCGCCCTCTAAAAACTTGGTTTGATAGAGGGCGGGCATACACCTGAAGACAGGGATGCACTTCTAAAACTAAGTGGGGGCCCAAAAAGGTTTTTGTGAGGTTTAAAAGGCCATTACAGATGTCATACTCATTTTAATGTGACTGGCATCTGTATGGTGTTTAAAAAAGGAAATGGTCGGTGTACTGGGGATTCTATTGTCCCCCCACCGTGCTATAAGTGGTCAACATGTTTCTGCCTGCTGGCCCCGAGGGGTCCGTGGCATTCATCAGGACCTATACTGTATAAACGGGCTCCGCCCTTACCGTGCTATGCTGGTGAGGGTTCCACTAGGTGAGGTGAACGATTTCACACAACACCGTATGTGCGGCTAAAAGTAATGCCTGTAAGAAGAAAACAAAAGTAAAGTACAGATACAAATGATACAATAACAAATCTGGTAAAGGTCATCTGGTATGCCGAATACTCATGCAAAATATAAGTGCGGGGCTATAAGTGCATCTAATTGTGTCATTCATCTGTGCACTTAAAGGAAAATTAAACAATTTGGGAACACTGTCCCCAATGCTTACCCTAACTGTTGGGACCTACTAGCCCCATAGGAGAGTGAGGAGGGGAGACCCTTTGGTCAAACGCTAAATAAAGAGGAGAAAAAGGAAGAAATCCGGGTGGAGTCTGAGACATGTCCCAGAAGTGTTCTGGGTCAGTGTTATGCTCAAAATGATGTAAACATTAGCCATGTACCTGGAGTATTTTACCAGGAAAAATGATACACTCATACTTCCCATACATGCTCTTACTGTGAATGGAGAGAACTCCCGCCACTGCACCTATATCCGATCACCTCGCTTCCTCGCTGGTAAATGAGGAACATCACTACGCGCTATATATATCGTTAGCTGTCGAGGCGCCAACGCTAAATGTGACTAATTAGCGAGGATCCGGTGTCAGGACACCGTGCATGGGAAACGGTGCCTGACCTGCCTGTAGGTAGTTAAAGGGTAGTGGGGCCCTTAAAAGGACAACCAATGTCCCAATGTTAAATTGCCTGAGTAATACGGCATGACGAGGGGCCATCAGAGTAGCTTGCAGTGTCTGTGTCTAGGCGCAGGTGCACTAACTCACAAGGGAGGGCAACAGCATGTGACTATGGAGTCTGTCTCAGTGCCACGCATGCGTCCCATGATTCACTGAAACGGGCTGCCCCGCCTAATGCAGCACGTAAATGCAAATATTGGAAAGCATTTAGGCTCAATAAAAACAGCGCCTGCTGTGAGATGAGTGTAGAGGGCTTTCAGGAAAAGTGATGAATAAACATTACTCATAAGCAACAACTTGTCCTAATGTCGCGCGTTTTCTCAAGAGATGGTGATTCTAAAGAGAGTAAAAGGAGTTAGTAAAGCAAGTGATAAGTGGTAAATACATTCACCCACAGACGATAACTCATCCATATGCTGCTGGCTGTTTATTTCTAATACAGCACGTTTTTTCAAGAGGTTGTAAGAAAGCGAAAAACAGAGTGTGTAAACGCGAAATAACAATAGAAAAACTAATAGAAAGACAGTAGAGAAACAGCAGAGCCTGCAGTAAATAAAGGATCGTGTAATCAAAACTGCAGACCCTGGTGGCCATTGCATTCAAGAGTGGTTATTGCATTCACCCAAGAGTGGTAACTCGTCCATATTTGTCATCTTAGCTGGGGACTTTTATAATGACATTGCTACCAGAAGCCATGGAAGAATCCAAGGCGGTACTCTTGGATAACAAACATATAGATGATACATGTGGTCAGTATGATTTCTTGATAGGTTCTGATTGAAAAACTAAATTTATGTATCTTTGGTCACAATAAATGTAGTGAATCGTAAAAAAATCACTGTGCCAATTGGAGCCAAGGAATCTCATCATTAAGACCCTTTTCCCATGTACGAAGTCTATGGACCCACCTTTGTTCTCTAATGTGTAGTGGTTTGGTGAGTTCAGTTTTGTGTTTTTCATGACTTCCAGGATTACCCATCTCAGGTCGCTATCCTTATGATTGGATTCCAAAAATGTCTGGTGAGTTTGGTGTTTGTTTTTTGCATCGTATCGTACTGCGATGTTCATTAATGCGAACCTTTATCTTCCTGGTAGTCATGCCCACGTACATGAGACCACACGGACATGACAGGAGATAGACCACATTTTCGGTATTACAGTTACTAAAACTGTTGAGTTTCCACGGGTTCCCTGTGCCTATGTTTACTTCTTTAGTGGTTGTGGTCAATGGGCACGCCATGCAGCTACCGCAGGCAAAATGGCCAGTGGGCCTCTGTGTGTTCCATAGGGTAATCTGATTGTTCACTGGTGTTGGAGGGTCTTTAGCATGTACTAGGACATCTCGGATGTTTTTGCTCCTTTGAAAGCGAAAAGCGGAGGTGCCCATTGTTTTCAGCTCCATCCAGAATATGCCAGTTCTTCTTGATAATCCGTTGTACACTGTTTGAGATTGGGGTGTATGTTGTTACACACACAATGCGGTCTGATTTCTCTTTGTTACTGTCCTCTAACAAAGCCTCACGATTGTTATTCCTGG
The DNA here is from genome assembly GCA_963921515.1 of Calotriton arnoldi. Lineage (NCBI taxonomy): Eukaryota > Metazoa > Chordata > Amphibia > Caudata > Salamandridae > Calotriton > Calotriton arnoldi. The sequence goes on along the minus strand of CAWUFW010006108.1, from coordinate 704,070 downwards.
CTCTCTTTTTGGCTTTTTTATCAGTTTCCTAGGGTAATGTCGGTTCAGTAACTTTTTTTCAAGTTCCTCCGCTTGTATTGTAAAATTCTCTGCCTCTGAGCAGTTCCTGCGTACCCGTAAAAACTGGCCAAATGGCAGGTTATCACGCAATGTTTTCGGGAGGTGGCTCTCGTATAACAGGAGGCTGTTCTTATCCGTTGGTTTGTTGTGTACTTTTGTACTTATGCCCCCTTCCGTCATGCTAATGTCTAGATCGAGAAAGACGGCATGATGTTTGCTAATGGAGTGGGTGAATCTCAGGTGACTATCTTTTGTGTTCACCCAATCTACAAAACCTTTTGCTGAGTCCTCATCCTCTCTACATATGATGAACACATCATCAATATAGCGCTTCCATGTTTTCATTTGTTCAGCATAGGGGTTGTTGATGTTGAAAATGTGGTCCTCCTCGAATTGGTGCACGTACAGACACGCCAGACTAGGGGCGAATGTACTGCCCATCGATGTCCCTGTGATTTGATGGTAAATCTTTTCTTCAAATTCAAACAAAAATTCCGTAAGGGCAATCTCTGCACACTCCATGATGAAATGTCGGGGAGTAAGGAAATCCCAATCTAAATTCAGCAAGATTTCCTCTACTACTGCCAGGGTCCGTCTTTGTGGGATGCTTGTGTATAGGGCCTCGATGTCCATTGTAATAAAGATATCTTCTGAGCTATTAGTCTGCAGGTCTCGAAGTAGACATAATACATCTTTGGTATCTTTAAGGTAAGATGGAGATTTTTGCACTACAGGTTTTAAAAACCAATCACAATTTTGTACAGGAAAAAGGTTTCCAAAACCTGACAAGAGCAGAACGGAAAGCACTAGAAGACCTGAAGAACAATCCAGACCTCACGATCAAACCAGCTGACAAAGGGGGTGCGATCGTGCTGATGAACAAAACTATGTACAGGAACGAGTGCAATCGGCTACTCTCAGATAGTACCAGTTAGAAATCCACACGGAAAATCCAACATTGCGTCTGATTAGTAAAATCAAAAACATGGTGGATGAAGCACTCTGCCATGATTGGATAACAAAACAGGAAGCTGACTTCCTCATCAATGAGACCCCAAGAACACCAAGATTTTATACACTCCCGAAAATTCACAAAGGGAGAATGCCCCCCAGGTAGACCGATATTCTCGGGCTTTGGATCAGTTTTGGAGCCACTTTCGCAATTTTGCGATTGGTTTTAAAACCTGTAGTGCAAAAATCTCCATCTTACCTTAAAGATACCAAAGATCTATTATGTCTACTTCGAGACCTGCAGACTAATAGCTCAGAAGATATCTTTATTACAATGGACATCGAGGCCCTATACACAAGCATCCCACAAAGACGGACCCTGGCAGTAGTAGAGGAAATCTTGCTGAATTTAGATTGGGATTTCCTTACTCCCCGACATTTCATCATGGAGTGTGCAGATATTGCTCTTACGGAAAAAGTTTTTGAATTTGAAGAAAAGATTTACCATCAAATCACAGGGACATCGATGGGCAGTACATTCGCCCCTAGTCTGGCGTGTCTGTACGTGCACCAATTCGAGGAGGACCACATTTTCAACATCAACAACCCCTATGCTGAACAAATGAAAACATGGAAGCGCTATATTGATGATGTGTTCATCATATGGAGAGGGGATGAGGACTCAGCAAAAAGTTTTGTAGATTGGGTGAACACAAAAGATAGTCACCTGAGATTCACCCACTCCATTAGCAAACATCATGCCGTCTTTCTCGATCTAGACATTAGCATGACGGAAGGGGGCATAAGTACAAAAGTACACAACAAACCAACGGATAAGAACAGCCTCCTGTTATACGAGAGCCACCACCCGAAAACATTGCGTGATAACCTGCCATTTGGCCAGTTTTTACGGGTACGCAGGAACTGCTCAGAGACAGAGAATTTTACAATACAAGCGGAGGAACTTGAAAAAAAGTTACTGAACCGACATTACCCTAGGAAACTGATAAAAAAAGCCAAAAAGAGAGCCAGGAATAACAATCGTGAGGCTTTGTTAGAGGACAGTAACAAAGAGAAATCAGACCGCATTGTGTGTGTAACAACATACACCCCAATCTCAAACAGTGTACAAAGGATTATCAAGAAGAACTGGCATATTCTGGATGGAGCTGAAAAACAATGGGCACCTCCGCTTTTCGCTTTCAAAAGGAGCAAAAACATCTGAGATGTCCTAGTACATGCTAAAGACCCTCCAACACCAGTGAACAATCAGATTACCCTATGGAACACACAGAGGCCCACTGGCCATTTTGCCTGCGGTAGCTGCGTGGCGTGCCCATTGACCACAACCACTAAAGAAGTAGACATAGGCACAGGGAACCCGTGGAAACTCAACAGTTTTAGTAACTGTAATACCGAAAATGTGGTCTATCTCCTGTCATGTCCGTGTGGTCTCATGTACGTGGGCATGACTACCAGGAAGATAAAGGTTCGCATTAATCAACATCGCAGTATGATACGATGCAAAAAAACAAACACCAAACTCACCAGACATTTTTTGGAATCCAATCATAAGGATAGCGACCTGAGATGGGTAATCCTGGAAGTCATGAAAAACACAAAACTGAACTCACCAAACCACTACACATTAGAGAACAAAGGTGGGTCCATAGACTTCGTACATGGGAAAAGGGTCTTAATGATGAGATTCCTTGGCTCCAATTGGCACAGTGATTTTTTTACGATTCACTACATTTATTGTGACCAAAGATACATAAATTTAGTTTTTTCAATCAGAACCTATCAAGAAATCATACTGACCACATGTATCATCTATATGTTTGTTATCCAAGAGTACCGCCTTGGATTCTTCCATGGCTTCTGGTAGCAATGTCATTATAAAAGTCCCCAGCTAAGATGACAAATATGGACGAGTTACCACTCTTGGGTGAATGCAATAACCACTCTTGAATGCAATGGCCACCAGGGTCTGCAGTTTTGATTACACGATCCTTTATTTACTGCAGGCTCTGCTGTTTCTCTACTGTCTTTCTATTAGTTTTTCTATTGTTGTTTCGCGTTTACACACTCTGTTTTTCGCTTTCTTTACTACCTCTTGAAAAAACGTGCTGTATTAGAAATAAACAGCCAGCAGCATATGGATGAGTTATCGTCTGTGGGTGAATGTATTTACCACTTATCACTTGCTTTTACTAACTCCTTTTTACTCTCTTTAGAATCACCATCTCTTGAGAAAACGCGCGACATTAGGACAAGTTGTTGCTTATGAGTAATGTTTATTCATCACTTTTTCCTGAAAGCCCTCTACACTCATCTCACAGCAAGCGCTGTTTTTATTGAGCCTAAGTGCTTTCCAATATTTGCATTTACGTGCTGCATTAGGCGGGGCAGCCCGTTTCAGTGAATCATGGGACGAATGCATGGCACTGAGACAGACTCCATAGTCACATGCTGTTGCCCTCCCTTGTGAGTTAGTGCGCCTGCGCCTAGACACAGCCACTGCAAGCTACTCTGACGGCCCCTCGTCATGCCGTATTACTCAGGCAATTTAACATTGGGACATCGGATGTCCTTTTAAGGGCCGTACTACCCTTTAACTACCTACAGGCAGGTCAGGCACCGTTTCCCATGCACGGTGTCCTGACACCGGATCCTCGCTAATTAGTCGCATTTAGCGTTGGCGCCTCGACGCATAACGATATATATAGCGCGTAGTGATGTTCCTCATTTACCAGCGAGGTGATCGGATATAGGTGCAGTGGCGGGAGTTCTCTCCATTCACAGTAAGAGCGTGTATGGGAAGTATGAGTGTAACATTTTTTCCTGGTAAAATACTCCAGGTACATGGCTAATGTTTACATCATTTTGAGCATAACACTGACCCAGAACACTTGTGGGACATGTCTCTGATTCCCCCGGATTTCTTCCTTTTTTCTCCTCTTTATTTAGCGTTTGACCAAAGGGGTCTCCCTCCTCACTCTCCTATGGGGCTAGTAGGTCCCAACAGTTAGGGTAAGCATTGGGGACAGTGTTCCCAAATTGTTTAATTTTCCTTTAAGTGCACAGATGAATGACACAATTAGATGCACTTATAGCCACGCACTTATATTTTGCATGAGTATGTGGCATACCAGATGACCTTTACCAGATTTGTTATTGTATCATTTGTATCTGGACTTTACTTTTGTTTTCTTCCTACAGGCGTTACTTTTAGCCGCACATACGGTGGTGTGTGAAATCGTTCACCTCACCTAGTGGAACCCTCACCAGCATAGCACGGTAAGGGCGGAGCCCGTTTATACAGTATAGGTCCTGATGAATGCCACGGACCCCTCGGCCCAGCAGGCAGAAACATGTTGACCACTTATAGCACGGTGGGGGGACAATAGAATCCCCAGTACACCGACCATTTCCTTTTTTAAACACCATACAGATGCCAGTCACATTAAAATGAGTATGACATCTGTAATGGCCTTTTAAACCTCACCAAAAATGTTTTGGGCCCCCACTTAGTTTTAGAAGTGCATCCCTGTCTTCAGGTGTATGCCCGCCCTCTATCAAACCAAGTGTTTAGAGGGCGAGGACTGGTCAATGATGAAGCATGACACCAGGTGGTGTGTGAGACCAGTCTTTTACTTTTTGTGAGATGTCTGCACTCACAAGGTAGTACTTAGGTCATCAAACTAGGAGCGGCTCTTTTGTGTTAAACACTGAATATATGCTGCCACCATTGCTAGAATCTGATTGCCCTGCCCTCAGTTCCAGCTCTTGCAGGTTCCTTTCATGAGCCAGCCTTTCCAAAGTAAGTTTTTCCTCCATTTTTAGTTTAGCCTTCTGCAGCTAGAACTCTCTCTCCTCCCTTCTGTCTACCAGTTCCTCTAGGGAAAGGCCGCAGGAAGAGCCACCGCCTCATTCCCTGATAGTAAGCTCCCCTACAGGTGGTTCCTCAAAAGGGCTATTCTCCACCCCATCATCCTCTCCTGTGGTCTCACTCAGCAAAGAGTGAGTTTCTGCCCAGGCCCTCATCGCCTTTTGCAACTTCACCTTCCTTGTGGTGCACTTGGCATTCTCTTTACAGAAGTATTTGAGCTGGGCCACCGCGTATACTTCTATGTTGGCCAGCTCAAATCCCATTCTTGTAGGTGCAGTTGTAGACCCAGCAGCAGACATGATGTTGAGGAAAAATCAAAAATCCATTTAGGGAGAATTTTAAATGCAAATTGGTTTTGGATGTGGATTGGTAGTGAATACCAAGTTACTGTATGGCACTGCACAAACACATTCCCTATCCCACCGCTGCCACCAGTGTTTGAAATTGGGTTGTTGGTTGACTTGGTCAAACAGCAACCACAATCCTAGTCAGGGTAAGTGTCACACAAATCACAAATTAACCTGTGCAAAACCTCACCCTGACCAGGATTGTGGTTGGTGCTTGACCAGGGCGTACACCCCAGTTAACCAACAACCCAATTTCTAACATTGGTGAATAGCGGTGAGATTAGGACATATGTGTGTGTAGTGCCATACGGTGAGTGTGTACACTACCATTCCTAGGACCATTATTCGGTTTTTCAAAATGTTTCTTTTTTTCTCTCATTTGATAATTTCTTCAAATTTTATTCCTGCCCCACCTTCATCCACTTGTGACTCTTTTGTTGTTGCACATGTGACACAGTGACACAGTGGCAGACTGGAAATTGATTCCAACTGCCTAGTAGACTAAAATGAGATAGACCTAGTCCCCATTGAGGACCTCAGCAAGGCTGAGCTGAGGAACTCCAGCAATGAGAGAGAGAGCTGTCCATGAAAAAAGGGTCCAGTAAGCAGAACCTATGGGACACACTGTATGCTTTTGAGGAAGCATGTTTGGGGAAGGCTTCAATAGAGGACCAAGAAGGCGATGACCCTGAGAAGGATAATGAGGAGGAGGAGGATATTGACTTAGCAGTGGCTCTAGAGGAGAGAGGGAAAACCATAGAGAGGATGTCCCCTGCTGGATGCAATGCAGGAAGCAATATATCCTCCCAAACCCTGTCTCCTGAGGAGTTGAAGGACAGACAGACTTAAATGGAACCCAATTTGTCGCTAGTCGAATTTGCTGCAGAGGAGAGAAGAGCAGATGCCCTGGTGGAGGAAAGTAGAGCTGAGGCAAAGAGTCTTGGAAGACAGAAAGAGCGTGTTGCCTCATGAACTAAATCTTAAGGAGCTCGACTTGAAGGCCAAACAGCTGTTGGAGTCTACCAAGAATGGTGGCAGCAAAACTGAAGTGTCCAGTGCTGAAAGAAGGGTCCACACACCAGACACTTGGTGCTTGTCTTCAAGGAGGGGGATGACAAAGACAGGTGGTTTCAGGCAAATTAGTTAGCTCTAGAGCTGCACAGGTTCCCTGAGGAGGATTAGGGAGTTGGACTTTGGAGGCACATTCCTGGTGATGGTAGGGACGCCTTACTTGTGAGAGTGAATGGGGAAAAGCTGAGGTATCCCAACATGAAGGAGACCATTTCTAAGAGATATGGATTGACCACAGAAAAGTAAAGGTTGAGATTCAGGGACAGTCAGCAACTGCTTCACCAGTCTTGGGGGGATTATGTGGGTAACTTTTGCAAGGCACTGGATGGTTGGGTGAAGGGTAGTGAGATAAACACCTATGAGGGGCTGTACAATGTGTTCTCCAGAGAGCACATGTTCAGCCACTGTTTTTCAGAGCTACACCAAAAACTAGTTGATTTCAGGCTCACTGACCCCACGGAGCTTGCAAAGGAGGCAGGGCTCTGGATGAGCACCAGAGTATCTGCAAAGGCATTGGGGAATGATCCTAAGAAGGGTGGCTCAGGTTCCCCCCAACAGAGTGAGGCAGAGGTACGCAGTGACCCACACAAGGACCAGTATCGTGAGGGTGGCTCTCATGCCCCTTCTAAGTATAGGAGGGGAGGTTTTAGTGGGTAGAGGCTCACGGTGCCCTATTGCCAGCCCTAGAGCTTGGATTGCTCACAAAGGGAGCCCAGACAGGGGGTCTGGTCTGTACTATGAGACCATCCACTGGTAGGAGCTTACAAGTGTCAGGAGAACTGGATGGGGCAGTCACCACAAACGCCCCACCAGTTCTATTTTCCAGGGGTACCACTCCACAGCAGAGGGTACAGAGGCCCAGATGGAGGGGAGGAGGTGGAAACAGTCCACAGTGGGAGGACCCTTGGGTCAGGGGTTACCAGCTCTTAGAACAGAGCATCCCAAGACTGACCTTGGAGAGGCCACTTCTTACTGGGAGGGGGCCCCATGCACTGTCACAGGGACAGAGGGCTGGGGACATGCACCACGCAGACTCTTGCATGATACCGAGTGTGTCACCCTTGAGGGGGGTGGTGGTTCTCCCCTGGAAGTCCTGGCTCCCCAGGCACATGTTCAGCCTAAGGGTACAGACAACCTGAAGGAGCAGTTTCAGGATACCACCCCCGAACTGGTGGGAGGCAGAGTGGAAATAGGGTGAAAAGCACTTGGGGCCACTGCTCCCCAATCTGAGACACCTCAGAGGTTAAAGAAACCTCAGAGCACATAGGGATCTCTTTGGCAGCCCCAAGGCTGAAAGAGAGCTCTACCCAATATCCCTGCATAAAACCTCCATCAGTAGGTGGCCTGGGGCCTGGCTCCTCCCTCTGACAGCTATCAGTGGCCTCTGTTGGTTGCTGTGCAAATGCAGAGTACTTTTGCAAAAGTGCATAATGCATTTTTATCATTCTGGTCTTGTTTTGTTATAATATGGAGACCTATTTTTATAAACCTATGTGGAGTTTTTTTTGTAGTATATTCATGGTGTTACTGTGTGTGTGTATTGCATAATACTTTAAACATTGCCTCTGTGGATAAGCCTGCCTGCTCTGTGCCAAGCTACCGGAGGATAAACACAGGTTATCTTCAATGTGTATCTAGCTTACCCTGACTAGAGTGGTGGATTCTGCCTGTCAAGGGTGCATACTATAGCTGACCAGAAAACCCCATTTCTAACATTGGTAATCAGCAGTGAGGACAGGACTTGTGTTTATTCAATACCATAGTCAATCATTGTTTACTACAACGCTGCACTAAGGCCATAAGATGTTTTTCACCTGTTCTCTCACATTGGTCATTTTTTAAATTTACTCTTTCATCTTCCAGCACCTGAGAGGCTCTTTGTTGCATCACTGGTGCCTTAGCAGGATGGGGTTAATTCTTGATCTCATTCTCCTGGCACACTACAATAGGAGTGGGCTGATGGATTTCTGCAAGCAGAAGGGGCTGACTGTGTCTAGGAGATCCACAAGGCGGTATCTTCAGGAAGCCCTGTATGCCATTGAGGAGGCGATCTGGAGAAAGGCTTCAACAGAGGAACAGGAGTGTGATGATTTTGAGAAGGACCCTGAGAGGAAGGACCCCTTTGGAATTCTGAAGGACGCAAAACCTTGGAGTCTCGTGGAGGATTACAAACAAGAACCCCAAGAGGACAGTGTCCCTGAGAAGGATGAGGAGGAGGAAAAAAATGACTGGGCAGATACTCTAGTGGAGAGAGGGGGCCCCACGGAGAGGGAGTCCCTCGCTGAATCTATTGCCCGGATCAGTTTCTCCTTCCAAACTCCGTCTCCTGAGGAGTTCAAAGACAGACAGGCTGAGAGGGACCTAAGGCTGCAGCTGGCCCAGCTGGTAGCAAAGGAGAGACGAGCTGAAGCTGACAAAGCCCTGGACGGGGAGAGGATGACAGAGGCTGAAAGGCCTTCACCATGGAAATACTTGCTCTTGTGGAGAGGAAATTGGTCCAAGAGTATAGTTTGAAGGATCTAGACTTGCAAGCACAGCAGATAGAGTACAGTGGGGGCAGCACAATGATTGTGTCCAGTGTTGAAGATACAGTCCACATAACCAGAGTCTTGGTGCCTAACTTCAAAGAGTGGGATAACATACACCTGTGGTTGCAGTCATATCTGGAAGCTCTAGAGGTGCACAGGATCACTGAAGAGGATTGGGGAACTGGCATATGGAGACATATTCTTAGTGGTGGGAGGGATACTCTACTGGCCCTAGAAGGGAGTGACAGAAAGTGGTATGCTCCTATGATGGAAGCCCTGGTAAAGAAGTATGGATTAACCACGGAAGAGTGTAGGTTGAGATTCAGGAGCAGTCAGAAACTGTCTCACCAGTCCTGGGACGGTTTTGTGGGGTACTTTTGCAGAGCACTGGATGGTTGGGTGATGGGTAGCATGGTAAACACTTTCCAAAGGGCTGTTCAATTTGATTGCCGGAGAGCACATGTTCAGTTATTGTTTTCCAGGGCTACGTCAACACCTGGTGGAGTGTAAGTTCCCTGCCCCAGGGAACTTGCAAAGGAGGCAGACCTCTGGGTGAGTACCAGAATGTCTGGAAAGGCATTAGGCAGTGATCCTAAAGGGAGTGGCTCAGGTTCACCCCAACTGAGAGTGGGGGAGGTTCACTGTAACCCAGACAGATCCCATTATTGAAGGGGGGGTAAAGGTCCCATGTCCCTTCTCAGAGTAGAAGGAAAGCTGGAGGTAGGCAGAGACCCAGGGTGACATATTCACTGCCTGCATAGTTCCCAGAGAGAGCAACATCAGGTGAGCCTAATCTGTACCAGGATATAGTACACTGAGGGGGGCCCACAGTGTCAGGAGAACTGTCTGACGCACGCGTCCAACCAGTTCTGGTATCTCTCAGTACCACTCCACAGAGGAGTGTGCAGAAGCTCAAAAGGAGTGGTAGAGGCAGAATGGACTCACCCCTCACCCCTGTTCAACCTAAGGGTACAGATCCTGTCTTGGAATACCAGTTGCAGGATAGCACCCGTGAACTGGTGAGAGAACTGGGCAGGGCGGCTGCCACAAGAACCCTGGCAGTTCAGTTTTCTGGGGGTATTACTCCCAAAAGGAGGGTACAGAATCCCAGATGGAGGGGTGGGGGGTGAGGGCTCACCCCTCAACCCTGTCCAGCCCAAGGGTACAGACCCTGGGCTGAAGAACCAGTTGCAGGATATCACCCCTGAACTTGTGGGAGGTAGAGTGCAGAAAGGATGCAAGGCACCTGGGGCTACAGGCCCCCACTCTAAGAAACCAATTAGGACTGAGACCCCTGGATGACCTGGGGCCGGAATCTTGACAGTGACAGCTGTCAGTTGCCTCTGTTGGTTGCTGCCCTTGTGGACAGAGACTTCCTTGTGCTGGGGACAAAAGTCAGGCCCAAGGAGTGGAATTGGCCAACATCACTTTGCTGGCCATGGCGGTACCGTCTACCTACTGGGATGCACCCTTGAGCAGATTATAAAGTTAGGTGCTTCACAGATGGGGTCCACAGGTGAAGAGAAGGAATCCCCATGGGTTAGTTCAGTGGGCCCTGAGAGCATAGTTAAAAGGATCAAACTGGGCTCAAACAGGCATAGAACTGGCATGTACTCCTGCAGTAATGGGCCATTGTCCACGTTGTATATCCCTAAGCAGGTTAATCCATCACGTTATTGAATACGCTACCCCGACTTCAGGCTTGGGGGGGTTTGTGTTGGAAATCGCCCTTCTTGTGGGCTTACCCAAACCTTTTGCCTTCAATCAATCAATAAGGAGTTTTTATAGCATGGTTACTCACCTGTGAGGGTCTCAAGGCGCTGAGGGGGGGCGGGCTGCTGATCCATCTGGGCGTGGAGGTTCAGTCGAAGAGCCAGGTCTTGAGATCCTTCCTGAATTGGGTCAGCAATGGAGATTGCCTGGGGTGGAGGGACATCTTGTTTCCTGTCCAGGGAGGACCAGGCTTGGACTGTTCCCATGAGGAGCAGGGTCAAGGCTGATTTGCATATGGCTGGGTCCAAACCTGGGTGGCATAGTGAGCAAACGAACAATGGATTTAACCCAGATCTCTTGACTGGGGGTGAATGTTTGATGCATTCTGTCCATCATTTGTTGCTGTAGCTGTTTGATTCATTCAGCATTCCATCCATCATTTGTTGATGTAGCACTTTTCACCTTAAGTAGGATGGGCATGCCTAGACGTGGGCCCCTGCTTGCTGTGCCAGTGGATTTAAGCTAGCCTGGCTGATGATAGGTGTTACCCGAAAGCGGTCGAGGATGCTGTCTCATGAAGTTTGTCCCTGAAAGTGGCATCTCAGGCTGTATGCGAGAGAGCCGAATTCCTGCTTAACACGTTGCCTGGGCAACGCAGACAACAAATGTGATGTCAATACCGCCATCGAGAGGGGGAAACCAGTGCCGTGCTTCCCCAAAGCTGAGGAGCTGGCTAGGAGATAGATCGTCATCCTGAAGACCCATGTGCTGGTGAGTGGACTGCCGAGGCCCCCTTAACTATGTGAGGGCAGTCCAGTATGGCCTGCCCATTTCCCCGCTACTCCTGCGGAAAGGTACTGTCACCTTGACCTCAGATGTCCCGGTTGCTGGCCTTTGGACTAGCATGCGGTAGAGCTACCTTGAGATTTCCTGACACCGGGGGAACTGCATTGAACCTTAGTTCTATGCCTCATGAACCTTGGGGTCGCTGTCATGCCAGTTGAGGCCATCCCGTGCTCCTTCGCGGAAGGCTCAGTTTTTGACACGAAGTTGTGACCCGAGGTGTCCCAAAGGGCTCCGGACTTGCCAGAACTTGGGGGTATTGCTTGTTCTGCTTTCTGGGGGGGAAGCTCTCTAGAGGACCCAGAAGGAGGCATTTGACCGCCTCAAGATACTAGACTGTCCGGGCCGTCATAGCAGTGGTTATCAGCACTCCGAGAGTTTATTCTTGTTAATCCCCGATAGGGATCTTAGTATATGCACTACCGAATTAACCTTGATGAACCCCATGAAAGCGAGGCTGCTTCTGTGCACACTGTTGACGTAGTGCTTTGGAAAAACTAAACCGGAAAAATTCTTATGTGATTTCTATCATTGGGACCTTTTGTTCTATATGTAAATAGTGCTAATTTCAAAAGTGCATATATATATATAATGTATTTTTATTGTTCTGGTCTTGTTTTGTGATAATATAGAAACCTATTTTTATAAATCTGTGTGGAGTCTTTTTGTGGTGTATTCATGGTGTTACTGTGCGGTTCGCCAATACTTTACACATTGCCTCTGTGGATAAGCATGCCTGATCTACGGCAAGCTACCAGAGGGTGAGCACAGGCTAACTTCATTGTGTATCTAGCTTACACTGACTAGTGTGGTGGGTTCTGCCTGGCTAGAGTGCTTACCTTAGCCAACCAGAAAACCTCATTTCTAACAGTAAGTCATTGTTAGCAAATTAAAAGGAGAGCGCACAAGCGCTTTAGCACTTGTTAGCAGTGGTAAAGTGTGCAGAGTCCTAAAGCCAGCACAACAAAGTCAGCAAAAACAGGAGGCTTGAAGACAAAAAGTTGGGTGAAAACCACACCAAGAATGTCAGGTCAAACAGACCCTCTTTCTAATTCAGCCTTCCAAATTATTTTCCTTTAGAGGACTATTAAGCTCTTTTTTCCAATCCAGTGATGTATGGAAAGCAAACTATAAATGCATCTGACAATGTTCATGTCTGAAATCAAATCACGCGTTTAGTTGCAAAAATAAAAAATATTGCTTTTTTTTAAAACGTGACTTAAAACAAAAATATTTATGCTTGAATAGCCCTGAAGTTCATTGAAAAGCAATCTTACTCTCCTGCCACTCTGTTGGACACTTACTTTTGTTCACACCCTATAATTTGCCTCGAATGAGTAAAAGACTTAGCAAAATCCATGCAGTTTCAGATCGAGATGCTGCAAGGAATTATCACGATGATGTCCCTGAGAAAGTATCTAACCTCTATCAACTCAAATGGTGCAAGTTTCAACTTCACTTTCCTCTTGTCAGAGTTTTCTATTGGGTCACTTTCATGAATGGACAGTACCAGCTACAGGCCTTTAACTTTGAAATAAAATTGGACACAAGAGTTTTTACCAAAGTTCTCACTCTCTTCGTAGGACTGCTTCCTGCAGAGGTAATTCACCTCCACTGATATTTGGACTGATAGTTAGATGACTGTTTGGGTATTTTACTTTAGTTGTGTTTTGGTTCAGATTAATACTAATAAATTGAAACAGAAAGAAAATTCGAGGTGAATTGTACATAATTTTTGGGGGATACATTATTTAAGACAATCAATGACGTTACCCTAGCAATTGAAAATTCCCCGTCCGAGAAACCCCCAGGACCCAACAGAATTCTCGCAGATATTTTTAAATCCCTTCCACAGTTCTGGGCTCCCCTAATAACTATTGTTCTAAGATCTGCAATTATTGGGCCCATGGTTAAAACCTGGGAAGAGGCCACTATTATTCCCACCTTTAAAAAGGGAGTTAAAGCCAGCCACATTGCAATCGACCAATTTCACTCTTGGATAGCACAGTAAAAATTCTAGGAAGGGTCATATTGACCAAATTAGAAAGCTGGGCTGCAGAGACTCAGGGGCTATCAGACTTACAGTTTGGGTTTCGGCCAGGCTTGGGAACAGTGGAGCAGACTTTAAACCAGCCCCTCATAGTCCAAAAATAAATATACAAAGGCAAAAAAGGATATATTCATCTTTCCTTTATGGACCTAACAAGTGTCTTTGACACAGTGGAATGCCCCAGATTATGGTAATAATGACTGATTTAGGTATAGATATTGCAATAATTTCTTTGCTGCATAGGCTCCACGCACATACCACAGCTAGAGTGCGTTACACTATAAATGGGGATCTCACAGAAGAATTTCCGTCAGTAACAGGGGTTAGGCACGGCTGTGTCCTGACCCCATTCCTCTTTTTAATTTACATAAATGCCCTTGGTGACCACTTAGTAAAGGCCGGAAAAGATATCCCTAAAATCAATTCACAAGAAATTCCTGTCCTGCTCTACGCAGATGATGCTGTCCTAATTGCTCGAATAGCAAATGGCCTACAAACCTTGTTAGATGCTTTTAATAATTTTACGGATAACCTGGAACTAAAAACTCACTGAACAAGGTCACTTATAATGAAATGTGGCCCAAAAATGTCAAAGACCAGAAAAATTTTGCTCGGTGGAGAAGAACTGGAAAAAAACTCCTACTTCACTTACTAATTTTAATTGGAGGTCTTTATTGAATGTCAGAGTTTTACAGTTTCAAGGGGGAATTGATGCAGTTTTTAGATTTGCAAAAAGGCTGGGACATATACCCACAAGTGAGTTGCCATGTATTTTTAAAAGCAAATGTCTATCGTTTGCAACATATGAGGCATGTATCTGGAGAATCACTGACTAAATATCGAAGGTCACAATATCGACCTACAAAAATATTGCAGCAAAAATATCGAAGACAAGAATATCGACATCCTATCTACATTAAGGTAAGTACAAAAATATCGAAAAAAATATCAATGTCAAAAATATCGTTGTTAAAAAATCGTTTTTAATTTAAGTTAAAAAATATTGTAAAATAAAGTAAATAATACATATAATTAAAAGAAACATAGTTAAAAATATTTTAAAATGCTTAACAATTATAAGTAATATATATAATTTGAAAATACATTAAACATATAAATATAATATAAAATATATATATACTTACTTATTAATATGTTTTAATATTTATTTTAATAAATTATAAATTGTTTAATTTATTTTTTATAAATTATAAATACATCTATACACATAAAGCAATAATATAAATAAAAATTAAATAAATATATGTAACAAATTAAAAAAATTGAAATTATTTTAAATCTTTTAAAAAATAATTATAGAGTACATTAGCTAAAAAAATACAAAATATTAGATAGCGGAGGAAATAAAATGACTATACCCACTCCAGTGAGTGCAACAGTAGGGAAAGTGTTGGATAGCGTGGGGTAAAAATTACTATTCCCACTCCAGTGAGTGCAACAGTAGGGAAAGTGTTGGATAGCGTAGGGGTTAAAATTACTATTCCCACTCCAGTGAGTGCAACAGTAGGGAAAGTGTTGGATAGCGTAGGGGTAAAAATTACTATTCCCACTCCAGTGAGTGCAACAGTAGGGAAAGTGTTGGATAGCGTAGGGGTTAAAATTACTATTCCCACTCCAGTGAGTGCAACAGTAGGGAAAGTGTTAGATAGCGTAGGGGTAAAAATTACTATTCCCACTCCAGTGAGTGCAACAGTAGGGAAAGTGTTGGATAGCGTAGGGGTAAAAATTACTATTCCCACTCCAGTGAGTGCAACAGTAGGGAAAGTGTTGGATAGCGTAGGGGTAAAATTACTATTGCCACTCCAGTGAGTGCAACAGTAGGGAAAATGTAGGATCGCTTAGGGGTTAAATTAACATACTTATAAAAAATTTTTTTTTAAATAAATAACATATTAATAATTATTTAACCAAATAATTATTATTAAATACCTATTAAATTAAATTAATATTTACTTAAATAACATTAAATTACTTCCCACCCTATTCCCCTATAAACACACAACGCGCTACACATAAAAAACAACATAATTAATTTAATTACCAATTAATCAATAAATTAAAATTAATTACCAATTAATAATTAATTTACAATAAATTAATTAACAATAACAATAAATAAAACTCAATAATAAATTAATTATAATTAATATAATTATAAATTAACCAATTAATATAAATTAATTACCAATTAATAATTAATTAACAATAAATTAACAATCAATAACAATAAATAAAAACATATTAATGTATTAATTATAATTAAATTACTTCCCACCCTATTCTCCGATAATCCTACAACCCGCTACACATTAAAAATAATATAATTATTTAATTACCAATTAATCAATTAATAACAATTAATTACCAATTAATAATTAATTTACAATAAATTAATTAACAATAACAATAAATATAAATTAATAATAAATTAATTATAATTAATATAATTATAAATTAACCAATTAATGTAAATTAATTACCAATTAATAATTAATTAACAATAAATTAACAATGAATAACAATAAATAAAACATATTAATTAATTAATTATAATTAAATTACTTCCCACCCTATTCTCCTATAAACCCACAACCTGCTCTGATACTAAAACGCAAACTTTCCTTTAAAAAAAATTACTATTTTCTAAACATTTAATACATATATTTAAAAATAATGAAAAAACTTTTTTGAAAATGTTAAACGTACATATAAAATACATAACACTAAAAAAAATCGATATTATTAACAACTATATTTTTGCTAACAATATTAATACTTCAATATTACTTACTTCGATATTAATAAAATCGATATTACTTACCTTAAAGTCGATATTCTGGTCAACGATATTCTTGACTTCGATATTCTGTCCCTACAATATTAAAAACTCGATATTAGTGTAGGTCGATATTTAAAATTCGATATTTTGACTGCCCACCGTATCTGGAGACATGTAAATTGCAGGCGCGGCCCGTGGTAGGAGTGCCGGTCGGGCGGTGACGTGGGGCGGGGGAGGGGCAGGGTGGGGGGTAGTAAACTACGGATTAAGGCCGAATACAGGTAAGTGAACATTTAAATAAATAAAATGAATTTTGTTGCGCGCACTGCATTGCATTTGGCGATGCAGCGCTCACCCAGAAGCCCAATTATGTAGATAAGTGCTCTCAGATTGTATGAATCTGGACAATTGCTTAGACATCCCTTGGCTTAAAACTGTTAAAAAGGCTTTCGAAAGTCTGGGTATCCCAGCTTTTTATCATAGCCCCGCCCTTTTGTCAAACATTTCCTCAGCACACAAAAAAAATCTTTTTTATCAATGTGAGCAAAAAGCATGGCAGGACGATAGCCGTGAAGATTGTGGAGTTAACCCTCAGGCTTCACTATTACGCCCAGCACTTCACTTACAGTTTATTGTAGACGAAAGACAGAAGTTTCTACTCACAAGGTTTCGACTACAAACCAAACACTTTCTGGTGGCTTACCCCTCCAAAGGTGCCTGGTTTTCATCTTTACCTCTCTGTCATTGTGAGATCCCTGCTGAACAGAGCACTTTGCACTTTACATTATTTTGCACATTTTATCTACATCAGAGAAGGCAGTTCCTGTGCCCTATACTGCGTTCTTTGGACTCAAGATCTCACATAGTAGCCTTTTCTTACTTTCAGTGCCTGGGAAATAAAACTGTAATTATTGCTGTTTTAAATTACATCTTAAGTTCCCTGAGACTACGATCTAAATATTGAAACATTTTGGTATTGTGCTGCTATTTTATTATTTAATGGATCTTATCTGAAGTTTTTATGGTGTATTATTTGTACTGTGTATTTTATGATATCACTTTTATGGCTCGTCAGAGACAAATAAAGAATTTTTATGATGATGATGATGACAATCAATGATGCCCAGTCAGTCAGTCTGACATCTACTCTAGACATACGGGTTGGTAGACTTTGGTAAATCCAGACGTGTTCTTAGTCAACAAATTTCAACACAACAGTGAAAATGGTTTCCTAGACTTTTCCAATAAAATACCGTTCATAAAATCTTTTACCACACACTTGGGGGCCGATTCCGATCTCGGCCGGTAGGGCTCCGAATCGGATTCGGCATAACCGGATCCGATTCGGAGCCCTATTTCCCGACCGATTCGTACGCGCGTCCGGACAAGCGAGTACGATGCGAAATCGCCGACCGACTCGTTCGGGCGTCCCAACCGCTCCGACCGACTCGTTCCCGGGTCGAACCGCACCGACTGACTCGCTCGTTCACGACTCGCACCGCGCAATGGAGACGTTCCCCGGCCGGGTAAGTACGATGCGCGCCGCGAGCAGTCCGACCGACACGCGCCGCCCGGCTCGAAAGAGCAGTCGGAGACGTACTTCGGCCCCTGTATGCGTAGCCGCGTGAGTCGCACACAGGGGGGACCCATGGGTCCCCCGTACCTGTGCGTGTACGCCGCGAGTCGCTTCGCCGCGTACCCGCTGTAGGGGGCACCCTTGTTTGTCTCGCACCCATTGAGGCAATGGGAGCCCGCGTACGCGTTGTACGACCAGCTCCCATTGACTTCAATGGGAGTCCGACCGACTCGAGTCTGATAGCATACGGACGCATCGTACTCGTTCGGTCGGGCTGCACGGGTCCGATTCGGTCGGAAATCTCTCCGGGTCCGGCTCGGTCGGAGAGATTTCCGGCCCGAATCGGAATCGGCCCCTAAGTCTTGCTTTCCAGCAAGTGGTCCACGCGCATCAATGGCTTCACCGTTAGGGAGACAACTGCAGCATTGTTGGGGCGCCACGCATTCAAATGGTATCAGGGTCACAATCCACATACTTCAAAGTCCAATAGCCACCATGGGCAGAAAGATAGACCTGTGCCATACTACCCTAGTGATTCTTCTAAACTTGGAACTCTCCTGGGCTTAGGGGATGATGCTTTTCTGCAGTCAAGACTGGACTACAGAGGAAGTGTCTCACTTCTAAATCGAGGAAAGTGACTACAAATTACAAGTCGACCGAAACATTCTTAATTTTCTATGCAGAACTGAGAGTGCTGCAAAGGAGTGAATTATCGGAAGAGCACACTTTCCAGGACCCTGACAGGGGTTTCTCTCATCTGTGGAAGTCATAGTCAATAACAGGGATTTTCACTCTCAGATTGCTCAACTGGAGGTCCAACTAGACCTGGGGGTGAAACCCACATGCTTCTTCAGTGGCTCATAGTGCCCTCTTTGCCTTTCCCATGTCTTGTGATTTTCAAGGTGCTGTAGAAAATATGGAAGGAGTGTTTCTAGGTCACTGTATTGTCACCAAACTGGAGTCAGAAATCCTGAGTTTCCTTGTTTTCCTAGATGTTAAATTCACAGTGAGCCCTCCCTATGGTTTCTTCATCTCTTCACTGGCCTCTTCTATCTTTGATATCTCTATGAAGTTGGAGGCTCTTTACTTGAAGTCTGATTTGCTGGGGCTTCAAAGGAATGGACTCTGGAGAGAGCTAACCCACTATACCAGTCAGAAAGCCTGTGTTCTTATAATATACATTAAAGGTTGTTTTACTCATGGTTCTACACAATGAGTTTTCAATGTCTCACTGATGATTCTTAGCAGATGCTGAAGTTTCCAACAAATCTTTCCATGTTAACCTTCTTAGAACATTGGTTCAATAAGATAGGTTAAGGTACCTAGGTCAGAAATTGAGGAGATTGAGGGATTTGTGCCCTATTGATTCAGCTCAGCTGAGGTTTAAAGACCCACGTTTTCCTCCTGTGACTTCCATTGTCTATGGTTTGTAGTGACAACCAGCCTCAGTCGGGAATTCTTCAGGATGGGAGCAGAGAAGTTGCATACAGACGTGCACTGATTAAAATCCCGGCAAGGACTGTGATAGAGAATAATTAAACTGGATAGATAAGATATGCTTTGTGATTCATCTTAAGAAACTCAATTTGTAGGCTTGATATTTTCTGCTTCTGCTCAAATTTAGCATAGCACTGAGAAGTAGTGATAGGTTATTAGGATGCTAGGAACTTGCTAGGCATGTTAGGAATGTTAATTGTTTCTGGCTGGTCATGTCATGCATTGCTGTATTCACTTTCTCATTCTGTGTGGTTACAGTTCATATTTTAAGCACCAAAATTGGGTTTTAGAAATAAACATTTTAAAGATTATTCTCTAGCTTTTAGTGTTATTTTGAGTCTGTGATTCATTTACAAATGAAGGTTTGGAGTTCCACTATGTCCCAGAACTTATCTACTAAGACTAATTGTGACCACAAAACACCACCCACACAGTATTGCTCAGTGAGTTGTGTATGAGCCTCAGTCCAATTGGATTTCTAATTTGTCTTGGTGCATTGAACTCCTTGCACCAGGGGGTTAGAAATCCAACCCCTCTAACTATGGTGACATGTTTAAAAGTGAAGGAAAAAAAGTCAATATAAATCTTGCTAGCTGAAGTGTTATTCTTGGTGGCCAAAACCCAAGCCAGTACACAGGAGAACTGGAGCTATTCTATGCAGGGACCTTTACATGAAGTTCCTTCCTGAAAGACTGGTCTGTTGTCTCAATCTCTCCTTCCTTCTTGCTTCTCTCCTGACCCAGATCTTGTCTTCCCTTCTCAGTAGACAGGGTGGCATCTTCTTCACTCTTTCAGTGTTCCACAGCTGGAGGACACGGAAGGTCGGTACACCAGAGATACTCCAACTTTCTGCTTTGACTGTAAGAGAGTAGGTCAGTACCAAGCTCAGCATTACAACACATTTATTTGCAATGTGAGATACTTGTCGCAGTTGGCTGTGATCTGCTTTGTGGCAGTTACATTTACTGCTGCTCTAGAGGATTTTTATTACTTGGTTATTGCATGTTAAATGTAATTGATTTTCTACTAAGCACATCACTACTACTACTGCAGCATCATCTGTCAGTTACGTACTGATAAAGAAGAGAAATTAAGTGATAATGTTCTGATTATTTCTTTTGATCTTAAATGCTGTGAATTCCACCCAGTCAAAATGTTGTACTCTACCATAAAAGTAATCAACTTGCAAACTGATCTGGTATAGTATAAGAGATATGATGGACGAATCACCCTTATAGGACTCATAAAAAGGATGTGTCAAGATGTCTATCTCACTATTGCCCTGCTCAGTTAAATTAGAATTACCGGTAAATATTATAGGCAGTTCGGCATTTAAGAGAATTCTGTGGGTCCAATTCACAAAAATAAAAGTAAAAATACAGGCATAGATACACTCCTCCTTCTTAACACAGAACTCCAGCTGTAATACTGGGAAAGTTCGGTGAACTCCTTCACGCTCTTTGGGTGTCCTCACATGGGAAATGGAGCCGACTTTGCAAATGCATTTCTTTTATTTGTTTTTGCTTATCCCCTATACAACTCCAACAAATCTGGGGTGATTCATTCCCCTTCCTATCCTGGAAGTGGATTTTCTACTATCCTGTGCTAGCGTAAATCTCTGACTATTTGAGAGTACCCACAAATGTACATTTTTTGTGGGCGTTTGCAAACTCCCAAGGGATCTCATACCTTGGAACACCCTGTTCCCACTCCTTGAGCAGGAGTTGCAAGTGCAGATTTCTCGACACTCGTACCAGAGATGGGTGTACTCATAAAACCATGTATGCCCACCAAGAATACCTTTATGGACTTATAGCATGCTTAAAATTGATAAATTTGGATTTAAACCAAAGTTTACGACTGAATTTACCTTTGTGAAAAGGACTGTGGGGCCGATTCCGATCTCGGTCGGAGGCGCACCCAATACCATTCGGTCGGGAAAAAAGCCATGCGAAAGCCTGTTTCCCGACCGAACCGTACGCGGGTCCGGCCGAGCGAGTACGATGCGAATTCGCCGACCGACTCGTCCGGGCGACCCGACCGCTCCGACCGACTCGTACCCGGATCGTACCGCTCCGACCGACTCGCTCGGACCCGATTCGCACCGCGCAATGGAGACGTTTTCCGGCCGGGTAAGTACGATGCGCACCTCGACCGCTCCGACCGACTCGCGCCGTCCGACTCGAACTCGCTGTCGGAGCCGTACTTTGGGGGTCCGTGTCGGACCCCCTGTACGCGTACCCGTGCGAGGCGCACACAGGGGGACCCATGGGTCCCCCTACCTGTGCGTGTACGCCGCGAGCGCTCCGCGGCGTACTCGCTGTAGGGGGCGCCCTTGTCCGCCTCGCACCCATTGAGGCAATGGGAGCCCGCGTACGCGTTGTACGACCGGCTCCCATTGAGTTCAATGGGAGTCCGACCGACTCGTGTCCGATAACATACGGACGCATCGGACTCGTTCGGTCGGACTGCACGGGTCCGATTCGGTCGGAAATCTCTCCGGGTCCGGCTCGGTCGGAGAAATTTCCGGCCCGAATCGGAATCGACCCCAGTGTGTTTTTGGCCAAGTAGTCAACCCTACTACAGTAAAATTTAAATCTGGATAAAATTATATATCTCACATGACTGTGCAGTGCGATGTGTCATTTGTAGTAACTGCTTATTAATGCAGGGGTTTGTTAACATGTTGATTGGCCTCTCACTAACACCTATATTTAGCCAACAAAAGAACATCTATACAAAGAGCTGGAGTTATTGAGCAGGGATGCAAGGGAGTCCATTTTCATTTCAATTCTAAGGCGTTATATCACGTCCACCAATAAATACCTTCTGATATCTCTCTTGACATACGACTAAATGGGGGATATTCTCAAGAACGTGTGATAATTATCGCAAAATTAGCTTAACGCAACTCCGCAGTCTATTGCGGGAAAATAACGCTGTGTTAACGTTGTATTCTCAACACGGCGGTACCATGCGATAGTCTCACGCCAACGCGTCAAATGACTGCGATAAAATTACCGTGACGGCAAAAAAACGTAAAACACGAATGCGAAAAAAGTTGCGAGGTGGCCAACCGCGATAAAAAAATCAGCGATAACCAGAGACAGACCTGCAATTCCCACGCGTCATGCGGGAAAATGCACTATGAAAGCACCGAAAAACACAAACAAAATAATTCAAACTGCGTAGCACCATGGAGGAAGCCGGAGCAAGCGCAGAGGACAACCAGAACCCCACAAGCTCCCAGGAGGACTAGCCTGGGACCTTTGGGTCACGGAAGGGCAAGGAGAAGAAGTTGAGGAAGACGAGGTTCAGTCCGCAGGAAAACAGGATCAACATCACGAGGGGATAGAACACCACCAACAACTGTTTGTCACCTCCAACGTGTCATTGGCAAATAAAAATGCAATATGGCAGTCCATCCTGGACAAGGTGAATGCAGTCGGAGTGAGCAGGAGGACAATTGGAGAGGTCAAGAGGCGCTGGAATGATGCGAAGAGCAGAACCAAGAAGAAACTCACTGACAACCATCAGGCAGCAATGCAGACTGGAGGTGGCAGTCCAGCGGAACACCAGGAGCTGGATGAGATGGAGGAAATGGTGGCCACAGTCATCAGTGGGGAGACGGTGGCAGGAGTTGGGGGTCCGGACACTGCTCGACATGACCTGACACAACAGCACCAGGGTAAGTACCGAACAGGGACTGGAGGGATGGGGGAGATGGGCACAATGGCACACATGCACAATTAAGTAGAGCACACTGCACACCCACAATGACTCTGGATCATGTCCCTGATCCCCTTGGCACACTGCAGCACACATACAAACAGCAAGTAGGCCCCCGTCCACTATGTGCACAAAGGGGTCCCTCCCCACACAGCACCAATCTCACAATCAACCCATGCACACGTGTCAAAACCAGCAAAGCTGCGTGCCTGTGAGCAAGTGACACTGCATGACGAACAGCATGGCTGCAGTCCAATTATCATGACATGGTGCATGTCACGACACTGAGGTGGCTGAGTGTGGAACACATCCGGAAAGGAGCAGGTCACACTCTGACACATCCACGTGCACAAACAACCCCTGAAGTCAACAACACATCAGCGGATAAACCATGCCCAAGAGTCCAAAATCCAAACTAGAGCCAAAATTAGCCAAGTCTGTAACATCTCAGCACTGTAGAAGCACAAATGTCAAAGGCACACCACCTCCAAGGGATAAGGGGCAGCAAAATCACAGCTGCAGGGGCGACAATGCAGCACACACACATAGCAATAACAGCACATCATCATTGACGACAATGTGGTACAAAGTGCAATACTCTCACTACAGAACAGAGGACACAACTGGTTCCGCTTGTGCGTAGAAACTTGCCAATCACACCTGGCATAGCAGGAAACTGTGAGATGATAATGTACATGTACAACCTCACATCCGTGATGTAGTTCAAGTGTCCACTGCTGGCATCAAATAGTCAGCTCCTCCCAAACAGTCACAATGTACATTGTCATGCAGTCTGTATGTAAACTTGAACAATGCGTCAACATACATGTCAACACAATGTTAAAATGCATCTCCCCTTCACATTGCAGAGGGACAATCAACACCTCCTGCAGAGCAGACCAGACAACTCATCAGTGATGATGAAGAGGACCTCCACACCTTCGACACCGACACCCTACAACAGCTCATGGACAGCTACGGCAACCCACCTCCAGGAGCAGGGCAGCCCAGCTGCATTGAGGAGACCCCACCCCCTGCACAGACCACACAGCAGGAAGCACCCACCACCACGGCTGGCTCCCAGCACCTCACCGAAGAACACATTGCATTCCAAGGCCATGTGTTAGACTGCCAGAAGGAGGTGGCTGAACAGGTGCGGGTGGGGTTCGACCTCATGGCAGCCAAACAAGATGACATACGTGGGTGTCTAAGTCCCATCAGGGACCACTTACACTCCCTAACGGACACCCACAGTTCGCTCCATGATGTCCAACAATCCATGCCCGACATGGCTGGGGTCATGACTCTGAGAGGAGAACAACTGTCTAGTCAGAGTGGCCTCAGCGATGTCAGCCGAGAGTTGGCACAGATGCTGAGGATAATGGAGAATATGGAGCGGATGCATGCGGAAAGAATGGCTGCCACGGATGCACACCTGCGAAAAGTTGTTGGGATCTTCCATGCCCTGCAGATCCTCATCATCGCATTGCTGCCACTAAGGCAGTCGCTGATGAATGCTGCTGGTACTTCTACACACACATCTCCGGCCCCTGATGTGTCAGTGGCACACAGTGCTGCAGACCAAACATCAGCACCCACATGTCAGACAGATGACATAGAGGACGAAGATGCGGGTGATTCCACCTTTGTAGTAAGAAGGAGCCAGTAGCATTCTTCTCCGCCATATGCCCTGTTTCAGCTTGGTTCTGCCCTCTGCATCATGCCCTGTAACAACACATCCCACTGTCCCCCGAAACACTCTGCGACACTGACCTTGGACCTCGACATGGACTGCCATATTTTGTTTGCTTACCAATGACACAGCAATCAGACTGCGAACTGTACTCTTCCTTTTCCGATGTACTTGTCAATCCCTAAATGACTCTGGCTGGCCCTACACTGGGCTATAATGTAATGTGGGCTTTGCATGGCCATGTACTGCTCCAGCTCCGACACTCCACCGAATGTGAATAAATCATTCAAATTCACACAGGTGTGTCATGTCTATAATCGATCAAGTATGAAAGTATGGATGAATGTAAGGACATTGATTGCCCAAAAAGGTACACCCTGGGAAATGAAAGCAATGCGCATGTTTGACCGTGACACACATAGGAAGTGAGATGACTGGGAATGTGTGCACTAGCTGTGGCCTCATTGCTCTGAAACAACAATCGGCCAATTCCTCAACTTTGCCCCACGCAATGTTAGAAATAGGGCTGGGTATGAAATGTCAAAGCCGTTGGCAGGCCTAAAGTAGTGTCCACCATCACATTTGACAACAGAACATCTCTTGGCATACCTACTCACACTCAACTGGGTGGACACAGCCTGTAGTGATGGATCACATTGATCCACATGGCGAGAATATGGACACCATACTCACATTGCTGAAGACACGTAAGAGCACAGGTCTATCAGCAACTATCCCAACCACTATGTCTGGCTCACAGAGGTGGAGCTGGCAATAGGGACTCACCCCTAAGTGAAATGAGTCAGTCATTCCCTCCCTGTGTACGGACAATGCTCATTGAGGCACACGATTTGTCATTCTAATCAACACTCATCACAGTTGAACACTAGTGAAGTTGCGTAGACTTTATTGCCATGTGCGTGTCAGTACGGGCAAGACAAGGGCCACAACATGCAGACCAATGCATCAGACACTAACACGCAGCATTTGGTCATGGTACAGTTCCACGTGACAGGCGTTGTGCATGCACCCGGGATGTTCTGCCATTGCGTTGGTGGCTCTCGTAGAACTGGCACTCTTCTGACTTGCGGCAGTTATGTGGATGATATGCCACAGCTTGGAGCAATGAGTCTTATGTGTGTGCAACGTTTGGACGTATGGGTTGTTGTGTACGTAAGTGTCAAGGGCATTCCATGCAAGAGTATCAAGGGCATTCCATGCAAGAGTACCTCGAGCAAGAATTTCTGTATGTGGGGTGTGGATACGTTGGTCTTTTATTAGCGCTGTGCGTAGTGTGGGAGTCGTCATCATCTGCTATGGTATCTCTCTCAGGGGGTGCCTGCCGCATGCAAGTCCAAGCTCAGAGGTGCAGATGTCCTTCCGCCTTATGTATTGAGACAAAGGAGCTGTTAGTCTGACTACTGCTTGAATTCTGGAAATGTGATGTGGCTTTCGCGCTGCAATTGAGGCTAGGCCTTAGGCTTATGGTGCCCCAATAGCGATACACACACAACAGTTGGCATGCATGAGCCAAGTGCCCGAGCGGCCTTGCGCTCCTTGTACAATGCCTTCGTGTGCGGCCGCACTCCGGGTGCATGCAACATTGCAACATTGTCGATTGCGGGCCGTGTGGCGCAGACACTGCAACAGAGACACACGCATCAGTTGGTTTCCTGTCCAGCACAGAAATGAACCACGCCCAGAGCCCAGGCAGGAATATTCACACCCCTACGCTGGCCTGGCGTACGCTGACCCAGCCCACTCGGCTTACGTATAAAGGGGGGGGACGACGACGCTACGTGTCCCAGTTCTTCCCCACTGCCGGAGGTGACATGGCTGCGTCCGCCTTGCATATCACGAGACTCAATCAGAAAGGGTCCATGACTTGCGTTGCACAGAGTTGGTGGCACCAGAAACACTGTGGCTGGCACGGGCCTACCGCCACGGGACGGTGACTTTCGGTGCACTGAGGTAGGGGCACCTTAGGTGCTGGGCGGGGGTGCAGCCTGCGATGATGCGCCGTCCTGGTGGTCCGGACTGGTAAGGATTTCTGTGAGCCCTGCTGGACCGCAGTGTAGGCCTGAGCCAGCGGGCAGCGCGGGCCTACCGCCACATGGCGTTGCCTCGCGGTTCACAGAGTTAGTGGCACCTATAGAGTTGAGCGGGTGTGCAGCCTGCGATGATGCCGTGTGCACTGATATGATCTCTGCCATTGCGAAATCAAGACCCAGAATCACATGTGAGACCTGGTGGCCCGCGGGGCGGGACTGCATGATGTGGAGGCTGGCAAGGTCGCGGGCCCCGGGCTTGGAGCTTGCACTGGCATGTGGTGGGCCCTCTTGGAGACACGCTGGTGGCGGAAGGTGAGCAGTGAGGCCTGGGTGCGCAGGGGTGGGCAAACTCCGCTGGGCGGCGCGAGGGGCTGGGGTGCAGCAGCCTGTGTGCGCAGGGGCGGCCAAGCGATGATGGCGTGTGCAATGATATGAACTCTGCCATTCATAAATCTGGACTCTGTTTCAGATAAGGGGCCTGGTGGACTGCAGTGTATCCTGGCACGTGGTTGGAGACACACCAGTGGCAGCAGGTGAGCAGTGAGGCCTGGGTCCGCAGTGTCGGCACTCTCTCTCCCTCTCCCTCTCTTCCTTTCATTGTCTCTCTCTCTTCCTCTGTTACTCTCTCTCTCCTTCTCCCTCTCTTCCTTTCACTGTCTCTCTCTCTCTTCCTCTGTTTCTCTCTCTCTCTCTCCTTCTCCCTATCTCCCCCTTTCTCTCTCTTTCTCTCTCGCCCTCTCTTTCACTCTATCTCTCTCTCCCTTTCTTTCTCTCTCTCTCTCTTTCTCTCTCTCTCTGTCCTTTGATGAGCGCATGACACACCTTCTTATCTTTAATTTTGTCTTGCAGGCTTTGTTTTACAGATTGTCCAGAGAAGACCTGCCATGACTCTTCCGAATAGTTGTTTTGAGTTAAATTTGAATAAAATAATTTGTTTGGAAATTCAAAGATGAATGAATGATTCTCCTTTTTCTGACCACACATGAATGTTAATTGTTGTACTTGTGCAACATCAGGCGAATTGTTTTGTTCATGATTTCGTAAAGTTGATGTAAAATATCTTTGTCCGGGGTAGGGCCCCGGGGGTGGGGATCCTGGGGGGGGGTGGCGGTGGGTGTTGTGGCCCTCTTGGGTGTCCGGCTGCATGATCAGTAGCTCCAAGGCATCTGTTGTTCTTCTGGTGTGGCTGTGGGCTGGGCTCACATTTCTGGTGCAGGTTATCGTCCGACTTAATACCAGGAAAGAGCAGGTGTTAATTCCCTGCTGCTAACGCGCCTTATCGCATGTTTTGTGATCTTATCGCTAATCTGGCTGGTCGTTGAGAATGTTGCGAAGTGGTGTTGTCGCGGGTTTTTGAACGGGAACGCCCACTCTGCATCTCATTAGCTTTAGTTGCCGGTGTCATCCTTGGCGATGTTTTTTGCGGCTGCTATTGCAGGAAAACTGGCGATATCGGCGCTGTTAGCACCAGCTTGTGAATAGGGCGATAAATCTATCGCCACTTTGGCTGCGATAAAGTGCCGCTAACTCGGCGATAAGTCCTTGAGAATATGCCCCAATGTTTTTACCAATGGCATTCCTGCAATGGTTTTAACCTGGATAGTTTGCAAGATAGCTCCTGTTACAAGCACTGCAGTCAGCTGGTTTGTGTTTAACCCGTATTTTGTATTTCACTCCTCTGCCTTAAGAGGTTCCCAGTGGCTCTTACCTTGAGCAGATGTCTGTCATGTGGAAGTTTATGGAGAGTTCTCGGAAACTACAAATAAATCATCCAGCGTGCAATGACATTGACACCCTTGACTGTAACCTTCTCAAAGTCAAGAGGTAAGCAGATTTGTGTTCCTTCCTAAGATTAATCTATTGCATGGGGGATTGTATATCTGCACAGCCCTTCTACACATTGAAGTGCGAAAACGCATTGATAGTCATTGTTTCCACGTTCAAACCATCTTAATTATTGTAAAGAACTCACATACCATGGCACTCTCTCACAATGTGTTACATTTCTCTCCAGTGGCATCTAAACTGCATTGTATGGCAAGAATGACAAAAGTCTTTGCTCAGTAATTATTTCACAGTCAACTTTACCGAGTTTTACATGTTTTGTTGAACTCACGTGCTCACTAAGGGGCATAGGGGCACATGAATCAAGCACGATGCAGCAAACCCTATTTTGCGATTTGGTAACCTGTTACCGAATCGCAAAATGGGTTTGAGATTCGCTATTACGATGGGCCGTATTTAGGGCATTCCTTCCTAATACTGAATCGCATTGGTATGTAGGAATGTTTTGTGACGGAAATGCGGTCGCAAAACATTCACATTTTACCACTGGTGGTAACCCATTCGCAAATGGGAAGGGGTCCACAGGGAACCCCTTCCCCTTTGTGAATGTTTGTATAAGCATTTTTTAAGAGCAGGCAGTGGTCCCACAGACAACTGCCTGCTCTTAAAAAATGAAAGGAAAACTTTTCATTTTTATTTTTGTAAAGCAGTAAGGAAAACGGGCTGCTTTACAAAAAAAAAGATTGCTTTATTTAAAAGCAATCATGGACATGGTGGTCTGCTGACCCCAGCAGGCCACCATCTCTGTGATTTTTGCGATTCCTAGGGTGTAGCAAATTGCAACCTACCTCATTAATATTCATGAGGTAGGTCATTTGCGATCCCCTATGAATCGCAGAAAGTGTTCAAAACACTTTCATGCATGCCGTTTTGCGATTTCCTATCTGCGTATCGCAATGATTTGCAATTAGGGAATAGTAAAATGAGGTATTGATGCATCTGGCCCTTAGTTACAAGAAAATGTCGGAGCCCGGAGCTGCGCCAAATTTGGCAGCGCTGCACTCTGACATTTTCAAAATGCAGGGATGAGCCCTTTTTCAGGTGCAAAAAATTCTGCCTAGCACCAGTGCAGGCACCCTGCTGAAATGTTGAAAGGGTGCCTGCACTGCAGTGACAATTGTTCATGTCCAGAAAGGGATACCATCCTGCACATAAACAATCAATAATGGCGATTTTCAGAATGCAGCACACATAAAAGGAGCAAAAAACAAGTAGAAATGAATAATTTCTCCTCGTTGCATCATTCTAACGCCTGGTATTTTATCGCGTTAGTTATTTGCGCTGCCTCAGCCTCGTATATCTGGGGCAGTATCAAAAAGCAATGGGTGTTGCAGTGCAACAGCAACATCCATTGCACGCCCCTTTGCTGCAGAGGACTGCGGTGGAAAGGGGCACATTTACAGTGTGGCGTTAAGCCATGCAAAGTGGCTTAGTGCCACCTTGTAAATATGGAAAAGGGCGCTGTGCCACCCGAGCGTCCAAAAGAGTGGCGCTCCGGTGGTGTTGAGGGCTTGTATCTATGCCCCTAGGTTTGATCAAAAACAATTAGCAGTGGGCATTTGGGACATGGGCAGGTTCAAGCAGACAACAGCTGGCATTGGGTCCCATTTAGGTGGCTATCTGCCTATATGTAGACTAGTAAGCCAAACGTATGACCTCAGTGAATGTGTAATGTCAACTTACAAAGGCCTTTCAGGAAACATATGTGAAATACAAGCACAATAGCCAAATGAGTATTAACCTGCCACTTGTATTATACATTCCGCACATGTAAGTAAAAGTGCTGCTCAGGTGTAAATGTTGTGTAGACACGGAAAAGATTAAAAAACAGGGACAATCTATTTTTAATTATTCCAATACTGTTATTTGATATTGAGATGTCTGGATGCAAATGCACAAAGTTTCTGTCAAGAGTAGCCACCTCAAACGTGTATCTGACCAATTGCAAGCAGCATAATGCATTGTTGGAACATGACTTTCACAGAGCCTTCTCCCCTTCAACCCTATTGGCTGTCAGTCTGAACTTTGAGGAAACGCTGATTTGGCTGGGAACATGGATGAAGTGATTGGCTTGGTTGACTTAACGAGGTTTAAATCTGAACACCCATAGTACTACAAGTGCAGGTGAGATTGAGTAGTGACTCTGCCAGGCGGGCACACACTCCTCCATGGTTGTTTTGATACACTCTCACTACTCTGCACAGTGCACCAGCACCCTGTTAGCTAGCGAGATCCCCAGAGGCAATGACTTGCATTCATTGCAGTAGGCCAGATTTAGTGGCTGTTTGTCACTGTTGATGGTCCTCTTGAGTGAGGAGCTGCTGACCCAGAGCCTCAAGGACCTTTGATTAGGGAGGTATCTACATTGTGGACAACCAACTCTTCTAACACTGAACCAGGAGAACAGTGTACCTTTTTGGTGCCTGTGCACACACCCTTCAACTTCAGGACATTGCCGACTTCATTTCTAGGTAGCATACATAGGGGCATATTCTCAAGGACTCATCGCCGAGTTAACGGCACTTTAGCACAGCAAAAGTGGCGAAAGAATTATCGCCCCATTCACAAGCTGGTGCAAACTCCCCACATCACCAGTATACCAGCGATAGCTGCCGCAAAAAACATCGCCACGGATAAGAGAGACAACTAACGCTAATGATATGCAGAGTAGGCGTTCCCGTGCAAAAACACACAAAAACTCCACTTCGCGATATTCACAACGACCAGCCAGATCTGCGATGCGATCCAAAAACAGGCGATAAGGCGCGTTAGCAGCAGGGATTTAACACCTGCCTTCTACTGGTGTTAAGCAGGACAACAAACTGCAGTATAAAAGGGAGCCCAGCCCAGAGCCACATCGGCAGACCAACACATGTCATGGAGCGGATATGCTAAGTGATCTGCACATCTATACGTCAGTTGTCTTTATACTCAAACAATCAAATATAACATTTATTCAGATATTAGGGTGCTTCCTTGGCGCTGTATTACCCATCCACCTTGAGTAAAAAATTATGAGCAATTTAGAAAGCACGTCGAGATTCCTGCGACGAGATGCCTGAATGCGGGTACTTATCATGGTACTAATGTATGGCCACTAACAATTGATTATCACACATACTGGCATGGATATTGATATGACGGACTGAAAGAGATACAGGAAGCTTTACTTGGCGTATTCTTACTAAATGAGCCCTCATACTTTTCGTAATTGAAAGGGATCGCAATCGACACAACATTTATCCATAACACAGAAGTGCTTTCATATATGTGGAATTTCGATTTTGGCACATTGGAATATATTATTCATTGCAACTGTGAACAAAAGCCTTGAGAAAGTCCAGGAGGACGAAACGCGCGTCGGCTGCCGTTTTCTTGTCTCAAATGGAATAAAATATTAATGATTGGACTCAGCGATTATTTTGGATTACTCATTGAAAGACTGTAAATTGGAACTTTATTGATTGGAGCCGTTCTTCTTTGATGCCTTACCCCTTGTACGAGGATAAAAAAAACATTGCATAGGTGTGCTCAGGTGCATTTTTTGGAACATGTCATGGAGCTACTGATCATGCAGCTCGGAGCCCCAAGAGGCCCACAACACCCACCGCCACCCCCCACAGACCCTCCAGCCCCCCCAGGACCACCACCCCCCCGGACTACCACCGAGGCAGCGCAGAATGAGACAGCGGTCCTTCCGAAAATGCACCAGCCTCGGAGACTTAACGCCAGAGGAAGTCATTGCCCACTAAAGGCTCAAAAGGACGACCATCCTCCGCATCCTGACCCACATTGCCCACAGGCTGAGGGTACCAACACAGCAGACAACCAACATCCCTCCGCAGACAAAGCTGCTGCACCTGTTGGCCTCTGGTACCTTCCAACCAACAACTGCCAGAGTCGGAGGAGTCTCACAGCCAGCCCTATCAAAGTTCCTCACACCTGTCTTGGATGCCATCATCAGCTTGGTACCCCAGTACCTTCACTTCCCCCACACTGCGCAGGAACAGCTGGAGACCAAGCAAGGCTTCTACGCCATAGCTGGCTTCCTGCACGTGTTGGGGGCAATCGACTGCACACATGTCCTACTTGTGCCCTCTGCCGACACTGCACACAATTACCGCAACAGGAAGCACACGCATTCCATCAATGTGCAGGCAATAGTGGAGCACCGGGGTCACTTCACCAATGTCGTCACCAACTACCCAGGCAGTGTGCATGATTCATACATCTTTCGACAGTCCATCATCAACCAGCGCTTCGAAGATGGCACCTACGGAAATGCACTGCTCGTTGGCAACGGAACACACCACACACCTCTAATCCTTAATCATGCAACTCGCAACTGTGGGAATGCACACATTACAACATCACATACGACATGCCAAACAACATGCCCACCTACCAGACACGACAACACATGGAACTGTGGTAACAGGGGCCAGACATGTAGACAAGCCATCCACATCATGGCACCTCTGCCACACAATAGCAGGATGTGGTGAGAGGCGGGAACCAAGTATGTGCGAGGGAGGCAAGTGACCCATGAATCAGAATGTACACAATGCCAAGTCTGGCGGGGATGTGCTGGACAGACTTAAGTATGCAGAGCACAGACATGTCCATGTGGACATATACTGCTGGTGTTTGTAGTGTCGTAGACAGTGGGCGCAACCATGTTACCTCAGGCAGTGGGGTAGACCCTGGACATGTAGCTATGTCGTCCCCCCCTGTAAGCATAAGCGGAGTGGGCTGGGCCAGCGTAGGAGTGGGAATCAATAGCCCGGGGCTCAGGGCGTGGTTCACTTCCGGGATGGCCACCAAGCCAACTACTGCGTGTCTCTGTTTCCACCATATCCTGACCATAGGCCCACACACACGTGGCCGACCACCTTCAACGGCCAATATCACAGTGTCGTTGTCAGGCTTGTAGACATGCGCAGACAGTCATGACAATGGTGTGTCCTAGGAGTGCAAGTGATGCAACCGCGCAGCGCACACAAGTAAATAGGATTGGGGGAGTGAGGAGCAGCTGTGAGGCAACGTACTACACATGGATGCCGCTCATTTGCCACATGCAAGACATGTCAGACATGTATCCCAAAGTCCCACACATCACACACCAATATACTAATAAGCCTGCCAACACAGAATGCCGAACCACCGATTGACACATCTCTCTCCCCTGTCACAGGTGATCAAGGATATGCACTCTGCCAGTGGATGATGACACCCCTCCGACCCCGAACACCCAGGCCCAGAGGCAGTACAATGTGGCCCACATACGCACATGGGGCATTGTGGAGCGCTCATTTGGCATGTTGAAATCAAGTTTCAGGTGACTGGACATCACAGGTGGAAGACTCCTGTACAGCCCGCAAATAGTGTGCAAGATGATCATTGCATGTTGTGTGTTGCACAACATATGTGTACGCACCAATGCCCCATGGATCCATGTGCCAGATGCACCAGACGATGATGATGAGGATGAGGCAGGTGGACCACACCCCAGTGCAGCAGCAGCTGGAATAGCCTGAAGGGACAATATCATTCACAATTTCTTCACATAAGCACGTCACATAGGGACTGTCCTTAGCAATCATGGGACAGGTCAAAATAACCACAGGCACAGCATGTGCAAATGAATTCATTCCAAGACACATTCCCTGTGTGCATGTCACTCCTCTACATTGGCACATCGCTCTGACAAGTGTATGTGCAACATTTTTGTTTTTTTGTTTTAAACTGTTTATTGAATAAATTCACAGTACAACACAGCCTCTCGCCTACAACCCTGGGGCCGGCAGCATGGCAATAATGAGTAGTAAACACAGCTAATGAGCCAACAACCCAGGGGGCAGGCAGCGTTGAGTAACCAATGGATTCAAGAGACAATATGTACACAATGTTTGTGGTGCGCAATAAACCGTCAAACATAAAGCCAATACCTTTTACTACGGTCAATATGTGACTAAGCGTATATAACACATTTGGAAATCAATTGTATAAAAAAAGAAAAAAAACCTTGGTCAGGCATAGAACCCAACTTGTCAGTTGGCACCAGGCCCGCAAGCCCTCCCATCCAAACACACTGTACTCCCTATAAGTCAAGGCGCCCTTCTGGCATCGTATTCAGGAAGATACCGCAGAATGTGCACTGCAAACAACCATTTAAGTGACAGAGGCGCGAGTATTATCCCCCGATTCTGCAGGAACCACAACACCAGGCTCCGCATTCCTGTTAAGCAAATATGTTGTATAAAGCCCCCAAAAGTTCTTAGGTCTACTCCGAGGTGGGAGCAATTCGCTGAAATTCTCGGACTGTGTGCAGCAATAAAGCATGTCGTGAGACCATTGTGACATTGTAGGGGTGGGGCCCTTCAACCAGCACATCGCCACCCTCCGTCTCGCTATGAGTAGACCCATGTCCACCATTCTGCGTATCACCTTAGGCAGCATTTTAGAATATCCCAAAAGAGCCAATGCAGGATCTAGAGAGAGCTCAGTGTTAACAATTGTTCCCAATTCCGAAAAGACAGATTCCCAGAATTTATGTACACCTGGACAATGCCAAGCTAAATGAATAAAATCTGCATTTCGTGCGTGACATCTATCACATGCCGAGTTGTCCCTCAGACAATACCGGCTTAATCGCTCTGGGGTACAGTACACCCTGTTCACAAACTTGAAGTGTATCAGCCTATGCCTTCCGTGCAAAGAAATACGTTGCGTGTTAGTGCAGCAATATGTCCACATAGAGTCATCTATGGGGAGTTGTAAATCTTGCTGCCAGGCTAATCTGGCTTTGGTGTACTGATGCGCTCTCTGAGACATTGCTAACTTATATATATTAGAGACCGACTTGCGTGGCGTCTTAGTGTTTATGATATAGGACAGTTCCAGCACCTCAGGGGGTTCCTGTAGGTCATCCCCCAGCAAGGCTCGCAGAGCCCTTCTCACTCTATGAAACTGAAATCGTTGCAGCAAATTGCTAGTTACCGTCGAGTCCTCAACCTCCTCCCATGTTTTAACCACGCCATCTTGAAAGAGGTCTCCCGCTGTCAATATGTTCAATGTACGCAACACTCGTGTAACCCCTCTATCCCTACATGGGGCCAACCAGCGGGTCCACTCAATCAGCATAGCTGGGTAGTACAGCAGTGCCCCCGCCTGCATTTGCAATAAATGATGCCAAGCGTGGCGAGTCGAGCTAATTGAATCCAGGATCCCGGTCCTGCGATCCGAGGGTTCAAATATCATGGCCGGAAGTGGGAGCGGATCTGCAAAAAGTTTTTCCATGCGGGGAAACTGAATATCTGGCGAGCCATGTATCCAGTAATAGGCTAGCGCACCTTGTGCCACCCTATAATATAAATTCAAATCTGGCGCGCCCAATCCCCCCATGTGGCACGGTAGGGTGAGAATCTGCCACTTCACCCGCGCCTGTTTACCCACCCAAGCCAACTTTATCAAGGATTTGTTGACTCTGTGAAAAAAGGAGCAGGGCAAAACAATGGGGATATTTGTAAAAAGGAACAGGAAGTGGGGTAGAATCACCATCTTCATAAGAGAGACCCGGCCAAGTAACAACAGCGGCAACCTAATCCAGGCTTCCACGTCATCCTCCAGCCTGTTAACTGCAGTGCCATAGTTCTCTCGGAACACGATCTCTGCATCCGTGTGGAGGCGTATGCCCAGGTAGCGAATCGCTTCAGTGGACCATAGTAGTGGGTAATCCGCCTCAAAGCTAGTTGTGACCGGGGTGAGTGGGAAAATTATGGACTTAGACCAATTAACCCGCAAACCCGACAACCCCCCAAAGTGTACAACCTCCCTGAGGACCGAGGAGAGGTTGTTTTCCGGATCACGAACATATAATAGCGTGTCATCCGCGTAGGTGGACACTACAATCTCATAATTCGGGAAACGAATACCCTTATCACTATGGTACTCCCTTAGTGCGCACGCCAGTGGCTCGGCGATCAGTGCATATAAAATAGGGGACAGTGGGCAGCCCTGTCTGGTCCCTCTGGAGATAGCAATAGTATCCGTAACCAGATTACCCATTCTTATTCGCACCTTGGGAGCGTTGTACAATACCCCGATCAGTTGGAGGAAGACTGAACCCAGTCCCATCCTAGTCAGTACTTGTCGCATGACGGGCCACTCGACTGAGTCGAAGGCCTTCTCCATGTCGAGAAAGACCGCGACTGCTTTAGTATCTTGTTTGACATGTTGTATGGTTCCGAACACAGTGCGGAGATTGTAGGTAAGGTTCCTATCAGGAATGAATCCCGCCTGTTCAGGGGCCACCAATAACGGAGCCAAGGGAGTTAAACGATTCGCAAGTATCTTAGCAAATAACTTGGTATCTACATTGAGCAGGGAGAGTGGGCAATAAGACCCACACTCATCTAGTGGTTTACCCGGTTTAGGGATGGCGACAATAATTGCTTCCCTCATCATCTGCGGCATTGTGCCTGTTACACACATATCATCAAAAAGCGTAGAGAGATGTGGGAGCAATAAGTCTGAGAAAGCTATATAAAAGCCAACTGTTAGGCCATCCGCCCCGGGGGCGCTAGCTGCTTTCATACCCGCCAAGGCCAATAATAGTTTGTCTCTTTCTATGGGCCTCATAAGAAACTCCCGGTGTGTGTTGGTAAGAAATGGTAATTTGATGTGCTCTAGATAGTCAAGTATTTCCTCCTCCGAGCCGGAAGAACGGGAAGTGTATAGTTCCGAGTAGAATTGCTTGAACCTATCCGCAATGTCCGCTTCCTCAGTTAGTGTCTCACCCTCCATTGACTTAAGCTCAGTTATCAGAGTTTTGCTGCGCTTAGCTTTCAATATCCGTGCTAGTACAGAACCAGGCCTGTCACCCTCCCCATAAGCACTTTTTGCCTAAGTGCTTGATTTCGCTTTCTGCAGCTTCCTGATATTCCCCCAGCAGATCTTTTATTTCACTCGTGAGTGCCTCGTCCTCACTGACTAATTGACGTTGTTCCAAGGCACCCAGCTTCCTTTCCAGGCCTGTCAGTCGCTGACGAATAGAGCGGAGAACACCCGAGTGTTTGGCCATAGCCACACCCCGAATATAGACTTTAAAGGTTTCCCATACAGTCTGAAAACTGCCCACCGATCCCACATTAATAGTGAAAAAAGTGTCTATGGCTTCAGCTAACTCTTCTTTAAAGAGCGGGTCCAGCAACGAATAAGGGGGAAACCGCCACGTAAAAGGTGGTATAACCTTCCTAGGCGTGGCCAGAACCAGCAGAAGTGGTGAATGATCCGATAGTGTGCGT
This sequence comes from Calotriton arnoldi, assembly GCA_963921515.1. Lineage (NCBI taxonomy): Eukaryota > Metazoa > Chordata > Amphibia > Caudata > Salamandridae > Calotriton > Calotriton arnoldi. The sequence goes on along the minus strand of CAWUFW010006108.1, from coordinate 666,119 downwards.
GGGAGTATCAAACATTCCCAAATGTGCGTCATGAGAGACGAAGAAGCCAACCAGTAGTCTATACGAGTGTGTAAATTATAATAGGCAGAATAGTGCGTGTAACCTCCCCTATCCGGATGACACTGTCCCCATACATCCCCAAGAGCCATGCACACCATAGCGCTCTCAAGTGCTCTAGCCGCTGCAGAGGGTCGCCTCATCGGGCCCCCGACCTATCCATATTAGGGTTCCTGACAAGGTTAAAGTCCCCACCCCAGAGGAACCGTGCATCAGAGTATCTATTTGCCGTGACTGCCAGTGTCGTGTAAAACTCCGGGCAATCAAAGTTGGGGCCGTAAACCTTCACTATGATTAGGTCAGTACCCCTGCCTTGGCGTCTGGAGATCACGAAACGACCATCTTTGTCTGAGTCCAATTGCACCAACGTGTAGGCTGACCTAGGATTAACCCAGGTCAGCACCCCTCGGGCATGGGTAGTAAAACCAGAGACATTTATGTTACCCAGCAGTCCTCTGCAGCGCAACAAAGCGCTATTCAGCGGGAGGTGAGTCTCCTGGATTAGGGCTACGTCAATGTTCTGTCTATTCAAATAATTCAACACCTTGCTTAATTTACGGTGGTCGTTAAGGCCCCTGACATTCCACGTCAGCGCGCGGAGGGAGTCTAATGCTTTCGAAGTGTTTCCCTCACCGGGTCCCACCATCGTGTGCATCAGAGCCCATAATGCATCCTGACCTTTGCAACCAATAGTGAATGTGCACACAATATAGTGACCAACTTAAAACAATAAACAGCCAAAACAACAGAACTGCACTCTCCCCCCATCCTCCCCCCACCCACGACAGACCACCCCCAACTTGGTCACGAAGCATCCCCAAGAACTCCCAATCAGTCCCCCCCACCCTCCCCCAATCAAAAATTACCCCCTCTCTGTGTTTCATGCGTGGGCAGAGGTCGCTCGTCTAACAAGGAGAACAAAGGAAGCATTTAACAGCCCCACCTCCCGTACATCGTCCTTTTTAGTTATACAGCATCCCAAGCCTAAAAAAACCCCCAGTCAATGATAGCTGCATCAGACAAATTGAGGCGGCCCCCCCCCATGACCAAGGCCCAAAGCCCCAATGTTCCACAGCGGTTCTTTCCAAGTGTATTGGAGGAGTCTCTGCTTGCCCAGCGACTAGTTACCCCATCCAGCACCTCGCGCAGTGAGCCCAGTCGGCCAATAACATCTTTTCGGGCGACCCCTTCTGCGGGCCGAGTTCAATCCCGAGTGGAACCAGGATGATCCCTCGTACAGTCAGTATTGCAAAGGCCGCAGCTGGCCCCACCTGGCAGTGTCCAAGACCCCCCCCCCGGGTCCACCCACACCCCACATTTCTCGGGCCCTACTTCCATGCTTATCATCAAGTAGCAGCACAACTTTATTAGTCTTGTTCCTCCAGGGAACCCCCAGTCGCCTCATCAAGCAAGTGCCGCTCCGGACTGTGTCGTTGCTCCTTAGCCCAGCCCTTCAGGGCTTTCTGTAGGGACTTTGGGTCTGTAAAGATGTGAGATCGGCCCTGCCTGTTGACCCGGAGTTTAGCGGGATACAACATGGCATAGTCTATGCCCAGGTCGCGTAGCTGTTTTTTCATCGGAACAAACTGTCGGCGAGCCTCCTGCACACGTATAGTGAAGTCAGGGAATAGGGATATCGTGGATCCTTCATATGACAATGACTGCTTTTCCCTCGCCAGACGCAGGGCAGCGTCCCTATCACGATAGTTGAGCAGTTTCGCGATAATGGGTCGTGGTGGTGCCCCCGGTGGTGGGCGGGGCCCCAGGGAACGACGCGCCCTCTCCGCCACTAACATAGTGGAGAAGACCCCCTCTCCCAGCAGTGTAACCAACAGTCTCTCAATAAATTGTTCCAAGTTACCAGTCGGGGTGGACTCCGGAAGGCCAGTAATCCTGAGATTACAGCGACGGGAACGCGCCTCCAAGTCCTCTGTTTTGTCTTGGAGGACCCGTAGGACTCTCCCGAGTTGTTTGTGGTCAGTGTCCAGCGTGGTATGCGCCTCCTCCACCTCCGTAATTCTCCGCTCTACCATATCCAGCCTTTCAGCGTGTTTATCTAAGCGTTCTCCCATTCTGTCCATCCTGTAGGAGAGCGCATCCATTTTCGTACCCAGAGATGCAATGCTGCTTTGTAGACTCTTCTCCATGGCCAAGAGCATACAACGGATGTATGGACCGGGGTCATCAGTGTTGGGAGCCGGCATCCTGGCAGCCTCATCCGTTGAGGCGTCATGTGATTTTGACCGTTTCTGTTCAAAGGAGAGTTTGGGCTGCACTCTATCTACCTTGCCCATTGTCACTGTCAGCTGGGCCCACCAGCCAGGCTCCCGCTACTCCACTGCACTGGCACACAGCGCTAAATAGTGCCGTTGCGAACGCGGGGCGCTGCAGGCAACTCCAGTCTCCAACAGCGTCTGCTCGTCGCAATGTGCAGCACTCGGGCCGAGCAGGTCCGGAGCCCGGTCCCCGACGCCCGCACCTGTGGCCGAGCAGCCCCACACGAGCGCAAGGGCCACAAGCGAGTAGTACAGATCCAAATCGGGCGCCCCGGTCAGGCCTCAATCGCCGGCAAGCTGTCACGCCGCCCCTCCTCGGGCTACTGCACACAGCACCTCGTATTCCTGCGTATCGCAGTCGGAGCTACACGTCGCTCCTCTCCCAAGAATCAGCTCGGAGGCAGCACATCGCTGTACAGGGTATAGCAACCAGCCCACGTCACGCTCACTCCGTCTCTTGTGCACCCCACTACTCCGTACCAACCAGGGGCGCTCCGGCCACGCCGGATTTCACGGCCAACTTCAGGGGGGGCCCCGTCCCGCCCCGGTCCCGCTGCGGGTAATGTGCCTGACCGCTCTCTCTCCGGTGGTCCTGTTCGTCGCCCCCAATCTCCCCCGGCTCAGGCGCGGCAAGGACCGACCTCTGCCGCAGCGTCTCTACCCAAAGCCTGGCAAATGGCGCTCAGGACAACGAAATGGCAGAGTCCAGAGGTAGGGGGCCCACCAGGCTTTCAAGCCCCCAAGCAGTCACAACGATAGCAACCCTCTGCCGATAAATCACCCCGCAGATCTTCCTGATATGCCCAAGCTCCGGAGGGGGTCCCTGCTGCCGGTTCTGCAGGCGTTCGTGGGCGCGTCGTCGTTCGCGCCTGTTCTATCACCCGGTGCCAAATACCTTCTTATGTTGCACCTTGGCCGCTCGTCACCCGCTGTCACGCCAGGCCCTCAGGCGTCCTCCGGTGACTTGCGGCAAGTCAGGACGGGTGCCGCGACAGACCTCCCGGATCGCTACAGCACTGTCCGTGCCCCAGGCGCCGTCACGTCACGTCGCGTCGCTGGTCGTCGTCTGCCGCTGCGGACTACTCGAGCCCGGGGAGTCAGGCCCTGCAGGGTGGGCAGCATCGGGGTCTCGCACCACGGTCAATCCCGGTCGTAGAAGGGCCGGAGTTCTTCCCCCGTACTCCCAGCATGCTCCGGTAAGCAGATCGCCTTAGTGCAGCCGTAGCAGTAGTACGATGCTGTCGGATATTTGCCGGATCTTGAGACGATGTTACGGAGCTAAAGGCTCAAGCGGCCATCTTGGTCGCGAGCAAGCTCCGCCCCCTGTATGTGCAACATTTAGTGCTGACAATTTCACCAATGGCAATTGGATGGTGGGAGTGTCACCTCCGTTCTCGGGATCCTGCTTTCCTGCGGACTGAACCGCGTCTTCCTCTTCTTCTTCTCCTTGCCCTTCCCTGGCCCAGAGGTCCCAGGCTGGTCCTCCGTGGGGCTTGTGGGGTTCAGGTTGTCCTCTGTACTTGCTCCAGCTTCCTCCATTGTGCTTCGCAGTTGTTATGTTTTTTTTATTTATTTCTGGGTTATTTGCTGCTTTTATGGTGATTTTTCCCACCTGACATGGGAATTGCAAGCCTGGCGCTGCTTGTCGCCGATTTTTCTATCGCGGTTGGGCCCATCGCAACTTTTTTCACGTTCGGGTTTCCTTTTTTATCGCGGTCGCAGTAGTTATATTGCGGATATTTGATGCGTTCTCGGGAGACTATCGCATGTTACCGTCGTGTTGAGAATACGATGTTAACACGGAGTTATTTTCCCGCGATAGACAGCGATATGAAAACGTGCGTTAGCCTTTTTTGGCGATGATTATCGCACGTTCTTGAGAATATCCCCCATAGTGTGGATCTATTTGAGATTGCATTCATGTTGTGTATGTATTGATGTAGATGTTCATGAAATTTAGGGTTGCGAACCTTAAATGTTACAATCTTGCTACAAAGTTATTTGTTTCGGTAGGAACAGTATATCCGTGTTATGTTACAGCACTATGTTGCGATTATTGATCAAAAAGACTAGTCATTTCTAAACATGGAATCACTGTATTTCTGGTTTCACACTGCTTTTTGTGCCTTTTCATTTGATGTGTTACAAGCACAGGTAACATTTGGGCTTCACAAAATTAGAAACTTTTGAACAATACATAGCTTGCATAGCAGTGTATGATTTTACTTTAATGTTACTGCAGGACCATATTTATTGTGCATTGTGTACTGTAAATTGAGACTTCTGTAATTTCTACTTTTCTTACTTAGCAGGGAGTAGGGAAGCATTGCGGATGGTTGTCATTGTAGCGCAAACAAACTGTTCTTGTCACAAACTGTCGAGCCAGCGCTTTGCGGTAGCGGTGCCCACAAGTGGTCAAAGCTGTAGTGCACAGGATCGGGTTGACGGAATTTTGCTTTGGCGAGCAGTGAGAGCAACAAGCTTTGACACCAACTGGCCTGTTCACAGTTGCGAGGAGCCCAAAAACTTCAATCAGCCTCTCTGAGGCCACACGATGGGTCCAGGACCTGAGGGGCACCACTTGGGGGTGAGGGACTAGATTCAGCTGGATCTGATTCAGCTGGTTGGAAGCCTCTTATGTCCCTGTGGCTCTGAGCAGGAGACCCGACCTTGGAGTCATTCTGGGAGTCCTGGGTTCAGATGCAGGTCCAATCCCTCTGACTCCTGCAGGAGGGCCGCAGGGCAGCAATCCAGCAAGACACCATTACTGCAAGTCAATGGTCCAGCATTGCAGCAGTCCATAAGGGTGGCATTCCTTTCAGGAGCACAGCAGTCCTTTTTCCTTGCAAAGTCTCCACAGGTCCAGAAGTGTACCAAAGAGTTGGTGTCTGAGGTCCAATATTAATACCAGGTGCCTCCTTTGAAGTGAGAAAAGCTTCTAGAAGTTTTCTTTTGAAGTGCACATGCACAGGTTTTCTCCCTCCCCTGCCCTGGCTCTAGACTAACTACAGGGAGTATGCAGCCCTTTGTGTGGAGGCAGGACACATCATATTCATGTGTAAGTAGGGCTGTGGCCAGCTCTGGCCGCCCATCCTGCTAGTGATGGTCAGTTCAGGAACACCTAAGCTCTCTATTGTGTGGCTGGCTAGAAGGAATACACAAAGCCCAAATGTCAGCTACACCCAGTCATGTGACCCAGAGATAGGCTGCAGGCACTAAATTGTTAAGGCAGGAAAATGCCAACTTTTTAAAAGTGGCATTTTCAAAATTATAATTTAAAATCCTATGAGAGGAGTTTTTATTACATTTCCAAAGACACCAAACATAAACTGTTTACCTCTTCCCAGTTGGAAGTAACAGCTTATTAAATGTATTAAGATAACTCCAGTGTTACCCTATGGGAGAGGTAGGACTTGCAATAGTGAAAAACAAATGTAAGAGTCTTTCACTATCAGGACATGTAAAACTTAAAAGTATATGTTCAACCCTTTTAATGCACAACACCCTGCCCCTAGTCTATTTAGGGCCTACCTTAGGGCTGACTTATTTATATTAAAAAGGAAGGTTTGGGACTGGCAAAGGTTTATTATGCCAGGTCAAAATGGCAGTTTAAAACTGCACACACAGGCTGCAATAGCAGCTCTGAGACATGTTTAAAAAGCTATTCAAGAGTTTGACACATTCAGTGCTGCAGTACCACTCATAACATTTAATTAACAGGCCCTGGGCACATCTAGTAAAACTTTACTAGATATTTACAAGTAACCTAAATAGGCCAATTAGATTTAAGCCAATTATACCATGGTTTAAGGAGAGAGCACAAGCACTTTGGCTCTGGTTAGCAGTAGTAAAGTGTGCAGAGTCCTAAAAGCCAACAAAAATGGGTTTAGAAAAGAGGAGAGTGAAGCCAAACCGTTGGGCATGACCCTGAAGAAAGGGCCAAGTTGAACTCCTCCCCACACCTAATAGTTTCCTTGTTCTGGGAGCAGTTTTCATACCTTATTAAGGCAAACACTTGCTGAACACCTAATGCAAATTAGCCTCCAGTAGCTTCAGGAAGGGAAAAAGGTAACTTTCTAACAGTCATTATTCCCTAATATGTATTAAAACTCTCACTTCAATATTGAATTTTTTTAAATAAAATGTCAAAATAGTTGTTGAACTATTTCTCTAGCTGGCCCCAAACTTGATATTGCAGAATTAATATTCTAATCTGTACTTTGATGGGTACTGTTTCTCATAGGACAGCCTGAGCCTTGCACAGTCCTTTTCAGGGTAGGGACATGTTAAAATAACATTTCTACATATTCCACTTTTAAATACCTATTTATATTTAAAAGGGAGTTTTTCCATTGTCATAGGTGTTATTTTGAAAGGTCTGGCTGTTGTTTTACAACGGTAGACCTGAAGCTATGCTTTCTTTGTGACACTATTAAGTGGCACAATAAGAGCTGCGGTCCACAGGTGACATTTAACTTTCTATTCATAGTGTGTTGTCTGCACCAGTTACTATGACCTTATAAGAAAGTTAAAAAAAAAGCCAATTAGGAACATTTTCTCACAACACTTCTACGTGTATTTTTTTCTTTTCTTTTCTTCCCTTGATGTTTTTTTACCCTATTTTCGGTGTCTCTTTGATGAGTTTTTTTCTTATGGGGGAAACACAAATATTCCCCGTTTTTCCTCATCCCTCCCTTTTTCTCTTTCCCTTTTCATTTATTTTTCCTTATCCCATACTCCCCTCTTTGTCCTTTTTTGATTTATGTTTTCAAAATGTAAACAGGGCAAGTTATTTTGAAAAGCATCCCTTTCCAAATGATACAAAAGTGCAGTGTTGAGGTAATGCCATTGTGTCAAACAATAAAGTGAAAGTAACATTCATAACTCATTTCCTTTTTTCATTGTGTCCAACAGAAACACAGGAATATAGGATATGACATTAAAATTAGTCCCCACCAAGAGACGGCCCTGCTCCCAGGAACTCTGCAGTAAAAGGACTGAACTTCATCTCCGGTAGATAATATTCCTTGGGCTACAGAGTAAGCGGCACTATAAAACTATCTATTAGGGTATTTTATCCCCCTGCCTCAACATTGGGGCCGATTCCGATTCCGGCCGGAAATCTCTCCGACCGAGCCGGACCCGGAGAGAATTCCGACCGAATCGGACCCTAGCAGTCCGACCGGACGAGTACGATGCATTCGCATGCTATCGGACTCGAGTCGGTCGGACTCCCATTGAAGTCAATGGGAGCCGGTCGTACAACGTGTACGCGGGCTCACATTGACTCAATGGGTGCGAGGCGAACAAGGGCGCCCCCTACAGCGGGTACGTGTCCATGCGCATCGCGGCGTACATGCACAGGTAGGGGGGACCCATGGGTCCCCCCTGTGTGCGACTCGCGCGCCTACGCGTACAGGGGGGTCCGACGCGGACCCCCAAAGTCCGACTCCGACAGCTTTTTCGAGCCGGACGGCGCGAGTCGGTCGGACTGCTCGCGGCGCGCATCGTACTTACCCGGCCGGGAAACGTCTCCATAGCGCGGTGCGAGTCGTGTCCATGCGAGTCGGTCGGAGCGTGTTGAAGCCGCGTTCGAGTCGGTCGGCGATTTCGCGGGTGCTTGCATCGTACTCGCTCGGCCGGACCCGCGTACGATTCGGTCGGGAAACAGGGCTCCGAATCAGATCCGGTGAATCCGAATCCGATTCGGAGCACTACCGGCCGAGATCGGAATCGGCCCCTAAGTGTGTAGGACTCTTTTCACTCTGGTGGAACCAAAAACCTTTTATTCTGAAAGAAGACAGAGAGAGGGCCTTGGGTCAGCCCTCTTCTTTAAGACAGTGTCCATCACATCTTGGATGGAATAAGATATGTATTTCAGTATCACTGTCTTTCTATTGGCCATTAAGTGTATTTTTTCACCTCCTGTGGAGATTGCTTCTGCTGCAATGCATCCGGTCTTCAGATTCGGTAGTGACTGTTTTGTGAACAATGAACCAATTTTGAAATGAAGACCTCTCACTCTGAAAGCAAAATATTCTGTATTTTAACTATATGCTTACTTCAAGTGTGATATAAATAGGTGTGTACATGCACCACAAAGGTGGTCAGGCTATGTTTGATTACATCATTGTGTGCTAAAGACAGCTAAACAAAATGCGAAGACAAGACTGTAGTAAAAGACTCATGAGTACTTTAATAGCAATTTCACTTATGTATCCAAATTATATTTAAACATTTTTCTTATGTGGATTCTGTTGCTTTATGTTTATTGCCTGGGAATGTTTCTGTGTTCTCTGTGCAAATGGCTGTAAGCCCTATTTCTTCTGCCTCCTTTGTTCCATCAACCAATATGCAAGAAAAGCATATTCTGGAACTCTCTGGACCAGCTAACATGACCAAGGCTACTCTCACACAAGAGAAGGGAGCTGAGCAAGCCACATGGGTCAAGGTGTTTAGACTGTAAACAGTGTAGTGTTGTTATGTGGTCCCCTGGAAGGAAGAGACACAACAGTGGAGCCAGTTTAAAACAAATTGTCTACATTATACATAAGGGATACAAATATTACATATGTAGGCACACAATCACTCAATGAACAGATAATAATGAAGCAGTGAAGTCCGCCACCGTACGCTGCAGAAATGGCAGGTCACATTTATACATAGTAATGAGTAGGGTAACCAGGCATCAATTCAGAATGGGCTTCTGCCAAGCCAAACAGTCAGATTGGAAATAAAGGCCAAATCCTGTGAATATTTCTAAGGCAGCTTTCCCCCTAAGGTTATCAATCAATAAAGGGGAGGAATGACCTGTCCACTCAACATCACCGTTCTTTTTAGACTTATCCCTATCTTTCTTTTTTCTCTGAATAAAGATTTACCTACAAGATAGGAGATAAATTTAACTCACTTACCCCTGTTGATATCGGGACATTCTCCCTCCTGGTGGAGGATGCGCAGTCACTGGGAGAATGGGACACTCTAGTGACAGACCCAATGATGATGCTATCCACCAAACCACACTAAGCGGTGATTACATACACCACAGACTATGATCATGTGGTTAAGGGTCTCCAAAGAAATTATCCTTGAGACTCTGGCATTGAGACCGTTGAGGTTCATTCTCCCCCCTTTATTGATTGATAACCAGTATTGTTTGGAAGCTGAATGGACCTATGCTTCTTCCTCCCCCCTATTGATTAGTAAAACCTTCCACTTATGACAGGTTATCTGGAGCCATTGGTACTTTCTCATTTTCATTCTACTCCCTGGAGGGATGTTGACCAAGAGATACCTATATTCAGCCTTCATGCACTGTCTGTAGTCTTATCTTTATCAGTCCAGTCTTCATAGTCAGTAGTGCAGGCAGGTTTTAATGTTTTAGGCAAGAGATGGCCCCACTGTGGGTGTCATGGCCAAGCTAGGAAACCTCTCAGGCAAGTGAGAGATGACCATACAATAATGAGTGTGACCGTATTTCTATTAATGAAAACACAATTGATTTCCTATTCCAATAAATTGTACCCCTGTCATAATAAGTCCTTGAATAGCCATCTTGAAATGGCTTCTTCTAATAAAAACTACATCAGTAACAATACTCTTACAACCATTTTTGAGCTCTCTATGAAGCGTTGTTTCAGAAAATTTACATTTTCATTTTTTAGTAGGCTATATGTATGCTTTCATTGAGGGTTATCTTTACTTTGGGCTTCTCTTTGTATTACATATACTTCATTAAGGTTGTATTTATGAAGGGTGCTCTTATTTTGGGCTTCGTTCAGCATAGGATAGCCTCATTGTGGGTGTCTTTTCCACCAAGATTCTTCTGCTGCAGATGTAGCAAGGATGACATTACATATTAAAGCAGTGGTGCTGGAACAATTTTCAGAGTGGGGGTACTGCTACTGCCACCATTGTTACATCACCGAAATCACAGGGTTGTTGAAAAATCAAAGCTCTATATAAAGGAAAAGTTTACCAAATGAGCAATGTGTTAGCATTGTTGTGTATGTTCAGTGGTGCATTTTGAAGCCCATTGTCGTAAATATATGAGTAAAGCGTGGGTGCTAGGGTTCTGCCATGTACACAGAGCATATTTTCCATTGAAATGTACTCTTCAAATGGCCATTAAATTTGAATCAGGCATGCAACTGTACTGCAAAACCTATCTGGCGAACAAACAACAACTTGTGGAAAAGTAGTTTCTGTCCTTACTTAACATACAACTAAAGCGTCTTGGTTTGTTTTGACCCTATTAAAAGCTTTGTCTTCATCGCAATTCACAATTTAAAAAAAACAATATGCCTTATTTGCACAATATGCCTTATTTTTGCTAGTATATATTTTGAAATATTTGTGAAGTTTTGTGGTAGAAAACATTAGACAGACTTCAGACTTTTCCTTTCATATTCAGCCTGGCATGGTATGTGAGTTGTGTCTTTGAATGTATAGTAAATGCTACAAGATAAAAAAAAATGGAAGGCCTTTGTATTCATCTGTTGGACTTGGCCCTTTCTGCAGGGTCATCCCCAAACAATTTTCCTTCACCCTCCTGTTTTCTGAACCCGTTTTTGTTGACTTTTAGTACACTACACACTCCAACACTGCTAACCAGTGCTAACTTGCATGTGCTCTCTCCTTTAAACATGGTAAAATTGCCTTACACCTACTTACACCCAATTGGCACATTGAATTTACGTATACTTCCCTAGTAAACTGGACCTACATGTACAGAGGGCCTGTAAATTAAATGCTACTAGTTGGCCTGCAGCATTAATTGTGACACCCACTTGAGTAGCCCTTTTAAACATGTCTCAGGTATGCCATTGCAGCTTGTGTGTGCAGTTTTAAACTGCCATTTCGACCTGGCAAAATAAACCTTTTGCCAGATGTAAAACTCCCTTTTTAATACATATAAGCCCCCGCCCCCAAGGTAGGCCTAAACAGCCAATAGGGCAGGGTGCAGTGTATTTAACAATTTGGACATGTACTTTAAGGTTTTACATGTGTTGGTAGTGAAAAACTATTAAATTCATTTTTCACTACTGCAAGGCCTACCTCTCCGATAAGATAACATTTAGTTACCTTATTAAATTTAATAAGTGCTAACTTTAAATTGGGAACAGGTAGGCATGGTGAGTTTGGTATTTAAAGAATTGCAATTTAAACCCCTCTTTAATGGTAAAGTTGAATTTTAAATCACAATTCTGAAAATGCCACTTTTGGAAAATTGACATTTTCCTGTCCTAACCATTTCGTGCCTGTAGCCTGTTTTCTGGGTCACATGACTAGGAGTACTGACAGTTGGCCTGTGCAGTGCTCCCATAAAGTAAGTCAACGGGGCATAGGTGTTGGCAGGATGGGCCATCTCTGATTTGATATGGGGGGAGCTGTCACCTACCACATTTTCAGATCACGAAGCCTCTGTCTGAGCACACTCGCAAAGAGTTTGTCAAAAGTCTTTTGTGTCCCCAAACAAGCTGGGGCAGAGAGGCAGGAAATTCCAAGCACCTCTGGAGGTGGAGCCCTCTAGGAATTTCTCCTATGACAAAGCTGGCACTAAGGATAAATAGTGGACCCTCGGACCCAACTCGGACCCAACTCTTCAGTACATCTGGACCTGTGAATACTGCAGAAGGACTGTTGTGCTGCTCTGCTGTCAGAATGACCCTGCTTCACTGCTGCCTGCTGCCACGCTTGCTGAGAAGGAAAACTGGACCTGCACCCTTCATCCCAGGCTGACCTCAAGGGTCAGCAGACTGACTTCCTGGTCTGAGCTACAGGGACATAAAAAGCTCCAGAGGCCTCCCTGCCGCCGGGCTTTTGAAGGTAACTCTTTCAGCTGGGCTAACCTTGTCCCTGTACTCCTTTGCAGTCAGCCTGAACTTGTGACTTTCACCCAGTCCTGCACTACCAAATAAGCGTGAGTGGCGATTTTTGCTTTTAGGTGTTATACTTACCTGAATTTTTTTTAAAGCATATCTCCAGTTCTACTGATTGGATTTTTGTCATTATGGTCTCACATTTATTACATTTTACTCTATTTTTCTAAATCGGTGTGGGATTGTTTTGTTGTAATTTCACTTTATTACTGTTGGAAGCGCTGCAGAAATACTTTACATGTTGTCTTTAAGGTAAGCCTGACTGCTTTTGTGTCAAGCTACCAGAGGGTTAAGAACAGGTTAATTTGGAGTTTGCTTCTGTTTCACGTTGACAGAGATTGTGGTTGTTGCTGCAGATGGGTTTCACCCCCCAAACAGTAACCCAATTTCCTATATCTTCATTCTCCTTTTGAACTCCTGCAAGGTTATCCTGGGGGTGCTGCAGCACCTCCTGCACCCCTAGCTCCTGCGCCCTTGTATTAAATTATAATGTATTTTTCAGTTTAGACCCTCTTTCTGAATGCCCCTGTAGTTCTGACACCAGAACTCACCAGCTCTATCGTAGTTGCAAGATTCCTCCAATAATTTGTCATATTCTGTGCTTTTATAGCTGAAATATCACATTGAATCTCTTCTGGGAGATAAGGCACAAAATTAAGTGTAGTATTCCGGACTCCTCTGATAATTCCTCATTTTTGAGCGAAAATTGAGACTACCATCCTTGAATGAGATCTCGCCTGTGATTTTTAAGGTAAATATGAAGCTTGCTACAGCAAGTGTTTACACACTCATGCTGATGTTGCATAAAGAGTGATTTTGCACTTAAATTTGACTTAGTTTATACTGGAATGTGATTTTGAACCCAGGTATGTTTTTACTCTAAAACGTGGTTTACGCTCTGTAAAGTATTTTCATACTTCTGAAGATGTTCCACGAAAAGGAATGTCGAGCTTTAATGAGGGTTTGTAACTGAAATATGAGGCTATATACTGATATGCAAAAATATGGCATCTTATGACACATTTTCTCTCTGTACCAAATAATAATCTGCTGTTGCATCTTGTGGCTGTCCCATGCTGCATATACTATCTCAGATTGCAAAAAACAGACATGCGAGCTACACATAACTCTGTCCTTGGATATCAACAACCATATTTTAACTACATTGTTTGTTAACTAAAAGACCCAAAAAGCATGCAGCATAGCCTAGGAAGTTAAAAGTTACATTATACCTTTCATCTCACTGACTAGCACACTATTAGCTCACCTTCGTCAACTCAACCCATCTGCTCATTATGACTCACACACCCATCAGGGAATTAAACCAGACAGCATAATGCCAGCTTAAATTGTGGCATTCTATTAGCTGGAAAAAAGCTCATTCTACAAAATACTACAAAGAACTTTGCCACAGACCTCTTGCTATCCCCAACAACTCACTTCACCACCCTCTACCAAACTGCTCCTGATCTGGTACAATTACACCAAAATACCAGCACAGAAAAAGATTTACAGAAGGACCCTACCACCCATAGATATGATCCACATGAGATGTGTCATTACTCATCTTACATCGTAAGACAACTGCTGACTACTAACCATAGTCGAAGTCGGTTATCCACTCCCAAAAAAGAACAGCTTGAAATATCTCTCTCTCACTTTTACAAGCACTCTGCTCCGAGGAACTGCCCTCCGATTGCGCACGCCAACCCCAAGCCTTCAGAGCACTCCTCCATGCAGGGTCTGTAACGTATGCCACACACCGGAATACTCCATGATCACAGACAATACTGGTAAATACGATGTCATTGTACACCATGACAAATGTAGCATAATAAGGAGAATTTCGATAAATGCAATATCAGTGACCACCATGTTATATGTACATGTAATAATGAAATTGTGCTGTTGAATCCACTTAATATTACCTCCCTATCAACCCTGAGTCAGAGATACATGGTCAGACAGGCCCTGCGACCCAAACCCAAGCCCACTAATTGATAGGTCGCAGGTGAGGTTACACTTAGACCAAAGACAAACGCGCAAACGGGGAAAACCCGGATCGATTCCACAGACAGGCAGCTACACCACAAAAGGTCTGAGGAGATTGGCCCCAATAAAACACATTTGACCAAAGGGGCTTGCATTCCCAAAATACCACAAAGTTAGATGCCACATGTAGTTATGCAGTGATCACGCGCTCCCCATGCTGGACATCTGGACACATACACACTGGCCCACATTGGGTTTCCACAATTCGAGAGCCAACTGTGCCCCCTTATCAAATGGTTGAATTTATGGTTCATGACTAGGCCCCGATTTACATCCTCTATGTGTAATCTGTTTATTGTACTTCAAGAACTGTATATAATGCTGGCCAAAACCTCTGTACATCGAGACAGTCTTCATACACGGCTATGTCGCCGCTTTCCCGGCCGCTGCGTTTAATTAAACCAACGTGTTCCTGTTTTGCCAAACGCCTCTTGTCTTTTCATTTAATCAAGGTAAATTCATATCTGAGCAACACCAATATGCCGATTGCAAGATACCAGTAGCTCTCAGGCTGTATTGGAGGACTTCCCTGGTTGCCCCTCGAGTTAAGGAGTGTTACAGCTGACTATGAAACAGAGGCTGGGCTGATGGTGCAGGAGCAGCATTCACCCCACCGTTATGTTGTACCACATTGCTCTGTTGCCTGATAAGAAGTTTGACAATAGATGCCTCAGATCAGAGCATGTTATTTAAGTGCATCTTTGAAAGTCATCTTGGAAAAATCTTCCTTGAATGTATAACCTTCTGACCAAGAGTCTCAGTCAGAGGTTTATTTCATTACAGTCAATAGAGTAAAATATTTGGAAGGTCATTTGACAACATCCAAAGGTGCATTACTGAGAATAGCACTGCAATAAAATGCATTTAGTAAAAAAAAAATCAATATTTCTTTTTACGTCTTGTTTCAGTTGTTATTTTCGGTAAATAGACATAATATCGAAATAAAAATATTGAATAGACAGAATATCGAATCCAAAATATAGAATGGACATAATATCGAATGGACATAATATAGTCGTTAAAAATATCGAAATTAAGGTAAGTAATATTGATTGTCAAAATATCTAAGTACAAAATATAGGCATTAAAAAATATCGAATTTTTAATAATATTGAATTTTTTCTAAGTGTTTTGTATGTTAGTATATGTGTTAAAAGTTTATATTAGTTTTTGTAATGTATGTTTAATTTTTTTAAAGCAATGATTTTTATATTATTTAATTTTTGCGTCATTTAATTCCGTAGCGGGTTGTGGGTTTATAGGGGAATAGGGTGGGAAGTAATTTAATTGTAATTAAGTAATTATTTATTTTTATTTATTGGTATTGATAATTAATTTATTGTTAATTAATTATTAATTGGTAATTAATTTTTATTAATTGATTAATTGATAATTATGTTAATTCTATTAATTTATTATTTGTAGCGGGTTGTGGGTTGATAGGGGGATATGGTGGGAAGTAATTTAATTGTAAATAATTAATTATTGAAAATATTTTTTTTGTTTTGATAATTAATTTACTGTTAATTAATTATTAATTGGTATTTTTTTTATTATTTATAAATTTTTGGTATTGAATATTAATTGGTTGTTAATTAATTATTAATAGGTAAATAATTTTTAATAAATAAATTGTATTGGTATTTATAATTAATGAATTATTAAATATTTTGTAATTGGTAATTAATTTTAATAATAATGTTTATTAGTATTGATAATTAAATAATTGTTATTAAAATATTACTTTCCCTACTGTTGCACTCTCTGGAGTGGGAATAGTAATTTTTACTCCTACGCTATCTAACGTTTTCACTACTGTTGCACTCACTGGAGTGTAAATAGTAATTTTTACCCTCCCGCTATCCAACGCTTTCCCTACTGTTGCACTCTCGGGAGTGGGAATAGTAATTTTTACCCCTACGCTATCCAACGCTTTCCCTACTGTTGCACTCTTTGGAGTGGGAATAGTAATTTTTACCCCTACGCTATCCAACGCTTTCCCTACTGTTGCACTCACTGGAGTGGGAATAGTAATTTTTACCCTCCCGCTATCCAACGCTTTCCCTACTGTTGCACTCTCTGAAGTGGGAATAATAATTTTTACCCCTACACTATCCAACGCTTTCCCTACTGTTGCACTCTTTGGAGTGGGAATAGTAATTTTTACCCTCCCGCTATCCAACGTTTTCCCTACTGTTGCACTCACTGGAGTGGGAATAGTAATTTTACCCCTACGCTATCCAACGCTTTCCCTACTGTTGCAGTCTTTGGAGTGGGAATAGTAATTTTTACCCCTACGCTATCCAACGCTTTCCCTACTGTTGCACTCACTGGAGTGGGAATAGTAATTTTTACCCTCACGCTATCCAACGCTTTCCCTACTGTTGCACTCTCTGGAGTGGGAATAGTAATTTTACCCCTACACTATCCAACGCTTTCCCTACTGTTGCACTCTTTGGAGTGGGAATAGTAATTTTTACCCTCTTGCTATCCAACGTTTTCCCTACTGTTGCACTCACTGGAGTGGGAATAGTAATTTTTACCCCTACGCTATCCAACGCTTTCCCTACTGTTGCACTCTTTGGAGTGGGAATAGTAATTTTTACCCCTACGCTATCCAACGCTTTCCCTACTGTTGCACTCACTGGAGTGGGAATAGTAATTTTTACCCTCCCGCTATTAAATGCTTTCCCTACTGTTGCACTCTCTGGAGTGGGAATAGTAATTTTTACCCCTACGCTATCCAACGCTTCCCTACTGTTGCACTCACTGTAGTGGAATAGTACATTTTACCCTCCCGCTATCCTACGTTAAAAATATTGAATATTTTTTAATAATATTACGTTAATATATGTATGTATTAAAAAATAAAAATGTATGTTTATTTTTTTTTACTTAAATTAATTATTCATTAATTTGAAAGTTATTTAAGTATTTTTAAGTATGTTTTACTTAATTATATTTATTATCTTATTAATTTTACATTACTTTTAAGAGATTTAAAAAATTCGATATTTTGACTAACTATATTTTTTACAACGATATTTTTGATTCGATATTTTTGTACTTACCTGTTTGTAGATTGGGAGTCGATATTTTGGTATTCGATATTTTTAACTCGATATTTTGTCAGGTCGATATTTTCTTCCTCGATATTATGTCAGTGATCCGTTATTTTCTTTTGTTTTGTTCTTGTCTTCCTCTCCTCTTTCTTCTTTCTTTGCTATTCCTCCCTCCATCTTTCTTTTCGTTGTTTTTCCTCTTATTCTTTTCTTCTGACCTTGTGCCTCTCCAACTTCCTCATTTTTGATTTTTCTTTCCTTACCTTTTTTCATTTCTTCTTTCTTGTGTTTTTTCTTTCCTTCCCAACTTTATTCTCATCTTTGGGTCTTCATTTCATTCTCTCCTTTCTTCCTTGTCTCGGTCTCACCCTTGTTCCTTCTTTCCCTTTCGTCTCTCCTGAATACCTTGTTGTCTTTACTACAGCTTTGTTCATTTTTTCTCCTTGCCTCGGTTTCTTTCCCTCATCACTTATTTACTTTCATCTGCCACTTGTGGGGGACTTTAAGTCCCAAGAGCCCTTGCGCAAGGAGGCGCTACCAGCTGCTTGGGGGCTGGACCAATCATGCTAAAAAGCACTGCCCGACTCCCGCTGTGTGAGACACTGTCATTGCTGCCGCTTGTGGGGGACTCTAAGTCCAAGGAGCCCTTGCACCAGGAGGCGCCTTCAGCTGTTGGGGGCTGGACCAACTCACGCTACATAGTGCTGCCCCGACTTCCGCAGCAGGGGACACCATTATGGCTGCTGCTTGTGGGGGGCTTTAAGTTCCAGGAGCCCTTGCACCAGGAGGCGCCAGCAGCTGCTTGGGGGCTGGACCAACTCGTGCTACAAAGCACTGCCCCGACTTCCGCTGTGAAGGATGCTCGCGGGCCGTGCTCAGGCGAATCCTGGGAAAGGGCAGGCCCATCCCGAGCCAGTCAAAAACTGGAGGAGGCTAGACTGGGTCACCCTCCTAACATTTAATCTTCAAGGTACTGCTTCTTGTTCATTGCTATTTCGAAATTGTATAACATACTTTAATCAAAGACTTTGGGACATTTCGACCCTTTGATTGCAACACTTTGGGGCCGATTCCGATTCGTGTCGGTAATTTCTCCGACCGAGCCGGCCTCGGAGAGATTTCCGACCGAATCGGACCCGTGCAGTCCGACCGAACGAGTCCGATGCATTCGTATGCCACCGGACACGAGTCGGTCGGACTCCCATTGAACTCAATGGGAGCCGGTCGTACAACGCGTACGCGGGCTCCCATTGCCTCAATGGGTGCGAGGCGGACAAGGGCGCCCTACAGCGAGTACGCCGCGAAGCGCTCGCAGCGTACACGCACAGGTAGGGGGGACCCATGGGTCCCCCTGTGTGCGCCTCGCATGGGTACGCGTACAGGGGGTCCGACACGGACCCCCAAAGTACGGCTCCGACAGCGAGTTCGAGTCGGACGGCGCGAGTCGGTCGGAGCGGTCGAGGTGCGCATCGTACTTACCCGGCCGGAAAACGTCTCCAGTGCGCGGTGCGAATCGGGTCCGAGCGAGTCGGTCAGAGCGGTACGATCCGGAAACCAGTCGGTCGGAGCGGTCGGGTCGCCCGGACGAGTCGGTCGGCGAATACGCATCGTACTCGCTCGCCCGGACGCGCGTACGACTCGGTCGGAAAATAGGGCTCCGGATCGGATCCGGTAAAACCGAATCCGATTCGGAGCACTACCGGCCGAGATCGGAATCGGCCCCACAGTCTTCTTCCCAGCTCTTTGGTGACTTTTATTTGCTGCTGCTTGTAGATAGTGAGTATGGCTAAACGGAAAGCCAGGAAGGGGGATGCTGGGGATGCAAAAAAATAAAAAATCTAACAAAACTTGTAAATTGGCAGCCGAGAGCTGTTTAATAGCCAGGATCGATAATCTTTTTGGAAGAATGCGTGCAGATCCTTGTACACAAGCCCATAGATTCTATTTCTAGGGTCCAAAAGTACCCTAACGTCCATATTGCGGAAAACAAGCAAAGAATACCAAAGAACAGGGCCGCAACATTTTCACTGAGACCCAGATTGCTCCGTGTCTGACTCCTTCTGTTGTTCTCCCCATTGTATCCCTTTCCCTCGATACAGCAAGCATAGATTTGAATGTGGATGCTTTCCCATGTAGCAACTGCTTTGCCCCTTTAAACAAGTTACAGGTCGAGCAGAGATTTGATAGAGATCCGACCTGCAAGTGCTATCAGTGATGTCATGTTAACAACGTCTGGATGCCCTGTTGTTAATGAGTTTGACCTCCTTGTAAAATCTTTAAAGAATGAGGTGGGTGAATTAAAATCCATAGTAGCCTCCCTGTCTGGCACAGTAAACTTGCTACTAGCCTCAAGAAGGCCCCAGTAGCACTCATTTCCCAACAGTTTCAGCAGCCTACATCCCTGACTGTGCCTCCACCTATAGTGCAGATTATACCACCCTTGAATCATAAATCATGCCCCTTGGAAAGCTCTGTGCCTAGATTAAAGGTTATGAGGGCCAACATACCAACTAAATATATGTCTGGCATTTCAGATCTCAAGCATTCATATATTAGGGGACACACATTGAACTCAGTTCATGCACACCTATACAGGGCCCCACAGAGCAGAAATATGAGAAGCACTACACACCCATGTAGAGGGAATCACGCAACCTGTGGTCATATTATGATGAGCCATGTTCCGAAACAGACCAAAATATCCGCTATAGAAACAGAGGAGTCCCTTGTAAACAAGGCCATACACTGGATTCACCATGTCCGGGGTTGTCACTGATTAATCCGAGACGACATCGTTGGTGCAACAAGAACAGAAAAAAAGCAGCACTGTTTTTGACAATGCTGAGTTAACTTTGTCTACTTCCACTTTGGCTGATACCCTGGTTGCGCTAAATGCAAGAAAACCCCCGCCTGCCTCTCTAATATCCAGTTCAAATATATCAGTAACCTAGGGGCATATTATCAAGAAAGGCTTTTAAAAATTATCGCCGGTTTAGCGGCAGAAAACTGCCGCTAAAGCGGCGATAATGGGCTTGATAATATGCCCTTGAGAATTCCAATAGAAGTCCATGTTCTGGTGTGAACATGGGCTTCTATTGGAATTCTCCAGGGCATATTATCAAGCCCATTATCGCCGCTTTAGCGGCAGTTTTCTGCCGCTAAACCGGCGATAATTATAACGCCGTTCTTGATAATATGCCCCCATGCTTGTACAAGCATAGCGGGTCCTATTTCTCCTCTTAGCCGTATTGATTGACGGCTCCATTTGCATACATGCAGATGTCCCAATTCCTAGCATAACTGGAGTACTATCTGGGGAGGTCAGCGGTGAGACGGTTTCTGCTCCCAGCTCGTTCTCCATGAACATTTCGGCCAACATTACTCCAAAACTAATTAGAGACAATACATTGATTGCTCATGAGCCTCTGTTTGGTACCTCCGATCTTTAAAACTATCGTCAAAAATAGGCCTGAAATTACAAATTCAATTGAAGTGACTTCTATGAATGCTCCTTCTAGTCCCATTATTTTGAAAGAGAAGGATCTTGTATGCAAGATGGCTTTCTTACGCCAGAAATCACACATCAGTCTGACTTGTCATTCCCGAAAAATTATATTCCATGGAATATTGTTGAGCGCTCCCCGACATTTATTTTATGGAACATGACGGGGCTAAGGACCAAGCTGGATGATGTGGATTAGGGACTGTACATGACAACTTTGATTTGTGGTTATTATAGGAGAGATGGGCTACCTCAGATGTTTTTAGGCATTGTTTTATTTCATATAGCAATTATGCTCTCTTCTCCATGGCAGGCAGGCAGGCAGGCCGGTGTGGGGGCTTATCATATGGTTAAGAATTTCGCCGGGCAGCAATGTAAAAACATTATGGGGTCGATTCCGATCCCGGCCGGAAGCGCACCTAACAGTATTCGTCCGGAAAAAAAAACAGCCGAATGCGTGTTTCCCGACCGACTCGAACATTCGTCCGGACGAACAAGTACGATGCGGATAACAACCCAGTTTCCGAGCGAGCCATACTTACCCAATTCAGCTCCTGTTCCCCGCCCGAGCCGGATCCGTAAACGCCGAATCGAGTCGTACGGAAGCAAATACACAGCACCTTCCGGCCGGACGAGTACGATGCGCACTCCGTACGCGCCGAACCGTCGCTACGTCCGGGACGTTTGAGCATCCGGGTGAGCCGTACATAAGCTCCGTTTCGCGCCACAAGACGATCCACGGCTACGAGACGAACAAGCCTGCTACGAGTACGAGTCGAAGACACGAGAAACCCGAACGAGACGATCCAAGCATGAATCCCATTGCGCAGGTCCTACCTATACTCTACATCTATTACCGGGACCGGCACGGACGCGTACGGCGCAGACGGTAAGTCAAACACCAACAACACAAATAAACGACACGTACCCGAAATATGTCACACACACATAGGGATGCACAAATGACGTACACTAGCAACAGCAGAACCATAGGGGTGGGATGGCCATCACCAATGCCATACACACACATAGGGGGCTGGATGCCTGCCACTACTACCACCCCACTCAGGGGGGGCTGGATGCATGTCACTACTACCATCCCCACCCTTAGGGGGATGGATGCCTACCACTACCACCACCCCTACTCAGGGGGGCCTGGATGCCTACCACTACCACCACCCCAACTCAGGGGGCCTGGATGCCTGTCACTACTACCATCCCCACTAATAGGGGGATGGATGCCTACCACTACCACCACCCCTACTCAGGGGGGCTGGATGCCTACCACCACCCCTACTCAGGGGGCCTGGATGCCTGTCACTACTACCATCCCCACCCTTAGGGGATGGATGCCTACCACTACCACCACCCCTATTCAGGGGGCCTGGATGCCTACCACTACCAACACCCCTACTCAGGGGGCCTGGATGCCTGTCACTACTACCATCCCCACTAATAGGGGATGGATGCCTACCACTACCACCACCCCTACTCAGGGGGGCTGGATGCCTACCACCACCACCACCCCTACTCAGGGGGCCTGGATGCCTGTCACTACTACCATCCCCACCCTTAGGGGATGGATGCCTACCACTACCACCACCCCTACTCAGGGGGCTGGATGCCTACTACTACCACCACCCCTACTCAGGGGGCCTGGATGCCTACTACTACCACCACCCCTACTCAGGGGGGCTGGATGCCTGCCACCACCCTTACTCAGGGGGGCCTGGATGCCTACCACTACCACCACCCCTACTCAGGGGGGCCTCGATGCCTGTCACTACTACCATCCCCACTCATGGGGGGATGGATGCCTACCACTACCACCACCCCTACTCAGGGAGGGCTGGATGCCTGTCACTACTACCATCCCCACCCTTAGGGGGTTGGATGCCTGCCACTACCACCACCCCTACTCAGGGGGCCTGGGTGCCTACCACTACCACCACCCCTACTCAGGGGGCCTGGATGCCTGTCACTACTACCATCCCCACTCATGGGGGATGGATGCCTACCACTACCACCACCCCTACTCAGGGGGCCTGGATGCCTGTCACTACTACCATCCCCACCCTTAGGGGATGGATGCCTGCCACTACCACCACCCCTACTCAGGGGGCCTGGATGCCTACCACTACCACCACCCCTACTCAGGGGGCCTGGATGCCTGTCACTACTACCATCCCCACTAATAGGGGGATGGATGCCTACCACTACCACCACCCCTACTCAGGGGGGCTGGATGCCTACCACCACCACCACCCCTACTCAGGGGGCCTGGATGCCTGTCACTACCACCATCCCCACCCTTAGGGGATGGATGCCTACCACTACCACCACCCCTACTCAGGGGGCCTGGATGCCTACCACTACCACCACCCCTACTCAGGGGGCTGGATGCCTGCCACTACCACCACCCCACTCAGGGGGGGCTCGATGCCTGTCACTACTACCATCCCCACCCTTAGGGGATGGATGCCTACTACTACCACCTCCCCTACTCAGGGGGGGCTGGATGCCTGCCACCACCACCACCCCTACTCAGGGGGGCCTGGATGCCTACCACTACCACCACCCCTACTCAGGGGGTCTGGATGCCTGTCACTACTACCATCCCCACTCATGGGGGATGGATGCCTACCACTACCACCACCCCTACTCAGGGGGCCTGGATGCCTGTCACTGCTACCATCCCCACCCTTAGGGGGATGGATGCCTGCCACTACCACCACCCCTACTCAGGGGGGCCTGGATGCCTACCACTACCACCACCCCTACTCAGGGGGGCCTGGATGCCTGTCACTACTACCATCCCCACTAATAGGGGGATGGATGCCTACCACTACCACCACCCCTACTCAGGGGGGGCTGGATGCCTACCACTACCACCACCCCTAAACATAGGACAGGAAATGCATGACACAACCAGCATACTCCAACATAAGGAATGTCTGAAAATACATCCCACCAACACCATGACAAGCGTGTGTAGTCTGTGTCAAATGCCCACAACACTGAACATGTCATTGAGCATACAATGTGACCCCCTAGCACATGTGTCACACATAAATGTGTGTGGGCTCCACAATGCAAGCAGACCATGACCACTGTGGCAATGGGGTATAACACCCCATCATCACAGTGACCAAAAGGTAAGTGTGGGGTCCATAGCTGAAGCACATTTTGAACATTGTGGCAATGGGGTCTAAACCCCCATCATCACAGTGACCAAAAGGTAAGTGTGGGGTCCATAGCTGAAGCACATTTTGAACACTGTGGCAATGGGGTCTAAACCCCCATCATCACAGTGACCAAAAGGTAAGTGTGGGGTCCATAGCTGAAGCACAGTTTGAACATTGTGGCAATGGGGTCTAAACCCCCATCATCACAGTGACCAAAATGTAAGTGTGGGGTCCATAGCTGAAACACATTTTGAACACTGTGGCAATGGGGTCTAAACCCCCATCATCACAGTGACCAAAAGGTAAGTGTGGGGTCCATAGCTGAAGCACATTTTGAACATTGTGGCAATGGGGTCTAAACCCCCATCATCACAGTGACCAAAAGGTAAGTGTGGGGTCCATAGCTGAAGCACATTTTGAACATTGTGGCAATGGGGTCTAAACCCCCATCATCACAGGGACCAAAAGGTAAGTGTAGGGTCCATAGCTGAAGCACAGTTTGAACATTGTGGCAATGGGGTCTAAACCCCCATCATCACAGTGACCAAAATGTAAGTGTGGGGTCCATAGCTGAAGCACATTTTGAACACTGTGGCAATGGGGTCTAAACCCCCATCATCACAGTGACCAAAAGGTAAGTGTGGGGTCCATAGCTGAAGCACATTTTGAACATTGTGGCAATGGGGTCTAAACCCCCATCATCACAGTGACCAAAATGTAAGTGTGGGGTCCATAGCTGAAGCACATTTTGAACATTGTGGCAATGGGGTCTAAACCCCCATCATCACAGTGACCAAAATGTAAGTGTGGGGTCCATAGCTGAAGCACATTTTGAACACTGTGGCAATGGGGTCTAAACCCCCATCATCACAGTGACCAAAATGTAAGTGTGGGATCCATAGCTGAAGCACATTTTGAACACTGTGGCAATGGGGTCTAAACCCCCATCATCACAGTGATCAAAAGGTAAGTGTTGTCATGGAAAAAGCTGCAACTGCCAAACAGCATGGATGATCCCTGGTCACAGAACAACAATTACATCAGTGGCAAAGTAGTGCTTGTGTCCCATAGCAACATACATTGGGTGAGGCAAACAGTGCAGTGCCAATAAGATATACTTTTGGCCATGTGCAGACAAACATCACCCATGGGGGCTGACATTGGCAAGATTCCTCAATAACACAATGACAGAAGTGACCATCATAATGCAGCCCCACATATCTGCACCAATGGACACACAAATGTAGATATCCTTTGGAGACTGTAGATGTCAGGTGAACAAATACCATACCATGGCAGCAAAGGGACATACAAACCATGATCATTGTGCTGACTGATGACCTAGGAGTCCCAGGGACAGCAGGGGAAAGCCAACAAACAACATACAGCCAATGGCACACTAAAGACATGCCAATGCAGTGGTTCAGATGCACAAACACAAACAGGCAGCCTCACACTGCAGATCAAACACAACAGGTGATGGGGGTGTGCCAGTGTCCCCAGGCAACCACACAACACATGAGGAGGCCTGAATCACAATTACACAGATGTGTATACAGTGCCACACAAAAGTAACTCATGGATTGGATTCCCCTATGTGGGCAAACAGGCATTGTTAGATGAGAGGGAGCCCAAATTACATATGTCACACAAGCTTGTCGGAACAGCAAATAACACAGCAAGAGACAGACCCACCACAGCACTACCCCCAGGGACCCCACATCGTGTTGACCGTGGCCTGCATGATAATCCCACTGTGATGACAAAGCTAGATGTTGTTCACACTGTGAACCACAGTCATGTGTCCTGAGCAACAAACTACCATCACATCTACACAAGCACAAATTAATCAGCACGGCCTGTCAGCCAAGGCCAACATGGAGGTAGGGGTCTAACCGTGCAACAACTCTCATTTGCACACACTCAACACCACACACCTTGATCTCCACCAATGTGCAGCAGTGAAGCTCACATGGACTGGTGACATTGCACATGCACCCATGACAATCCCAGGGGTGGTTGTGGGAACTAAGGTGCAGAAACCCATCACACCTGGCCAGTCAACAAGACTCGTGAATGTCTGACACACTGCACAGTACGCTGTACATGGGCATGACGTGAAATCCACCACAATCAATGTGATCCCGGACACAGTCACACACCAATGAAGAAGTCAAGGTCACCCACAAAGAACACACATAGACAACTTCCAACATTGCAGCTCTGACCCAGAGGAGTGGCAGCAGTCACACATACAACGTGTCACAATCACTGAAAGCTAACACAAACTGTAAATTACATGACTTGTGTAACCAACAAGTGCCAAGGGGAATCCTGACTGTGTCTCATCTGCGTTTGCCCACAAACTCAGCCCTGACAGCAAACACACCAATGGATGACACCCTGATGACCAGTAATGTGCCATGCACCCACATCCCAGAGAACCCAGTGCGAAGATTTGGGTGGTACATAGGTCAACTCAGCAAGCATCACAAGCAGGAACATCATTAGGGATCCCAGCCTGTGTTGCAAAACGGAAGTGAACACACACAGACATGCTCACACAACACACACCTTGGGCTCAGGCAATGTCACGGAATTACACACTGCCATGAGGGCACTCCACTCCTGTGTAAGGAAAGCTATGCCATACGTTGTCTCTGCAGGGCCCTATCATATCAGCAGTACACTTGGTCACTCAGTCAACAATTAGCACAAAATGAAGGCTCTCGTCACATCAGCCTGGTCATGGGAGTGTCACCGACACCATCTGCACAAATCCAACACACATGTATAGCAAGTTGCACTGATCACACAGATGAGTCCTTCCCCATTGATGCCCAAACTTGCATGTCCAGTGGAGATGGTCACACGGTCAGGGAAATAGACAAATTGAACAATGGCAAGCACAACAGATGTGCAGGGGTGTAAGCCACAGATGTGATATTGCAAATAAAAGTAGGAAATCCCATTGCCAAATATTGAAAACATGATACCCTCATATTGCTGCAAAGGATGACATGGATACACACCAGGATAGGACACATTCCCCTGGACCACATGGGGTCCTGCACAGTAACACTTCATTTCCCTGATATCAAAAATCACCATCAGTGCAGCAAGGGCATGGTTAGCAACATCAACATCATGTACATCAGAAGCAAAACCCCTAGAGAACAGAAAGTAGCTTTATTCAGCATTTGTGTGTGAAGAAGTGAAAGTCCAGAAATATAACAAAGGCCAATGGCCAGTCCATAACAAGAGTCCAAACAGGGTGACAGTGCCAGATGTCACCCTTTGCATGCCTGCACAGCTACACATCAGGGACATTCCCCTCGGAGGGGCTTACGGGGGGCAGGCCAGGCACCGCAGGGACAGGATCAGGGCTCACCAGAAGGAGGCAGGGAAGGGGTGGTGGGTGCTGGAGAGTCACTGACAACTGCAGTGGAGGTGTCTGACATGGTGTGTGCTGGCACAACTGGGGGCTTGAGTCAGATGGTGTGGGTGCCGGCACGACTGCAGTGGGCCATGCAGATGGAGTGGACAGGTTCCCCACTGCAGTGCCCAAGTCAGACAGGGTGGTAGTGGACTCCACTGCAGTGCCTATCTCCAGGGGAGTAGAATGGGGTTCAGGTAAGGTGGGCAGGACAGAGGGGGAGGACACGCTCTCCACACCAGTGGCACAAACAAGCGCAGCGGGGGTGTGGTGCTGGAAGAGCAAGTGGTAGGGGGAGAAGGCCGGATCATTTTGGGGATGGTGTATCTGTGGGTGGGGGAACCTGGGGCAGGGTGTGGTGGGGGGAACCTGTGCAGTGGGGGCCTGAGTGATGGAGGAAGGAGACTTGGTGGTTGAGCTGCAGGGTGGCGGCGGGGTCTTGCTCTTCCGGGTCCGGGGGGACTTGCGGATGGGGGCCTCAGTCTGTCTGCGCCTGGGGAGGGTGTCCGGGGGTGAGGGGCACTCCCTCTGTGTGGGTGGACTTCCTCTTCCCCCTGTATGCTGGATCAGCTGGATTGGAGGGGAAGAGGCCGAGGTCACAGAGGAAGATCTGCTGTGTAGTTGGGGTTGCAGGTGAGGCAAGGGAAGGGGCCTTGGAGGGAGAGGTATCGGAGGACTGCGGAGTGACTGTGGATGCCTGTGTGTGTGTATGTACCCCATCCCCTGTGGGTGTGGTATCTGTCCCCTGAGGATGCCTGCGTGCATGTCTTGTTTTTGTAGTGGGTGTGTCTGTGCTGCTCATGTCTGTGTGTTTGGGTGAATGTGCAGGTGTGCATGTGCTTGGGACAGGTAGGGTGCCAGGAAGTGTGGATGGGGCAGATGTACGAGGGGTGAGGGACTGTTGGAGGAGGGACACTGCTGCCGTCAGGGAGGAGTCCATGGACCTATTGCTCCTCTGTAGGGCAGACATGCCCGATGAGATGCCCTCCATAAACGACACCAGCTGAGTCAACAGAGTGGTGTGGGCATGGAGGACACTCAGCATTGATGTCTGCCCTACATGGAGCTGGCGAAGGAGGTACACAGACTCCTCACTCAGGGCAGCAGGGGACACAGGGGCAGGGGCTGCGGTGCCTGGCACGAAGGAGACACGCTCCCGAACACGGGAGCCTCCACGGACCTCTGGAATGGGAGCCGATGGGAGGGCGGTGGTGGTGGTGGTGGTGGCGGGGACAGCAATAGTAGCTGGGGTGTGGTGGCTGCTGACACCCGCCTCCACAAGGGAGTCATCCTCCGAGCTGCTGTGGTCCTCAGCTGAGGTGGATGGTGCTGAGGACTCCTCGGTGTGGCTCCCCTCGCCCTCCGTGCCACTGGGTCCCTCCGACCACTCATCGGCTGCTGACCCAGTCTGGCTCAGCGGCTCCTCCTGGTCCGTGGAGCTGTCCCCTCCTGTGGCCGTGGATGTATCTGCAAACAATTAGGGAAACAGACAGACATCAGTCACCTGCACTGACCGCACAAAACCACAGTATGTACAGCACATTACAGAGCAAGCCCTGGCATCCTTAGTTGAACATTGCCAAAAGTGCCCAAACAGAGTAGGAGAAGCCAATTGTCAGTCTGATGGTCAACCATGGCACTCACATCCCTCCTGGCCTTGCACCCATCGGTCTGGTGTCTGTCGGATGGCAATACACCAGTGTGGACACATGCACCACCTACACAGTAGTTGGACAGTGCAGAGAACACGGTGAAGTATGTGAACATACACACATCACAGCTCTTGCCACTGAGTCAGTACAGGTGTCCAGATAAAGGGATGGCCAGAGTCTATTTTGAAATGCATGTGATGCATACCAGCACCAGACACCATGATGCACCCATGTCCTGATAGTCAATGCCACAATGGGGTGCATGTAGCACATGTCACTCCCCTGCAGGATCACTCTTAGGAAGTTTAACGCCATGGCACAGGCATGCCTGCAAAGTCATACATCACTGTCTCCAGTCACATGGGCAGGGCAGCCAGACAACAACAGTCTGCACTGTGTCACAATCCTAGGTCATGGGGAATGCAAGTCCAGTAGCTGACAAGTGCACATGTCCATCCCCTACAAACCACATCATCTGAACTCTCATTTGTCCACGTCATACCAATTGGACATATGGGAGACATGAAACACAACCCTCGGAACATGAGCACCTCACAATCTGCTGTGAATGGGAAACAGCTGCCTGAACTGCACAGTTGCATACCCCAGTATGCACGGTCAAGTGATCAAACACCTATATGTCACACAAGTATCGTCTCCTATGGTCACATCTCCGGTGGCATGCTGAGCCCTAACCGATAAACACCCCAGTAGTCCTGACAACAAAGCCACAGGACAATGACACAGAGGCAGACACCTGAGGGAACATTTCACTGAGCACAACGTGTCAGCTGATACACGGGAGTGGGAGTACAGAGTGTATTGTATGGCCTGGAGTAGGCATGACTGTCCTGCTCCAAGTGAAAGAGGGATGAGCCCTGGACAGTAGGCAGGTGACTAAGCATGTGTGACACACTTGATATACATACTCCTGAGGCCCAAACATTGTTCACAACCGCAGCATGGGTGTGTGCCAAATACCCCAGGCACATGTGGTGAATCAGATCAGCAATTGGACCACATATCAAAGTAACACGCAGACTACATGTCAGAACCCAGGCATTGTGTAAGCAATGGACCCACCCATGAAGCCCACCACAGAGTTATGGGTACAAATGCTGTCCCCCACCTTGAGCTAAGCAATATGCAAGGACACAGTACCCAAGTGACACAATTTCCTGACTGTAAGGGCCACACCTGGGTATCAGATGAGGACTGGGCAGTGCACAATTGAGGGCCATGGGTCCTGGACCACATAACTGATGTACTGTTGAAGTTTAACCAGGCCAGAGGAGGGCACATAGCATGTTAGACAAAGCTCACAGTGCAGTCATGGACTCACCCCCTCCTTGCTGCTGTCTGCCCTTCAGCTGCCCATCCAGATCAGGGAAGACCACCGCCAGGATCCTGAGCATGTGGGGGGTCAGGGTCCGGTGTCCGCCCCTCCTGCGAGGAGGCGACAGCTTCAGCTGGACCCTTGCGATCCTCCGGGTCCAGCCCCGAAGGTCCTGCCACCTCTTCTGGCAGTTGCAGATCCGGCGCTTGTAGACCCCCACAGACCTTACTGCCCGGGCGATGTCCAGCCATATTTCCTGCTTCTGGTGGGCATCAACCTGTGAGGATGACAAAGTGTAAAGGCCATTACTACACATGCAACAAATCCGTGCATCACACATTTGGATATACATGTCTCAATCACAGGGGCACATGTTGTACACGGGTAGTGCAAGGATGGCTATGAACAGTTTGCCAGCAGTTACTACATGGTATCATTGCCTGGGAAGTCAAACCTTGTTTAAATGCACTGTTACTGCACTATACCTGTTCAGTGCATGTAACTACACACTATGGGGGGGTGAGAACTACTCAGTGAGCCTGCTAGCAAGTGGCGTGCAGACTGTAAGTCTGGCTAGTCAGACAACATGCACATTTGTAAGGCAGTGGACAGCACACTCACCTGCTCTCCTGGTTTCCCATACAGCTTGCTGTACTGTGGAAGGAGGCTGTCCAGCAGGGCCTGGTTCTCCTCAGTGCTGAAGGCTGGGGCTCTCTCCACAGTACGTGCCATTGCAGGATCCAGAGGATGCAGAGACAGCAGCAGTGGTGGTGGCAGATGTCGTCCTGGAGCATGTAGTGCAGGCAAGTGAGCTCTCAGGGGAACAGCCAGCATTATATGTGTGCTGCTGAGGCAGATACCGTCCCATGTTTCCAAAGTGATAGGTCCAAGTCGTTTGCATCTTCTGAATCTGGCCAATCCATGGAATTGCACCACTTACACACGCCCACAGCATCCTTCAAAAGTTCAACTTCATGACACCCATGCATTTGCAACATTGTTGTGGGTGGCCAACTGAATTCACTGCATCAGACTCGTTAAACTTTCGAAAACGCATCCGTTGCCATGCCAGGCCATAGCCAATGCATGCGCACCGATCGGTCCATTGCTGTACAACGCGTATTCCGGGTACAATGCGTACCCGCACACAACAGATGCAATGGGCTGTTCGGGCACACCGATCGGTCCATTGCTGTACAACGCGTACCCGCACACAACAGATGCAATGGCCAGTGCGTGCACACCGATCGGTCCATTGCTGTACAATGCGTATTCCGGGTACAACACGTACCCGCTCACAACAGATGCAATGGCCAGTGCGTGCACACCGATCGGTCCATTGCTGTACAACGCGTATTCCGGGTACAACGCATACCCGCACACAACAGATGTAATGGGCCGGCCGGGCACACCGATCGGTCCATTGCTGTACAACACGTATTCCGGGTACAACGTGTACCCGCTCACAACAGATGCAATGGCCAGTGCATGCACACCGATTGGTCCATTGCTGTACAACGCATACCCGCACACAACAGATTCAATGGCCAGTGCGTGCACACCGATCGGTCCATTGCTGTACAATGCGTATTCCGGGTACAACGCGTACCCGCACACAACAGATGCAATGGCCAGTGCGTGCACACCGATCGGTCCATTGCTGTACAACGCGTATTCCGGGTACAACGCGTACCCGCACACAACAGATGCAATGGGCCGGCCGGGCACACCGATCGGTCCATTGCTGTACAATGCGTATTCCGGGCACAACGTGTACCCGCTCACAACAGATGCAATGGCCAGTGCGTGCACACCGATCGGTCCTTTGCTGTACAACGCGTAACCGCACACAACAGATTCAATGGCCAGTGCGTGCACACCGATCGGTCCATTGCTGTACAACGCGTATTCCGGGTACAACGCGTACCCGCTCACAACAGATGCAATGGCCAGTGCGTGCACACCGATCGGTCCATTGCTGTACAACACGTACCCGCACACAACAGATTCAATGGCCAGTGCATGCACACCGATTGGTCCATTGCTGTACAACACGTATTCCGGGTACAACGCGTACCCGCTCACAACAGATGCAATGGCCAGTGCGTGCACACCGATCGGTCCATTGCTGTACAACGCGTACCCGCACACAACAGATTCAATGGCCAGTGCATGCACACCAATCGGTCCATTGCTGTACAACGCGTACCTGTACAGGTCAGTCGCATATGTCACCATGCTTGTCACTGGTGAACGTATGCCAGCCACATATTCCTGCCAGAGACCCAGGGGCACACCTACAACACCACACCCAGTCCACACTGTTTCCTAAGGCATGTAAGGCTGCATTACCTTTTCTGTGTATGGGGGTTAACATGTGGTTTCTGTGGTGGCACTTGTGGGCAGCCACACCCAGGCTGTGCATGTGTTAATGGGGACAGGGTCCTTTGTGTGTTGTGCACATGACCACTGTGATGTGCAACAGTTCATTTCGGAGCATGTGGCATGTTCACATTTCCAGGTTGTGTATGTGTGTGACATGTCACATACCCCCTGGGTCCCATGGGGAAGGCATGTACGTCACAGGGTGACCCATTGCCACAATAGTGATGTCCCTCCACAGTCTGTGTGCATGTTGGGTTTCCGATGTCTCTGATTCCATGTGCACGATGGGAGACAGTCTCCACATCAACGTTGTTTGTGCATGGACTTTGATGTTGTGCGTCACTTGCGTCCATGTCTGTCCTGCGTAGGCGACAGGGGCCACTACCTGTGGGAGTCATGTTTGTTTTTCTGACGTGTACATGATACGCCATGTCATGCCAGTGTCCATGTGGCAAGACAGGGTCACTGGGAATCTACCTGTCAATGAGCTGTGATGCCTGTGGCGCATCTGTCCAGACATGTCACTGTGGTGTGTGTGTGGAACATGACAGCAGTAAATGGGTACTGTGACACAGCCTAATGGTTTCCCATAGCACAACCTGGAACCTGTTGTCCACACATGTTGTACTGAGTAGTCAGATGATGGCCATGTAGGTGCGAGTTATGTGCGAACAGAACGGCACACACATCAAGTACTTGTGTCTCGTAATGATGTATCATGTGAAATTGAGTATGGTGAATGGCACATATGTGGGGTGACTGACAATCTTTCTTTCCTCAACCTATGCACTGCAGGGCTCCAGCTGTCCATAGACCATTCCCTGACCTGGCAACGAAGGTGGAACGTGACAGCATCCGACGGTACCGCTTCACCAGGCAGCTGATTGAGGATTTGGCAGTGCGCTTGGCACCACATTTGCAACCTGGCCGGCCGTACCCTACGGCACTGACCCCCAAGGTGAAGGTAATGGCAGCCCTACACTTCTTTGCCACCGGTACCTTTCAACACACTGTGGCGACTGGCGGTGGGATGTCACAGACTATGTTCAGCCGTGTGCTACACGATGTTTTGGAGGCAATGTTGAGATGCCTGAACCAGTACATCTATTTCCCTACACGTCAACAACTCACTGATGTCAAGAGTGACTTCTATGCCCTGGGGAGGATGCCACATGTCATTGGCTCCATTGACATGAGCAGGCATACCGGAACCGGAAACATTACCATTCGATCAATGCTCTGGTGGTATGTCTTGCAGATATGACCATCACACATGTGTGTGCCCGTTTCCCTGGTTCAGCACACGATGCCTACGTGATGAGGAGTAGTCGCATCCCGAGGATGATCTCACAGATGCAGAACCAGCGTGCCTGGCTTGTTGGTGTGTACTGACTTTGTACCATTGTGTGTGTTCTGCTCTGTAGTATACCGCCCACTTTTCCTACTCAGCTAATGTGCACTTGTCTGTCCGTAGGTGACTCCGGATACCCCAACATGCCGTGGTTGCTGACACCCCTCAGGAACCCTGTGACACCAGCCCAGATGCGCTACAATGAGGCACATGGTCGGACCAGGAGAGTGATTGAGCGGACCTTTGGTCTCCTGAAGAGCCGCTTCCGCTACCTGGACAAGACAGGAGGGGCCCTCCCATATGCCCCAGCAAAGGTGTGCAAGATTGTCATTGTCTGCTGCATGCTACACAACCTGGCAGTGCGGAAGGAGTTGCCTCTCATCCTGGATGACGATGACCAACGTCCGCCACCTGTGGAGGATCCTGGCCTGGACCACGATGTTAGTGATGATGATGATGATGATGGTGATGTCCGCACACAGCTCATCACCAACTTCTTCAGCTGAATGTGAGTATCCAGGGAGATGTAATGTGAATGATGTGAGTTTGCATGATATGTGTGGGTGGTGCTCTGGTGCTGTTTGAGTGTGGCCATGTGCTACTTGACTGGATGCGTGCAGCAATGTGTCCTTACAGGTAGTATGTACTCCCCAACAGTTTTGACATGCTAACTTGGTTTTGTGTAGTTGTCTTGTGACATGTATTGGGCATGAGTATTGCAGTTCTGTCCTGTTCTTCAGTGGTTTTAACTGTGTGTCATGTCTGTCCTTCACAGGGTGCTTACTGAGTACTTTGGTCAACTTGGATCCCCCGACACCATGATTCAGCTTTCAGGGTGGCAGCAGTAGTTTCCCTACAGGTGATGTGCCACACACCCCTGGACTTAATATCTTCTGCACTTGTTGACTGTGTGGCCACTGCCACGTGGGTAAACCTTGCATTTGTAGTGGAAACAACATGTTGCAAATGTGTAATAAACCTGTGCTTCACTTTGGGATGTGCGTTGTCTGTGGTCACACATCTGACTGACATTTGCTTACTGCACCTGTGGGCTAGTTGACACAGACTCTGAGTAGGTGTGGTGTCTGTGCATTCCACAGTATTTCCTGGCAACATCACTGTAGGCGATGAGTCCGATGGCCCTGGTGTCTCTGTGTTGTGTAGCCCTAGTGGTGTGTCTCCCTCATATGTGTCACGTCACCATGACTCACATGACAGTGTTGTACTTGCTGTGGCAGTTAGCATACACAGTGTAATTTAGCAGATCATCATCACCATAACAGTATCCACATTTGAATAACAACAGAGGCAAGTATGGTGTACTAGTGATTTTATTTACAGAAATGTGTGTGTGTATAGTGCACAGGATGGTGGGTGCTGTACATTGGGATTGTGATCCAAAGTTCCCAGATGAGTTGGAAGTCTTGGTAGCAGAAATGTCCTGAGTGTAGACCACAGTCATATGATACATTAGTCCAACTTGAACTCCCCATGTCATGTGGGAGAGTTGTGTTTCATTCGACAGGGTGAAAAGTTTGCACACAAAGGAGATTTTCCGGAACAGGTGTTGGCTTCCTGGGGGATGTACGTGGCCATCAACCTCTCAGTTTTCCTTCCTCGGACGACCCCTCTTCTTTGGGGGGACCCTCACGTGCAGGCTGCGGCGGTGCAGGGGAGTCTCCGCCAGAGTCCTCCTCCCTCCCTGTGGCGGTGTCAGTTGTTGCAGCACCAGATGTTGTGGGCACACAGGGAGGTGTGGCCATCTTGGTGCTAATCTGGCGGAGGCATGTCAATATGTCCCTATGCACCGCTGTGAGTTCTTGCAATGTGTCCCACTTGGACTCCATGCGAGACATGTGTGTCTCCACACGGGACATGTGGGAGTCCAAGCGGGCATGATGGGCAGCCTCCTGCTGTTGTATGTCCTTGAGGATCCCCCCTACCTGTCTGACCTCTCCGGTGCTATCCTGGTATGCATCAGCGATGCGTGCCAGTTGTGGGTCATCATGCAGTCCAGACCCCTCTGCAAGCAGTGACCTATGTCTACCACCCCTCCCACCACCCCTGGCGACACGTGCAGGACCTGCGGTGGTACGCACAGGTGACCCAAGGATGGGGGTTGTTAGTGGTGTTGTTGTCCGTTGGTCCACGGTGGGCCTGGGACCCTGTGCTGTTATCATCGGTGATCCTTGGTCTGTCCGTGTCGGCGGGGTGGTCTATGTGTTGGCAGTTGTTGGAGGGGTGGGTGCAGGGGGTGCAGATGTTGGACCTGCTGGTGCTGCATGATGACTCACACCGGAGGTGCCAGGTAGGTCTTCGCCATCCGAGGAGGGCAGAGGCTGTTCCACACCAGTGAGCTCAGTGTCCCCCGGAGCCTGGGACAGGGACTCCTCCTCGCCTGCTGCTGTGTCCCCATCATCTTCACCTGTATTTGGATGAGACACACATTGTATGTTATGTTTCTACAGGCATCAATGGTTCACACACCTGACAGTTGTGACTGTACCTCTGGATGCGGGCATGTACATTGCATTGTCCTAAGTTGTCACAGTAAGAGGTTGATATTGGTGTAGCACATTGTCCTGCATACCTGGGGCATTTCAATGTGAATGTTGAGGTGTGTGCATGGCCAGCATTGGTTGTATTTGGTGGACATCCGACCATCCTTCTCCACCTAGCCCAGTTATCCCACCATGAAGCATGCCACCCTTGCAGTGGGTTCAGGTTGACTCTCAGGATGTCATTCAGTGGTTATCTGCTGTATGTTGGTGCACAGTTCCCAGCAGGGCCTTGTGCTCCCCACAGGAGTACCCAGTGTCAGCCATCTTGTCAGTCCTTATCCACTCCCTGTGTTGTGAGCATGGTTCAGAGTGGTGTTGATGGGCCAATTGTGAGGGTGAGCAATATCTGTGACTACAACTCCCATCATGCTATTGCCTACACCCCCCTTCCCAGCATGCCCGTACTTCCTTCCTTTTGACTCTGCTTCCCTGTGGGGTAGTGTGCCTGTGCTGACAGGAAGGCTGACAGTGTTGTCCTTGCGTTTGTTTGGCTACAAGTCCCAAGAGTGTCCCTGTGCTTCACACAGCATTACCCAGGGTGGTGGTTCTTTGTGGGATCTTCATTTGGTGTGTGAGGCATTGCATTCTCCCAGGTGGGTTATGTGGAGTTTGTGTTGAGGGGGTGTGTGAGGAGAGCTGCTTGAAACTATGGTCAGTGCTGTCAGTCCTCCTTCCCACCCAGCCAGATATCCCACCATGCAACATGCTTGCATTGCAGGGAGTGTAAGTTGGCTTTCAGGATGTCAGGCAGTGGTGTTCTGCTGTTTGTTGGTGCACAGTTCCCAGCAGGGCCTTGTGCTCCCCACAGCAGTACCCAGTGTCAGCCATCTTGTCAGTCCTTATCCACTCCCTGTGATATGAGCATGGTTCAGAGTTGTGTAGATGGGCCAATTGTGTGGGTGAGCAATATATGTGACTACCACTCCCATCATGCTATTGCCTACACCCCCCTTCCCAGCATGCCCATACTTCCTTCCTTTTGAGTGGACTTCACTGTGTGTGAGTGTGACAGCAATGGCA
Source organism: Calotriton arnoldi (assembly GCA_963921515.1). NCBI lineage: Eukaryota > Metazoa > Chordata > Amphibia > Caudata > Salamandridae > Calotriton > Calotriton arnoldi. Next base: position 628,363 of record CAWUFW010006108.1, on the reverse strand, counting down.
AGATGGCTGACAGTGTGGTCCTGTTGTTTGTTGGTGCACAGTTCCCAGCAGGGCCTTGTGCTCCCCACAGCAGTACCCAGTGTCAGCCATATTGTCAGTCCTTATCCACTCCCTGTGATGTGAGCATGGTTCAGAGTGGTGTTGATGGGCCAATTGTGAGGTTGACCAATATCTGTGACTACAACTCCCATCATGCTATTGCCTACACTCCCCTTCCCAGCATGCCCGTACTTCCTTCCTTTTGACTCTGCTTCCCTGTGGAGTAGTGTGCCTGTGCTGACAGGAAGGCTGACAGTGTTGTCCTTGCGTTTGTTTGGCTACAAGTCCCAAGAGTGTCCCTGTGCTTCACACAGCATTACCCAGGGTGGTGGTTCTTTGTGGGATCTTCATTTGGTGTGTGAGGCATTGCATTCTCCCAGGTGGGTTATGTGGAGTTTGTGTTGAGGGGGTGTGTGAGGAGAGCTGCTTGTAACTATGGTCAGTGCAGTCAGTCCTCCTTCCCACCCAGCCAGATATCCCACCATGCATCGTGCTTGCATTGCAGGGAGTGCAAGTTGGCTTTCAGGATGTCAGGCAGTGGTGTTCTGCTGTTTGTTGGTGCACAGTTCCCAGCAGGGCCTTGTGCTCCCCACAGCAGTACCCAGTGTCAGCCATCTTGTCAGTCCTTATCCACTCCCTGTGATGTGAGCATGGTTCAGAGTTGTGTAGATGGGCCAATTGTGTGGGTGAGCAATATCTGTGACTACCACTCCCATCATGCTATTGCCTACACCCCCCCTTCCCAGCATGCCCATACTTCCTTCCTTTTGAGTGGACTTCACTGTGTGTGAGTGTGACAGCAATGGCAAGATGACTGACAGTGTGGTCCTGTTGTTTGTTGGTGCACAGTTCCCAGCAGGGCCTTGTGCTCCCCACAGCAGTACCCAGTGTCAGCCATATTGTCAGTCCTTATCCACTCCCTGTGATGTGAGCATGGTTCAGAGTGGTGTTGATGGGCCAATTGTGAGGGTGAGCAATATCTGTGACTACAACTCCCATCATGCTATTGCCTACACCCCCTTCCCAGCATGCCCGTACTTCCTTCCTTTTGACTCTGCTTCCCTGTGGGGTAGTGTGCCTGTGCTGACAGGAAGGCTGACAGTGTTGTCCTTGCGTTTGTTTGGCTACAAGTCCCAAGAGTGTCCCTGTGCTTCACACAGCATTACCCAGGGTGGTGGTTCTTTGTGGGATCTTCATTTGGTGTGTGAGGCATTGCATTCTCCCAGGTGGGTTATGTGGAGTTTGTGTTGAGGGGGTGTGTGAGGAGAGCTGCTTGTAACTATGGTCAGTGCTGTCAGTCCTCCTTCCCACCTAGCCAGATATCCCACCATGCAACGTGCTTGCATTGTAGGGAGTGCAAGTTGGCTTTCAGGATGTCAGGCAGTGATGTTCTGCTGTTTGTTGGTGCACAGTTCCCAGCAGGGCCTTGTGCTCCCCACAGCAGTACCCAGTGTCAGCCATCTTGTCAGTCCTTATCCACTCCCTGTGATGTGAGCATGGTTCAGAGTTGTGTAGATGGGCCAATTGTGTGGGTGAGCAATATCTGTGACTACCACTCCCATCATGCTATTGCCTACAACCCCCTTCCCAGCATGCCCATACTTCCTTCCTTTTGAGTGGACTTCACTGTGTGTGAGTGTGACAGCAATGGCAAGATGGCTGACAGTGTGGTCCTGTTGTTTGTTGGTGCACAGTTCCCAGCAGGGCCTTGTGCTCCCCACAGCAGTACCCAGTGTCAGCCATATTGTCAGTCCTTATCCACTCCCTGTGTTGTGAGCATGGTTCAGAGTGGTGTTGATGGTCCAAATGTGAGGCTGCCCATTATCTGTTACTATGAGTCCCATCATGCTCTTGGCTACACTGACTTCACCAGCATACACAGGATTCCTTCCTTTCTGTGAGCTTCCCTGTGAGGTGGTGTTCTAGTGGTGGCTAAATATCTGACAGTGTTTGTTAGTTAGATTTGTGCCACTTCCTACCTCTATTTGGTATTGGGTTTGTACATGTCATGACACAGTTACATATCACTATGACATGGCATGTATTGTGTTTATCTGACTGACATACACTTCTTGGGATGATTATCTTTTGGTTGCTGTTGATTTGCTAGGGGTGCATGGTTTGACTATCCCCTTGACAGTGATGTGTGTGTATTGGCACACAATATTGTATATATTAGTTGTGTACTCACCAGGCTCTGGGATGTTTGTTAGTCCATATACGCTCACTGGTGGTAGGATGGCCCGCACCTTCTCCTCCCAGGGCCTGAGGTATACTGGTTTGGCAGGAGGGCCACTGCCGGTGTGCTGGCTCAGGAGGTAATCCTTCTTCAGTAGGTCCCTGACCCTCCTGCGCACATCATACCACCTGTTCTGGATGTCTTCCTTTGTGCGCAAACATGGTGATTGTGCGTTCACCCTGTCGACGATCCTCGCCCACATCTTGGTTTTCTGTGCCATGGGGGTCTGTTGGACCAATGTGCCATACAACTGTGGCTCTACCCTCAGGATCTCGTCTACCATGACTTCCAATTCACTATCTAGGAACTTTGGATTCTTCTTTAGGGGCATGGTGATGGGTGGTGGTGGTGATTGATGTGTGTGTGTGTGCAGGTGAGGGTGTGTGTGTGTAGGTTTTGCTGTGTGAGGGGGAGGGTGCTATTTGTTGAGGTGCTAATGGTGTGTGGCTTTTGTGTTGGATGAGCTGTGTGTGTGTCTGCTGTCTGCTGGTGTTCTGTGCTGGCAGGTCAGTGGAATTTGCAAAGGATCATGGTAGGGATTTGTGGCCTTTATGTAGGTGGAGTTGGGGGTGTGTTCTTGTTCCATTCCCCCCTGTATTTATTGGCTTTGTCATTGCTTGTTTGGCCCTCTTTTTTTGTATTTTTTCATTTGTGATTATTGTGCATGTTGGAGTCATTCTTCTGACCGAGTAGGACGTTGCAGTTATCTCGTGCACGCCTCTCCGAGTCGTTCCCGCTGTGTTTCAGCTCAGTTTCATATGCGGCGTACGCGTCGGTCGCGGTGTATTGTGTTTGTTCGGCTGGGTTTTGTATGCGTGTCGGTCGTATTGCTTGGGCTCCGTGCGAATCGGTCTGCTTTTGCACCCATTGCATCGTACTGCGCGGGTCGGAGTTCGCGGGTACGTTTCGTTCGGGTTTCTTCCTGGTGCATGTCGGTCGGTTCGATTCGCGTGGTTTCCCGGCCGGATAGCTTGTTTCCGTCCGGGTCGGTCGTTCGCCTTGAGTTCCGTACGACTCGGTCGTGATTCACATGCATTTCATCGTACTTCCCAGGTCGGGCAACGCCGGTACGTGTCGGTCGGACTATGATCCTGTACCGAGTCGGTCGGTATTTTTTCCGGCCCGAATCGGATTCGGCCCCTATATATTGACTCCCCTGATATACTAACTCTCAGCTTAATGCCCAAGAAAAGGCCCTCTTACCTGGTAATAAACATATATAATAGAACTACCCCTTTTTCACAGGGTTACAATACTTTAAAAATCTTAAATGCATTTTTGACAGATCTGTCGCCCTCCCATCGAATATCAATCAATCAATCAACACTTTATTGTTTAAGTTAGTAAAAACCATAACAATGTCATGATAGGAGTCGAGGTTCAACAAATTACAAACGTAAAAATGATTTATAATTTAGTAAAAGAACATGTTACTTATTTTATCCTAAAACCTAAAGACGGTATCCTTATCATGTTAACTATTAAAAGCAAAACATGATTCTGTATCATAGAATTGTTGACGGACATTAAAAACATTTAGCATTTTAAAATGTCAATGGGTTGCTAGACATTACTGGATTGGAAGTATTTGATTCCTTCGGCCATTTGGTTTTTTCATAAATTAATAAAAATGTCATAGTCTAACAGGTCAACTGAGGGTCTGTTGTACCAAGTCCTTTGATGATGGCCGATCTGCAAGTTCGAATGCCCCTATCATTAAAAGCTTTTTTTAGAAGCAATACTCGGTTTGATTTTAAGATGGGGCAGACACAGATGAGATGAATGAAATCTTGCCATGCTGCACCACATAAGCTACATGTTTTGATGCCTTTATACTTTCATGCAGGTTGATCGGCCAAACTTGGTAATACCCCAAATCTAATCGCCATTAACTTTCGTTTCAAGTGAGGTGAATATGTTGTACTGAGCTATTCCGCCGGTCGTAGTGATGTATAGGATTGGAGAACCATCCAAGCATGGGATCTTTTGGCTAAAGTGCGTTTGTCTTCTAATGATGATTGTAGCTTAGCCGCTTTGTTTGTCATTCTGCGGAAGACTTTGAAGGAGGGGTTCTGAGCCCAAAGTTCAGTTGTGTTGGTTTCCTTCAGTGCAGTTTTCAGGAATTTGCCGTAACTTGAGCTTGGATCGTCTTCCTGGGCAAGCCACAGGGCATCATTTAAAATATTGGATCGGTTCTGCCAAAGTTTGTACCAGGTTTTAATAGCGGCATATTTTCTCCCTATCTCCTGTTGGATAAGGCCGAATTCCAGTCGGACCTGAGCCGGGGATGCGTTCTGAGGTAGTCTAAAGACTTTTTATACGTCTTTGTTTGCAGCGAGTCTAGGAGTTTCGCGTCCTTGCCATTTAATGCTATGCTTGCATAAGTTACTGTAGGTAGTAGTTTCGCGGCCATCACTGCTGTTAGCGGCTTAAAGGAAGGACCCTGTAATTTTTTTGCAAGGACACAGAATTCATAAATAAGGCCATTTCCTTTTTTTCCCAGATATTGTTTCTGAAATTGGAAATTTAATCGATTGTCTATATATACCCCCAGGTATTTATATGTACTAACTATTCCAAGGCTCGTTTCTCCCAGCTTGAATTGATATTGATGTCGCGGGCAATTCGTGATTGACATAGTTTTTGTTTTTTGTGATGTTAATTTCCAGGGCGTTAGTCTTGGCAAACATTAGTAGCTCATTAAGTGCTCTCTGTAGGCCTATTCTGGTTAGACTAAGCAGGACTATGTCGTCTGCATACGAAAGATGCGTTATGGGCAGTGAAGCCAGGCGCGGAGGATGTGTATTTGCCTGGTCCAATCGTGGTGAGAGATCTGCCATAAATAGATTGAATAAATGGGGGGCTAATACAAAGCCTTGTTTTAATCCGATCTCTCTTTGTATCTTCCTGGACAATTTTGTGCCATTTGCTATTTTCACACGGACCCACGTGCATGTGTACAATTGTATTATGGGTCGTAGTATGGTGTCCGGGAGACCCAATTTCTGTAATTTACTCCATAACAGACCACGATTCACAAGGTCGAACGCAGCTTTAAAGTCTATGAAACATAGTTGTAGTTTTCTTTGCAGGCGTTTGCACTTATCCGCTATTGTGGCAAGGGCTAAGATATTTGTTGTTGTGCCACATCCTTTGCGAAATCCTGTTTGGTTGAATGGAATCAGCCCATTTGTGTTGGACCATTATACCAAGTCCTCCAGGATTAATGATGCATAGTATTTGGCTTCGACATCAATTAGTGCAATTAGCCTGTAGTTTGCTGGGTCCGACCTGTCACCTCCCTTGAAGATCGGGTTGATGATTGACCCTTTCCAGCTCGGGGGAAGGGTATTTGTTATACCGATCTCATTATAGAGGCCCGCCAACGGTGTTGCCCAATAATCGGGATCACTCATAAAGATGGCCTGCGGGATGCCATTTGGGCCAGGAGCCCCATCGTTGCGTCCCAGTTTTATTATTCTGGATATGTCTTCTACTGTGTAGTGTTGACTGGCCGGGGCTAATGGTAGAGCTAGGATGGTACTGAGGTCTTGTGGTCCGGTTGAAATCTTCCCTGAGAGTTTAGGCTCCAGAGATTTATTGATGTTGTCCGTTTCGCTTTTAGGGAATGGTGTGAGGTCTTCAAATATCTTACTTAAATGTACTGCCCATCCAGTCTCTGTTACGGAGGCATTATTTATTACTTCTTTTGGTCTTGTTGTACCGTTTACTAGTTCCCAGAAGAGCCTGTTGTTTGTTTGTTTAGCACAGGAAAGTAACTTTGTACAGAATATCTCCTGTTGTGCTTTCTGGTCCTTCCAGATTTGCTTTTTATACCGCTTCCTAATATTCTTTATATTCTCCCAGGCGTGATTTGGGACTTTCGGTGTCTTGTTTTTAATGACTGCCTTTCTCAGTTCTTTTCTAAGCAAATAGGCTTTACTTGAAATATTTATAATGTGCTTATACCTTGTTTTCTGAGCATAATAAATTTTAGGTGCTTGAATTAATAATTTGTTGGTGAAAATGGACCAATTCACTACTGAGATGCTGCCATGAGTGATCTTTGATTCAATTATTTTTTTGCTAACAATGTTGGTTCTGGCAGTGTTTCTGCTGACCATCGAATACGTTTCAAATTAGTTGTAGTCAGATGGCCCGTCTCAATGGGAGCTGGCCGATATTTTGGGTAGCTTATTTCTAATTCAAGTACCTGATGTGAATGGTCACTTCGGGTTGAGTACTTGATAGTATATTTCCCCACACGGGCCAGCAATGGAAGCGTTAGGATTGTATAGTCTAATATTGACTGGGTGTGTGTACCCTGATAAGTCCATCGCGGAGGCGTGTCGTCTTTTGTTCTACCATTTAATACTCGCAAGCCGAGATGTTCCAAGGGTAAAACCAGCTTTTGCCCATTCAAATCATGTCTTTTTGTTGTTGAGGATGATTGTAAGGGAACTGACCATAGCTCATTAGCCGCTGTTAATTGCTCATCTTCATCTGGTGTATAAATTAAGTATGAATTAAAATCACCAGTTATTATTATCTCTCAAGCTGGGTTTTCAAATCTGATTGAAGTGATTATCGACAGCAGTTTTTCACACTGTGACTCTTTTTTTTCTAGCATTCGGGTGCAAGTAGACATTAATTAGTATGACTGTTGTTGTCAGGTTTTTAAGCCCTTGGTCCATTTTAATTGTAAGTCTGATGTCGTACTAGGTAGCTGTTCAGTTTTAATATTTAGTGCCGTTGATATATATACTGCTAGGCCACCCTTTGGCCTTCCATATTTGTGTGTTCTAGTTGCCATTACATAATGGTGTGTGTAGTTGGCCACTTCCTTGCACTCCGTCAGCCATGTTTCTTGAAGTGCGATGATATCATAATTCTCCCAGTATGTCGGAGAAGTGTTATCCTGTAGTTCTCTTTTTTGCACCGGCGATATTCCAGGATAGTAGCTTTACGCTGTTATAGTTGGTGCTTTTTCCCTTTGTGGCAAGTCATTCTATTTTCTGGCCATTTAGAGCGGAGGCCATCCAGTTCCAATTATTGGTGTCTTGTTGTGAAGTTTGTCTGTTCCTGATTTTTTCAGAAATGCTTGTTTTTCCCCTTGCATTTTGTAATACTGAATACACTGGGATGTTGTGTTCATCTATATTAGGTCTCCTTGGTGCATTTAGTAGAGGTGAGGGATAGCGTGGTTTCATTGGTCTGCCATTGTAATGCCCCATCCTTCGAACTCTTGACTGGCATTCATTATTAAAGACACCATTTACTCGTTTTTCCAAGTCGATAGTGTTTTTTCCGTCCGGCTGTTTTCTTCTTGAGGAATGAATTGAATTGACAATAGGTCTGTTGTGGTCAGATGCTTTAAAGTAGGGATTTCGGCTGTTAGTCTCAGTATATTTCCTCTATTGAGGAGGTCTTGGGGCCCCTGAGAGATGTAGTGAGGTATTAACACCCTCCGCATGCTCCGCAAGATCTACAGGTGGATCCCGACAGATACAAGAAGAACAGTCACCCAGGCCCTCGTCAGTAGCAGACACGACTATGGAAACGCCCTCTACGCGGGAGCCCCGGCCAAGCTCATCAAGCGACTGCAACGCATTCAAAACGCCTCTGCACGCCTGATCCTCGACGTACCACGCCACACCCACATCACCCCCCACCTGAGAAACCTGCACTGGCTCCCCGTCGACAGGAGAATCTCCTTCAAACTCCTCATCCACGCACACAAGGCACTCCACAAGACCGGCCTAGCCTACCTCAACAAACAACTCTTCTTCTACGTCCCCAACCGCCAGCTCCGCTCCGCCGACTTCTCCCTCGCCACCGTCCCTCGCATTCGAAGAACAACGACCGGTGGCAGATCCTTCTCCCACCTCGCCGCCAAGATCTGGAACACCCTTCCACTCAGCCTACGACAGACCCAAGACCTGCTGACCTTCAGGAGGCTACTCAAGACCTGGCTGTTCGACCAGTAGCGGCACCCCCCCACCTTTTCTTCCCCAGCGCCTTGAGACCCTCGCGGGTAAGTAGTGCGCTCTACAAATTCTGTGATTGATTGAATATAATCTGCTTATTCCAAGTGTTTTCTTGATTTTTGTCCGGTGTTATTGCTGTAGGGGCTGAGTGTTGTAATACCTCTCTGTGATTAATCCCAGCTCTACCACCTACTTGCATATTTATTTTTATTGTGAACTTTTCCTTCTGTGCATCTTCTTTTGGTGGGCTTCTTTGCTCCATCTCAAGGCTGCCCTTTGTTTGCACTGTATTATTCCTAACATCAAATAGTCGTTTTGCAACAGTCAGATCCGATGCGCATTTTATTTGCTTCTGTCTTCCTTTGTTTTCTGCGTTGATGTCATCTGTGGTTGCACTGACAACTTCCTGCGTTACTTGATTTACCATTATTCTGTCTTTATGTTCCTCTTGACTTGTGCGTCAAGTTTTCTGTTTTATTCCCGGTTCATAATTGTGTTGTGGCTGAAGCTTTCTTATTTTTGCTTCCAATGTTTTGTTGTCAATAGATGCTGTTTGTATTTGCAATGATTCTTCGTTTGTCTGTATCATATCAATTGATTTGTCTGTTTGTAGACTGTGACTTAATGACGTCGACGAGGTGAGGTGACCTTGTTTTTGCTCTTCCTCAACTATAGTCATCTGTTCCGTATGCGTATTTTGCGTTTCTAGACTTGTTTGTGGTTTTTAGTTTCAAAGATATGAAACCATCTCCTACTGGTGTTAGTGTCTTTTGTTGTATTCTGATTGTTCTTTCTAGATTTCCTTGCTCGTTTCCTCTGTCTCTTGGTTTGCAAGCATGTTTCTGTATTGCCTTGGCCATCTAGTAAGGTCAGAGGATGATTTACTTCGCCAATGTCTTTATCTTCCATCCTTGTCCCTTCATTAATGATCTTTAGTCGGTCAGTTGTGAGCAAAACCTTTGGTGGTTCTTTCCCGTGCTCACTGTTGTTGTGTTTGAAACCTGACCCTCTATTCGAGGTAATTAACGAATCTGATATAATCAATGCATTTAATTGACCAGCAAAGGAAGTTTGTTGATTTGACTTTGGTGACTTGCTTGCAAGATTTGTACTTTTTGTCCAACAATCGCCAGTCTTTTGCCTTTCCTTTAAGATGCTTGTTAGGATTGCTGGCACATTACTCAGCTTATCGATTATTGGACCACATACACAATCTTTGCCTGCTACTGTGTTTGTTTCTTGCTCCTTGATTATTAAGTCCGCCAATGTTTCCAATTTCGTATTGATTCCTACGATATATGAGGCTATTATATTCATCAGATCAATCTGTGTGTCTAACTTATCCGATTGCATATTGAGTACTGTTATTGTGGTTTCTAGCACTTTTAACAGCGATGTGTAGGCTGTCTGATGGTTCCCCTCTTTTGTTTCTGGTGCGGGCCCTCCTCCGCTTCTATCTTGTTCCTTTGCTTTATCTGCTGTTATTATATTGTTCTGTGAAAAACTTATTTCAATGGAGCTAGTTTGCAACTGTGATGTCAGATCTTGGTCGTTTCTCTTCTCATTATGGCTCATTTGGCTCTGAATTTGAATGGGCTGTTCCAATGTACTTGATATTTCAATTATTGGCTGTGAGTGTTCTTTTTCCTTTTCGCTTGTTTCTTTACTCTTTCCGTTCTCAGATTGATTAAGAGTTTTAGTTTCCAACGCCTGAAGAAGGTCAGTATTGCTTGATAGTGATATTGAGCGCAGCCATGAGTTGTTATGCTGGGTATTGGGAGATTGAGGGTTATCTGATGTTTCCAAATGTATTTCTTCTGACATTTGTTTAAATGAACCTACATTTAATACTGATTTTGGTGTTGAGTGTGGATAGTCAGAAGTATGGACTTGTGCCTGTATCACTAACCGGCTGCTATTTGGCTGATCGTCAGCGGTGGCATTTTCTTTGATTTTACTGTCCTCCTGTATGCTATTATTCTCCGTGCTATTAGACTTTATTGTTAAAAGTTTTTGTGGTGTCAATGGGCTCGGAAGGCCCTCTAGTTGTCCTGTTTCTGAAAAGATAGCTGTCGTTGGATCTTTTAGAAACATGAACTTCCTGTTAGGGGTCGATTTTCCAAATCTAGAATACTGTAAAGGAATTAATGGGCTTGTCTTTTCTTGAGCTGATTTTTTGGGAGATTCATCTATCTCCTTGGATTTCTCGTTTTGATGTTTTTTGTGCCAGTTGCTTTCTGGGTCTCCCTGACCTCATTTTTTCCTTTTGTTTCCGTTTATTTTTCTTCTTTATACCCAATATTAAGCTGTGTGGCGGCGATTGCAATAGTCGTTTTCCTCCCTGAAGGTACAAGTTGTTTGTCAGAATATTTCACCCAAATTTGAAGCTACCTGCTTTTTAAAAACATTTTTGACGCCACTTCAGGCAACCAAACCCGGCCAAGCCCGGCCAAACGCCTGTCCACGGTTATGCTTTTTAGGTTCTTTGCTCTTTGCAATGTCTCTTAAAGGGGTGTGTGGCCTGTATAGTTGTACTAGCCTCCTTCTTCTTTGCGGGGCCTCCGTATGCTACTGGGCCATACACTCCCCCTCACTACCCGTACAGTGGTTTGACGGCACCTGCGCACCTGTACCCCTCAGGAACCACTGCCACCGGTTCTGCGTGCTGTCGGCTGTTGGCTGTAGGCTGTATGCTGTGGGCTGTGGGCAACGGGCTTTAAACTGTTATGGCCACTCAATGCCAGCACAATGTCCGCTCAGGGGACGAAACGGGGGGTGGCAAAAAACGCCCAAACTCACCCAGACTCGCCACTCACCGCCACTCACTGGTCGCTGGTTGCTGGATTTTTTAACTCAACTGAGCCACCAGACGCCCTCCAAGCGCCACCCGACCGGAGCGCTTTCTCTGCTGTGCTCATATACTCTCTGCTCTCTGCTCTCCTATGATCTATGTGTGGAGATGCAGTCAGCGGTGAACATTTGCGGGTCAAGTTACAAGGTGCCGAAGGAGGCACAACTGCTGCACAACTGCTGCCACAGCTCCAGTTCCAGACCAGGAGGGCCACGGCCGCAATCTACCGCAACTCGCTCAGCCCGCCCCGCCGCCCGCTCATGGAAGCTGAGGGGTCAAAACCGAGGCAAATGTCGACCGTATCAGCGCCGGCGCCGGGAGCTGTGAGGCTTGAGGCGTCCTTCTCACGGTCTTCCTCGCGGTCGCGGTCAGCGCGAAAACATCACAAAATCAAATAACTTTAAGGTGTGCTTTGAGCCCTGCGCAGCATGCCTAGACCTTATTAAGGAAGAGGACCACTTATGGGGTATTTCACCCCTCAATTCGACATGCAAATCACCTAAAATAAGTGCAGCAGGATTACAGATTGTAGTTATCTTGGTGACGTATGGTTTAAGATCAGGGAACAGGCGATTCCCTTCAGATCGAGATGCAAGGTCCACTTTGACTTGAAGAAATTACAATAGCCATATTGACTGCATTTTTTTGACTTAGAATATGGCCTGATATAGCTGATCTGGCAGTATGTGTTCACCATGAAAGCGACCATTTCCCAATTTTATTACTTTGGGATAGGATGGTCATTAAGGGGAGAGGGGACGTAGAAGATCTTAATGCCGTACACCCAGTGGTAGTCACTAGCAATAAACGAGCGGTCAAATGGGAGGCTTTCCTCAACTCTGAGGAATTGTTAGCCAATCTATATCAACTTATACTAAATTTATTTACTGTATTATTGCAAAAAGAATTAACCCCTGGCCAGTCAGTGGTAGTTCATAGCAACTTTTTTAGTAGATTAGGCCTTCTATTTGTAAAAATATGCAAGGAGAAAAAGGGCTTGAAATCCACAAGGTCCAATGAATGGTTTGACTATACTTGTAGATATGCCAAGGGTCCTCTTATCAAGGCCCTAAAATGAAGGACAGATCTCGGATTGTTTTAGCTAGGGGGAAGTATGTTAGTACCACAAAGGCAAGCAAAGCTTTGTGGGAAGAGGGAGTTTGAAAAAAATTATTGATGGCATCAAGGGCTAAAGACAACAAACGCTTCTGGCAGCTTGTATCCCAAAATAGGAGTACCGACAGGCTGAGGATAGATTGGCACATCCCCCCTGAGGAAAAGGTCTTACATTTTGGGGGCCTTCACCAGACAAATACCCTAATAGCTGGTAGGGAAGTCGACCTATCAATATCTCCTGTAGACTGTGGGGGCAAAGACTACAAGGAATTTACTCTTGAAGAAACCCCCTTAGCTATATTAGCGCAGAAGCCAAGGAAAGCCCCAGGCTTAGGCAAAATCCCGATTGACCTTTATAGAAGTGAACTGCAGATTAGAGCCCCATACATACATGTTGTGTCTACTTCTCTGATGGCAGGGGGTCAGGTCCCTGATTCTTAGAAAGGTGCTATAATACTACTGATCCATGAAAAGGGAGATAGAGCTACCCCAAGCAATTATGGACCTATAAGCTTAAATGACAACATCCAGAAAGTTTTTAGCTCCCAGATACTTAATAGGTTATGGAATTAGATTGTGAAATAGAAGGTGCTATCCCAATTACAGGCAGGGTTCAGGCAAAAAATTAGTACAGTTGACCAAATTATACGCTGTTCAGCTATCAATTGGAGGACCGTAGATCTTGAGAATTAGAGGTTCTTTGTGGTCTTCATGGATCTTTGATCTGCGTTTGATCTTGTCCCAAGGCAGAAACTATGGGAAACCCTGTGCAGGATCGGTGTGCCAAGAGGTCTGTTGACCCTAATCCAGGAACTTTATACAGACAATTATGCTAGGGTCAGGTGTGGGCCTACAGGAGAACTGACAGATGAAATACCAATTTTAAGGGGAGTGCACCAAGGGTGCTCACTGGTCCCCATGCTCTTCCTCCTATATATCAATTAGTGCTTACCATACCTTTTTAACTGTGAGAATGACTCCCCAAGATTAATGATACAAAGACACTGTGCTTATTATTTGCTGATGACACCTTGTTATTGTCTAAATGTCCCTGGGGCTTATGCATTCTGCTGGAGAAGTTTGTCCTATATTACAGAGATCATGGGTTAGAAATCAACAGTATCAAAACAGTCTATAAAACAGTGTGCAGGGTCCATTATAAGGTTTGCAGACAGGGCACCCTCTGGGAAATCTACAAAAGTCAAACATTTGGGGCGGCTCTTAATGGAGCTGACATTTGGGGCCATTGTAATGTGGATATGCTGGAACGGGCAGAGAATAGTTTTCTCAAATTGCTGCTAAAAGTCCCCCAAGCACCCCCACACTCCCCATACGTATGGATCTAAATTTGAGATCCATTTCTGCGATTGCATCTCTGAGACTGATCCAGTATTGGCTAAGGTTGTGGGTCACAGAAAAATTAGAGCCCTATAGGGAATGGCTCTGAGGCTTACTAGAGGGTTTGTGTGCCAATAGGATCCCTTGGTGAGTTCTATAAAGATTTGGTTATATAAGCTAGGGCTAGGAGGTTTCTGGTCAAACCACCCAAGATTTACTACGCAATGCTATTGAGAAGTTTAAAGTAGCCTATTGGGATTATGTGCTGAGAGAAACAAAATTCAAGATAACTTCGTGTAGCCTGACTGATGTTTTTCTTTCATTTAGATGTGGCTTTGAGTTCGATATGTATTTAGACATGGTCACTAAACCTTTTGCAACGGCACTTTTGTATTAAGTTTAGAATGGGCACATTACCAATAGCTTCTTTAACTTGCCTTTAGAAGAAAGGGTCAGGCATATCAAATATGTGCCCTATGGGATGTGAGGTTCCAGAGTCCATTGAACATGTTTTATGTTTTTTGCACAGCCTACACAAAGCAACATGCACGTTGGATTAGACCACTGTGTAAATTGATGGGCTTCAAGGACCGCATGGCAAACACAAGGAGATGATGGACGGAGCACTGAAACTTTTCAGACACTCCCCCCCCCCAGTCACAGATCTGGGTTGAATCCATCATCATTCTTTAGCTCACTTCGTCACCTCAGTTCAGACCCGGCTATATGCAAATCAGCCTTGACCCTGTGCCTCATGGGAACAGTCCAGCCCAAACTGCCAGGCTAGGTCTTCCCTGAACCAGGAACAAGCATCCTGGGACCGGTTTCTGGGTAACACCTTCATCAGCCAGGCTAGCTTGAATCCAGTGGCAAAGTGAGCAAGGGACCCACGTCTGGGCATACCCTGCCAACTTAGGGCGAACAAAGCAAACACAAGGAGATGATGGACGGAGCGCTGAAACTTTTCAGACACTCACCCCCAGTCACAGATCTGGGTTGAATCCATCATCATTCTTTAGCTCACTTCGCCACCTCAGTTCGGACCCAGCTATATGCAAATCAGCCTTGACCCTGTGCCTCATGGGAACAGTCCAGCCCGAACTGCCAAGCTAGGTCTTCCCTGAACCGGAAACAAGCATCCTGGGACCGGTTTCTGGGTAACCCCCTTCATCAGGGTCATTCAAGGACCGCATTACAGCACTGAGAGTATGTAAAACAAATACGAGTGGCTCGGTTGTATTTTCAATTGGCAACATTTTAACAGCTATATGGGATCCGAGGTCCAAGAAAAACCTTGCCAAAGAAAGGATTCTAGGGATATTTTAAACTTCACACGTTTCCGCTGAGAGGGTTGTAACCTGTTTTTAGCATTTTTATCAATTATTAATGCTTATATAAGTACATATATATTTGGTATTATTCATTTTATTTATGCGACCCTTGACCTTGCCAGGTAGGTCGCTCCCCCACCACACAGCTCCGCCTGTGCTGTCCGCCCGCTGCTGCTGGTAAGCTCGCCCCTCCGCTTGTGGCCTCGGTGCCCGCATTTCTTGCGTTTTCTCGGTCCTTTTGCCTTCTGTGCCCCCGCTGCCCCATTTGTACTGTGCCCGTATTTCTTGTGTTTTCTCGCTCCTTTTTGCCTTCTGTGCCCCCGCTGCCCCATTTGTACTGTGCCCGTATTTCTTGTGTTTTCTCGCTCCTTTTTGCCTTCTGTGCCCCCGCTGCCCCATTTGTACTGTGCCCGTATTTCTTGTGTTTTCTCGCTCCTTTTTGCCTTCTGTGCCCCCGCTGCCCCATTTGTACTGTGCCCGTATTTCTTGTGTTTTCTCGCTCCTTTTTGCCTTCTGTGCCCCCGCTGCCCCATTTGTACTGTGCCCGTATTTCTTGTGTTTTCTCGCTCCTTTTGCCTTCTGTGCCCCCGCTGCCCCATTTGTACTGTGCCCGTATTTCTTGTGTTTTCTCGCTCCTTTTGCCTTCTGTGCCCCCGCTGCCCCATTTGTACTGTGCCCGTATTTCTTGTGTTTTCTCGCTCCTTTTTGCCTTCTGTGCCCCCGCTGCCCCATTTGTACTGTGCCCGTATTTCTTGTGTTTTCTCGCTCTTTTTTGCCTTCTGTGCCCCTCGCTGCCTCTCTCCATTCCCGCCACTGCGTCCCTGCGGCCCCGCCCCTGACTGCCCATTCGCTGCCCCTGCCTCCCAGCTGCTCCTTCCTCCCACCTCCCCATATATGGCGGCCGCTGCGCGGTGAGGAGAGCGACCCTTGACCTTGCCAGGTAGGTCGCTCCCCACCACACAGCTCCGCCTGTGCTGTCCGCCCGCTGCTGCTGGTAAGCTCGCCCCTCCGCTTGTGGCCTCGGTGCCCGCATTTCTTGCGTTTTCTCGCTCCTTTGCCTTCTGTGCCCCCGCTGCCCCATTTGTACTGTGCCCATATTTCTTGTGTTTTCTCGCTCCTTTTTGCCTTCTGTGCCCCCGCTGCCCCATTTGTACTGTGCCCGTATTTCTTGTGTTTTCTCGCTCCTTTTTGCCTTCTGTGCCCCCGCTGCCCCATTTGTACTGTGCCCGTATTTCTTGTGTTTTCTCGCTCATTTTTGCCTTCTGTGCCCCCGCTGCCCCATTTGTACTGTGCCCGTATTTCTTGTGTTTTCTCGCTCCTTTTTGCCTTCTGTGCCCCCGCTGCCCCATTTGTACTGTGCCCGTATTTCTTGTGTTTTCTCGCTCCTTTTTGCCTTCTGTGCCCCCGCTGCCCCATTTGTACTGTGCCCGTATTTCTTGTGTTTTCTCGCTCCTTTTTGCCTTCTGTGCCCCCGCTGCCCCATTTGTACTGTGCCCGTATTTCTTGTGTTTTCTCGCTCCTTTTGCCTTCTTTGCCCCCGCTGCCCCATTTGTACTGTGCCCGTATTTCTTGTGTTTTCTCGCTCCTTTTTGCCTTCTGTGCCCCCGCTGCCCCATTTGTACTGTGCCCGTATTTCTTGTGTTTTCTCGCTCCTTTTTGCCTTCTGTGCCCCGCTGCCCCATTTGTACTGTGCCCGTATTTCTTGTGTTTTCTCGCTCCTTTTTGCCTTCAGTGCCCCTCGCTGCCTCTCTCCATTCCCGCCGCTGCGTCCCCTGCGTCCCCGCCCCCCTGACTGCCCATTCGCTGCCCCTGCCTCCCAGCTGCTCCTCCCTCCCACCTCCCCATATATGGCGGCTGCTGCGCGGTGAGGAGAGCGACCCTTGACCTTGCCAGGTAGGTCGCTCCCCCACCACACAGCTCCGCCTGTGCTGTCCGCCCGCTGCTGCTGGTAAGCTCGCCCCTCCGCTTGTGGCCTCGGTGCCCGCATTTCTTGCGTTTTCTCGGTCCTTTTGCCTTCTGTGACCCCGCTGCCCCATTTGTACTGTGCCCGTATTTCTTGTGTTTTCTCGCTCCTTTTTGCCTTCTGTGCCCCCGCTGCCCCATTTGTACTGTGCCCGTATTTCTTGTGTTTTCTCGCTCCTTTTTGCCTTCTGTGCCCCCGCTGCCCCATTTGTACTGTGCCCGTATTTCTTGTGTTTTCTCGCTTCTTTTTGCCTTCTGTGCCCCCGCTGCCCCATTTGTACTGTGCCCGTATTTCTTGTGTTTTCTCGCTCCTTTTTGCCTTCTGTGCCCCCGCTGCCCCCTTTGTACTGTGCCCGTATTTCTTGTGTTTTCTCGCTCCTTTTTGCCTTCTGTGCCCCCGCTGCCCCATTTGTACTGTGCCCGTATTTCTTGTGTTTTCTCGCTCCTTTTTGCCTTCTGTGCCCCCGCTGCCCCATTTGTACTGTGCCCGTATTTCTTGTGTTTTCTCGCTCCTTTTTGCCTTCTGTGCCCCCGCTGCCCCATTTGTACTGTGCCCGTATTTCTTGTGTTTTCTCGCTCCTTTTGCCTTCTGTGCCCCCGCTGCCCCATTTGCACTGTGCCCGTATTTCTTGTGTTTTCTCGCTCCTTTTTGCCTTCTGTGCCCCCGCTGCCCCATTTGTACTGTGCCCGTATTTCTTGTGTTTTCTCGCTCCTTTTGCCTTCTGTGCCCCCGCTGCCCAATTTGTACTGTGCCCGTATTTCTTGTGTTTTCTCGCTCCTTTTTGCCTTCTGTGCCCCCGCTGCCCCATTTGTACTGTGCCCGTATTTCTTGTGTTTTCTCGCTCCTTTTGCCTTCTGTGCCCCCGCTGCCCCATTTGTACTGTGCCCGTATTTCTTGTGTTTTCTCGCTCCTTTTTGCCTTCTGTGCCCCCGCTGCCCCATTTGTACTGTGCCCGTATTTCTTGTGTTTTCTCGCTCCTTTTTGCCTTATGTGCCCCCGCTGCCCCATTTGTACTGTGCCCGTATTTCTTGTGTTTTCTCGCTCCTTTTTGCCTTCTGTGCCCCTCGCTGCCTCTCTCCATTCCCGCCGCTGCGTCCCCTGCGGCCCCGCCCCCTGACTGCCCATTCGCTGCCCCTGCCTCCCAGCTGCTCCTCCCTCCCACCTCCCCATATATGGCGGCTGCTGCGCGGTGAGGAGAGCGACCCTTGACCTTGCCAGGTAGGTCGCTCCCCCACCACACAGCTCAGCCTGTGCTGTCCGCCCGCTGCTGCTGGTAAGCTCGCCCCTCCGCTTGTGGCCTCGGTGCCCGCATTTCTTGCGTTTTCTCGCTCCTTTTGCCTTCTGTGCCCCCGCTGCCCCATTTGTACTGTGCCCGTATTTCTTGTGTTTTCTCGCTCCTTTTTGCCTTCTGTGCCCCCGCTGCCCCATTTGTACTGTGCCCGTATTTCTTGTGTTTTCTCGCTCCTTTTTGCCTTCTGTGCCCCCACTGCCCCATTTGTACTGTGCCCGTATTTCTTGTGTTTTCTCGCTCCTTTTTGCCTTCTGTGCCCCCGCTGCCCCATTTGTACTGTGCCCGTATTTCTTGTGTTTTCTCGCTCCTTTTGCCTTCTGTGCCCCGCTGCCCCATTTGTACTGTGCCCGTATTTCTTGTTTTCTCGCTCCTTTTTGCCTTCTGTGCCCCCGCTGCCCCATTTGTACTGTGCCCGTATTTCTTGTGTTTTCTCGCTCCTTTTTGCCTTCTGTGCCCCCGCTGCCCCATTTGTACTGTGCCCGTATTTCTTGTGTTTTCTCGCTCCTTTTTGCCTTCTTTGCCCCCGCTGCCCCATTTGTACTGTGCCCGTATTTCTTGTGTTTTCTCGCTCCTTTTTGCCTTCTGTGCCCCCGCTGCCCCATTTGTACTGTGCCCGTATTTCTTGTGTTTTCTCGCTCCTTTTTGCCTTCTGTGCCCCCGCTGCCCCATTTGTACTGTGCCCGTATTTCTTGTGTTTTCTCGCTCCTTTTTGCCTTCTGTGCCCCCGCTGCCCCATTTGTACTGTGCCCGTATTTCTTGTGTTTTCTCGCTCCTTTTTGCCTTCTGTGCCCCCGCTGCCCCATTTGTACTGTGCCCGTATTTCTTGTGTTTTCTCGCTCCTTTTTGCCTTCTGTGCCCCTCGCTGCCTCTCTCCATTCCTGCCGCTGCGTCCCCTGCGGCCCCACCCCCCTGACTGCCCATTCGCTGCCCCTGCCTCCCAGCTGCTCCTCCCTCCCACCTCCCCATATATGGCGGCCGCGCCGCTGGCGCGCCGAAGGCGTGCCTATGGCAAGCCCGTCTGCGCCCGTCCGTGACTGGACCGCGCCCAGCGCCAGAACCCCTGGGCCGCGCGCCCCCGCACCAGCCTCGAGGACCGACGCCGATACGATGCCACCACACTCCACGCTCTCAACCCCGGACGGACGCACAACTGCTTCAAGGCCCCCCGAAACGCACCCATGGTCCCTTCACCTGCCGGAACTGCAGCTACACCAGCCTCAGAGCCACCGGGGCGCCCGCCAAGAAGGACCTCAACCACCTCCGGTGCATCCTACTGAACACCCGCTCCGCACGCCAACACGCCGTCGAGCTCTGGGACCTGCTCGACACATCATCACCAGACGTCGCCTTCCTGACATAGACCTGGATGAACGACTCCTCCGCCCCCGACTTCGCCATAGCCATCCCAGATGGCTATAAGATCACCCGCAGAGACCGCATCAACGCAGTAGGAGGAGGAATCGCCATCGTCCACAAGAACACCATCAGGGTCTCGACCAGCACCGACGACACTCTCAGCACCGCAGAACACATGCACTTCCAGATCCACACGGACCCCAACACCACCCTTAGAGGCACCCTTGTCTACAGACCCCCTGGGCTCCGACCCCAGTTCAGCGACTCTATCGCCGACTTCAGCAGCACGCACGCCCTGACCTCTACCGACTACATCCTCCTCGGAGACCTGAACTTTCACCTGGAGAACAACAACAACAGCAACTCCACCACCCTGATCGACAGCCTCGCCAACCTCGGCCTGAGCCAGCTCGTCACAACACCGACCCACTCCGCCGGCCACACGCTTGACCCCATCTTCTCCTCAAGCTCCCACGTCTCCTTCAGCCACACCACGGAACTCCTCTGGACCGACCACCGCTGCATCCATTTCACCTTCCAGAAACCCACCACACACCACTGCACCCAACAGATCCCACGCCGCTGCTGGAGCAAAGTCACCGAAGACCAACTCCGGGCAACCCTCGCTCTCAGCCCTCCCTCCGACCCATCCAACACCGACGACGCTGCCTGCAACCTCAGACGATGGATGGACGACTGAGCCAACACCCTCGCCCCGCTGAAAAAGCTCACCTACAGCGACACCACCAAAAGAGCCAGCTGGTTCACCTCGGAACTCCTAGCTTCCAAGCGTACCTGCCGGAAACTAGAGAAGAAATGGCACAGTGATAAGACACCGGACAGCCACACAGCCCACAAAGACGCCATCCGTAACCACCACCACCTCATCAGGTCCGCCAAGAGAATCTCCTTCAAAGACCGCCTCGACAACAACGCACACAACAGCAAGGAGCTTTTCAACATCGTGAAGGAACTCTCCAATCCCAGCTCCAACACCAACGACATCCCGCCGTCGCAACCCCTGTGCGATTCCCTCGCCACCTTCTTTCACCACAAGATCGCCGACATCCACGACAGCTTCAACACCCTGACAGCCCCAACTAAGATCGATGCACCAGACCCGCCACACACCATCGACAACGACCCCCTGCCAGCCTGGAACAGCGTGAACTTCGAGGACACCATCAAGACCATGAGCACAATACACTCCGGCTCCCCGTCAGACCCTTTCCCGCACCACATCTTCAACAAAGCCAGCAGCTCCATCGCACCCCACCTGTGCAACATCATCAATCTCTCCTTCGAGACCGCGACCTTCCCAGAGAGCTGGAAACACGCAGAGATCAACGCCCTACTCAAAAAACCCAAGGCGGACCCGAGAGACCTCAAGAACTTCCGTCCCATCTCTCTGCTTCCGTTCCCAGCCAAGGTCATCGAGAAGATCGTCAACAAACAGCTAACCCGATACCTCGAAGAAAACAGCATCCTGGACCCATCCCAATCGGGGTTCCGCAGCAACCACAGCACTGAGACTGCCCTCATCGCCGCCACCGACGACATCAGGATCCTGCTGGACAAAGGTGAGACCGCAGCCCTCATCCTGCTGGACCTCTCCGCCGCCTTCGACACTGTCTGCCACCGCACTCTACGCGCACACCTCCACGACGCAGGGATCCGAGACAAGGCCCTGGAATGGACCACCTCCTTCCTCGACGGCAGAACCCAGAGAGTCCGCCTCCCACCTTTCCGATCCGAAGCCTCCGAGATCATCTGCGGCGTACCCCAGGGATCGTCCCTCAGCCCAACACTGTTCAACATCTACATGGCCCCGCTCGCACGCATCGCCAGACAACACGACCTCAACATTATCTCCTACACCGACGACACTCAACTGATCCTCTCCCTCACCAAGGACCCCTCGCCGCCAAAGCCAATCTCCATGAAGGAATGAAGGCCGTCGCCGATTGGATGAAGATCAGCCGACTAAAGCTGAACACGGACAAAACGGAGGTCCTCATCCTCGGCTCCAACCCCTCAGCCTGGGACGACTCCTGGTGGCCAACGACGCTGGGAGCAGCCCCGGCACCCACCGACCACGCACGCAACCTGGGAGTCATCCTCGACTCAATGCTCTCCATGGCCAAGCAAGTCAACGCAGTCTCCTCCTCCTGCTTCAACACCCTCCGCATGCTTCGCAAGATCTACAGGTGGATCCCGACAGACACAAGAAGAACAGTCACCCAGGCCCTCGTCAGTAGCAGACTGGACTATGGGAACGCCCTCTACGCGGGAGCCCCGGCCAAGCTCATCAAGCGACTGCAACGCATACAAAACGCCTCCGCATGACTGATCCTCGACGTACCACGCCACAGCCACATCACCCCCACTTGAGGAACCTGCACTGGCTCCCCGTCAACAGGAGGATCACCTTCAAACTCCTCATCCACGCACACAAGGCACTCCACAAAACTGGCCTAGCCTACCTCAACAGACGACTCTTCTTCTACGTCCCCAACCGCCAGCTCCGCTCCGCCGACCTCTCCTCGCCACCGTCCCTCGCATTCGAAGAACAACCACCGGCGGCAGATCCTTCTCACACCTCGCCGCCAAGACCTGGAACACCCTTCCACTAAGCCTACGACAGACCCAAGACCTGCTGACCTTCAGGAGGCTACTCAAGACCTGGCTGTTCGACCAGTAGCAGCATCCCCCCCCTTCCCTCTCCCCAGCGCCTTGAGACCCTCGCGGGTAAGTAGTGCACTCTACAAATTCTGTGATTGATTGATTGATTGATTGTATATTGCTGCCTTTTATGTTTTTTTATGAACCGAAATAAAGGAAATGATGATGATGATGCTTTCATCTTCTCCTGTTTTCTTTCTTTCTCTCCTTTGTTCCTTTCCATCATTCATCATTACCTTTCTTTGTTCCTTCTTTCATTTCCTTCTCTTCTTCATTTCTCATTTCCTTCTTTCATTTCCTTCTTTTCTTTCGTTCTTTTTGCTCATTTTCTTCTTGCTTCATTTGTTACTTCTTTTTAGCCCCTTTTCCTTTCTTTCTTCCCTTCTTTCTTCCCTTAATTTTCTCCATTCCTTTTTTAACTTTCCTTCCTCTCATTCTGGCCTTTCTCCTTTTTTACCTTTTGCCAATTTCATTCTGTTCTTCCTGAATTCACCCTCCCTGCCTTCCTTCCCTCCTCTTGTTCCTTCCTTCTTTCTGTCCTCTTGCCCTTTCTCTCGGCTCCTACGATCTTTTTCCTTCTTTCTTTCTTTCTCTCCTTTTTTCATCGTACTTAACTTCCTATAGAGAACTCTCCATTCATTAGTTTGGGTTTCATCATTCATCATTATATTTTTACTTGTTGAGTGCTAACTAGTCTGCATGTACCTTATTGCCTAAGGTCCTAGTTAAGGGTGCAAGGTATATGTTAAAAATAACTTTCAGATGTAGTTGTGTGTGAATGTGTGCATGTTGGAGAGTATTATGGCATTTTCATCTAGGGCACTGAAAATTCCATCACTGGTCTTGATGATAATCCTTGCACTGTGCTAACCACGAAGATAAGTTTCGGAACATCAACCATTAGACTTTAGTGCAGTTAGCTAAATTATGAAGTTTTTTTTCTTTTTTCTTTTTATAAAAAAAAGTATGTTATCCCAAGTATTGCATGACCAAGAAACCCACAAACCACAGGGAGACACTCACATCTCAGAGGCGATTCACAATCTACAGTAAAGGGGAAAGAACAGTCCTTGGGGACCCTACAGTATACCTGTCTTGATACAGCTCACTTGCCATTAATCCTGGGTGCGCACTGCAGCAGAACAGCTGCTCAGAGTTTAAGTCACTTGGGCTTCATGTACCCTCAATGAATCTATATATTGGGCTATGAAGTGTTTTGATTGCTTAGAGGTAGATTGAAAATGTTGGAGACCCTGACCTAAATGCAATTAAAAATCACTTTGGCCAGGCAAGATCAAAAGAATCACTTCCTTGCTAAATAGTGGCCCACCTACAGCTTATCAAATCATAGTTGCCCTCCTGTTCGGTACGTCAGCCATCTCTCATGCAAAACCTGAACTTGTCACTATATGATTCAGCCTGTTCCACCTCGGTCAAAAGTGATGAGAAGCATTGCTAATCTATAATGAGTCCTTCTAATGTAAGCTAAGGAATGGAATAACTCCACATGATTTCAGCACCTCATTACAAAAATTACATACGCAACACCTAA